>CM066320.1:173169783-174369783 GCA_033807775.1 Saussurea involucrata | reverse complement strand
AAAAAAATCCATTTAAACATATAATTACGTCACCAAAAACATGGATAAAAGTAGTTACCCGAAACAATACCTTTCGGCGACGGGGGAGACCCGCTTACCAACGCAAGTGACAGAACACAAAAGTAAGCCACTTGACAAGTTAGTAAAGCCAAACACTTAACAAGACATATAACGGATGCCAAGTGTGGCCACTTAAAACCACACCCAATTTGGGGCAACATCCTTAACATATTCGCACGTAGGGCTTACACCATACCGTCGATGCCTAACCATGCCGCGATGTGGAAAACTAATCGTCCCAACATCGGCATAATAACTATAGTGCTTATGGATCTATTGCATTACTAATATAACACTACATGACCTCAAACGAATGAACTAGCGCATTCAAAACATGTAATCCTCAAATAAGATGCATTAAATGCAAAACAAAATCAAACGCCCAACATCGAGCTATCAAAATCGGACAAATGTCCCCAAGACCCAACGGAGTCAAAACCGAGCCATTGGCTCCATAAATCAAATGACCATTAGTAAAAGTCATAAAATGAATTAAACGTAAACAACACACGTTTATGCGAACACCCATTTAAATTCATGAATAAACCAAAACACAACGTTGGGTGGAACATCCCATTTTCCAAAAGAACTCATATCGTTTATACTTTCAAACCGTCCCATAACATAACTTATGCATATTTCCAAAATGTGCGTAAAAAGGGCATTTATACCAATCTCCATCTATAGGACAAAACATTTAAATACTTTCATACATGTCCCATTTATTGAGAGCTCAAAATCCCGCACGTTCATATTTTCAAGATGCATCATAACATAGACTATGCATATTTCCAAATAAGCACTAGAAGTGCATTTTCACCAAATGATCTTCATTTAGGCAATAAATCATCAAAAACATTTTAGTTCATGATTTACTTATCAAGTTTTCCTAAAAACCCCAAACATGGGCATTTTACCATATTTACCAAGTTAGACATTTCAAAGGTTAAAACCACCAAATAACCCAACATTAGATAATTTTCATGTATACACATAAATGCTTGAAAAATACATTTTTGGCATGTACAAAGTTTTCACAAAGTAACTTGAACTCACCTTGCTAGATTTAGGCTAAATCTAGAATTTCTCCAAACGTACGCTCCTTTGAAGTAGCTTGTATCTTCAAACCAAAACCTCCAAAAATTTAAATTCGTAACTTCCAACCATGAATACATATCCAACCACTTCAAACTATTCCCCAAACATCTATTATTAAAATCTCCATTTTGACCAAAACCCCACTATTAACCTAACTTCTCCAAAATCATCCAAACCAAAATTGAATAAACAAAACGCTAGGAGATCATCAATGGAACATTTATAACTCATATAAAAGTATAGAAGCTAGGAGGATGAACTCACCACTTAGGTTTTGATGAAAACCTAGAAAACCCCAAAAATCTCTAGTGATGTGGATGAGACTTGTTCTTGCATCAATGAATGAAACCACTAGCATAAAATGGAAGAGGAACACATCAATCTCCATGAAAAAGCCCCAAAATCAGTTAGGGTTTGTGAGAGAAAGAGGGGAAACGATTTGGAGAGAAGATAAGAGATTTGAGAGACTTACCACTACCAAACACCCTTGAATCTTCCTATGAACTTCAAAACTCTTTCTAGATCCTTGAAGAGCTCTTAAAATTGGAACCATGGCCACTTGAATCGCCAAAATCGGAGTTGAAATGAGGGAGATATGAAGAAATGAAGTTTGAGGGATGAAATTCGTATTTAACAGTAACCAGGTACCCGTCCGCGACAATGACATGCGACAATGACACGGTCATTGTCGCTGGTCATAGTCGCACAAGGTGTACCGTAGGTTGTACCCTTTTTGCGACAATGACACGCGACAATGACACGGTCATTGTCGCTGGTCATAGTCGCACAAAGTGTACCGAAACTGTTTTGGTCATAACTTCATTCGTTATAGCTCCGATTTCGCTTCGGAAAGAACCGTTGGACTCGTATTCGAATTCCTCATATAACAAGACCATAAAATATAAGATTTAACCCAAAATCTTACCTTTCATATTTTTCTTAAAAGATCGGTTTCTCACTGATTCGAAATTATGTTTATCCGAAAATTACGGGTGTTACAATCCTCCCAACCTTAGGATGATTTCGTTCTCGAAATCTAAAATCCTTTACAACCAAAGGCTAACCGACTTGACGCTGACCATGATCCATCAACTCTTGACTGGAATCTAAATTCCCATTATACAGTCTATTAAGACCAGTCCTCGAACAAATTCTTACCAACAAAGCCCATTCAAGTACACTGTACTTATGTCCGGGAGAACACCCCAACCGCTGGAATAACTCTTAGTCAGACAACTTCGGTTGTCTCCCAACCTTAGATGTTCTATACATCCTGATTCGGTTTCAGACTCTAAGCCAATCCCAGGTTTGTTCGCTAACGAATCCAACAGAATCTCGAATTCCGATTGCTCCTACCATTAATTGTCTATTAACTCCAACGAGTTCTAATAGACCCAAAATCCACCTCAACATTAATCATCAACCGACAGGTTCATTAACCACACACAAATGTTATTTCACCAAAACCGCTCGTCACAATTGAGCATCTTAAGGTTACTACTACCATTACCAATATTTCATTTAAAATCGGCTACAATCCCCCGATTACACTAACGGTTTCCGACCTCAAGCCCACAAGGTTGACACCTAATTATATCACCAAGCTTTGAACTCTAACAGGACTCCACACATGAATCCCGTTTATCGAGTGGTACCACAAAACTAAGGTTGTCAACAAAATGGCTACACCAACCTCGAAATGCGTTACTGCAAGTCTAACCCTCCATTTACCACAAATATATTGACTTTGCTACCGATATCATCCGGCCTATAGTCACACCACGCGTGGAATACCCAACCTTCCACCGCCGAAGTGCTACACGCACTTACCCTTAACCGGGTCACTTACCCTTTCCAAGGTCCTAACGAGTTCAAGGTTTTCAAACGAATTGTTTAATCAAATATGCCAATCAACAAAGCCTTTAACAAATTTCCAACACAAAGATTTTCATATCATATAAAATCGTACGCATAGAAAACTACTATCATCAATTCGGTAGTTACGCAAAAACGGACACACTCGTCCCACATATGAAAATCATGTTGAAAAATTATTTCATTGCAGTTCAGATTATTCACATAATGCAAAAGCGTAATAAACAATTTCTTTAAAATGAACCACCACGGTTCTAGTATGGATTGACTCATGATATGCACGTAAAGTAACTGCCCATTTTAAATTTTATGCAACAAAAATTCCGCACGTACTTCAAAAGAAGTTCAAACGGCGTTTGACTCCAAAATTCCCTTCACCCATAAAATGGCATGGAACAAGGTTACTAATCAAAATTTTGCGCGTGTTAGTTTATTTTACAAAAACGATGGAACGATTTCATAAATACACTTTGGTCAAAACAAAACCAATACGTTTTCATCGTTTGAAGATATCGACTAAAACATTATGAGGGAACCTCAAATTTGGGGTAGGCATGCAAGCTTGTAACACCTTCCGAGAATTTTCTTGAAATGAAATAACATGCAACAAACAGTTCACGACAAGGTTTCAAAGATGAATCTTTAAATCCGTTTCCAAAATTTTCTCATCCGGTCATTTAATGACACATGAGTAAAACGTTTCTGACAAGGCTCGCACGCATCAATGTGTTTTCCCAAAACTTAGGAGAAAATAAGTGCTTATAATTCGTTGACACCAAAAAGGGTTCAAATCAACTTTCGACCTTAAATCATACAAACAGTGTGCATTAATGTTCAAAATATAAACAATTTCACGCACTCTAGGTTTAGGCAATTGATTTTTCAAAATCTCCGTTACGGAACATTTACATCGAAAGTTTCGCACTCGAAATATAAAACGTTAAAACGTCAACACTTAAAAGTTTATTTGTTATAAAATGCTCAAAATACACATTTTCTCCAAAACCAAAAAGGCTTATAATTTTCCAAAATGTTCCTCGAACCAAAATTGACCAAATGTCAACGACTCACACCTTTGTGTTTTCAAAGTGTAGTATATTGTAAACTATGCATGATCTCTACCACATTACGCATACTTTGACCAAATGGTCTTCATTTACACAATGAATTAACAAAACGTTTTCATGCACGACTCGATTATCAAAGTGTTGAGAAACCATGGTTACCAAGCGATGCATACCCCTAGTCGTATAATGCATTTACATGAAAATGATAATAAAACAATCAACTGACTAAATGCGCACTAAGTAAATTGTACAAAGTACTACCAAGGTGTTCATTCATGCATTACTTATGTCATGTATAAATCAATCCACATACTGAACAGATTGCAACGAAATGTGCTAGTACAAAATTTTGAAACAGAAATTACGCGGCACTAAAGTTCCCAAAACTTGTCTCTTTGGTCGCCTTATGGCATAAGATTATTATTTCTCAACGAAGCTCGAGTGGGACAAAATGCCCAACATAATTCATAAATTTTCACATAAGTAAATGGAGTGTGCACATTGTGAAATTACACTCATACGACTCAATACGTCATAAAACAAAACTCCATGAAATTCAATGGGCTCAATAATCCCAAGTCAATATATTGACACCAAACATTACGCCTCCAAAAGTCAAATTGCACTAAGCAAAACCAGGACTAAAACGCCAAAATCCCAAAAATCTCCTTCTTTGGTAATTCCATATAAACAACCTCGTTTAACAACTCATATTAAACAAATTCTCCAAAATATTTTTATGTAGACATAATGGAAGATAACTTTCCGTCCCAACTCTAACATATGTGGAGGAGATCCAATGTTAAAGTCGCAAGCCGTAGTTATTGCCCAACATCTTAAACATCATAAAATATGATTGTCGTTATATCCAAAACAAATGTTGAACAACAATGAAATAAAGCAAAACAAATTCCGGCGGAGTTTGCAACTCCCGCAATAAAACGGTTTCATGCACGTTCAAAACCATGATTTGAAATCTTGTGTGTGTGCTAAACATTTCTCAAAATTCATAACACAATCCATATAAGGATTTGAAGCACAAGAAATAATTGATGCAGTTTATTTTCAAAATAAGCTTTGTGCATGACTTAGTCGGCATTCAACGTCTCCACTCATACTCCTCCAAAATTCTCCAATCCACTATTGTCACCCGGATGCTTTAACCTCTTAAGGCAAGGTCGTAAATTACATCAATTATTCTTACGGTTTTTCCTCAAATCAAAGTCGGCTCAATAAGCCTATGGTTCTAGTCCAACCATCAATCTTGACCCGAAACGGTCTACTTATAGCAAATATCATGCTTATCGTTACTTCAAGTGACTAATACTAGAATCGTCCATCTATTCAAACGACTACTAGCTTAGAATCTCCTTCGCTACCCCAACGATCATCACATTAAAGTAATTCAAGTATGCACATGTACTAGTAGGTTCACCATGGCACTGGCCAGATGTCACTATGAACGCACCGTACATGATTATCCTTGTTACTCTCGACATGATTCTCGTTTCTAACAACACCCATTGACCTCGAAACATCCTATCTTAAAGTGCCTAAAGGTGAATTTCACTCTCATTTACTTAAACAAACGCTAGTTTGAGTCTAGGTATCCAAAATCAACACCTAAATCTCTCAAACTTATGCTCTGATACCAACTTGTAACACCCTCAAATTTGGAACGAGCAACTAACTTTAAAATTCAATAATCAACAAAAATAGATAAATTCATTTCTACAATTTATTCCTCAAAATACATTGGAATTAAAAACATTATAATTCCCCAAATAAAACAACCTAAATGGGTGTCACTTAACACAACACAAGTTGCTAGTCCAAACAAGTGCGGAAGACTTCACTAAACACTCCACCTCTCGTGCACACTACTAGCACCCGCCATTTCATAATGTAGCTAAAGTTACCCCAACCTAAGCCTGTTGCACATGCCGACAAATAAAAAGGGTTAGGCTAACGCCTAGTGAGTTCAAGAATTTTATCATGACTATATAAAATCATAAATCGAAAGGGTAGTAGTTTTAATCATGATTTCAAAAGAGTTTACTTTAAATGCAAATCACCCATTTTCCAACTCACACAATTCCCATGCTGAAATCTTTAATATAACATGATTCTCTAAATGATTTGCGGTAAAGTATGACGACAATCTGATTTCCAAGAATACGTATTTTAGACGATGACAACGCCACGTAAAACATTTCTTTGTGATGCAAGTTCGTACCCAAAACTCATCCAAAATGTGAATAAACATTAAATCCCCAAATAGCATAAACATGAATAAAACTCGATTATTCAAAACATCCCAACTAGGATTAAACATAATACATTGCCCATAAATCATGGAAAACAATCCATTTAAACATATAATTACGTCACCGAAAACATGGATAAAAGTAGTTACCCGAAACAATACCTTTCGGCGACGGGGGAGACCCGCTTACCAACGCAAGTGATAGAACACAAAAGTAAGCCACTTGACAAGTTAGTAAAGCCAAACACTTAACAAGACATATAACGGATGCCAAGTGTGGCCACTTAAAACCACACCCAATTTGGGGCAACATCCTTAACATATTCGCACGTAGGGCTTACACCATACCGTCGATGCCTAACCATGCCGCGATGTGGAAAACTAATCGTCCCAACATCGGCATAATAACTATAGTGCTTATGGATCTATTGCATTACTAATATAACACTACATGACCTCAAACGAATGAACTAGCGCATTCAAAACATGTAATCCTCAAATAAGATGCATTAAATGCAAAACAAAATCAAACGCCCAACATCGAGCTATCAAAATCGGATAAATGTCCCCAAGACCCAACGGAGTCAAAACCGAGCCATTGGCTCCATAAATTAAATGACCATTAGTAAAAGTCATAAAATGAATTAAACGTAAACAACACACGTTTATGCGAACACCCATTTAAATTCATGAATAACCCAAAACACAACGTTGGGTGGAACATCCCATTTTCCAAAAGAACCCATATCGTTTATACTTTCAAACCGTCCCATAACATAACTTATGCATATTTCCAAAATGTGCGTAAAAAGGGCATTTATACCAATCTCCATCTATAGGACAAAACATTTAAATACTTTCATACATGTCCCATTTATTGAGAGCTCAAAATCCCGCACGTTCATATTTTCAAGATGCATCATAACATAGACTATGCATATTTCCAAATAAGCACTAGAAGTGCATTTTCACCAAATGATCTTCATTTAGGCAATAAATCATCAAAAACATTTTAGTTCATGATTTACTTATCAAGTTTTCCCAAAAACCCCAAACATGGGCATTTTACCATATTTACCAAGTTAGACATTTCAAAGGTTAAAACCACCAAATAACCCAACATTAGATAATTTTCATGTATATACATAAATGCTTGAAAAATACATTTTTGGCATGTACAAAGTTTTCACAAAGTAACTTGAACTCACCTTGCTAGATTTAGGCTAAATCTAGAATTTCTCCAAACGTACGTTCCTTTGAAGTAGCTTGTATCTTCAAGCCAAAACCTCCAAAAACCTAAATTCATAACTTCCAACCATGAATACATATTCAACAACTTCAAACTATTCCCCAAACATCTATTATTAAAATCTCCATTTTGACCAAAACCCCACTATTAACCTAACTTCTCCAAAATCATCCAAACCAAAATTGAATAAACAAAACGCTAGGAGATCATCAATGGAACATTTATAACTCATATAAAAGTATAGAAGCTAGGAGGATGAACTCACCACTTAGGTTTTGATGAAAACCTAGAAAACCCCAAAAATCTCTAGTGATGTGGATGAGACTTGTTCTTGCATCAATGAATGAAACCACTAGCATAAAATGGAAGAGGAACACATCAATCTCCATGAAAAAGCCCCAAAATCAGTTAGGGTTTGTGAGAGAAAGAGGGGAAACGATTTGGAGAGAAGAGAAGAGATTTGAGAGACTTACCACTACCAAACACCCTTGAATCTTCCTATGAAATTCAAAACTCTTTCTAGATCCTTGAATAGCTCTCAAAATCGGGACCATAGCCACTTGAATCGCCAAAATCGGAGTTGAAATGAGGGAGATATGAAGAAATGAAGTTTGAGGGATGAAATTCGTATTTAACAGCAACCAGGTACCCGTCCGCGACAATGACACGGTCATTGTCGCTGGTCATAGTCGCACAAGGTGTACCGTAGGTTGTACCCTTTTCGCGACAATGACACGCGACAATGACACGGTCATTGTCGCTGGTCATAGTCGCACAAAGTGTACCGAAACTGTTTTGGCCATAACTTCTTCGTTATAGCTCCGATTTCGCTTCGGAAAGAACCGTTGGACTCGTATTCGAATTCCTCATATAACAAGACCATAAAATCTAAGATTTAACCCAAAATCTTACCTTTCATATTTTTCTTAAAAGATCGGTTTCTCACTGATTCGAAATTATGTTTATCCGAAAATTACGGGTGTTACACAGGTAGAGCTCATTGTGATGTTGTACTGAACAAAATGTGTGAGGTCTTTAATAGACAACTCATTGATGGGAGAGACAAGCCTATAATCATGGCCCTATAGTATATTAGGGAGTACTTGATGAAAAGGATTGTCAATGTAAGGAAGCTGATTAACAGGTCAGAAGGATTCCTTACTCCCACAGCAACAAGGCTCATGAATGAAATCAAGACACAAGCTTCACAATACACTGTGCTATGGAGTGGGGGGGGGGTAGAAGTATCAGGTTACTGGCCCCTGGATGGAACAATGTGTTGTAGATCCTACTGAGAAGGTTTGCACTTGCAGGAAATGGGAACTAACAAGCATACCCTGTGAGCATGATGTGGCTTGTATATGGTTCATGCAAGCAAATGGAGAGGATGTTGAGATACCGGAGAAGTGGGAGCATCCTAGTTACAACTTCAATACTTGGAAATCTGTTTATGCATTCAACATTGAACCAATAAATGGTAGAGAGCATTAACCTAAATCATATTGCACTCTCACTCTCACTGCACCAAAGCATCATACTCCTATTGGGAGGCCCAAAAAGAAAAGAAAAAAGACTGTAGAAGAGTTGAGTCAGCCCATTGTGAAAGGTGCAAAGCTTGTTAGGAGGGGGAAGACAGTTACATGTAAGAAGTGCTTCAAGAAAGGTCACAATTCCAGAACCTGCAAAGGGCAAGAAGATAGGGCATCATGAGGTTGTTTGGTTTGATCAAATAGGATGATTTGGTATCTTTTATTTTGGTTGATCAAATAGGATGTTTTGGTATGTTTTGGTTTTTACATAACTTATCAATTATGTAGAACAATTATGGTAACTTATCTTTTGTTTTGGTTGATCAAATAGGATGTTTAATTCCACTGTTTTTTATCTTCAATTCCACTGTTTTGGGCAAATGTTGGTTACTGATGTTTTTTGATCTTCAATTCCCCTGTTTTGGGCAAATGTTGGTTATTGATGTTTTTTGATCTTCAATTCCCCTGTTTTAAACATGAGTTTTATGTTGTTGATTATGTACAACTTGCAACAATTTGTCAAAAGTGAAACAATTTCCATTAGCAATTGCAACCATTTCCATTAACATAGATTGGTCATTACTGTAACATCCTGAATTCTCAATAATAGTATTTTAATGAGAATTGGGATCTAATTGTATTTTGGTTTAAAACATTGAATTATGTTGTATTTTTATAATTCAAAAAGGTTAAAATACAAGGATTAAGGTTTGGTGTCAATTGTTGGAAAATTGAAACTTAGGGGTGTAATTGGTCAATTTTGGAAAGTGTGTATGGATAAATCAGATGAAAAAGGAGAAAATATCTCATTTGGTTTTGTTGGAGTCGGCAGAAAGAAGGAGGCAGAGAGATAGAAAGAGAGAAAAGGGAGAGAAAAGAAGAAAGGAAGAGTTTGGCTTCAAAATTGGTAAGGAATTGAACTTGATTTCTGATAAAAGTTGTTCTGGATGTTGGATTATAAACGAATCTGTTTATTGAATAGGGTTTCAAAATCAGTAACAACAGATTGGAATCAAAATCGTGCAGAAAAGTGGGTTTTGCAAAATAAGGTGAGTTCATTTGTTGTTTGCTTAAATCAGTGTTTTCATGTTAAATTGAACCTTGAAATAGCTGTATAAATTGGTTATGAATTGTATGGGATGGTTTAGAATGATCTTAATAGAACAGGAACGAATCTGGATCGAATTTTAGGCTGCAGAACCGAGTTTTCCGGATAAATCGTCGTATCCGGATACCTCTGATGATGAAGGTTTCCGGACGCAATAGAATCCGGGTAAAGTATTATTTTATTGTAAGAATCCGGATGAATATAGTTACCGGATGGTATCCGGATGGTTTTAGTATCCGGATGTCGTCCGGATTAGGAAAGTATCCGGAAAGTTTAGTTGTCCGGAAAATCCAAGTTACCCGGAAAACCCCGGTTGTCCGGACACTTTTGTGAAATTGAGAATGTTAGGTTCTGATGTCGGGATACAGATTCTAGATGGCATTTGAGGATGAAGATACGATAGGTTATCTAGTATTCTTAGATTTGAGAATATGATATGAGCTGTAATATGTTGTTATGTATATACGCTAGTAAAGTGTAATGGATCCATAGGCACTAGTGGTTATGTACACGTAGAATAGATGAAGATTAATCATTATTCTGATGTGTGTGAGAAATCATGGAATAAACGTAATTCCTGATTCCTAAGGAAAAGAAGAGATTGGCATGTGTATATTGTAATCACTATTTCCTTCTATAAGAAATAGGCATGTGTATATTGTTATTTCTTAGATGTGTACAGAAATGGGCATGTGTATATTGCGGTTTCTGGAATAGATGTGTACGGAACTGGGCATGTGTATATTGCGATTTCCGGATTAGAAACATTACTCTAGAATCAGTACAGATTCGAAGGGTAGCTCTGAGACATGATATGATGATGGAATGAGTGTCAGTCATATTCATGGGATTGGATGAAGATCGTGTTAACGGAATAGAGTTACACGTATGGTAAGAAAAAGGGTAATCAGGTTTGATATAACTTGTTTACATTGATTTTGCAAATATTATTATGGAAACGAATGTTCTCACTAGACGTTGGCCTAATCGTTTCAAATGATGTTTTCTTACCAGGTACTAGCTCGGGAAGGTAAAAGGGATGTGGGACGAGCATTTTGGATTAGCGGAAAAGTCAATTAACAGAAGGAGTTTTGAAGGATTGCTTAGATAACTTAGTTAATCTGATTATAGTGGCATAATTAGATTAATAGGTTATTTGGAGAATTCTGTACTTGTAAATATACTCCTAGTGGTTAATTCACTTGATGTATATATGAAAGTGGAAGTTTATTTTATCATAACTTGTTGAAATTTAAGGTTCAAATTAGCCCGGATTTTGGGGCGTTACAATATGGTATCAGAGCAATAGTTTAAGCGAACTAAGTATGCTGAGGAGGTACTTAGACTTAAGCTGAGATGAATTAAGTTATGATATGTGAGAAAGGGGTAGAAGTACTAAGACGGGATAGTCTTAGAGTCAACATAAATACGTGAATTTAGTACTGTAGCAATGGCAACGAGAATTCTCATGTAAAGTATGTTCGCAATTTCAATTAGCTACTGTTATTATGAATATGAGTTACACGAGCATACTTGTTTCTAAATTGTCACAATGACTAATGATCGGTAAAGTACGTTTTGCATGTCTATACTCGTATAACCATTTCTTATAGCTATCTCTTTGTGTTATAGTAGAACAATGGTGGGTACGCCACCAAGGTCCTTCAATTCTTTGGAGATTAGATCAGTAAATGATTGGGGGTTGGAAGGACAACCTGGAACTAGCGGGACTCATGAAATTCCGCCGAGGCAAACTTTATTAGTATGAAATGGTTGAGTAAGTGGGCCATGGAATGCATGTATAGTAAGTGTTACAAAGACGAGAGGGCGGCCACTGATTGGAAGTAGAGTATTATTGTTAAGTCGCGTGAGTAAAACGATTGACCTTGTTTGAGTGAGTAGCCTTCATTTGCGAATAGAGTTTCATGTATGGTGTCCTAGTGTGTGTTACATGAGTTTTTATGAATTCAAAACAAATGCATAGACAACAATTTTAGTCGAGGTCGAGTCAGCATGTGTAAGTGTGTATTTAAAGTTGAATGGTGGCAAAAAGGTCAAGAAAGCGTTGGCCAGCAAAACTTTTTATAACCAAAACGAGCACTAACTTGATGATATTATATAAACGAATGTGAGAACCGACTAGCTTACTTCGTGTCGGTAACTTTCTTTTAAACTTTTGTCGCATGAAAAGATTTTCATTTTATTACTGTCGTAACAATATCGTTTAATTGAGAAAGATTAAGTGTTATGGAAAGTTGTATGCAAACGATTCTCGAGATCGTTGTGCAGTACATTGGAGTTATGAAAATGTTGGGGTCATCGGTACCCAAGTTGTTCCTAGTGTTGTTCCTTAAAATGAGAAATTGTGCGAAATGATTCATTTATCAAGTTGTCATGCATGAAGGCTATGAACTCACCAGGTCATAGAGTATTACGCTATAAGCTAAGAAAGAACTCCGAGAGTGAAGAGGTGTTGGATAAATCATTGGAGAATGTTCGTAGTTTTGGAATTTGTGTTCAAGATGAGAAGTGATCAGTGGGAGAGACGAAAGTGGACTTTAGTGTCGGATGTATGAGGATCTGTACCCATTGTTCGATGACTAGAAAAGCAGTTTCCAAGGGACGATTGCGTCCGGAGAAAGGACTAGAAGTCGTCAAGGTGATGGAATAGTGTGGTGAGACAGAAAGGAAACATCCTTGACGTCAAATAAGAAATTATAGTGATCTTGTGATATTAACGTTGCACAAATAAATTGGAGATGAAGACGATGGGATGTGAATTAGATTATGATATGTTGGAAGGATTAGGTTCAGTTAGGGACCTTGTTAAAGAATAAGTTAAGGAAGTATCGTCAGGCCGACTATTGACTTTGAAGTCGGCAGTTGTGTAAGGTGTATAAGGCCTTTTTGTCACTGGGTGCGGTCTGGGTGTGTCCCGCGTATGCCTGTGCGGACAGGAACAAAACCGTGAGCGGTGCCGGCATGCTGTTATGCAGAGGGTATCCGCATAGCGGACAATATCGTGTACGGTATATAGTTTGTGAAACACCCACTTTTGGGGAATTTGAGTGTTTGGCGAATAAATCGCGAGTGAAAGAAACTTTGATTAATTTATTGCACAAGAGAAAGCTATGTGGTCAAATTTCGCTTTTAGAGTTATTGTGGTTGTACAATAATTATGATGTGATATGTGCTTAATGGCATTTTATTTAAATGAGTGTCGTTTTAAGTATTGGTCTTATGTGAGAGGACCGGTTGATGATCTTGTATTCCTAGTACCTTTGTGACTAATGAACCTTGGTGAGTGATATACGTTGTTAAGTATAAAAGAGTTACATATAGATACATATATGGATAGACTTCATTGGGAAGGTAGCAATGAAGGGTTGTGAGATTATCACGCCTCGGAGCGTGTGTTGCATGATGTGAGTTAGATGTATTTAATTGCATGAGTAGATGTTGATAAATAACCATTAGATCCTTTGACCAGATGGCTCGGTTTTGGACTCGGTTGAGTATTGGGAGCATTCGCCTAGTTTAAATAAGCTCGACGTAGGCTTGGGATTGGAATTATATGAATTGGGTTATAATTGAAGTTTACATGATATGAATACATTGGTTATTTCTGAGATCATGTATGAATATTAAGCCTGGAATCAGAAGATTAAAAGTTAAAAGGGCCACCGTGTGGGAAGAGAGCAGATGTATGAATATTGTTACGCATATCACCATTATTGATTGAGAAGAGAGCAGAGGTATTGATTGAGAGAGAGCAAAGGTCGGTTTGGATTTGGTGGGAAAAAAACTAGAGTGGGAAAGAACCTTATTAAATAAAGGGGTAAAGGGGTTTAAAGATAAAATGACTTTTTTGCCCTCGTGTGGAAGTCACGTGGTTGCCCCTAACGGCACTCAATGGACGGACGTTGGTCAGAGGGACCAAATCCGGACCAAATGGCTAATTGCAGTGGCTAAAGTGTATTTTTTAAATTGTAGGGACCAAATGTGTTATAAACAATAAACCACAGGGACCAAAAGTGAAGTTTACTCATTATTTTTTGAGTAAATCTTAATTTTGGTCCCCGTGGTTTGCTAAAAATCTTGGAAATCGTCCCTAGAGTTCATTTGTTACAAATTAGCCACTATTGTTTGCATTTTTTTTACTGGTTTTGGTCCCTCCCACTAACGGATGTTAAATAAACTCGTTAGTCAAGGGTATTTTAGACTTTTTCTTCCTTTTTTTGTCTTTTTCTTATTTCTTTAAAATAAAAAAACTAATAATGTTTTAGTTATTAATTATATAATATAATATATTAAGGGAAATTAATTAAAATACCTTAAGTTTGACCCCTTCTTACCAAAATACCCTAAATCTCTATCGGTTTACCAAAATGCCCTAAATTTCCGCGGTGGGCCCCTGTCTGGTGGGTGTCTGCCCCTGGTGCCATCTTTGCCTCTTCCCAGCCTTGGTCTTGGAGGGTGGAGGCGATCCCTTTAGAAGATCAGAGGGGAGTGAGGTTAGGTTTTCAGGCAGGTCACTTTCCTCCGGCGTAGGTCGTGGGTGGTGGCTTGAGAGAAGGGGGAGTCGAAGGGTCGGGTGTTTCCCAGTAGTGTGCGGTAATAACCAATTGGATAGAGGTACGACAAGAACTCGGTTAAAAGCCAACATTTGAAGCGTTTCTGGTTTCACAAAATTAGTCTTACCTAAGTGTTCTGAACTTTTGGTTAGAAAGAATGAGCCTTCGACTAGTAGTGCTTCTTCTCTCCAAGAATGTCTTCTTAGTGTGTCTCATTTGAACCCTAGAATAACCCGTAAATTTTGGAGAAAATCTCGATTAGAACCTCAAGATGTTCTTCAACTGTTACTGGGTTATGAATCTAGTGCTGGGAAATTGGGAATTGATGTTCAAAAGGTTGAATCTTTATTGGGGATATTTTAAGTGGGCTAGCGGCAGTAGCAAACAAGGTAGGAGTTTCAAGTATCTTGATTAGTCGTTCAAGATCATGGTGGGCTTGATGGTTTGGTGGGGTTGTTTAAAGACGTCGAATGCTTGCTTTTGGCCATGGAAAAAGAAGGAATTTTATTTGATAATCATGAAAGTTTCAGTAATTTAATTGAATGGTATGTAGGTATTGATGAATTAGAAAAGAGTATCGATATGTATGATAGAAAGAGTGCACTAAAGAATCGGTCAGACTCGATGTCTGTAGGTGTTTTTTTGTTTGTTTGTAGAGAGTGAGTTGGGAAAGAAGAAGATAGGAGAGAGAAAGTGAGTAGGGTGGGGTGGGGTGGGGTTGGGAGAGAAAATACGTCAAAAACCAAAAAAATCAATACATTTAAGGCCATGAGTACCGCCTACCCAATGAAACCACTGAACCCAATTGTCACCTCAACGCCACATCAACTTTTCTATTTCCTACCCTTCTTACCTAAAAGTGGAGTACCGCCAACCCACTGAACCCACTGAACCCAATTGTCACCTCAGCTTTTTTAATTCTTTTATTTATACATTTAATTATTTAACAAAATAAAAATATTTATATATTTTTTAATAAATAAAAATAAGATAAATAATAAAAATAAAAATTCATAACATTCATTAAAAATTTAAAAATTACAAAACATTAAAAATCTAGTCGTCGTCGTTGTTGGGAACTTGGATACGCCAAATATGTTCGACCAAATCCGACCGAAGGTTATTATGAGTCTCCCGGTTTTTGACTTCTCGAACATTTGCCGCGCGTTGTTCCTCACTGATTTGTGTTTCGATATCATCCGCTACAAGGTCGTTTTCATCGGCACCACAAATGGCATGGTCTTCGTCTTCGAGTATCATATTGTGTAATATGACACAAACGTACATAATGTTTCCCAATCTTGTCGGATGCCATCCGCGTGCCGGGTTATGAAGTATATGCCAACGTTGTTTAAGCACGTCAAAAGCTCGTTCAACATCTTTACGTGCCGATTCTTGCGCGGACTTGAACTTTTTTCGTTTATGATCATGTGGGCACGTAAATGATTTTACGAAAGTAGTCCATTCCGGATATATCCCATCCGCTAGATAATATCTGTGGTTGTAGGTGACTTCATTCACCTCAAAAGGGCACTCGGGTGCTTTTCCATCATATAGATCGTTGAAGATGGGCGACTGATTGAGAACATTGATGTCGTTGTTGGAACCGGCAACACCAAAGTATGCGTGCCAGATCCATAGATCATGGGAGGCCACTGCTTCTAGCATGATTATCGGGTGCTCATGATCACCTCTCATGAATTGACCTTGCCATGCTACCGGACAATTTGCCCACGCCCAATGAGTACAGTCTATGCTGCCGAGCATGCCGGGAAATCCGTGTTTAGCTTCATGCGCGGTGTACAACTTCTGAATATCAACATAAGTAGGCTTGCGTAAATATTTTTTACCATAGAGTTCAATAATACCTGTGCAGAATTTGTGCAGACAATCTCGTGACGTTTTGTCTCCCATCCTCAAGTACTCGTCAAGTGAGTCGGCAGCTACTCCATACGCCAATTGCCGAATAGCGGAAGTACACTTTTGTATCGGAGAAAAACCTTGTTTGTGTCTGCCGTCCAACCGAAGTGTAAAATACGGATACTCTCCTTCTAAATCTTCAACTATTCGTTCGAATAGTTGCCTGCTCATCCTGAACCGTCGTCTAAACATATCCGGTGTATAAACCGGGTTGTTGCCAAAGTAGTCCCGCAAAAGACGCTCGTTTGCAGCTACCCGACCTCTTTCTATGTTCCCGGCCCTCGGTTCTCTTCTTGACGATGAGGCGGTGCTACCATAAATTAATTTTGCAGCTTCTCGAACCAACCCTACAAAAATTTCCCTTTGATGCTGCAAGTATTCGTCGGTGTCTATGGATGATGATGATGCGGTCGATGAAGCGGGTTGTGGCGAATCCATATTGTCTAAAATTGAAGAAATAATGGAAAAAAGTATAGAGTTTTTTTGTGTGAAAAAATGAAGGTGGTATAGGTTAATATATATATATATATAGTGTGTATAATTTGAAAAAAAAAATTATAAAATAGCCGTTGGTAAACGGTATTGTTTAAAAAAATTAAAAAAAAAATTTAAAATTGCAACGGGTATCATCGGGTTCATGAACCCGGTACCCTAACCCGATCGCTACCCGCTCCCCCCCCCCCCCCCCCGGTACCCCCTACCCGATGAACCCGCTATGCCACCTCGTCGAACCCGATCCCGATCCCGAGGGCGGTACGGGTGGTCTAATAAAAAAGTGTAGAACTATATAAAAGGACAGAAATACCCTTCATTTAAGGGATGGAAGTTAACACCCGTTAGTCAGAGGGACCAAATCCAGTCAAAAATGCAAACAGTATTGGCTAATTTGTAATAAATGAACTCTAGGGATGCTTTCCAAGATTTTTAGCAAACCACAGGGACCAAAATTAAGATTTACTCTTATTTTTTTTAATACAAAAGTTCTTAAACTTTCTAAAACCGGTTAAATACATCATTGTGGCCTGTAAAAACAGGTTAATGTTATACAAATTTGGAAAAAAATCTAAAAAAACCCAACAAACTATCTGACTTTGAATGACTAAGTTATTGAATTTTTTTAACAAATAAAATCTTTACACTTTTCTCTAAAAAAATTAACACATAAATCTTTAAACTTTTTCCTAACTTTTTTACCAAATAAATTCTTTAACTTTTTTTAACAAATAAATAACCTTTTTTGATAAACAAAATAATGTACTTAATTTTGAAAAAATAAATTTGAAACTTTTTTTGAACGAAAAATATATGCAATTCCTCTCACCAACAACAGAGTAAAATGAACCAATTAAACAGAAAAAATTTATGTCATTTCTATTACTAATTCCGAGATATTCAAACGTCATGCCTAAAACATAAATAGACACATACAAAAATTATACAAATTCTTGGTATATTTTGTGAAGGGATGGCCAGATGGATATAGTTTTCTTATATATCTATGAATGTTTTATGCACAACTCTTGAATGATTTAGAATTAGTAATGAAAATAATATAATTTTTCTTTGTTTAATTTGTTCATTTTATTTGTTGCCAGTAAATGATTAGTTTATTTTTTGTTCAAAAAAAAGTTTCGGATTTATTTGTTCAAAATTAAGTTCATGAATTTGTTTCTTCAAAAAAATTGGATTTTCTTTGTTAAAAAAGTTCAAGAATATACTTGGTAAAATAATTAGAAAAAAATAGGAAAAAATTTAGAAATTATTTTGTTAGAAAAATCCAGGGACTTAATCATTCAAAATCAAATAGTTTGTTGGATTTTTTTAGACTTTTCCTAAATTTGTATAGCATTAACCTGTTTTTACAGGTCAGAAGGATGTATTTAACCGGTTTTAGAAATGTTAAGGGTTTTTTCATTCATAAAAATAGTTTAAGGACTTAACCATTCAAAATCAGATAGTTCGTTAGGTTTTTTAGACTTTTCCCTTATTACAACGGCCTCTCTACCTTTTTTTAAATCATTGAACTTCCTTTCAAAAGAAAAAAATACATGTAATTATTAGCAATAAATGATTTAAAGTGAAAAAGAAAAGAGTGAATTACGGATTTGGTCCATGTGGTATGTGGAAAATTATGACTAGCATCCCTAACCTCGATTAATTATGGATATGGTCCTTGTGTGTAACACCCTCAAAATTGGAAAGAGCGACTAAACAAAACTTTGGTAACATAATCAAATAAGAATAAAATCCCTTCTACAAACCATTCTTGGGAATACCTCAAAATATACAACATAACAACTTCAACAATTCAATGTCCTAAGTCCTACACCAAGACTACAAAAGTTGGGTGTTACTTAACTCAAACCAAAGTTGCTAATCCCAAAATGCGGAAGACTTCACCAAGTCACTTACTTCTTGAGCACACAACTAGCTCTTCACTTTTCACAGTGTCACTAGAACTATTCCCAACCGGAACTTGTTGCACATGCCGACAAATAAAAAGGGTTAGGCTAATTCCTAGTGAGTTCAAGAGTTTTCATCATGATTAAAATAGTTCGTTAAACCACATGAGTACAACTCAGAATCATGATTTTCCAAAAAAAAGGATTATATTTAAGTATGCGAACAACCTATTTTCCAACGCACACAAAACCCGTGCCAAAAGCTCCACAATGAAACACTTCTAAATAATGGATGTAGATCCAGGAACTCACTTGAAACGTGGATGATTATTAAATTTCCAAATGAAGTAAACTTGAGTAAAAACTCTAGTATTCGAAACATCCCAACAAGGAGGAGAAATAATACGACACCTATAAGAACATGGAAAACAATCCAAATACATATAATACGTACCCGAAAGCATGTGACCGACTCAACAACCCACACAAAGCGTAATTATAAATAAAGTCCAAATACCCAAGCATGGGAGTATTCATTCAAGAAAACCTTAATATACGTGGAGGGGTTCCAATATTAAAGTCAATTCTTGCAATTACCCGCACAAGGCTCATACGGTAATAAAACATGCATATCACAATATTCAACAACGGGGGAGACTCGTATCAATTGAGGGTGGAGGAAACACGTAAGTATATATACCACCCGTACAACGTTAATCGTATAACACTTCGCGACTAGATGTCCAAAGGTTCCTACGACTTCTTAGCAAGTTTCACCTCAAGAGACAGTTGACCTTAGTGTTTATTCTCACGAATTCCACCACAAGGCCCGACACGCTTAGGACTACCTCCAAGGCATTACCTTCAAAGCGACGGAGGTCCTAGTGCCTACCTCCGGACTCAACCCTCCTAGTGCCTACTTGAAAAGTTTAAGGTCATAAACATGGTCCCGGAGTCCAACCCTGCAATACTCATGCAACCTCATAAACAAGACTGACTAATATGCTATGTATCCAATGCAAATATAGTCAAACAATTACATGGCCCACACAAGAATGCCCAACATCTTTAACACATGTAATTAGTTAATAATTATGACTCAAACGCATATAATCTCAAACTCAACATAGAGTAATTTACATTGGACCAAAATCCCCAAGACTCCCTTAAGTCAAATACGAGCCAAAGGCTCAACAGTACAATTGACCAACGATAAAGACCACTAATACAATAAAACGCATTGAAATGTCATATATGCAAACACACACCTCCAAGATATGATAAATCCACAATCTCATCATATATTTGATCAAATCGTTTTCCACACAACCATATATGTATACAAATGACCCATAACAATAAATATGCATTTTTCAACAACACTACAGTGTATTTTTACCAAAGACCCCAATTTATACAATAACCTTCAAAACACTTTTCTTTGAGATATAATTATCAAATTAACCAAAAGTCTCATTGTGGGTGTTTTATAAGAATTTCCAGGTTAAACACTTCAAATAGTCAAAATCCACCAATAACTCAACCATAGATAATTTTCATGGAAAACACATAAACACTTAAAAATGGACATTTTTTGCATGTACAACGTTTTCACAAAGCAACTTGAACTCACCTTGCTAGATTTAGGCTAAATCTAGATTTTTCCCAAACTTGAGCTCCTTTGAAAAAACTTGAATCCTCAAGCCAAATCTTCCAATGGATATGATTATTGATGGTTGGAACTCTTGGATCTAGGTTTTTGGAAGATTTGGCTTGAGGATTCAAGTTTCTTCAAAGGATCTCAAATTGGGGAAAATCTAGATTTCGCCTAAATCTAGCAAGGTGAGTTCAAGTTGCTTTGTGAAAACGTTGTACATGCCAAAATGTTCATTTTCATGTGTTTGTGTGTTTTACATGAAAATTATATATGGTTGAGTCATTTATTAGATTTTGACAATTTGAAGTATTTAATCTTGAAAACATTATAAAACACCCACATTGGGATTTTTGTGTAAATGAATGAATGTATCTCAAGAAAAAGTGTTAAATGGATTTTTGGGTACAAATGGGGGGTCTTTGGTAAAGAATGCACCTTAGTGTTGTCGGAAGCATGCATGATTGTTATTATGGGTCATTGGGATACATACATATATATATATATGGTTGTGAATTGTGTGGAAAAGATTTAATCAAATAAATGATGGGATTTTGGATTTTATCATATCTTGAGGTATGTGTTTGCATATATGACACCGAAATGCATTTTATTGTGTTAGTGATCTTTATTGTTGGTCAATTGTATTGTTGAGCTCTAGGCTCGTATTTGACTGCAAGTGAGTCTTGGGGACTTTGGTCCAAGGTGAATTACTCTATGTCGAGTTTTGAGATTATATGCATTTGAGTCATATCTATTATTTATTACTTGTGTTAAAGATGTTGGACATTCTTTTGTGGGTCATGTAATTATTTGACTATATTTGCATTGGATGCATAACATATGAGTCGGTCTTGTTTATGAGGTTGCATGAGTATTGCGGGGTTGGACTCCGGGAGCCATGTTTATGACCTTAAAACTTTTCAAGTAGGCACTAGGAGGGTTAAGTCGGAGGTGCTACCTTGGAGGTAGGCACTAGGACCTTCACCGCTTTGAAAGGGATGCCTTAGAGGTAGTCCTAAGCGTGTCGGGCCTTGTGGTGGAATTCGTGAGAATAGACACTAAGGTCAACCGTCTCTTGAGGTGAAACTTGTTGAGGAGTCGTAGGAACCCTTGGACGTCTAGTCGCGAGGTGTTGTATGATTAACGTTGTACGGGTGGTATACTTATGTGTTCCCTCCACCCTCAATGGATACGGGTCTCCCCTGTTGTTGTCAATATTATAGTGAGTCTTGTGATATGCATGTTTTAACTACCGTAAGCCTTGTGCGAGTAATTACAAGTATTGACTTTAATATTGGAACCCCTCCTCGTATATTAAGGTTTGCTTGAATGACTACTTCAATGCTTGGGTATTTGGACTTTATTTAATTACGCTTTGTGTGGGTTGTCGAGTTGGTCACATGCTTCAAGAACGTATTATACGTCTTTGGATTGTTTTCCATGTTCTTATGGGTGTCGTATTATTTATTCTCCTTGTTGGGTTATTTCAAATGATAAGAGTTTTATTCACGTCCACCTTATTTGGAAACTTAATATTTATTCATGCTCAAGTGTGTTTTGGATCTAAACCCATTATTGAAGAATGTTTCATTTTGGAGTTTTCGGCACAGGTTTTGTGTGCGTTGGAAAATGGGTTGTTCACATAATTAATTATAATCCTTTTTGGAAATCATGATTTTGAGTGTACTCGTTTGGTTTAACGAACTATTTTAATCATGATAAAAACTTTTTAACTCACTAGGCGTTAGCCTAACCTTTTTATTTGTCGGCATGTGCAACAGTTCCAGTTGGGTATTATTTCTAGTGACACTGGGAAGAGTTGAGAGATAGATATGAGTTCAAGAAGTAAGTGGCTTGGTGATGTTTTCCGCGTTTTGGGGATAGCAACCTTGTAATGAGTTGAGTTGCACCCAACCTTTATATCTTGGTGTAAGTCTCAGGGTTTTGAATTATTGAAGTTGTTACGATTTTATTATCGAGGTATTTCTAAGAGTGGTTTGATAAGGAATTCCGTCCTTGTTTGTTGTTAAATCAAAGTTTTTGTTTAGTTGCTCTTTCCAAAATTGAGGGTGTTACACACCAACCAAACACTTCTAGGGTTACAAATATGAACTTCATTCTTCATTCCACCTAAGGAAGGGAAGGGTTTAGGTAAGGGTTGGGTAAAACCCTAGAAAGTGTAGAAATCTCACCAAAATGAAAGTGAGATGAGGAATTTCAACCTTCATCCATGAATCCTTGCTAAGAGATGAGAGAGAGGCTTTGAATCACAAGATTTATGGCTTCAAGGGCCCCAAAAACGGTTTAGAGGGTTAGGGTTCGGTTTGGGAGAGTTTAGAGGAAGAGGAATGGGATGAAAATGAGAAAATGGGCTGAAATCGCGTCTTTTAAAACCTCCAGGGCCCGTCGGCGAGAATGATAGGCGATATTGCCATGGTCATTCTCGCGGGGCACTCTCGCCCGTTTTGTACCGTAGCCCAGACATCCCTCGCGATTATGCCACGAGGAGAGTGACCATGTCACAATCGTCGGGCACTCTCGCCCACTTTGTACCGCAAGGTAGTGTACCCCGACGACCGTGCCCTCGGCGACTATGACCATGTCATAGTCGCCGAGCATAGTCACATTGTGCCTCCCCGAGCCCGAAAACACCAAAACACATCCCGATCTTCTGAGCTTCTCACGTCGCGTGTTTTTCCCTTCTTTATAATTAGCCAATCCTCTCAAGGGTCACGAGGGAAGTGCTTTATGTTGATAAATTTCTGGGTGTTACATTGTGGACCGTGGTTTTCATTTTTGCATGACTAGAGTCCCTATCACTAACAGATTTCGTTAACTCAGTTAACTCAAGGGTAAAATGACCAACATGCCCTTGTTTTTTTGACTTTTTTCTATTAAAAAAATAGTTAAAATTTATATAGTTGTTTTATATTTTTCTTATATATATATATATATATATATATATATATATATATATATGTGTGTGTGTGTGTGTGTGTGTGTGTGTGTGTATTCCATACCGATGGAGTCATCCGTCTCCGGTAAACGCCTTCCAAACCGAAGCTCTCCCCCTTCCATCCCCTCCCCCATCCAACCAAGGCATATACATAAACGTCAGATGATGTTTACTTGAACATGGACAAACCCAGTTCGGTGTTAATGGAGTTGGACAGGAACGAATCTAGGGGGAAGGAAAGGAAAAATGGTGAAGGGTGTCGATCAATAAGACTGGAGAAAGTGTAGTGGTCACGATGGTTGTCTTTGGGGGAGAGAAGCAGGTAAGAGGGAGGTGGTCAGCAGCACAACAACAACCTGAGGGATCGAGATGAACAATATGGTGGTTGTTAGCGATGAAGTGAGAGCAACAACGATGGGAGATGATGGAGGCGATTAAAGAAATAACGAGGGTTGGGGGAACCGGGTGAAAACACGATCGATGGAGAGGTTTATGGGACAAGTGGGAGGGGAGAAGATTGATAAGAGATGGCTACCGATGGGAATGAAGATGCAAGTGGCAATGGTCGACGGTGAGGTAGGGAGAAAGAGAGTCAAGAGGAGTTGCATCTCTATATGCATGTGTGTATATATATTGTTTATATATATATATATATATAGAGAGAGGACAAATCAAATGCAAACCATGCAAATGTTGCAAAACAATACAAACCAATCAATTAACATATCTAAGGAAATGATGAATGTTCATTTATTATGATTTGAATATTTAAGGAAAACCATTAGAGTTCATTAATTATGATTAATACTTTATATTAGGAAAACAATTGATGTATTTATGAAACCAAATATTTGTTAGACTAGATAAACGGTTAAGATTGGTTTGTATGGTTTGTAACATTTGATTGATTTGCATTTTAATGGGCCTATATATGTATATATATATATATATATATATATATATATATATATATATATATATTGTGTGTATGGCTATATATATATAATATGTGTGTGTTTGTATATTATATATATATATATATATACTAGTTATGTGCCCGTTGCAATGCAACGAAATATAACATTTAAACAAATATAAGTAAAAATGCAATGTAAATTCGTTTTTACCAAGCCGAAGCGTTATACGATTACAACCCTATTAATAACCACAATAATATCGGTTATCTTTAGCTGCTACAAGTAAGATAACAAACTGAAAAAGAACACCAAAATAGAAAGCTAATACATCCTAAACAACAAAATAAATTAAAAATTGGTGTCGGTACAAAACATCTATCTAAGTAACAACAGCAACGTTTTTCATTTTCATAATGAAGATCAAATTTTAAATATACCACTCCCTTACAGCCTCACCATTAAACTCAAACCCGACAACCATTTGAGAAAGGATTCAATACCATAAGAGATCAACATCCAATACATCAACTATTTCACCCTTAAGGAACCAAAATCATCTTTGTGAGACCCATGACTCAAAACAGAATCCGGTACTCTTCATTCAAATTTATTGAAAATAATATCAAACCTATCAGATGCATAAAACATACACAGGTAGTAAAAACGTGTTTTTGGGTCTAAACTTTCATGTGAATATACAAATGAAGACAAAATATTGTGAGCAGTGCCTTGCACAGGATTGAATAGGCTTTTCCATACCTTATTACATTTAGGGTGGGTCTAAACTTTCATGTGAATATACAAAAGAAGACAAAATGTCAAAATCTTGTGAGCAGTTGCACAGAATTGAATAGGCTTTTCCATACCTTATTACATTTTAGGGGTTGAAACTTCTTTTATGTTCTAAGCAATAACCATAAATGTGAATGTGTGTCCAGGCCACTAAGACCATATCACATTGGAGTCTTTTAGTTCAAAATCTTATCAGCATCAATAGTTTTAATTGGTATTTCCATCTCCTGCCTTTTCGGATTTTGACTATAAACAAAAAGTCATAACCTAGTTTATCTCACCAATTCAATCAATCATATATTAACTGTCTACTTTAGCCACTAAATTAGTAATCAACATTCAGCAATGTAGAACTTACCCACATATGAGTAACATGAGCCTTGTTTTATGAATAAGATTTTTACATGATATTAAAACTACTACTGAACTAATTTTGTTGGTATAAGAGACTTACAGTGACTCCATCAGGAACCACAAGCTTATACGAGACGTAGTTAAAACAAAACATATAAAATTTCATTTGCCCAAAATCTACTTTATAAAATCTCAGCAATGGTGATTGAGTCATCAAGAAAACCATCAATGCAAATCTACCATCATAACTTACAAGAAAAATGAAAATAGAAAACCTTAATGAAAGCAACTTAAAAACATCCCTAGCCATGTATTTTATTATGTGCCCACTGCAATGCAGTGGTATGTAAATTTTTCTTACAAACCATATATAAAAGATTAATGTCACTACCAATTAAAAATCTAAATTTTATGTTTGAACAAAACAAAATTACAATTAATGCATCTTATATTTAATTAACTAAGAACAACTCAATTATTAATTTTCTTTCATGATATTCAAAATGTAAAAGTAAAACCAACTATTATTTCTTGACGATTACAAATTGTCATTTTTAATTCATCTTCTTAGATACATTTTTTTTCTAATTCCATTAGCAAAAATTTACATGTTAGAGATCAATTTAAACAAATGAATAAAAATTTACGGATAATTTGGGTGAATGTGAACGGTTAACCTTTACTGGACTGGGTTGAAAAAAATGCAAAAAAGTTTACATTTTTGACATAAAGGAAGTACCAAATTTAGGTTCAATGTGTGGGTAAATGCACCCAGTTTGTGTGTTATCTAGAAAGTGTAAACCAATATGTCTTTGTGCAATAGAACGATAACCGACAGGAGAAGGAATGGGAGCATTAGTTGGCAAGAGGCTGATGCATTTTATGCAGCCAATTTACTTACCTTGAAATCACTTGACATTTGCAGCCATGTAAAACTTGAATCATAAATGATGGGTAGCATTAGTTGATAACAAGCCCATACGACACTACTTGGGGTGGTTTGTTATATCTGAAGTAGATCAATTATTGGATGCATAGGTTATAAAAAAAGACTTTTACTACTGACTGGTCATTAGGTGTAGTAGAAAACTATCATTAGAGTTGGTCTTAGGTACAAACGCATGATAATATGCTATCATATCGTAAATTTTTTGGGGTGTTAATCAATTATAATTTCTATTGAGGTTTCACTTAAAAACTTGGTGGTGGTGGTGGTGGTGGTGCAATCATAATTGATTGAATTTTTTGGGGGGGTTAATCAATTATAAGATGGATTTCTAGGTCTGTGGGCGTCCATTAGGGGAAATTACAGAATAAGTTTATGTTATTTATATCCAAGAACATTAATGGGACACCTAGTGTAGCAATATTTAATTTTTTGAGACATGTGATTGAGGTTCGGCGCAAGTTTCAAAATTCATACTGTTAAGCTCCTCTTTAAGCCTTATCATTACAAGGTATCGAGAACCTAGTGTTTCTCTCTAATGGCATTAGGATTGCAATATTATATAGTCTCATTGGTGTTCCACAAAAAGTTATAAGGAGAGCGACATTTGTATCGGATGCTACAACCAAAGGCATTCATATGATCCGAGATTGTAATGAAAAAGTATCAGCTCAGGATGAGCAATATAAGGTGTTGAGTTTATTCAGTAAGAGAATCTCTAACACATACTAAACAAATGGAAGGATCAAGTTCATACCTCATTCTTTCTTTCTAGTTTGTTGACCATATGATTTGTTGGAAGGTGGAAACTGCATGAGGATTCAAATGAAACTGAATAGTGAAATGAAACAAATTTGTTGCACCATGTTCGGGTGATAAAGCTCATACCTCAATCTTTGATACAACTTCTTGGCAATTGCACAAGAATTTGAGTTGTTTTGCTAAATTGTACTCTCATGTAGTCATGTATGAAATCATTTTTAAGAACACGTTAATATAGGGAACTTCATGTTATAAACAGTTAAGAGTTTAAATGAAATTGAAAAATGAACTTACAACCATAGGTGTTTTGCTACCAACTTTGAGCTATAGTACCTGCAATGAATTAAAGAATAATTGAATTGCCAACCATAGATGTTTTATTAATCGTTTCAGCTTGACCCTGCAACCTTTGGAAAACGAAATGAGAATGGAAACAAATTAATATTTAGTCTACACCAACACAACAGCATCTAGATTGCCTCATGTTACTTCTTGTTTTAGTTTAAAAAATGTAACAAAATAATCAAACCTCATGCACTTATAGACATAACCATGGATTTTACAAGTAGATGCATTTTTGGAATAAAAGAAAAAGAAAGAAAGAAAGCACGCTCTCTTTACCTGTGCAATAAGGATCACATTTGATCACATTTGTTCTCTGCTCAACTTCAATTACGGTCTCTCATGCAAGTCATCATTTTCCTTTTCGGAACAAATGGTTCCAGAAACTTCTACTTCCTCCTACACCGTCCATAAATTGAGGATGAGAATAAATAAATAAACAAATACATCATGCCCACTAATGGGACGCATAAAACTTTTATATAGCCTTAATGAACCTAAGAGACTAAGGGGAGCTTTACCTGTGCAACACGAGTCGATTAATCATCTTCAATCACATCTTTCTCAATGCTACCTGAACCATAGTCACCCCCACCTCGGTATTGTTCACTTACGTTTCTCCAATGAATTAAAGAATCAATGGATTAAGTATTTGGGGTCACCAAGTCCTGAACACCCAAAACAGCGAAATGCAAAATCGCCCACCTTTGCAAAGTCGACTTGGAGTTGGTATTTTTCATCATCATCATACATAGTCCCTTGAGCTCGATTCACTTCAACCACCCAACTTTGAAAATAACAAATTCAAAAACACCATAATTGACAAACGAAATTTCAAAATTTAATTTTGGAACATCTAAATTTTCGAAAACCCTTCGGAAATTTAGATGTTCCAAAATTAAATTTTGAAATTTCGTTTGTCAATTATGGTGTTTTTGCATTTGTTATTTGCAAAGTTGGGTGGTTGAAGTGAATCGAGCTCAATGGACTATTTATGATGATGATGATGAAAAATGCCAACTCCAAGTCGACTTTGCAAAGGTGGGCGATTTTGCATTTTGATGTTTTGGGTGTTCTGGACTTGGTGACCCCAAATACTTAATCCATTGATTCTTTAATTCATGGGAGAAACGGAATTGAACAATACCGGGGTGGGGGTGAATATATATATAAGCATGAAATGGAAGTTAATGTTGAAATTTAAGTCGTATGACTTTTGATGCTATATGTACAAGTCTCACAACTCACGTCCCTTAAAAATACAATTTTCAATTTCTAAGTTACACTTTATACCGTTAGAATTAGTTATCCAATTTACTTTTAATCCCTTACTTTTTCATTTTTTATTTTACACCCTTATCATATTAACATAAATAATCGTATATGAACAAGAATGCATTAATTAAAAATACATTTCTTTTTTTACAAATTACTCTATTGTAATCGTCTCGTCAATACCTTTGAAATGAGCCCAATATTGAATATTTTTGGATTTAATCATATTATTAAATATCATGAACATGTACGAATTAATTTATTTTATATCCCTTACATTATTCATTTTCATTTTACACCCTTATCTATATCTATATCTATACTATATATATAAGCACGAAAAAGCAGTTTTATTGAAAATTAAGACGTATTATTTATTATGCTTACTGTACAATGTGTAAAGCATCATTCCACTTCCCCCTCCACCCACATTCCCCCAAGACTGCATTCCACCCATGTTCCTCCAAAGTAGGGATAACAGTTATTTATTTGAAAATTAAGAGGTATGCATTGTTTTGCACAATGTACAACCTTGAAAGCACATTTTCTAATTTGTGTCACCACATCCCCGCCTTAGTTCCCACGTTCCAGCCCCTCTCCTCTCCTCAGTCAGTTTTCTAAAAATATAACCTCACCAAATTCATGCTATGTTTGATTCCACTCCGCAACCTTCTTCGTTGTTGTGATTCTTCTGTATTCTCGGTTCTCT
The DNA here is from genome assembly GCA_033807775.1 of Saussurea involucrata. Classification (NCBI taxonomy): domain Eukaryota; kingdom Viridiplantae; phylum Streptophyta; class Magnoliopsida; order Asterales; family Asteraceae; genus Saussurea; species Saussurea involucrata. Next base: position 174,339,925 of record CM066320.1, on the reverse strand, counting down.
GCTCTTCTCAAAACACAAAGCAGATTTTAATTTTGGTATAAGAAGACCATGGATTTCTTATTATCAGATATGTTTCGTTCTCTTTTTATTTGATTTCTTCTTTGTCCTTTCATCTGCTTCTTCATCTAAATTTAGGGTTTCCGGAAATTTAGATGTTCCAAAATTAAATTTTGAAATTTCATTTGTCAATGATGGTGTTTTTGCATTTGTTATTTGCAAAGTTGGGTGGTTGAAGTGAATCGAGCTCAACGGACTATTTATGATGATGATGAAAAATACCAACTCCAAGTCGACTTTGCAAAGGTGGGCGATTTTGCATTTTGCTGTTTTGGGTGTTCTTGACGTGGTGACCCCAAATACTTAATCCATTGATTCTTTAATTCATGGGAGAAACGGAATTGAACAATACCGGGGTGGGGGTGAATATGGTTCAGGTGGCATTGAGAAAGACGTGACTGAAGATGACTAATCGACTCGTGCTGCACAGGTAAAGCTCCCCTTAGTCTTTTTCGGTTCATTAAGGTTGTATAAAAGTTTTATGTGTCCCATTAGTGGGCATGATGTATTTGTTTATTTATTTATTCGCATCCTCAATTTATAGACGATGTAGGAGGAAGTAGAAGTTTCTGGAACCATTTGTTCCGAAAAGGAAAATGATGACTTGCATGAGAGACCGTAATTGAAGTTGAGCAGAGAACAAATGTGATCAAATGTGATCCTTATTGCACAGGTAAAGAGAGCGTGCTTTCTTTCTTTCTTTTTCTTTTATTCCAAAAATGCATCTACTTGTAAAATCCATGGTTATGTCTATAAGTGCATGAGGTTTGATTATTTTGTTACATTTGTTAAACTAAAACAGGAAGTAACATGAGGCAATCTAGCTACTGTTGTGTTGGTGTAGACTAAATATTTATTTGTTTCCATTCTCATTTCGTTTTCCAAAGGTTGCAGGGTCAAGCTGAAACGATTAACGAAACATCTATGGTTGGCAATTCAGTTATTCTTTAATTCATTGCAGGTACTAGAGCTTAAAGTTGGTAGGAAACCACCTATGGTTGTAAATTCATTTGTCAATTTCATTTAAACTCATAACTGTTTATAACATGAAGTAAAATGATTTCATACATGACTACATGAGAGTACAATTTAGCAAAACAACTCAAATTCTTGTGCAATTGCCAAGAAGTTGTATCAAAGATTGAGGTATGAGCTTTATCACCCGAACATGGTGCAACAAATTTGTTTCATTTCACTATTCAGTTTCATTTGAATCCTCATGCAGTTTCCACCTTCCAACAAATCATATGGTCAACAAACTAGAAAGAATGAATGAGGTATGAAGTTGATCCTTCCATTTTTTAGTATGTGTTGGAGATTCGCTTACTGAATAAATACAACACCTTATATTGCTCATCCCGAGCTGATATTTTTTCATTACAATCTCGGATCATATGAATGCCTTTGGTTGTAGCATCCGATACAAATGTCGCTATCCTTATAACTTTTGTGGAACACCAATAAGACTATATAATATTGCAATCCTAATGCCATTAGAGAGAAACACTAGGTTCTCGATACCTTGTAATGATAAGGCTTAAAAAGGAGCTTAACAATATGAATTTTGAAACTTGCGCCGAACCTCAGTCACCCGTCTCAAAAATTAAATATTGCTACACTAGGTGTCCCATTAATGTTATTGGATATAACTAAAATAAACTTATTCTGTAATTTCCCATAATAGACGCCCACAGACCTAAAAATCCATCTTATAATTGATTAACCCCCCAAAAAATTCAATCAATTATGATTGCACCACCACCACCAACAAGTTTTTAAGCGAAACCTCAATAGAAATTATAATGGATTAACACCCCAAAAAATTTACGATATGATAGCATATTATCATGCGTTTGTATCTAAGACCAACTCTAATGATAGTTTTCTACTACACCAAATGACCAATCAGTAGTAAAAGTCTTTTTTTCTAACCTATGTATCCACTAATTGATCTACTTCAGATATAACAAACCACCCCAAGTAGTGACGTATTGGCTTGTTATCAACTAATGCTACCCATCATTTATGATTCAAGTTTTACATGGCTACAAATGTCAACTGATTTCAAGTTAAGTAAATTGGCTGCATAAATTGCATCAGCCTCTTGCCAACTAATGCTACCCATTCCTTCTCCTGTCGAGTATCGTTCTATTGTACAAAGACAGATTGGTTTAAACTTTTTAGATAACACGCAAACTGGGTGTATTTACCCACACATTGAACCTAAATTTGGTACTTCCTTTATGTCAAAATTGTAACCTTTTTGCATTTTTACAACCCAACCCAGTTAAGGTTAACCGTTCACATTCACCTAAATTATCCGTAAATTCTTATTCATTTGTTTTAAATTGATCTCTAACATGTAAATTTTTGCTAATGGAATTAGAAACAAAAAATTATCTAAGAAGATGAATTAAAAATGGCAATTTGTAATCGTCAGGAAATAATAGTTGGTTTTACTTTTACATTTTGAATATCATGAAAGAAAATTAATAATTGAGTTGTTCTTAGTTAATTAAATATAAGATGCATTAATTGTAATTTTGTTTTATTGAGACATAAAATTTAGATTTTTAATCGGTAGTGACATTAATATTTTATATATGGTTTATAAGAAAATTTAACATACCACTGCATTGCAGCGGGCACATAACAAAATATATGGCTAGGGATGTTTTTAAGTTGCTTTTATTAAGGTTTTCTATTTTTATTTTTCTTGTAAGTTATGATGGTAGAATTACATTGATGGTTTTCTTGATGACTCAATCACCATTGCTAAGATTTTATAAAGAAGATTCTGGGCAAATGAAATTTTATATGTTTTGTTTTAACTACGTCTCGTATAAGCTTGTGGTTCCTGATGGAGTCACTGTAAGTCTCTCATACCAACAAGATTAGTTCAATAGTTGTCTGTAGTTTTAATATCATGTAAAAATCTTATTTATAAAACAAGGCTCATGTTACTCATATGTGGGTAAGTTCTACATTGCTGGATGTTGCTTACTAATTTAGTGGGTAAAGTAGGCAGTTAATATATGATTGATTGAATTGGTGAGATAAACTAGGTTATGCCTTTTTGTTTATAGTCAAAATCCGAAAAAGGCAGGAGATGGCAATACCAATTAAAACTACTGACGCTGATAAGATTTTGAACTAAAAGACTCCAATGTGATATGGTCTTAGTGGCTTAGACACACATTCACATTTATGTTATTGCTTAGAACATAAAAGAAGTTTCAACCCCTAAAATGTAATAAGGTATGGAAAAGCCTATTCAATTCTGTGCAACTACTCACAAGATTTTGACATTTTGTCTTCTTTTGTACATTCACATGAAAGTTTAGACCCACCCTAAATGTAATAAGGTATGGAAAAGCCTATTCAATCATGTGCAAGGCACTGCTCATAATAGTTTTTCTTCATTTGTATATTCACATGAAAGTTTTGACCCAAAAACACGTTTTTACTACTTGTGTATGTTTTATGCATCTGATAGGTTTGATATTATTTTCAATAAATTTGAATGAAGAGTATTGGATTCTGTTTTGAGTCATGGGTCTCACAAAGATGATTTTGGTTCCTTAATGGTGAAATAGTTGATGTATTGGATGTTGATCTCTTGTGGTATTGAATACTTTCTCAAATGGTTGTCGGATTTAAGTTTAATGGTGAGGCTGTAAGGGAGTGGTATTTAAAATTTGATCTTCATTATGAAAATGAAAAACTTTACTTCTATTACTCAAGGTGTGGAGTGTAAAGTGTGATTTACAAATGAGAAACTATCTATATATTTATACTATTCTATGGAATTATCTAGCTCTTTACAAGAAATGTTCTAGTTACACAAGCTCTAAACATTGTGTAGATCATTCTAGAACTTGTTTGTCCTTTTTGGTCCTAGCATGACTTTTCTTGATCATTCTCGAATCTAAGGTCGTCTTTTCTCTTGATTGATCTAGAATATTACGACTTCTAGGATAATCTTCAAGCGGCTTCCATGTTGTTTTGTCTACCAAATTATAGTAAAAGTTTTGGGAAAAGTCTGAAAACCCCTAATAAACTATTTGATTTTGAATGGTTAAGTCCTTAAACTATTTTTTAAAGATAAAATCCTTACACTTTCTAAACCGGTTACATACATCCTTGTTGTGATACAAATTTGGGAAAAGTCTAAAAAATTTAACGAACTATCTGATTTTGAATGATTTAAGTCCCTGAATTTTTTAATTAATAAATCTCTAAACTTTTTTCCCCAATCTTTTCCCCAAATAAATTCTTGAACTTTTTTTGACAAATATATCCCTAACGTTTTTTAAGAAACAAAATAAGAACTTAATTTTGAACAAATAAATCCGTTTTTTTAACAAAATCATGAACAAAGAATATATACAATTCATTTCATCGACAACAAAGTAAAATGAACCAACTAAATAAAGAAAAACTATACCATTTCTATTACTAATTCCAAATCATTCAAAAGTTATGCCTAAAGCATAATAAGATACATACAAAAGCTCTACCCATCCCTTCACAAAATATACCAAAATAACGTCAATCATTTCACAGAATATATCATAAAAATGCCCACATCTCTTCACATAGTACACCAAAAAACATCTATCTCTTTATAAATATATCAAAACATTCCCAAAAAATGTATCACCTGTGTTCCAAATTTTAATAAAATGGAGAAGTGGGGGTCAAAGTATAAAAGTGGCAAAGTCAGGGAGGGACTAATGAGCAATTTCAGAAAGTTATAAAATGGACCAGATCCCTAGGTCATCTGATTATTCTCAATTCTTCTTGTGTGCGGCTGTGAATCGAGAGATAGAGGAAGAAACCGAAATCGGGAGAAATCAACCTGAGGAAGATATCATTGAAGGTAACCCTCACCCAAAACCCTTCTTCTTACTATTATGCATGATATCTACTGATTTGTTTGAGGAATTGGTAGAAAATCTTAAGTTTCACTGTGTTCTTCACCTAAATGACATTAATGGAGTTTGGGGTTGGATTTAAATAGTTAAATGAGGAAATGGTTGATTAAATGGCCGTTTAAGTTGAGAATGTGTGCCAAAACGTGTATCTAATCAAGTTTGGGGATTTAAATCGCTTGTGCAACTCATTTGGGAAGGTTGGGTTTTTCCAGTTCAAGGTTCCGGATATCGCACCTTCCGGACAGTGGAGTCCGGACAGGGTTGTCCGGATAGGTTTCTGGATAGGGTTGTCCGGACGGGTTTGTCCGGATGGATTGTCCGGATAGGGTTGTCCGGATGGGTTTGTCCGGATAGGGTTGTCCGGGTAGGAATTATCCGGATAAGTTTTCCGGATAGTTCCGATTGATTTGGTTTTTCGGATACTGAGTGTCCGGACAGTAGAATCCGAATAAAGAGTCCGGATAGGAATCCAGATAAGTGATCCGGACAATAGGGTTCAGATAGTGAGGTCTGGAAAGAGTGTTCCGGATAGTTTGTGTACATCAGTATTTGTCCGGGAAGCTTTAAGTACTGAAATTGTTTTGTTAAATCTTAGGTGTTGGGTTCAGTTCGACTTGTTCAAGAGTGAGTCGTGTGCGTAAGTTATCACTGCAATCAGATGAGTTCCCTTATGCCCTTTTTACTTGAAGTATAAACATGTTTGACATTCCTGAAATGGTACGAACACGAGCATGATACTTACGAATTGCTATGAATCGTATGAATAACCTTTTGGAAATGATATTGATGCATGTTGTCAATTATTACTAAATACATGTATTATTGAGTTATCTATAACTTGTTTTATATGTATATGTGGGAGTCGGGTTGCACAATGGTGGCAGAGCTACCTTGAGTCTTCTAGATTCTCGGAGGCTATAGTGAGGGTGTGCCTTGAATCTGTTTCTTGTGCACACGGACGTAGGGATCTACTGGGGGGCCCAATCGAGATTGTCACATGTGGGTGACGGAGTTGTTTGGCCACTGTGCATACCTTTGCGTGATGATGATATCTAACTGTTACGCTGTATTACTTTAAAATTTTATCAGTCAATTGGATATTACTTTTAAAACTGTTTATATAAGGGGATTCACTAGACCTTATGGTCTAACCCTCACTTTCAAAACTAAAACCATTTTCAGGGATTCGAGGTAGTGGAGCTTCTTCTAAGGGGAAGGAGAAAGTCTGAAGCTTGGATTGTGGCTTCAGGAGTAGAGTATTCTAGATCTTTATTTGCGTGTAATGTAGTTTCCTTAGAGTTACTCGGTTGTGGTGGACACTTTTTGCTGCCGAATTTTGTTGGGATTTTGTAACTCTGTAATATCGATGTATTGGGACCCATTTTGGGCTTAGTTTATGTTATATGCATGTTTTGAATCCTGTGGTTGTTACAAGTGGTATCAGATCCGTAGTTTAAGGGATTTAGGCGACCAGTCGGGCCTAAACTTAAACTGTAGGAGGAGGAAACATAACCGAGTCATATGATGCCTTTAGGAAAATCACTATAGGTGCACTTTAAGGATAAAGTAGCAAGAACTGTCATGTAAGGTAAAGTTGGAGTTACACCTGACCAGTGTAACTGCAAATTTACAGGTACATGTATGAGCTTAAATTACCTTGTGTAGCCAACTGTATTTGAGTGTTTGCCATTGGTGGGTTATTTTCAGTTTATCATCATGGCTGGGAGAACTTTGAGAAGCAGATATGTACCTACGGATAGGAGAGTTCAAAATGAGGAGGTCCTCGTTAACGGGCCAGTGGAGCCCCCGAGGCAGGCTGCTACTCGGGGAAGGGGTAGGGTCGCGGTAGGGGACGGGGAAGAATGCCCTGCCGAGACGCCACTCAAGTGGACGAAACCACTGGGGGAAACCCAATCCGAAGGACAACGCGAGTAAGCCGCAGGGCGAGGAGTGTGGAGATTCCGATTGATCGGGAAGTATCTCAGCAAGAGAGTTCAGCTACGGTAAGGGTATTTAACCAGTCGAGGGGTCGTGACCTGGGTCGTGCATCTGCGTTTGTGACGCGGGAGAATCTGGCTACTGAGTTGGGTAAGATTCAGGAAACCTGCAAGCCCTCCTTGCCAAGCAGGATCAGTCGACGTCAGGAAGCAAAGAGGCAAGCGAGAACAAGGAGAGCGTGGAATTGTCAAGCCCGCTGGTATCTGGTACTGGGGGTCACTCGCAGTCGACCCAACTGATGGTGAATGAGTCTGTAGCTAAAGGATGCAACTACATAACTTTTTCCTCGTGTAAGCCTCCCACGTTCAAGGGAGAATGTGACCCCGTGTTAGCAATGAAGTGGGTGAGAGAAATGGAATTAGCATTTGATACTTGCAAGTGTGCCGATAGGGATCGGGTGATGTTCGTGTTGTCTATGCTGAAGCCTGACGCAGTGTTTTGGTGGGATGCGGAGACCGGAGGAAAGGGGTCTTCCACGGCTAAAGGAATGACTTGGGAAATGTTTGTCGGGAACTTTCGAGCGCTGTTCTGCCCATTAGCGGCAATCAAGAAGCTAGAATAGGAGTTTCTGAGCCTGGAACAAGGGAACATGACAGTCAGGGAGTATACCTCCAAATTCATAGAGAAATATCGATTTGATGAGTTGTACGTGCTGACAGAGGAACGACGCGTGGAGCGGTATTTGTATGGGTTGAAGAGTAGCATAAGAGACTTGGAGTCAACCAGGAATCCTACCACATTCCAAGCGGCCATTAATGCGGCCGAGCTGACTGAAAAGGAAAAGAACCGTCAGGTGATGGAAAGGGTTGGAGACAAGAGGAAGTGGGACGGACCGGACACTGATGCCAGGAAAGGGAAGCCGTTCAGGCAGGAGCATCGTGGAAGTCAGGGTTTTGGAAACAAAAACCATGTGGGAAGTGTCAGATGCTGCATCGGGGAGACTACCTGGTAGAGGCGAGATCGTGTTTCCAATGTGGCTTGCCAGGTCACATGTCGAGAGATTGCCCAAGTAAGAGATCGTGTTATCAGTGTGGGTCGCCAGATCACCGTCGATTTGAGTGTCGACAGTTAAAGAAAGGAGGGTCAGGACAGACTAGGGGTCGTGGGGAGGATAAGAGGCCAGAGCCGGCACGTTCAAAGGGGCGTGCATTTAATATGACAGTAACGGAGGCGGAGGGAACTCCGGACGTGGTGACAGGTACGTTCTTGGTAAACTCATTATGTGCAAAGGTGTTGTTTGATTCTGGAGCAAACCGTTCCTTTATATCTCATGAGTTTGTGAAGGGCTTGGGGGTGAGACCTAAGCATTTAGAGTGGGCGTTAGAGGTAGAGACGGTCGATGAGAATCGGGTACTCATTAGAACAGTGGTGGAAGATTGTGTCATAGACATAGAAAGGATTAATGGAGTTTGGGGTTTGATTTAAATAGTTATTTGAGGAAATGGTTGATTAAATGGCCGTTTAAGTTGAGAATGTGTGCCAAAACGTGTATCTAATCAAGTTTGGGGATTTAAATCTCTTGTGCAACTCATTCGAGAAGGTTGGGTTTTTCCAGTTTGAGGTTCCGGATATCGCACCTTCCGGACAGTGGAGTCCGGACAGGGTTGTCCGGATAGGTTTGTCCGGATAGGGTTGTCCGGATAGGTTTCTGGATAGGGTTGTCCGGATGGGTTTGTCCGGATGGATTGTCCGGATAGGGTTGTCCGGGTAGGGTTGTCCGGGTAAGTTTTCCGGATAGTTCCGATTGATTTGGTTTTCCGGATAGTGAGTGTCCGGACAGTAGAATCCGGATAAAGAGTCCGGATGGGAATCCGGAGCAGTGATCCAGACAATGGGATCCGGATAGTGAGGTCCGGAAAGAGTATTCCGGATAGTTTGTGTACATCAGTATTTGTCCGGGAATCTTTAAGTACTGAAAGTGTTTTGTTAAATCTTAGGTGTTGGGTTCAGTTTGACTTGTTCAAGAGTGAGTCGTGTGCGTAAGATATCACTGCAATCGGGTGAGTTCCCTTATGCCCTTTTTACTTGAAGTATAAACATGTTTGACATTCCTGAAATGGTACGAACACGAGCATGATACTTACGAACTGCTATGAATCGCATGAACAACCTTTTGGAAATGATATTGATGCATGTTATCAATTATTACTAAATACATGTATTATTGAGTTATCTATAGCTTGTTTTATATGTATATGTGGGAGTCAGGTTGCACAGTGGTGGCAGAGCTACCTTGAGTCTTCTAGATTCTCGGAGGCTATAGTGAGGGTGTGCCTTGAATCTATTTCTTGTGCACACGGACGTAGGGATCTACTGGGGGGCCCGGTCGCAATTGTCACATGTGGGTGACGAAGTTGTTTGGCCACTGTGCATACCTTTGCGTGATGATGATATCTAACTGTTACGCTTTATTACTTTAAAATTTTATCAGTCAATTGGATATTACTTTTAAAACTGTTTATATAAGGGGATTCACTAGACCTTGTGGTCTAACCCTCACTTTCAAAACTAAAACCATTTTCAGGGATTCGAGGTAGTGGAGCTTCTTCCAAGGGGAAGAAGAAAGTCTGAAGGTTGGATTGTGGCTTCAGGAGTAGAGCATTCTAGATCTTTATTTGTGTGTAATGTAGTTTCCTTAGAGTTACTCGGTTGTGGTAGACACTTTTCGCTGCCAAATTTTGTTGGGATTTTGTAACTCTGTAATAGCGATGTATTGGGACCCATTTTGGGCTTAATTTATGTTATATGCGTGTTTTGAATCATGTGGTTGTTACAAAAAACAAGTTCATCCCACTAACAAGAATATAACAAAGGATATGTCATTTACAATAACAAAGTGATGTTTAATCCAAAGAAAGAGTCTCATCAACTGTTTGGATTTCATGTACACTATCAACTAAATGAATGAAACACATACCTGCAAAAGAAATAACATTTGGTATATTCATGTTAATGGGATGGGCATATCTTTTGGGCATTTTTTGGTATATTTGTGAACATTTTTTTGGAACATTTTGTGAAAGGATTGGAGGTTTTTTGGTATACTTTGTGAAGAGATGGATAAATTTTTTGTATATATCTTATTATGCTTTAGGCATAACTTTTGAATGTTTCGGAATTAGTAATGGAAACGATGTAATTTTTTTTTTAATTTTTTACTAACATTTTACATATCTTTTATTAACATTCCCAATATATGATTTTGTACATATGATGTTTTTCAATAATGCAATAAACTTATTTATAAAAATGTCACTCTAATTTTAGAAAGAAAAAAAATAGTAACAAGAAGTATGATTAGAAATTAAGTAACAATAATATTTTTAGTTAAAATTGATTACATATTATATTTAAGTCTTATTCCTATGAATCTCTTTAGGATGGGAAATGATACTGTTCAAAACAGTATGACTGAGGAATATGATATTCCCCAGAATCTTGATTTATTAAATAGATGGACTATTCCAAAAGTTGAACCTAAATTTATTTATAAATTAGGAACTTTTGAAAAGATTGGTTTAAAACAGATAGTTAAAACAACTGAATCTTCAATTACTTTACATGAAGATGAAATGATTATTAGATTGTTAAACAAATCTGATATTTCTCCTTATATAAGGACTCATAAGTTCTTACATATTGGTCTAGTTCAAATTGCCTTTAGACCATTAACTCTCGAAGGGTTACCAGAAAGCTTTCTTGCAGCTCTACGAGATGGTAGAAATATGAATTGGAAACAATCTCTAATGGGAATGATCCAATCAAGCCTGGCCCACGGACCAGTCTATTTTGATGTTTATCCAAATTTATGCTTATCTTTGTCTGATATAAATATCCTAGATGCTTTAACTTTAAATGTTAAAACAAATGGTTATAATTATACACCAAGAACAGAAGTAATATGTATCTGCTATCGTATATATTTTAAACCTCTATATACTCTAAATCCTATGTGTAAAAGAGTTGACAAAGAGAAAAATGAAACAATTCTAAGAAACAAATTTTAGTAAATCTAGTATTACTACTAGAAGACCTATAAAATGGGAAGAAATTACTTTCCCAGACAACTGGTCAATTACTCAGGATGTTAGGAGAAATCCCATAATCCAGAGTGATTTAAAAAATGTAATACAGTCTAATGAAGGAATTGTTCATATACAATTTAATGAAGACCAAAGGAGATTACTTTCTTCAAGTAGCCTTCTTTCAAGAACTAGATCTATGAGATCCCATTTATCTCCTCTTGATTACATAGTTGATCAACAATCTGTAGAGCTTCTACTTCTTATATAAGAGAAGAAGAATCTCAAGATTCTCTAGATCCTATTGATGAAATAAGGATCAAAAGAAATGGGGTTGTAAATGACAATAATGTTCAAATGATCAGAGAAAATGACACTATGTCAGATTTAAATTTTGTTTAAATGATTGAAAAAATTGATTTCTCAAAAGGGTCTACTGCCAGAACAATTATTGCTACTGATTTTAGAACAAATCCAAATTGGATTCCTTTTAAAAATTGGTATTTGAAAAACTTTTCAAAAAATGAAAAAGAGATCTTAGCCAATCAATTTTATAGTTCTTGCGAAAAAGAAAATAAGATTTTGGCTTATGTACCTTAGTTTATAAATAATTATATCAAAGATTATATCAATATTATTGAAAGAAATTTCAAAATGCTTGGAAGAGGAGGAGGAATTCAAAGAATTCAGACCTCTGTCTATCCCCCACAAGCTAGTTTTTCAACAGAGAAAAACAATGTTTATATAACTTATTCTGCTTTTTCTAAACTTATTGATGACAAAGTCTTAAATGTGACAATTAATCACATAAATGAGATTTTAGAAAAGCAAAATTATACTAATCTTTATCTTATCATACTAGGAGAAAGATTAGACTCCCTTCAAGAAAGTATAGAAAGAATATTTGAAAAAAATTCTACTTTAAAAAATGAAAAAGAAGTTGTTGAGGAAAAACTTAAAAAGAACATAATGTTTTCCTCACCTTCAATACAGCCTCCACCTGAAATAAAAAAATTCAAATTAAAAAACTCAACTTCTGATATTGAAAAAATGTTAGAAGAAAAGTTTAAAAACCTTTCTATTTCTAGATCTACTATTTCTACTTTAGAAAAACCCATATTTTCTAATACAGAGGAATCCTCTGACGAAGAATCTCAGAGGGATACTATAAACAAAATGAAATGGGCTGATAAACCCATTACAAATAAGTATTATTATCCCCGTCGTACTCCTATGGATGTTCTTAATGAAGAACAAGATTTTATAAGTAATAATAGTTACAACGGAAAATGCATTTATGAGTGGAACCTTGATAGTTTCACAAATAAACATATGTATAATATGGCTCATAGAATGTTAATGTATTGTACTATTTGCAAAAATTCTGTAAACACAGACAAAAACATTGCAAAAATGTTAATAGCAGGTTTTACTGGTCAATTAAAGGGCCGGTGGGATAATTATCTTACCCAAGATCAAAAGAATGAGATCCTTGGATCAGTAAAAACTGAGCCAGGTGAAAATAATACTCAGATTACTGTTGAACATGTTGTTTATCCCCTTATTATGACTGTTGTAGAGCATTTTACAGGAACATTTTCTGATAATAGCGAAAATATAAGAACTCTTCTTATGAATTTAAAATGTAAAACTTTAACCAGGTTTCGTTGGTATAAAGATACTTTTCTTTCTCGAATTTTTGAACTTAAAGACTGTAATAACGTCTACTGGAAAGCTAAATTTATTGAAGGCTTACCAAATCTTTTTGCAGAAAAGGTAAAAAAGGTGCTTAAAAATAATGATTCCATCATAAACTATAATGATTACTCTTATGGTATGTTGGTAAGTGTTTGTATTGCTGAAGGTCTTTCTCTATGCAATGAGTTAGCCCTTAAAAATCAAATTAAAAACCAACAATCTCTTGAAAAAAGACAATTAGGAGATTTTTGTGACCAATTCGGTATGGATATTCCTTCTCAAAAAAAGAAAAGAAGGTTTTCTCAAAATAATTATCAAAGTCAAAAAGAGTTGTCAAATCACTTTCCAAAAAGAAAGAAATTTAGAAGAAAAAGACAACTTTGAAAAAGAAAATCATAATAAAAAAGATATAAAAAGATTTTCAAAGAATAATACAAGTTCTATAATTTGTCACAAATGTGGAAAAGTGGGACATTATGCATCAAGTTGTTGGACAAAAAAGAAAATTAACAGTCTTGATATTGATAAAAAGACAAAAGATTCTTTATCAAAAATATTTCTCCTATCAGATTCCAGTTCTGATGATGAAAAAACGTCGCAAGATGGAAATTCTGATGAAATATCATCTGAAAATACTGATGTTGATAATATCATATCAGACTCTTCTTCCCCTGATTGCAATGCTTGCTCTTCTGGTTACACTTGTGAAAAGAAAAAAGGTCAAAAAGAAAAGATTAATAATCTTAATTTTGATAAAAAATTCCAAGAAGGAGATGATTTTTATAGACTTGCTTCTCAGTTTCAAGACATGAATATAAATGTTTTATCAAATGATAATGTTTTAAAAAAATTTAAAAAGATCAAGGATCCTTTAATTTGTGCAGAAATCATCAATAATCTTGAAGAGTCTACACATAATTCACCCATGAAACTTAACACTCAAGATTATTCCATGCAAGAAGTTAATAGACTTCTGACAGAAAAACACTCTGTTAATCATACTGTTTCGTTAAAGGATTTATCCGAAGAAATTGATAATCTTAAAAAGGAAATTAAAATCCTTAAAAATGATAATATCATTCTTCATCAAAATATTGATATTATCCATTCTAATCTTAAAGATAACAGGGATAAGCCCTCTTCTTCTGAAAGAATATTAGAAACAAATGAAGATCCAAATGGTGATCAGTTGAACAATTTAAATATGGTTATTTCGCAAAAGTGGTATACAAAAATCACCCTTCTTATAGAAGGAACTTTCCAAAAAGATTTTATTGCTATGATAGATAGTGGAGCTGATTTAAATGTCATACAAGAAGGTTTAATTCCTACCAAATACTTTCAAAAAACCTCTCATTCTCTTTCACATGCTGGAGGAGGACCCCTTAATATCAAATATAAGCTTCCCAAGGCTTACATTTGTAAAAATAAAAATTGTATACCTACAAGTTTTCTTTTAGCAAAAGATATTTCAAGCCAACTTATTCTTGGCCTTCCGTTTATTTATGACATCTACCCTATAACCCAAATTGATGAAAAGGGTTTGACCGGATTTTTTAAAGGAAACCAGTTAAGATTTAATTTTATAAATAAACCAATTGAGAAATTCCTTAACGATCTTCAAGAGAGAATTGATAGAAAGAATTTTCAATTAAATTCTTTAAAATTTGAAATGAGCCTGTAACGTCCCAAAACATAACATGCATTCAACCAGAAATAAGCATTCAGATTACATAATTAAACTTGTTCATAAACATCAATTCTTCTATACTAAACAAAATTTGACAGTGGAAGTCTAAAATCCACAGCCGAGAGCTACATCTATAGTCAATAGAATCCAAAACTCTGGAGTCGCTCTAGTCTCCAATTCCTCCTTGCATCATTCCTAGTTCTTACTATAAGAACCCATAACGCGCTTACCTGAAAATGGTTTAGTTTTTGAAAAACGAGGGTTAGACCAAAGGGTCTAGTGAATTCCCTCCATAAACATTTATCACAACAAAAGATCATTTCATAAAGAAAATACTTTCGCAACTTTCTCATAACATCATCCAAGGTTAAACACGGGGTTCAGGGAATTGCATAAGCTACTCCGATCGGGGCCTAACAGACACCCTCTCGTCTACGCCGAAATCCAGATGGACTCCCCGTTCCTTCATGTAGGAGAAAACAAATTCCAACCTACAAGCTAACCTCCATATGCCCAAGGGATCAGAGATCCCAAGGTACCCCGTCCCCACCGTGCAACCGACTCCACATAGCAAACACATACATTGAAACCATATGCATGAAAACATAAAACATCTTTCGTTTGTGGGTAAACATGTAAATCATGGAAGCATGCATAATTTTTATAAATCAATTCATGCTCGATAAAGGAACCATATTCAGTAAAAATGGTACGTCATAAAAAGGAGTGAGAGAACTCACCTTTGATTATCGTAGAACGCACTTCTTAAACTCTTCCCAGCTAAACCAGTCGAACACCTAAGGGCATTAGATTCGGATCAGATTAAACGGCTCAACCCACTGCCCAGCACAGATTTTCTGGACACACCTACTTGTCCGGATACTAACTCGTCCGGATGCCTGCTTGTCCGGAGACCAACTTGTCCGGATACCTACTTGTCCGGAGATCAACTTGTCCGGATATCTACTTGTCCGGATATCTACCCGGAAAACACCCACCCGGAAACTACCATAAAGGTTCACCCGGAAAACAGCATCCGTATCCGGAAATCACCATATCATCAGGAACTGAAGGTATCCGGATACGACTGTTGTTCGAAAAATAATTCCTTAAAAGTGATTTCTAACCTGATTTTAGCCATTAGCTTGATTAGATAACCTCAAGGGTTCATCCACCAACCTCAAATACCCAAATAATCCCACCTTAATCTCTTAAAATCGATTCATTAAGACAAAACCCATAAAACCCACTTTTTAGGAAAAATGTTGAAAACTTAAGTAATCACTGATTTCAATCATAGAATCCAAACTACTGAAGAAGGGAATACTAAATCACACAGAATATGAATTTAAGAGGGATTACCTGATTGATTTCTCCTCTCTTATGCTTCCTTCTTCTTCTTCTTCCCTTTCTTTTCTTGCTTCACGCCACCAACACACACTCAAGACCAAAATACTGATTTTGCAAATGGAGGATGCCCTAGAAGTTTGTGCATTTATATATCTTCATCAAAATACAGAAATGGCCCCTCAACTTAACTTTCGTTTATTCCACTTTGACCACTAACTCTAAAACTCACTAGAATTTGGGTTGTTACAACACTCCCCCTTAAAAGAATTCCGTCCCCGGAATTCCTCATTGGAAAAGGTGCGGGTAACTAGCTTTTATCTCCGACTCCAACTCCCATGTCGCCTTCGGACCCTTGTGGTGCCGCCATTGCACCTTAACTAGCTTAGTCTCCTTGCTTCGCGAGTTCCTTACCTTAACATCCGTGATTGCTTTAGGCTCCTCTACAAAGTTTAATTTCTCGTCCACTTTAATGTCATTCAACGGCACCGCTTCGGCTAGACATTTCCTTAGATTAGACACGTGAAACGTATTATGAATACTATCCAATTCCTCCGGTAGGTCCAACCTATACGCCACTTCTCCAATTAGTTCAGTAATCTCAAACGGTCCGATGTAACGTGGGCTTAACTTCCCACGCTTTCCAAATCATACCACACCCTTCCACGGAGACACCTTTAGCAGAACATGATCCCCGACTTGGAATTCAATGTCTTTCCGCCTCTTATCTGCATAGCTTTTCTGTCGGTCGCGGGCGACCTTCAATCTTTCACGCACTTGGACTATCTTGTCCGAAGTCAGTTGTACAATTTCTGGCCCTGCTAACTGTCTCTCTCCGACTTCGTTCCAACACAACGGTGTCCAACACTTTCTACCGTAAAGTGCCTCGAATGGCGTTGCCTTGATGCTCGAGTGATAGCTGTTATTATAAGCAAACTCGATTAGCGGTAGGTGATTTTCCCATGAGCCTTGGAAATCCAAAGCACATGCTCTTAGCATGTCTTCTAACGTTTGGATCGTTCGCTCGCTCTGACCGTCGGTCTGAGGATGATAAGCGGTACTCATCTTGATCTGCGAACCCATTTCTCTTTGAAAGCTCCTCCAAAACGTAGAGGTAAATCTGTTATCGCGGTCTGATACAATTGATGAGGGTACCCCGTGGCGGGCTACGATCTCGTCGATGTACAACTTTGCTAACTGCTCCAAAGAGTAAGACTCTCGTATAGGTAAAATGTGTGCCGACTTCGTTAGTCGATCTACGATCACCCAAATGGCGTCATAACCCTTTGGAGTTCTAGGCAAATGGGTCACGAAGTCCATCGTGATCTGGTCCCACTTCCACATCGGTATCTCTAACGACTAGAGCTTCCCGTACGGTCTTTGATGTTCGATCTTTACACGCGAACACGTCATACAGGTATCTACAAGATGGGCCACGTCTTTCTTTAATCCGATCCACCAGTAGTCTCGTCGTAGGTCTCCGTACATCTTGTTAGTTCCGGGGTGGATCGTGTACTTCGATTTGTGAGCTTCTTCAAGAATTAGCTTTCGGAGCTCCCCGAGTTTCGGAACCCAGATTCTCCCATTCAGACATTTCACCCCTCGACTATCTTCCACTAACATGGACGCTTGCCCTACCATTCTCTCCTTCTTAAAATTTTCGGTTTCGAGCGCTTCAACCTGGCATTTCTTTATTTCAGCTAACAGATTGAATGTGACCTCGGCCCTCATGGCCACAATCCTGGGGGTTTCACCTCGCTCCTTACGGCTCAAAGCGTCCGCCACCACGTTTGCCTTCCTCGGATGGTATTCGATCTTACAGTCGTAGTCGGTCAACAATTCAATCCATCTCCTTTGGCGCATATTCAACTCTTTTTGATCAAAGAGACGACACAAACTCTTGTGGTCCGTGAAGATCTGGCACTTCGTCCCATACAGGTAATGTCGCCAAATCTTTAGGGCAAAAACCACTGTCGCCAATTCCAAATCATGCGTAGGATAACGAGCCTCGTGATCATTTAACTGCCGGGAGGCATAAGCGATCACCTTACCTCGTTGCATGAGTACGCAACCCAAGCCGAGCTTCGATGCGTCACTGAAAACAAAATCGCCCGAACCGTCCGGTAACGACAAAATCGGAGCGCTACTCAGCATATCCTTCAATTTCTGAAATGCTTCTTCTTGTTTCTCTGACCAGACAAGCTTGACATTCTTCTTCGTTAAAGAGGTCAGTGGCGTGGCAATACGCGAAAAGTCTTTGATGAACTTCCGGTAGTACCCCGCCAGCCCGAGGAAACTTCGAACTTCTGACGGATTCCTAGGTTGCTCCCAGTCTCGAATGGCTTCAATCTTAGCCGGATCAACCATGATTCCCGTCTCAGACACCACGTGCCCGAGGAACTGCACTTCCCTCAGCCAAAACTCGCACTTGGAAAACTTCGCATACAACTTCTCTTGCTTCAATAGCTCGAGAATCGTACGAAGGTGGCTTTCGTGCTCCCCTTCCGATCTTGAAAATATCAGGATGTCATCTATGAACACTATCACGAACTGATCCAAATAAGGTTGGCATACCCTATTCATTAAGTCCATGAATGCTGCCGGGGCGTTAGTTAGCCCGAACGGCATCACCAGGAATTCGTAGTGTCCATACCTGGTCCGAAACGCAGTCTTCGGCACATCCTCCTCCCTCACCTTGAGTTGATGATATCCTGACCTCAGATCAATCTTGGAGAAGTAACTGGCTCCTTGTAACTGATCAAACAGGTCGTCGATTCTCGGGATCGGGTACTTATTCTTGATCGTGACCTTGTTGAGTTCTCGGTAGTCTATGCACATTCGCATAGTACCGTCCTTCTTCTTCACGAAAAGCACAGGTGCTCCCCACGGAGATGTACTCGGTCTAACGAACCCCTTGTCTAATAACTCCTGCAATTGAGTCATCATTTCCTTCATTTCGGACGGCGCCAATCTATACGGTGCGCGGGCAATCGGTGCAGATCCCGGCATCAGATCAATCCTGAACTCGATCTGGCGATCCGGGGGTAAACTTTTCACGTCATCCGGAAATACCTCCGGGTACTCATTTACCACTCGCACATCGCTCACCCCACGCTTCTCTTTCTTGGCGTCCAACACGTACGCCAAGAACCCTTGACACCCCTTCCTCAAACACTTAGTAGCCCTAATCATGGAGATAAGGCTGGTCTTTCTATCACGGCGGTTTCCATAGATCACTACGGTATCCCCATCAGGTGACCGGATCCTGGTCAGCTTTTTGTTGCAAACGATATTCGCATCGTTCGCGGCTAACCAATCCATACCCAACACTACGTCAAACTCTCCCATTGCCATGGGATATAACTTCGTAGGCACCAACCTCCCTTCTATATCTATGACACAGTCTTCTACTACTTCCTTAACATAAACCCAACTATCATTTGCAGTTTCCATCTCTAGTGCTCTCTCCAAACGTCTAGGCCTCACCCCCAAACATTTCATAAAAGCATGCGATACAAAGGAGCGATTTGCTCCTGAATCAAATAGCACCTTGGCACATAGAGAGTTCACTAGAAACGTACCTGCCACCACATCTGAAACTTCCTCTGCTTCTTCCGCAGTCATGCGGAATGCACGTCCTTTCGGACGCACTGGTTCTGCTCCCTTGTCATTTCCTTTTCCACCCGGACGTTCACCATACGGAACTGATCCCCCTTTCTTCAAGTGTGGGCAATCACTACGCATGTGGCCAGTAGCCCCACATTCGTAACAAGATTTTACCCCACTGCGACAATCCTTTGACATGTGACCGGGAAAGCCACACCGGTAGCATGAGTTTGAACCTGCCATGCACTCTCCCCGATGCACCCTGTTACATTTCGTACATGGTTTTCCAATGGTGTCCTTACTAACATGGTTGTCTGATCGAAACACTTTCCCTTTTCTGAAGTCCTTACCCGGTCCATCCCATTTGCGCTTTTCACCACCCTTCTCAGTCATCTGACGAACCTTCTTCTTTTCAATCATCTAGGCCGCATTAATGGCCGCCTGAAAGGTAGTGGGGTTCCTTGTCAGAACTAGCTCTCGGATACTGCCCTTCAGTCCATGAATGAAACGCTCCACTCGGCGCTCCTCCGTTGGCACATACAAATCTGCAAAGCGAGACTTCTCAATAAACTTTGTAGTATACTCTCGCACTGTCATACCTCCCTGATCCAATCCCAAGAACTCTTCTTCCAATCTTTTTACTGCCGCGAGCGAGCAGAACTGAGCTTTGAACCTGTCTACAAATGCTTCCCACAACATCCCCTTAGCCATTGTCGAGCCCTTTCCCCCAGTCTCAGCCTCCCACCAGTAAACTGCATCAGATTTCAACATGGATAAGGCAAACATTACTCTGTCCCCATCAGCACACTTGCAAGTATCGAAGACTAGTTCCATTTCCTTCACCTATTTCATTGCCAAGATAGGGTCATACTCGCCCTTAAAAGTAGGGGGCTTGCATGAGGCAAAGGCCTTGAAATTGCATCCCTTAGCTGCTAACTCATTCATCACTTGAGGGTTTGAATTCAAGTGACTCCCAGTACCGGTCGCTAGCGGACTAGACAGTTCCACGCTTTCTCGGTTTTCACTCGCTTCTTTGTTTCCCGATGCTGACTCATTCTGCTTAGTGAGGAGAGTCTGCAAGGTCTCTTGAATCTTACCCAATTCAGCAGCTAGGTTCTCTCGAGTGACAAACGTAGATCCGCGGCCTCGACCCCGTCCCCTTTGCTGAGCTACCCTTCTTGTAGAAGTTGAACTCTCCTGAAGAGAGTCTTCTTGATGAACAAGGGCTTCCACACTCCTCGTTCTTCTAGTTGCACGAGTCGTTCTCAGGTTCGGGTTTCCTCCATCCCCGGCCACTTGGGTGGCGGCCCGACGGGGTGTTCTTCCCCGACCCCTTCCACGACCCCTACCTCTTCCCCTTCCACGGGTAACAGTTGCCCTCGCCGGTTCCACCGGTCCATTTTCTAGTACCACCTCATCTTGATTCCTTGGCACAGCAGGTGCCGACCTACTCCTCAAGGTTCTGCCAGCCATTTCACTAATGCTGAAAGAAAACAACAATTAACCTTTGACGGATATGACACAACAACATTGCTACATAAGGTAAGTTTAAGCACGCACGTGTACCTGTAAGTTCGTAATTACATTGGCCAGGTGTAATCCCAAACTTACCTTACACGTTTGTCCTTGGCACCTCATTTCCTAACGCATTTATAGTGATCGTTCCTAGAGGCAATCCTATATCTCGATTGTGTTCCTCATCTTACAGTTTAAGTTTAGGCCCTAATGGTCACCTAAATCCCTTAAACTAAGGCTCTGATACCATTTGTAACGTCCCAAAACATAACATGCATTCAACCAAAAATAAGCATTCAGATTACATAATTAAACTTGTTCATAAACATCAATTCTTCTATACTAAACAAAATTTGACAGCGGAAGTCTAAAATCCACAGCCGAGAGCTACATCTATAGTCAATAGAATCCAAAACTCTGGAGTCACTCTAGTCTCCAATTCCTCCTTGCATCATTCCTAGTTCTTACTATAAGAACCCATAACGCGCTTACCTGAAAATGGTTTAGTTTTTGAAAAACGAGGGTTAGACCAAAGGGTCTAGTGAATTCCCTCCATAAACATTTATCACAACAAAAGATCATTTCATAAAGAAAATACTTTCGCAACTTTCTCATAACATCATCCAAGGTTAAACATGGGGTTCAGGGAATTGCATAAGCTACTCCGATCGAGGCCTAACAGACACCCTCTCGTCTACGCCGAAATCCAGATGGACTCCCCGTTCCTTCATGTAGGAGAAAACAAATTCCAACCTACAAGCTAACCTCCATATGCCCAAGGGATCAGAGATCCCAAGGTACCCCGTCCCCACCGTGCAACCGACTCCACATAGCAAACACATACATTGAAACCATATGCATGAAAACATAAAACATCTTTCGTTTGTGGGTAAACATGTAAATCATGGAAGCATGCATAATTTTTATAAATCAATTCATGCTCGATAAAGGAACCATATTCAGTAAAAATGGTACGTCATAAAAAGGAGTGAGAGAACTCACCTTTGATTATCGTAGAACGCACTTCTTAAACTCTTCCCAGCTAAACCAGTCGAACACCTAAGGGCATTAGATTCGGATCAGGTTAAACGGCTCAACCCACTGCCCAGCACAGATTTTCCGGACACACCTACTTGTCCGGATACTAACTCGTCCGGATGCCTGCTTGTCCGGAGACCAGCTTGTCCGGATACCTACTTGTCCGGAGATCAACTTGTCCGGATATCTACTTGTCCGGATATCTACCCGGAAAACACCCACCCGGAAACTACCATAAAGGTTCACCCGGAAAACAGCATCCGTATCCGGAAATCACCATATCATCAGGAACTGAAGGTATCCGGATACGACTGTTGTTCGAAAAATAATTCCTTAAAAGTGATTTCTAACCTGATTTTAGCCATTAGCTTGATTAGATAACCTCAAGGGTTCATCCACCAACCTCAAATACCCAAATAATCCCACCTTAATCTCTTAAAATCGATTCATTAAGACAAAACCCATAAAACCCACTTTTTAGGAAAAATGTTGAAAACTTAAGTAATCACTGATTTCAATCATAGAATCCAAACTACTGAAGAAGGGAATACTAAATCACACAGAATACGAATTTAAGAGGGATTACCTGATTGATTTTTCCTCTCTTATGCTTCCTTCTTCTTCTTCCTTTTCTTTTCATGCTTCACGCCACCAACACACACTCAAGACCAAAATACTGATTTTGCAAATGGAGGCTGCCCTAGAAGTTTGTGCATTTATATATCTTCATCAAAATACAGAAATGGCCCCTCAACTTAACTTTCGTTTATTCCACTTTGACCACTAACTCTAAAACTCACTAGAATTTGGGTTGTTACAGAGCCTTTTCACAATTGAGGATAAGCTTTCAAATCCTAAGTTACAAAGAAAAATTGATTATATTAATAACAAGTTTTCTTTTGAAATTTGTAATGAACATCCAAATGATTTTTGGGATAGAAATAAACATATTGTTTCACTTCCTTATGAAGAAGATTTTTCTGATTACAAAATCCCAACCAAAGCTAGGCCTTGCCAAATGAATACCGAATATACGGAGCTCTGTAAAAAGGAAATAGCCTCTTTATTGGAAAAAGGTCTTATAAAACCTTCAAAATCCTCATGGTCTTGTACTGCTTTTTATGTTAACAAACATTCTGAACAAGAAAGAGGAGTTCCTCGTCTTGTTATAAATTATAAACCTCTTAATAAAGCTCTAAAATGGATAAGGCATCCTATTCCTAATAAAAAGGATTTACTTGATAGACTTTTTCAGGCTGTCATCTTCTCCAAATTTGATTTAAAGTCAGGCTATTGGCAAATCCAGATAGCTGAAGAGGATAGGTATAAAACTGCTTTTAATGTTCCTATAGGACCTTATGAATGGAAGGTTATGCCTTTTGGTTTAAAAACGCTCCTTCAGAGTTTCAACAGATTATGAATGATATTTTTTACCCTTATAGTAATTTTATAATTTGCTATATAGATGACATTTTAGTTTTCTCAATGGATATTGAAAGCCATTTTAAACATCTTGACTTTTTCAAAAAAGTAGTCATCCAAAATGGTTTAGTTATTTCTAAACCAAAAATGTCTCTGTTTCAAACTAAGATTATATTTCTTGGTCATAATATTGAAAAAGGAAAAATCATTCCTATCCAAAGACCTTTAGAGTTCAGTTCTAAGTTCCCTGATCAAATAACAGATAGAACTCAATTACAAAGATTCTTAGGAAGCTTGAACTATGTTTCAGCTTACATAAGAGACTTGAATAACGATACGGCTATCCTTTATGATAGACTTAAAAAGAAAAGTTCTCCTTGGACTGATAATCATACTCAGGCCATAAAAAATATAAAAGACAAGGTTAAAAATCTTCTTTGCCTTATGTTAGCAAATCCTTCTTGGGAAAAAATTGTTGAAACGGATGCCTCAGATATAGGATATGGAGGAATTTTAAAACAAATTGACCCTGTTTCAAAACAGGAAATTCTTGTCAGATTTTATTCTGGAAAATGGAATGGTGCCCAGAAAAACTATGCAACAATAGCTAAAGAGCTCTTTGCAATTGTAAAATGTGTTTTAAAATTTCAAGATGACCTTTATAATAAACATTTTATTATAAAGACAGATTGTATTTCTGCAAAACATATGTTTCAGAAAGATTTCAAACATGAGGTGTCTAAACAAATGTTTGCTAGATGGCAGGCACATTTAGCTCCTTTTGATTTTATAATAGTTTATAAAAAAGGAGCAGAAAATCATCATCTGCCTGATTTTCTAACTCGTGAATATCTCTCATGATTTCATGAATGAGCTCTTCACAAAGCAGTTATTCCTCTCATAGAGGAAGAGGAAATTCATCCTCTTATAGAGGAAGAGGAAGAGGAAGAACTTCCCCAGAAGAATATTCTATCCAAATGGGTAAAAAGAAGCTAATAGCCTCTAGCATTGTTCATACGGATGATAATCCACTAGAAAACCTTATAGGTACCTCACTTCCGGAGGACCATCCTCTTCAAAAAGAATACCTTAATTATATTAAGGAAAAAGAAAAGAATGAAGTTCCTTCCTATGCTAATATTAGCAAGGAAGAAAACTCAGATTCCCAATTTTCGGAATCTCAATCAAAGGAAATAATATTTCTAATTGAAGAAAAAGATATTCAATGGAAGAATAATCCAGACTATACTTTGCAAAGATATCTTAATAAGTCATCTAGCACCTATGGTTCTTTAAAGCAGAGACAATATTATGAGGGATTATTAATTTCTACCAGTAGTGTAGAAATCGCTCATTTTCCCCCTGCCACAAGGTCAGAAGTTTATAACTTCTCAAAATTTATTATAAAGAAAATTATTTCTTTTGAAGAATGGGGAATATCCCCATTTCATGAAAGAGAGTGGTACTCTCCTCCTCACAAATGCAATTTTAAATTCAATTATTGGGATTATATTTCCAGTTTTGAAAAGGTTCTTTTTTATGAAAATGAGAACAAGAAACATACTTGGTTTCTAAAAATCTGTGATAAGTGTTTTCACTCTCCAGTTCCTAATTGGTTCTTTTCATGGTGGAGAATTTTTGGTACCACCGGAGAAATTCTCCTTGATAATTTAAACCTTTGTTTAAAACAATGGGTGTCATATTCCCCAAAAGTTTATAACAATAAGTCTCAATACATTATTGAGGGACAGAATACATGCTGGTTCTTTATGGAGTTCAGTATTCCTTGGATATGGAAATGGAAACCTATTTTTGGTTATACCGAAATTATGGCCCCTTGCTTGAAAAGACAAGGTCTTACCAGGTATTGGGATAAATTATCCCGTAGTGATCCTGAAACAAAAAGGCCTTATGGTGAGGAAATGGTGTCAAACATCATCAAGAAGGTAGAGCTTTATAAGCAGCAGTATGAAGAAAAGCAAGAAGACGTAGATGAAATTAGTCTTTTCAAGAAGATGTCTCAGAGATATTCTGAGACACATTCCAAAAAAGAGATAATAGATCTCTATGTTTCAAAAATGAAGGAGGACTTATTGAAGAACATAGGTCCAGATTCAAAATCAGATGCCTCGATGACATCTGAACAAATGACTCAAGATGCACAAGACCCAGACAATGATCTTGGGATTTTCTCTCTAGATGATGATCTAGATACTTTTGTCGTATCAATGACAGACAAGATCAAATAATTGAAGAAATCAGATAATTAAAGAGAATCTTCACTTTTGCTCGCTACAATCTCAGTCGACATAATATGGCCGACACCCGTTACTATTCATGAATAGTGTAAGTGGAATCTCCACTATTTTCTTTTAAAAAGTTGTTTGTTTTATTGCTTTGTTTTCCTTATTTAAGAAGGACTTCTCCTTCATTGTCTAGTACCAGTTTTCTTATCTTCCCTTAGTTTACTACTTTCTTTCCATCGTCTGTAATATTTTGAAGTTCAAATAAAGAAAAACTTGTGGATACTCGAAGGCTCTTGTAAGTTTTCTGTTTATTCAAGTTCTTTCTAATTATTATCATATCTTTTAAGATTCATATCTAGCCATGGTTGGCTAATTTAAGATCTTGTGTTAAAACATACTTGTTATGCTTACATTTACCGATTACTATGGATGTATAGTTAGTTTTAATTCATAAATCTGTAATTTATGTATTTGGTCGAGTGCCAACTTCATTGTTGATTTCCACCCTGTCTAGGCCAGAAGAGCCGTTTATTGGGTTACCTCTGTCAACATTAATGAAGGTGTTAAATGGTGGCCATTAAGACTTATTTTATCAGATCCTTGGACTAAAAATGGTACCAGAGCCATGGTAATACGTATATGTATTATAACAATCTATGTTTTAACACAAGATCTTAAATTAGCCAACCATGGCTAGATATGAATCTTAAAAGATATGATAATAATTAGAAAGAACTTGAATAAACAGAAAACTTACAAGAGCCTTCGAGTATCCACAAGCTTTTCTTTATTTGAACTTCAAAATATTACAGACGATGGAAAGAAAGTAGTAAACTAAGGGAAGATAAGAAAACTGGTACTAGACAATGAAGGAGAAGTCCTTCTTAAATAAGGAAAACAAAGCAATAAAACAAACAACTTTTTAAAAGAAAATAGTGGAGATTCCACTTACACTATTCATGAATAGTAACGGGTGTCGGTCATATTAATATAATAATAGTATATTTCTTGGTGTGTGGTTGGAACTATAAAAAGTTGTTTAAAATTTACCATTTTGGTGTTAGTTGTTATGCCAAGGTTGGAGTTGTTTTAAGAAAGCCTAAAGAGTGGTTGTGAGCCTATGGATTCTGTAATTCCCAATTAAAAATGTGGACCTCTTTTATACCATCGGCACCTCGAGAGTGGTTGTCACTCACTCAAGACCTTTAAAATTTGTCATTGCCAATTATATACTTAGTGCTTTTTGTATATTGTTTGTAATGAAATGAGATTTAGGGGCCGTTTACAAAACGTTTACCCGGGTAAGTGTTTACCAAGTTACATTAGCTTACCGGGGATGAATATGTCAATGACCAATAATTTTACCCGGTAAGAGCGGAAGCAAGGACCAAGAGTCGAAAGCAAGGACCGAGAGTCTTACCCGGTAAGTGAGTGCGACGACACTTACCACGGTTAGCGTTTACTGGCTAAATTGTTGCATCAATGCCGTTTTGGTGGACTAAAATCTTATCCGGGAAGTAAGTGATAGTGTTGAATTTTACCAGTAAACACTTACCTGGGTAAGTGATTAGGTAAACGGCCCCTTAATGTGATTGATTTCAACAAATAATAAAAGATAATTGAGAGGATCTTTGTTTTTGACTTAATGGACTTAATAATTTATTGGGTTTATTTGCATAGACAATTTGAGATTTAATTTACTTGAAGCTTAATGAAAAATAGGTGGACTTATTCGCACAACCCAAATCTCTTACTTATCCAAATTCAGCCAAGAAATTGGCATCCCTACCCTTGCACCCTCTCTTCACGTCACGTCACATCACGTCTACCTCCCTCCCTCAAACCGCTTGCATCACCAAGAACAAAACCTAAATCGAAACCCTAATATGTTCGGGGTTTTCTTGGTTAATCTGAGTACAATACCTTTTGCAATCGTGTATCGAATCCATCAACACCTTTGATTGGGCAAGAAACCTTGGTTAGGTTTGATGGAACAATGGAGCATATCTGTTGCAAATTGTTGTTGGCAATTGACCCATGAGAATTTTGTCAAAGTAAAGGCAGCGTTTGTCAAGAGTCTAGTTTAGAGAAAGCTTTTACATTCCTTTACTGAACTGATCAATGAGAATGATGATTGTTGTTTCAAATTGACAACATACTACATTGGCTAGGAATGGTGCTACAACATTGAAACAATCGACTAGAGTCGTTTGGTTTTGAGATCTTGATTGAATTGGTGTGTCAAAAATTGGTTCAAGTGATTGAGTTTAAAAAATGTGTTAGAAGTTTATTTTTTGGATTAAGAGAGATACACACCATTTCTACTCATGGGTAAAATAGTCATTTCTCTATCATTTAGATTGTAGATTTAAGAAGAAAAAAAGATAAACAACACATTTTTATCTAGACACACAACTTTATCAGCACAAGACTTGATAGAAAATTTGGTTAACAACCCCTGAGTCATTTTTTTAAAATTCTTCATACATAATTCTATGTTGTGTAATATATAAGGAATTTTAAATTTAGAGTGATTTACATTTTTGGTCCCTCATCTATACTTGAATAATCGGGTCATTTACATTACCATGGGAACATGACAAAGACCAATTATTTTACCTGATAAGAGGCATGGACAACCGAGCTTCTTACCCAGTTAACGCTTACAACATAAGAGACACTTACAAACAATCCATTTTGATGGCAGAGAACGTTACCCCACAAAGTAAGTGAGGGGGCTTGATGACTCTTACAATCTTGCCGGTGGTAAGCGCTTACCCTGTAAGCATTCGACAAAACGGCCCCTATAAGAAAGGCTTCGATAGTTTTTCTTAAAGACCCATGTAGATGGTCTAAGGAGGTTGAGATCTTTTCGGATACCTCTAGGTCAATGACCAGAAGTGCATTACCCAAATACAAAAGATGAGAATATTGGACATCTCACATCACATGATACCATTTGAGTGAAAGAAATCATGGATCCAGGAGGATGGCAGTTCTACTAGAATAGATAATCTTCTTTCTCCAAAGGAGGCCCCAAAAGTATGCAATATTGTGTAAAATAAGTGCAAAAAAACCAGATATGTTTTTATTAATTTCGTGTACAAACCTGGCGCTAAACTAACCGTTTATGAAAATCCAAAAGTTCACACTCATTCGTAAATAAAGATTAAAGGGCAACATCAAGAAACGTATCCCGTCTTGATATCAGATTTATTAAGACGATATTTAATTAGAATCATTGATCCTTGGATACCTCAGTTAAATCGCTCTTGCTTTTACCTTTCTTCATTTTTGCTTTGAACCGAGACTTGAGTAAAAGAGTCTGCACTGTGTTTGCGAAATTCCCGACAGCCATAATTATCAACAGGATCCCACAGGTAACAACCTGCCATTCAACAGGATATATCACAAGATGAAAAGCTGAAAAAAAATAACTGCAACTTGCACAAAAAGAAGTTTTTTGAAGTTTCTTTTTACCTGCCATTCAGAAACAACACCAACCACTGCAGTTTTTAGCAATAGCACACCCACGTACGCTTCAAAAGCCTGTAATCACAACATAAACAGCAGGTGTATTTGTTTAAGTATATAGCTATCTATACTCTGATACAGGAGTATCCAAAACAATAACAAAGAAATTACCATGCATGCTAGTATAAGATGAGCCTTAAGGGTTTGTTTGGTACGTGGACGGTACTGGATATGACTTGAGTGAGGTAGGCGGGTGAAAAGATTCTGGAAGGGTTTAGGGTTTTAATTTGACATGGGTAGTTTGGTAATTTACCAATCTTGTCTTGTCTTCCTGGTAATTTACAATTCTTCAAACGTGGGACAAGGTTTTTGTTCTGTCCCGTCCTGTCTCATGTACCAAATGCACCCTAATCTCTGAAGTAGCAACAACAATCCACGATACATGTAACGAATCTGCTTTATTGATCGTAAACTTCAATCAGATAAATTGTTACAGATTTCCAGCAATTCAAGAGGCTGGTCTCTCCCAAACATCCTTCACAATGGTGAAACTGCTTAGTATTTCCATGCTACTTACCCTCGTCTCACCTCTTATTTATAGTCGATATCCCCTCCTTTATTGCCCAACCTCCACCGACTTAACTACCCAACCGTACACCTGACTTTTGTCTAAATTGACAAAAACACCCCTTACTCGTTCCTTTTTTAAGCAAACATCAACTTGACTTCAGCCTTATCATTATATCTCAATGTGAAAAGATTTTTGGGTAAATTCTAATTACTATAAACTATAAAGGACACATCCAATAGGAGGCATAGGACCTCTCATATCCTTTTTCTTGCTTCCAACGAATAGTGCTCATGCACTAAAATAATGTGAGTGGCTCCAGCAGTTTTTGGTGATATAATTTGGCTTGGGGATATGATGCAAATGGTTCCAGCTTTTGCAAGAAAAGTGGTTTGCCTCGATTTTCAACTCATTTGTTGCCACACAGATATAAAAAGATAGACAAAATTTGGTGTACACTGGATCTGATTGAAGAACACCTATTGGAATTTGATGTATTTGCAATTGAAATCTAATGATTAATGGAGGAAATTGAAAGGTTACAGATAGTATTCTGGCTTTCGAGAGGCCAGTACTCTCCCAAAGACTCTCGCCCAAAATGAACACACAAAACAGAAAATACTCCTCACTCCCCTACCCTCCTTTATTTATATCCCTCCACAAGTCTAACAGAAATTCCCGCCCCAAATTAGCCATCCCACTCTGTTACTTTTAGAGCCTTCTAGAATGATCCTCTACTACTCCCACCTCATTTATACCCTACTATTAGGGGTATACCAATACCCACCCCTCAACTTTCACCTTGTCCTCAAGGTGGAAAGAAAAAGAACAGAAATTGATTCAGCCACAATACCCCTTCTCTTGCATAAGGTTCAATAACAAGTAAACTTTTCAAAACCCCTAACTCCATCCATTGGATGTGGCTAGTTGTGCTTGTAGAGTCAAGTTGAGGGTACATTATTATGACTCCATGAACTGGTCGATTGCAATCCATATTTTTCCCAATAAGCTCCTCAAAGCAGACTTCAAAGGCCATTGAATTCTCCCAGCTAAAATTTGTTGTCCTATACCCACCAAAAGACAATAACAACAATTGAAGAACTTGTTGTTCTTCATCTCTCTCTTCCCTCCCACGATCAAAAGGAAAGCCCTTTGGAATCTCTTCACCCCCCTCAAAACTTTTTATAAGGCATTCTAATTTTCGCAGATAGAGAATAAATTCCTCAAAATCAAGTTCCGCCTCGTTTACACCTTTTACGCCACCAATATGGGATTCCCACGCATAATGCTCAACCTCATTATGTTTAGTGATGACATTCACCTTCTTAGCAACAAGATGGACCAAATAAAAGTCCACATCAAACAGATCAATCATGCTCATATCAACGTCAGTCTCAAGTGCCTCCAAGAATTTCTTGGTGCCACATCTCGCAAACGTCCTCAAATGGTTCACCAAGTATGCTTTGGTCTTTCTATTGTCATTAACGATGATGGACGGGGTCTTATTAACCTTATCAGAAACGAGCCAGATGAAAAACCAGGGTTGCACCTCAAACTTGCTTTTGCACGTAAAGCTCTCAAGTCGGTCTTTAACCAACACATCAGAAATGTTGTTAACCCATTCTGGCAGGAAGATCTCTGTGTTGTCGTAGAACTTTTTGATGATCTGACTAAGCAATTGTGGAGACGATGTGTGTAGATTGCAATTTCCAAATTGCCACTGCCACTCTAATACTCAGATCAGGTTGGGTTTTGCCAATCCTTCGAACCCCTGAATGTTAGCACTTCCTCTTGCATGATGATCTCCCCCATTTCTTTCTGCTAAATCATTATTTTCAAGGTTTCTAATATCATCAAACTTAATACCCACACCATAGGATTGCAAAGTGACAAGAGGATCATTATTTACCTCTTTGTACACCTTTAAGATGGATTCTCTTAAACCCTCACCTTCCTTCTGCTTTACTAGGTTCACCTTTAGCCAATCCTTCTCGTCTTTAAAGGTCGATAAGTCTTCGATAATTCCCTTCAACTTGTACAACAATAGGATTGGGCCATAGATAGAGGGAAAGCGAAAAGAGGATGCATAACCTTGTACGTCGATGATATTGTATCATCAAACGAGGAGAATGATACCAGTCATTTTGATTATGGAAGTATGTGTTCCAGAAGAAATTTGAAGATCGAAGTTTAATAAGTATCGTCTCACTGATGTTCTTCCCTCTGACGGAACCATGTGTTGGTGCCGTTAACGTCGGTGGCACTAGTGGGGGTGGTAGCGGCGGCGGCAATGGTGGGGGTGATGGCAGCGGTGGCGACGGCAGTTTCCAGGGATCGTCGTCCATCCTAACTCTGTCTAACGTCGTCCACGTCGTGGATTTGAATTTGATAAATCCATTTAAGTCACTTAAGGACTTGGGCTCAACTAAACCCTCTATTTTGGGCCTGGGCCATTTTAAAGTAACACGATTACGTTTAAGC
This sequence comes from Saussurea involucrata, assembly GCA_033807775.1. Lineage (NCBI taxonomy): Eukaryota > Viridiplantae > Streptophyta > Magnoliopsida > Asterales > Asteraceae > Saussurea > Saussurea involucrata. The sequence goes on along the minus strand of CM066320.1, from coordinate 174,307,826 downwards.
CATCGATTTACTAAAACGGGCTTACAAGCGATTGATATCTTCTCTCTGGTCTTGGCTACCCTTGACGATGGATAACACGAAGACAACGGAAACACCATTGACGCCGACGTAAACGAGGGCAGCAGCAGTGGTGATGCCGACAATGATGGCAGAGGAGACGGCGGCGGTAGTGGCTCGATACGGCCGTCGAGTAACCTACCCGTTTCCCTCAGATTTCGATCATGTTTTTCTGTCTATTCTCTCACCCACCCTTCGTCTATCCTTTCTGTCTCCGCCCGCATCTTCGAAATCACTGCATTCACATCAAACTCCTTGGCATTCCACAAGGTTGAAGAATTTATTCGATGCTCCACTTTAATCTTCTTCTCCACAGTCGATTTGAATTGTCTCAACATCATCTGTTTAAGATCATCCCATCTCCTAAATGGTGTGTGACTATTCTCCCAACAAAACCAGCGGAAACACTCAGCTTGTTCTTCGTGAAACACTGTTCCGTCTCCAAAATCTAGCCCTCCAAATCGGTTCCATCGAACATCGATATCTCCAATCTCTTTCCTCTGATTACAGAGAACCGACTTCCATCAGTGGTACCTCCTTCCTGCTGCCTGGGTTTGTTCGATCTGTTCGATTTCTCTTCCTGCAGTTTAATTAAACGCTCCAACTCCTTCCTGATCGTCTGCAAACCCTCTTTCATCGAACTCATGATCGGTTCCAGATCTTCTGCCAAATTCGCCCCACTTCTGATCGCCATTCCCAAGATCTCACTGCTCTGATACCAATTTGGTGTACATTGGATCTGATTGAAGAACACCTATTGGAATTTGATGTATTTGCAATTGAAATCTAATGATTAATGGAGGAAATTGAAAGGTTACATATAGTATTCTGGCTTTCGAGAGGCCAGTACTCTCCCAAAGGCTCTCGCCCAAAATGAACACACAAAACAGAAAATACTCCTCACTCCCCTACCCTCATTTATTTATATCCCTCCACAAGTCTAACAGAAATTCCCGCCCCAAATTAGCCATCCCACTCTGTTACTTTTAGAGCCTTCTAGAATGATCCTCTACTACTCCCACCTCATTTATACCCTACTATTAGGGGTATACCAAAATCACATTCTCAGCAATAATTGGCAGGAAATAGTCCCCATAGTACTACACTCTTTTGTCCTTGCCCTTCAATTATTCCTGAATTTTAGTGTTCAACTCCTTGTAATTCCGACCTTTGTTTTTATTTGTGGAGAAAATTTTGTAGAGTTGTCTACTTCAGCCTGTATATATAGAGGCTCATGCATTCAAAATTTGTAATAGTTAGTTTTTTGCCGATTTGAAATATCAATAGAGAGCAACCTCTACTTTTTCTGAAATCTTCATTTTCCTTAAGGTCCCGTTTGGTTTGCAGGATTGGACCAGACTTGGAAGGATTTGGAATTGAATTCCATTCCAATCCCATGTTTGATTTGAAGGATTTCCTTGGGGGTGGTTGGTATCCGTATTTCACGGGATTTCGTAGGAATTGTATGCAACAATGCTTTAAAATATGCTAAAACATTTGTTAGGTAAATAATCAATTAATAAAAAAGTAATTTAATTATTTTTATTATTATCTAAAATTTGTTTTTATAAATTATTTAAAAGACTGAAATTCAATTCCATTCCAAATCCTATGAACCAAAGATTCAAAATCCTTCCAAATCCAAATCCCTCCAATTTCAAATCCTTCCATGAAATCCAAATCCCTTGAAACCGTTCCATCAAACCAAAAGCCCCTTAGAGATTTTTTTAAATCTTGGTGGTGTGAAGTGTTCCCTTTCCTCTTAATCTTGGTGGATTCATCTTCCTTTAAAGATCAGACTTGTGGGATCTTTATCGTTATCTAATTTTTGTGTAGCTACAATTTTCTTTCTGCCCAGCACATATTTCACATCAAATTCATGTTTTCTAATTCCTTCTAATCTTTGAAGTTGCTTTATTTTGGACAGAGGGAGCAAACTAGGGATGAGCATTGAGTACCTTTTTCCCGAACCGAACCGGGACCGAACCAGTACCGTACCGAACCCAGATCGGTACCATGTATTTGGTCCGTTTTTTGGTTCCAAATATTCCTCAAAATCGGTATTCGGTACCGGGATTTTCCAGAAAAAAACCGAAACCGAACCGGAATTTTAAAAGGCAATGTGTTTTTAAATTCTTTAAGTATGCATATCATCTCCTAAATAAAGTTTATCTTTTTCTATTCAAACTATATCATCTCCTAAACTACCCAAACCTTCTCCATAAGTATCCATATCTTCTCCAAAAAAATATCACCATCAAAAAATAGGCCCCCTACATACACATCAAAAAATCGACAAATTCGGGATTTGGGATTGGTTTTGAAACATTATGAAGATATTTTGGTTTGCGATTGGTTTTGAGACACATTTGATACATTATCATATTTTCGGTCCTACGTGCTCCTAGTAGCGATTTTCCCGTCCCGAAACCGAAACCGAACCGGTACATACGGTTCGGTTTTCGGTACCACTTTTTAGTCCCAGAAAATTTCGGTACCAACCGGTCCGGTCCTGATCTCATCTCTAGAGCAAACACAGAAACTCACATAGATTATCTGTACAAGGAGGGAAAATGGTGATTTACAACTAAACTCCGACAGCAATATGGAGTAATATGCGGGGAAGCAAGAGTCAAAGATTTCAAGTCACTTTTCTAATAACCTCCTATTAAGGTAAGTAGGTGAATTTGGTTGCAATTTTTGGTGCAAAAATGTGTTGTCCCAAACGATTAAGGAAGTGCTACCAATTCCTAGTTGCATCTTCTTAATATCACTCCAGATCGACAATGCTATATACAAGGAAGTGCCATGATGTATATCTCCATTACTTTTGGGATAAATGGTGAAAAACCTTCTAAAGGGTCTTCATGTCCAACCAAAGTGCTTACCCAAATAAGCAAAAGAAAAAAAGCAAAGGTGTGGGTGTGGCCTTGTAAATTAGGAAACCTCTTTATAGGTATCATCCAGCTACTGGCACCTTCAGTTTATATGACAAGTTAAATAATGTGTGACAAGATGAGAAAATACAAATGTGGCAATAGAGTATCCAACACTAATGTGAAATCACAAATACATTTGATTCAAATAGCCACATAATAGTTATTACTAAATTTCAGGCTGAAAGTTCCCTTCCATAAAAATTTCAACGGCATATGTATCAATGTATGAACCTACTAGATGCTTCCCCCAACTAAACGAAACCATTTGCGAATTGCATAATTGGTAAAAGAATAGTTAACTTTCCAGATTATTCAGATAGAGCTAATTAGAAAGTACATCACCTGCAAGACGAAGAGTATGGGCAATAACAACCATAATTGACCTTTTACTCCAGCAGTTTCCCCCCATACAACATCCATTCTTCTAGCCTACAATCAAAACAGATAATTAATAAATATCCAGTCAATGGGAGTCCTCATTGATCAGACCCAATTGTTAATACATGGATTCTATAATGGCGAGATAATGCATAGCAATTTTAGTGCCTTTGTCATTGGGAACTAGTTCCCAGAATTTGAGTCTATGTACTTTTAACGTTTCCATTTTCTTCTTTTTCTTGATATTTTAACCTTGGAAAGTAAATGTCAATTCAATAGCTTGCACACCAATCAAGAATTCAAATCAATACAAATAAAAAAGCAAGTTGCGGTTTACATATTACATTGCTTGCGGTTTATGGGGTGATTGACACGCAGGGGAGGAGCCAAAAAATTTATCCAGGGAGTGCCTAGAAAAAATGTAAGAAAATTCACAATTTCAAGGTCAAGAAAACCCTTTTAAATATATGTGTATATATATATATATGGTTGGGTTCCAATGAGAAGTTAAGGTTAATGTGAGTAGCGTGAGAAGTGGTTATCAACCGTCGGATATAATCAGGGCTGAGGGGCCCTGCCTGGGCCTTGAACTCAACATTAAGAAAACAGAAGTTTTTTGGCCGTCATGCAATGGGGTGAAGGTGCAGGATGGATTGTTTCCCCGCGGGATCGGGAGGCCGACGTTGGGTGTGAAACTCCTTGGAGGCGCTGTTAGCCAGGATGCGGGGTTTATTAGTAGTTTGGCTGTGAAAAGGGCATCTCGTGTTGTGGAACTAATGAGTTGCCTCCCAAGTCTGCGGGACCCTCAATCGGAGCTCCTTTTGCTCCGCTCATGCATGGGTGTCGCAAAGTTGTTGTTCGGTCTAAGAACGTGCCAACCTATGTATATAGGGGAAGCTGTTTCTATTTTTGACAATGGCCTTCGGAGGGCGATAGAGGCTATTGTGGTTTGTGGGGGTCCTTTTTTTGGGGATTTTCAATGGAGGCTAGCATCCCTTCCGGCTCGGTTGGGTGGGTTGGGTTTATGTTCGGCTGAGGATGTATCTACTTATGCTTTTGTGGCCTCGAGGGCGCAGTCTTGGAGTTTGCAGGACCACATTCTTCAGGGATGTGGTACTGATGAGGTTGACTCTGATTATGGGTGTGCGATGGAAAGCTTGCGCATGGCCATTCCTGATTTCGATCTTAGCGGTTTCTCTAACAAGGACACCGCCCCCCTAAAGCCCAGAATGTTTTGGCGTGTGCCCTTTTTAGTGGAATCGTCCAGAGTTTGGGAGTGAAGTTTGATTTATCCCCTCGCCAAAAAGCGGTGTTTGAATGTCTCCGAGCTCCTCATGCTCAGGATTTCTTGACGGTTATCCCTATTGAAGGACTGGGTCAGCATATGTCGGCTCTGGAGTACCGGGCTATCCTTAAGTACCGGCTAATGATCCCTCTGTTTCCAGCTGATGAGCCTTGCCCAGTCTGCCGCAAGGCCTGTTTGGATTCTTTTGGCGAGCATGCGGTCCATAGCAAGGAGTTACCTGGTTTCAAATATAGGCATGATTTGGTTAGGGATGTTCTGTATGATGTTCTTAAACGAGCTGGAATTTCTTCTAAAAAGGAGGCCCCGGTGAACTTTCTGACGGATCCGCTTGAAGGGAGATCTACCTTACGGCCAGCTGATATACTTGTGTTTGGGTGGGCTGGGGGGAAACATGCTTGTGTGGATCTTACTGGAGTGTCCCCTCTTGTTGGGCTTAGGGAAAATGGGTTTGTGGCGGGCCAAGCTGCGTTGAGAGCGGAATCGAGCAAAGTTGCTAAACACGAGAAAGCCTGTGTAGAGAATCAACACGTGTTTATCCCTTTTGCTTTCGATACTTTTGGTTTCCTAGCTCCGGAAGCAGGGGAGTTTTTGACTAGGGTTCAACGGGTTGTGCAAAGTAATTTTTCGACCCCTAAGACACAAAATTTCATTTTTAGTAGGATTGGTTTTGCCATCCAAAAGGGGGTTGCGGCACAGCTTGTTGCTCGTTTGCCTGCAATCTTATTGTAATTGGAGACTTTATTTTTATTAATATATTGATTGAAGTCTTGATCTCGATGAGAAATGGATGCACATTAGGATGAAATGCACCGAGATGCACCAAATCAATTCCCTTCTAAGCCGCAATTCATGGGAGGGCATTTGATTAATAGTGATCAACGGTTCAAATCCACTTCTCACGCTTTCTCACGTTAACCTCAACTTCTCATACGATCTTTTGCCATATATATATCACGTTTTTTAATTAATTATTTGTCTCGAAAATAGTTGTAAAAAAGAGTTGAAAAGCATGGGTGACCCAGCCAACATAACTATATCTATATTTATACAAGCAAATACAAGATGTGGGTAGATAACCATGTAATTAAGAAAATACATCAAATTTATAGTAAAAAAGATTGTGTATTCAATAAGAAAACCATTTGAAAGTACATGAAATTTATAGTAAAAAATTGAAAATACATTAAATTTCGAGTATGAGGGGGAGCCACTGCCACTTCTGGCTCCAAGGTGGCTCCGCCCCTGATGACACGTGGAAAATTAAGCCTTGTTGTGCCTTGAGATTTCGACACATGTAAAGTAGAACCGCAAGTTGCGGTTTTGGTACTATTGCCCTGCGGTTTCTATACTCTTGACACGTATTAATAAGTAAGCATGCGGTTCTACAAGATTTTACACTAAATATTTATTTTTAAACCAAAAGCGCAAGGCTTGCGGGTTTATTTATTTTTATATCAGATCATGGGATGGTCTAGAAAAAATCTGACACCGCAAGAAAAAGCAGGCTCGAGGTGTCATATTTGCTGGTCAAGGGACATTTTTGAGAGAAAAAATTGGGTGGCCAATTTCTAAACATGGTCAATATGGCTATTTAAGTAAATAGCCCCCCAAACAGCATGTCAGTAAGCTCAAAATGTTGCAAGGGATTCTATGAACCTTTCCCAGTGCAATGCGTGTATAAAGTCTCTTCCGCTGATATCTGTTTTGTAGAAGCATCGCTACTCCTTGCATGATTGCCCATCTCAGAAACAATTGTATGCCTTTCTGCAAAGGGGTTGAATACACACATGAAGATTTTGGTTCTCAGACCTTAAAAATCTAACAGAAATAAATTATATATTATAACCTGCTTCTGGGCACAGTCAGGTTGCCTTTCTATCTCCCAAGTGAGGCTGATGAGTGCCATTCCCATAGCACAATAGTGATGGTATATCCACCTGCACCACCATTAACCTTAACACATCGCTTATTCCCAAATTGATCAAATTTTCATAATACATGGAAAAAATTCATGGGTTTGGTTCTGGTAAGAAGATGAGGTTAACGTGAGAAGCATGAGAAGTGGTTAACAACCGTTGGATGAGAAATTGACGCACATTAGGATGAGATGCACCGAGATGCACCGGGTCAATTCCCTCTAAGCCACAATTCATGGGAGGGAATTTGATTAAAGTGATCAACGGTTCATATCCACTTCTCACGCTTCCCACGTTAACCTCAACTTCTCACACGATCCTTAGCAAAAATTCATTAGGTTATATAAATTCAAAGCACACAACCTTGCAGGAAGACGTGTCTTTGACTTTATGACATATGCAGGACTAATTTGCGGAATAAAAGGTCAACAGAACATGAAGGAAATCACATCGAATTACCATGGACGTATATCGCTTCCATTAACTCTCAAAATATTTTCTCTTAAGGCTAACCCTGTATAGAGGAAGAGTAACCATGCCTGAAAAGGGCACACACTCATATCACACTCTTGTAACAGGCTTATGGGCTGATGTGCCTTAACAGAAGATAATGATTTATTGATGAAGAGAAAAATCTTTACCTGGTAAAGCTGAACAGGTAACGCAGGGAAGCATCCATTCCAAATCCATGACCTTAGCACCAATAGTAACGATGGGAAAAACAGAAATAGATATGCAGTTCTATCCTGCCCATAGTGCACAAAAATACAATAAGTGGTCAGATTAAACCAAACCCTAATCCACATTCTACTCCGCTATCATCCACTTTTACCAACTCCAAACCTTAGGCATAACTGCATAAGCATGGTGATTGTTACTTTGATATCCTTAGGAGCATTACAATGATGCATAACATTCACAAGATAAGTGCTTAATGAAACGAAGATCCACCTTTGTAGGTAAATGTAGTTTAGAAATGTTCGTATTATAGATTATATCATATGGACGAGAAAAAAGTCTATGCTCGCTCCTAAAGCACAATATCTAATTACGGGATGGGAATTTGTACCAAGTGCAGCTCCTTTACTATCATATGAGCAGATGCTAATATATGTCCATAATGGGTCCACAACATCAAATTCTTAGAAGAAAATATAGATGCAATATTGAGAACTCCTTACCCTGAAACTATAGTATTCCTCTTTCACTTTCAATTGAACATCCTTTCTGTTAGCACGAACATTTATTGGACCCAGAAATGACCTCAAAAATCTTCCTGTAAGCCAGACAACACTCAATCAATGAACTAAATTGAACAGCCCTCTCTTCATTCCAAACAAAGAGGTACATTAAAAAAATTGTGGCCATAACTAGCGGCCTGCAGATTCATTGTCAATTTTGATTCCATATAAATTCAGCACCAACATTTCTACCTGTAGGCTATTGATTATGATAAATAATGTAGTTACCAACATTATTTCAGGATGTCTCGGAATAAAATATCATTCATGAAGCTAAAATTAGCCCCCTTGATGATGGAGGACAAACTTATTACATTCTGTATTCAAATGGACTTCACAATTAACTATACTCTCTTATTCTTGTAAAACTTTTACGTAGTTAACTTTTACTCCAAGAGATTTTTAAATTCATAGTTGAGTTTATAAGTCAAGGTTTTCTTCATTCCTGTAAAAAAAGAATTACAAAATAGTAATGCACAACACAGAAGCAAAATAGCAAAAGTTGGTTTAACTAATAAAAAACAAAGCACCATGTGATTTGCAGGGAAGAAATGTAGCTGCATCTCCTTCACTCAACGTATAACTTGCTCTACTTAGCTCTTCAGCCAGCTGTAAATACCCAAAGCAAAAGATCAGACTATGAAAGATAAACGAAATAAATATGAATAAGGCGTCAAATTTTATCATGATAGAAATAGCGCTGTTTAGACAATGATAATTTAAATTGCAACAAAAATACACATCTCTTAAATTGCGCATGTTAAATTGAATTGGCCTTACTTTTTCTGCATGTTTGGAATCTAAATTGCCTTTCTTGACGGAAGAAGCAATGAATGAACGGAGCATTTTGATATTTGAATCCAGTGCTAGGGCTCGTTGTCGTAGCGATGCTTCCTCCTGCGAATTTCTAGAAATTAAGGCCGACGCTGATTCCTGCAACTCTTTACCTTGTTCCACAAGCTTCGAAACTTCTTCAGCGGCGTTTCTCACCGACAAGCTGTTATCACCGCCGGCCGTGGCGGTGGAGTCGCCCATCTCGAACAGATCGAATTGATTGATGATTCGCCCAATTTGTACTTGGCCAAATACGTGCGAGTGTATAATTAATATATAGCTATGTATTGTTTGTTGTAGCTAATTCCATAAAAACATGGGAAGAACAATGAAAGAGATGAAGAGCAAAAAAGAAAGAGGTTTCCGGCGAGGCAACAGCGTCAGGTGGCGGCGAATTTAATACCGACGGTGGAGGAATTGGCTTTCTTGGCTTCCGATGCTTATAGTGGTATATAGCAAACTCGCAACCACGTGCACCCCAGGTTCCTTTTTAAAAATAAGTAAAGTAATAATTTAAAAAAATATAATATAGTCCTATTTAATAATTAAATAAAAATATTTTCAATAGGTTTTTCAATAATTCTTCAAAATAAAAAATAAAGAAATGAATTAAAATATCCAAAGTTTGAAAATAGGTTTGCATAAATACCTAAAATCTCGGTGGATTTGCAAAAATACCCAAACATTGGGGCCATGTGGGCATTCATACGCGATCGTGTTAAAAGATGTTATTAGTTTTAACCAATCTTGACATAAATATTAACTTAAAATGTTGATTTGTTGTTTAGTTGTTTGTAGAGGGACTAAAGTTAGGAAACTATCAAAGATGTGTATTGCGCCTCGTATCTCGTGATTTACCAAGGGTAGCGGAGCACTTTTCTGGATACTACAGGGACTAATGTTGAAAGTTGCTAACTGGAGTATATAAAGTGAAGATGGCTGTCAATTGGACATACACTCGAGTTTTCTCATCTGAATTCTCTCAATATTAGCTCTCGTTTCTTTATCTTTCTAGTTGGGTTTTACTTTGTAAGTTCTTATATAACTAGAGTTTATAGTTTACTTATTTCTTTGCTTCACCTAAAGCTAAATGGGACTGAAAATTACAAGGTCTGGTCATGTGCAATGATCCTAGCCCTTGAAACAAAAAAACAAACTAGGATTTATAGATGGATCTTGCACTAGACCTACCACTGATCCTGTTCTGGCTAAACAATGGGACAGGTGTAACTCTGTTGTTCTATCTTGGATCTTAAGTTCAGTCACTGAGGAGCTATATCTTGGTCAAGTCTTCTCGAAAATAGCTTCTCATGTTTGGCTTGAACTTAAGGAAACCTATGATAAGGTGGATGGTTCCGTTACTTTTAATCTACATAAGAACATTAACTCCTTAACACAAAACGGATCATCTGTCTCTGATTACTACCATAGGTTAAACTCTCTTTGGAAACAGTTTGATGCATTAGTCAAACTTCATGCTTGCACCTGTAATGCTTCCCAAGATTTTACTAAACATAACCAACTTTTAAAGCTTATGCAATTTCTAATGGGGTTAGATGATGTTTACCAGCCAGTAAGGAGTACTATTCTCACTACTGACCCTCTTCCTTCGGTTAAAACAGCCTTCTCTATTATATCAAGAGAAGAATCTCACAGAGGAACATCTAACCCTAACTCTTCTAATAAAACTCAATCTTCTGCTTTCTTTGGTAAGACCTCTGAAACTAAACGGAAACTTATAAGGCCTCCAAATCCAAATCTGTTATGTAAGCATTGTGGTATGATTGGACATACAATAGAAAGGTGTTACAAGTTAATAGGTTTTCCACCAAAAGATTTTCAAAGAAAACCAAATGTAAATGGAAATTTTAGACCATCTTCTAACAATGTTGATGCTTCCAAGACTCATAACACTGGTCAGTCTTCTAGCACTCCTGGTCCCTCTCTGACTCAAGAGCAAGTCTCTAAACTTCTGAGTCTGCTTAGCCCCAACTCCTCAAATGTGCCATTTGCCAATATGGCAGGTATGTCTCTTTCCTCCTCATCTATCCCTAATTAGATTATAGATTCTGGCGCTACTCAACATATGACATCATCTCTCAGTAGCCTTAATAATGTGGTTGATGTGTCAGATTTGAATCTTATTGTTAATCACCCTAATGGATCTAAAGCAAAAATAAATAAAATAGGAGACATGAAACTCACTGCTGAATTGGGCTTATTTGATGTTTTAGTTGTGCCAGAATTTAATGTGGATCTGTTATATGTTCATAAGTTAGCTAGAGATAATAGAGTGTTTATTGGGTTTGATGAACACAAATGCTACATCCAGGACTGTCAACGAACGAGGTTGATGGGGACTGGTAGTGAGACAGGTGGTTTATATTTTCTCACTCCACCTTGTAAGGGTAAGTCTTCTTGTTATAATACTACCATGAACTGTCATGTGTCATATCAGCTATGGCATAGTAGATTAGGACACCCTGCTGATCCTGTTCTAAATGTTTTGAAAGAAAGACTAAATATAAAATTAGACTCTTCTTCTCCTCCGTGTGAAATCTGTCATCAAGCTAAACAAACAAGAAAAAAGTTTGATTTAAGCGATCATAAATCAAAGGAAATAGGAGAATTGATACATTTAGATGTCTGGGGTCCGTATAAAGTTTCTAGTAAGGAGGGTTTTAAATATTTTTTAACTGTTGTTGATGATTTTTCAAGATCTGTCTGGGTTTATCTTTTAAAAGGAAAGGACGAAGTTTTTGACAACATAGTCAACTTTTCTAACCTCATTCAAACCCAGTTTAACAAAAACATTAAGACAGTTAGAAGTGATAATGGAACAGCATTTTCAAATCAAAAGGTTTTATCCTTTTTTAATTCTCGCGGGATTATACATCAAACCTCCTGTACTTACACTCCGCAACATAATGGTGTTGTGGAACGTCAACACAGGAATTTACTGAATGTAGCAAGGGCATTAATGTTTCAGGCTGGGATTCCTTTGTACCTATGGTCTGAATGTGTTCTCACAGCGACTTACTTGATAAATAGAACTCCATCGTCCATCTTAAATGGTAAAAGTCCTTATGAAGTTATCTACGGATTCCCTCCTGTTCTCACTCATTTAAGAAATTTTGGGTGTTTATGCTTTGCAGTTAAACAAAACAATTTTGACAAGTTCAGCTCTAGAACTGAAAAGTGTGTTTTATTTGGATATTCGAATTCAAAAAAGGGCTATAGGTTGTATAGTCTTGATACTAAGCAACTTTTGATATCTAGAGATGTAACTTTTTATGAAACTGTTTTCCCTTTTAAAATGAGTGAAAATGTGGAGTCTTATGTTGAAAATCTTAATACTTTGAATTTTTTTGATAATGTTACTAGTTCTACTAATGATCCTTCTGAAAATCTACCCAATGAGGAATCTAGGGCTTGGTCTACAACTCAAAATAGTTGTCCTAATTCCTCCGGTAGTATAGGTAGTGTTGACAACCAGTTAATTGGTACTGACACTATCTTGTCTGCTAGGAATCAAGGAAGTTCATAAACTGATAATGAGCATGATACTCATGATGTTGTAGACCCCCCTCCTGAGGGTCATGATCCTCAAAATCTTCGTGTGGATTCTTCTTCCTCTCAGTCTATAAGACAGTCTAGTAGAATTTCTCAGTTTCCCCGAAAATTTGATGACTTTGTCGTTGAAGGCAAGGTAAAATATGGTATTGAAAGAGTAGTAAATTACTCTCATCTCACAAAAGATAATTTTTGTTTTGTGTCAAATCTAAATAAATCCATTGAACCTAGTAGTTATTCTGAGGCTTGCAAGGATCCTAATTGGGTAATTGCAATGAACAATGAAATGGAAGCACTTAATAGGAATGGTACCTGGATTGTTACAGATCTTCCACCAGGAAGAAAACCTATAGGGTGCAAATGGATTTATAAGATTAAATATAAGTCTAATGGGGAAATAGAGAGGTACAAGGCTAGGCTGGTTGCAAAAAGCTATAGTCAAAGAGAAGGTCTTGATTATGAAGAAACCTTCTCTCTTGTAGTTAAAATGATAACTGTTAGATGTGTTATAGCATTGTCTGTCCAGTTTAATTGGCCTTTATATCAACTTGACGTGAACAATGCTTTCTTATATGGTGATTTAACAGAAGAGGTTTATATGACTTTACCTGAAGGGTATTTTTCTAATGATGATGATCAAGTTTGTAAATTAGTATAATCTTTGTATGGCTTAAAACAGGCTCCACGTCAGTGGTATGAAAAGCTGTCAAATTGCTTATTTGATTTTGGGTTTGATCAAAATAATAGTGATTATTCTCTGTTTACTCTTAAATATGGGAAATTTTTTATTATTCTTCTTGTATATGTAGATGATATTGTAAGAGTGAGATTCACATAGTTAAAAAAACACCTACAAACAAATTTTATGATTAAAGACCTTGGAACCTTGCAATTTTTCTTAGGAATAGAAATCTTAAAAACTAAGGATGGGTTGAGTATGAGCCAAAGAAAGTATTGCCTAGAACTATTGAATGATTTTGGTTACTTAGGGTGTAAGCCAATCAATACCCCAATGGACATAAACATGATAGTAACTGAGTCGTCAGGTTCTTCTTCTGATCCTCCTTTAGCTGATATTTCTGGTTTTCAAAGGTTAATTGGAAGACTTATTTATATGTTGGCTACAAGACCTGATATTGCATTTGCAATACACTGTCTTAGCCAATTTATGCATGCGCCACGTAGGTCTCATTTGAACTTAGCTCTTAGAGTTCTACGGTATCTAAAGAAGGCTCCAGGTAAGGGTGTTTCATTTACTGTTTCTGATTGTTTCAAATTGTCTGCTTATGTGGATGCTGACTGGGGAAAATGTTTATCTACTAGAAGGTCTGTAACAGGGTATTGTATATTTCTGGGTAATTGTCTTATTTCTTGGAAAAGTAAAAAGCAAATTGCTGTATCTCGATCTTCAGCAGAATCTGAATATCGAGCTATGGCAGCCGCTACTTGTGAAATACTTTGGATTGTAGAAGTGTTATCAAGTCTTAATATCACAGATTTACTTCCTGTAAATCTTTTGTGTGATAACAATTCTGCAATCCAAATTGCAAACAATCCAGTTTTTCATGAGAAAACTAAACATATTGAGATTGATGTTCACCAAGTAAGAAATAAAATTGCTAGTGGAATATTGAAAACTGTTAAGGTCGAATCTTTGGAAAACACCGCTGATATCTTTACTAAGTCTCTCTCTTCATTTCAGCATGATTATTTGTGCGAGAAATTAAGAATGATAGATTTATTCTGTTGTCAAGATTGAGGGCGGGTGTTAAAAGATGTTATTAGTTTTAACCAATCTTGACATAAATATTAACTTAAAATGTTGATTTGTTGTTTAGTTGTTTGTAGAGGGACTAAAGTTAGGAAACTATCAAAGATGTGTACTGCGCCTCGTATCTCGTGATTTACCAAGGGTAGCGGAGCACTTTTCTGGATACTACAGGGACTAATGTTGAAAGTTGCTAACTGGAGTATATAAAGTGAAGATGGCTGTCATTTGGACATACACTCGAGTTTTCTCATCTGAATTCTCTCAATATTAGCTCTCGTTTCTTTATCTTTCTAGTTAGGTTTTACTTTGCAAGTTCTTATATAACTAGAGTTTATAGTTTACTGTATTCATAATCTTTTGTTAATAAACGAGTTGTGTATTTCTAGAGATCGCGGGTTCTACCGCAGAAAAAATGGGTATTTTTGCAAACTCGACGAGATTTTGGATATTTATGCAAACCTATTTTCAAACTTTTGGTATTTTAATTAATTTCCCTAAAAAATAACACTTTAAAGTTCTAAGTTCTAAAAAAATTAGTTCCAACAATTCTTCATTTTGAAATTAAAGCTAAAGTTACAAAGTAAACCAAGAGAAGTGGTCATATCATCATCTTACATGTTGGAAGAGAGGAAGTTTCCGGACCACTTTTTCGAGCCGGATAGAAAATGATCAGTCGACAATGTAAAAATATTTCATTCACCTATTAATATATTTCATTTATCGTATAAGATATTGTTTCACTCTCTAAAAATTAATTCCAAGTTTCTTATTGATGAAATATATTTTAAAAACGTACTTTTTATCTTTTTAATTATTTTTGGAGTCTTTCATGCTTTCTCCTTTTTGGAGAATGGTTTTGCCAAAATTGTTAGAGAAAAAAAACTCAAAATCTTCAATTTTTTTCATTATAGAGAATTTGTTAAAAATGCACTAAAAATCGATTAAATTCAACCATTAGAATAGAACTATCAGAAGTATTTTATATTGATAAATGGCAAATTAAATCAAAATAAAAATATTTTGTTTATATTTCTATTTAAAGAATTTATTGTTAAAGATCTTATTTTGGTGTTTATGGGAAGACATTACATACAAAAAGGTTAATAATTTTGTAGTTGATTATAATTTTCATTCCATGTGGTATGTTGAAAACTTTTGTATTGTTTCCTTTATTACAAAAAAAGAAATTTGAAGGTTTGCATTTTATTTTGTTTTTGGTCTTTTTCTTAATGTTCGTTATCTTCTTGTTGTTAAGTGTCTCATGTGACCTTCACATCAAGGTATTTTAGTCGCTTGATAGGAAAAATGTAATGTAACATCTTTAGATGAAAAAACTATACCCTAAATCAAATCACCCTCCCTGATCATTGCATCTTTCTCACCATCCTTCTTCCTCTAAATCATCCCTCTCTTCTTCACTCCTACAGTCCTACTCGAAGGCCTACACGTCCACCTCAAAACCACGACCATTGCTACTTGCTAGAGATGGCTAAAATAGTAATCTTGTAATTGATCTTGGTTCCAGTCCCCACCCAAAGGTCTTGTTAAGCTTTATAAGGTTAGTTTATGAGAACTAGTCCCGAGTCGGGTCCAAACCGGTCCTACTTAATTTTTATTATTATTTTAAGTCAATTTTTAACTTATAAAAAATATTTTTTGAAGAATTTGGTCAATCAAATACACTAACAAATATGTTTTATTATAATCGGGTAATATACTAACAAATAGTTGTATTTAAAATATATACTTAAAATACATTTAAAAATAAATTTTAAATAAATAAATTGGGTCGGTCTTTACCGGTTCCACAACCGGTTTTCGGGCCATTTTTTTATGAAAATCGTAACTGGTTAAGGACCGTCATCGATCCCTACTGAATCGGGTCGGTCCCAGTCCCAAGTTAGTCATTGTCCTCTGCTGGTCCAGGGCTGATGTAACACCCCCAAATTGGGAAAGAGCAACTAAATAAAAATTTCGATAATACATCCAAAATAACAGAGTTTCTCCCTATAAACTAATACGGCAAATACCTCAATTCAAAGTCTATGATTAACCTCAACAAGTTATGACCCAAAATTCATTACAAGGACTAAAATCACATCGGGTGTTACTTAACCCAAGTACATGTTGCTAATCCCAAAGATGAATGCGGAAGGCTTCACTTAAACAATTCACCTCTCAAGCACACTACTAGCACACGACCTCTCGCAGTGTCACTAGAACTACTCCCAACATGAACCTGTTGCACATGCCGACAAATAAAAAGGGTTAGGCTAACGCCTAGTGAGTTCAAGAGTTTTATCATGACCATATAATTCATAAAACAAGAGACAGATGCAATTTAAGTCATGAGATCAAAAGAATTTACTTTAGATCCAAATCACCCATTTTCCAACACACACAAATCCCGTGCTGGAAGCTTTAGTATAAAATGACTCTCAAAACGGACTCATTCCAAAACCCACTTGAAAAGTGAAATAGTATTTGATTTCTAAAATAATTGAAATCATGAAATAATCGCTATTATTCAAAACATCCTAAACACGGATGAGATATAACCCACAACTTACATACCATGGAAAACAATCCATAAATATAACACGTCACCGAAAACATGGATAGAAATAAATACCCAAAGCAACACCTTTCGGTGACGGGGGAGGCCCGTTTACATCGTACGTGACGGAACACAAAAGTGGGTCACATAACCATGAAATAAAACAAACTCGTGGACTATTCTCACAAAATAACGAGCTCAATCACTCCAGATCTATTGCCCGTGGAGACTAGGGAGTCCCCAACTTCAACCACTCCAGGTCTATACATTAGGTCACTCAAAGTCCACAAAACAAGCACATTTGGGATTATAGCTTACTGCCCATGGGACGCTGCCCGACCATATAGGTCCACACCTTACTTACCATGGAACCCGATGCCTATCTCGTGCCAAGCACATCTGTAATTACACATTACTGCCCATGGGACGATGCCCGACCATGTAGGCCCACATCTTACTTACCATGGAACCCGATGCCTATTTCGTGCTACAATAAGAGAAACTAGCATCTCATCATTGAACGTAAAACTCAATTGCCTATGGATCCATGTTGGTCCCGAAGGGATATACAAGTTTATAGAAGGGGGGGGGGTTAAATACAAACACAGATTTTACTTTTCTAAATTGTTTATTGATAAATCATTAACAATTTACAGTTTGTTGCGGAACAAGATTAAGGATAAACCTAAATCTAAACAACTTGGAACACTAAGTTTCTTGCACTAAGAAAGAGAAGGAAATTACTAATAATAACCTATCTCAAGATAAGAAGGATGAACTTGTCCAGAGTTAGCAAGTTACTTCAAAACGAAGTGAGTTCTTCTTCTTATATACTGCATGCATTTAATGCATTGCAGTTTACACTTTACACGTGGCAGCAGCTGATTGGTTGCATGTCATTGACCTTTGTTGACAACCTTAGTAGCCGCATGTTTGAACAGTGTAGTATCAGAGTGGTTGTACGATTTCAGACAATAAGGAGGTTCTTTTCTGACATATCGTACGGAGTCGTACAAGGGTGGTTAAGATAAAAGTACTTTGTACGGAGGACTTCATGATCAGCTTTTCGTTGATTCAGCGCTTCATCATTGTTTATCAGCGAATGATAAAGTTTAGCGAAAGCTGAAGTCTTGTACTTGATACTTCACGTTGAGTGGACAAATCTGAGTCTTCGCTGATCCGCATCAGTTCATTAGGAGACTTGTCGCTGGTTCTTGAGCTTGATCTTCGACTTCAGCGTAGAACCTATGTTGACGTGAAACTTGTCTTCAGAGATCATAAGTAAACAACTAACTTATCAGCGATCACCATAAGGACTGAACAGACTCAGAGCATTATGGTGAACAGTGTTCACTGAATGTTTAATCTAAAGAGCGAGAGTTCCTATCAGCGGTATTGTAAGATCTTAGTACTTATCAGCGATAGTGAAACTCTATACATATTGTTTACTTACAATTTTCACTAAGTATATAAGAGAGGGTCATTATCAAATCACTGAGGGTTTGGATCAACAATCTCCCTCTATTTGATTATGACATAGCAACAGAGAAAATTGCTATATAATGAAAACATAAGGATAAAAAGAACTCATAAAATATTTGTCCCTTTTACTGTTTTCTGGGATCTTTTCTGTACTGATGGAGTAAAGTACTTTCGCTGAAATCTTTCTTTAAACTTCGAATCAGATTACAAAAGGAAGTGGAAAGATTACAAGTACAAGCGAAATAAATTACAAGTACAAAAGAATAACTGATACAATAGAAGAATAAGGCGATCCTTTCAGTTTATAGAGGTTCTTCCTTAATGAGAAGTTCATCAAGGGTCTTTGATGTGGGAATCATCCAGTCAGGGACCTTTACTCCTTGATTCTTTTTGTTCAGCGCTTCTTCAAAAATCAAAGGTTTAAGATGTCGTGCCTGAATGTCGTTTTTGAAATCACACCAGTAGATGAGATCTTTCAGCTGTTCGATGGGAGTGATGGGAAGCTCAGAGATACGTTGAAAACGTTTTCGTCCATCATAGTCAATAAAAAATATCCCAAAGGGTTTGCTTATGACTTTCCCAGGGATGAAAGTCTCATCAGGAGGAAGAGATGTGTCAAGTGCAGAAAGGTCAGGTTCTAGACAAAGGTCAGGTTCTAGACCAAGGACTTCAGCAAGAGAAAAACCAATACCTGTTTCGTTCTGTATCTGAGGACATGAGTCTGAAGATTTAGACTTTTTCTTTTCAGAGGCCCTTCCTTTCTGATTTACGAGAGGAGGGGGAGGAGGAATATCCACACAAGAAGATACTAAGTCGATCTGTTTATTTATCAGGTTTTCGAAATGATCCTTGTACTTAGATTGAGACTTATGGATGGCTAATCTGATCTCCAACCATTCAGAGAGACCGTACTTCGTGATGGCTTCAGCATAGAATTTTTCGTACTGTCCATTTTCTCTGAATATCTCGATTTCAGCGATTGAAACTTTGAGGGTTGATCTTCCAGTGATAAGTACCTTGTTGATTATAGCAGTTCGATATCTGAAGTGTACCTTTTCTTTGCACCAGTTTAAAGTAGAATGAGACATAGTTCTTTTTTCTTCAACGATCTTCTTGGCGTCTTCCCAAAGCTGACGTTGAACTTCGATTGGAATTCTTTTCAGCTTGGGGTCTTTCACCGATTGTTGAGAAAGCTGGATAGCGAGTTCTCTGTCTTTTTCTTCAGCTTCCCTTCTTTCAGCAATTAGACGTTCAGCTCTGAGGTGATCCTTGTACTTGTACATGAGATGTAACCAAAAATCTTATGATCTTAATGTCTACAAAACAGTAAAACCTCTTTTGATCTTAATGTCGCCATTGGGCCCATGAAATTACCTTTGTGCCTAAATCAGTCAAAGCATTTGGACAGCTTAATATGCTCTACAGGGCTGTTTGGACAGCTTAATATGCAAATAAGTGAAAAAATCCTCTTGTGATTATCAAGTCTATGACTAAGTACCTATCAAGAACGTGTATTGGCTCCAATTTTAGGAGGACATAATCGGTTCTTTGACCATTCTTCTAAAGCTTTGCGGTGGAGAGCTGTAACAACCGGGTTTTCTTTTGGAAAGATTGAAAGTTTAATGCCTTTTTCGCAAGAAATGAAAGATAAGTCAAGGGACTAATCTTGTCATTTCTGGAAGATACTTAAATGCACAAATCCCTAGGGTTCCTTCAGTCTCACAAATCAGTGTTTTGGTGTGGTGTGTGTGTTTGGCGGCTCAAGGAAGAAAGAAAGAAAAGAGCTAAAGGTTGGAGACTCTCAATTTGTGCAAGAAATCAGTTAAGGTATTCTTCTAGTATGTTTATTCTACTTGATTCAGGTCTATTGCTCCTTTATGTTCATGATCTGGGGAGGGAATCGTGAGGAATTGTTAGGTCTTTACCTAAGTATCTCCTTATTGAGCATTTTGGGATTTCATTGCTAATATGTCGATTTGGTGGTTTAAAATGAAATTAATTGAGTGTTTATGACTAGTGGATGAACCCCTATGCTTATCTAATCGAACTAATGGCTAAAAAAATGAGTTAATGATCACTTTTAGATTTTTAAGCTCGAACAGTTGTGGTTTTCGGACACCGATGTTCAGTGGTGTCCGGATGGGTTGCAAGTGTCCGGGTAAGTGTCCCGTGAGGGTTTTCGGGTATTTCATGGTATCCGGGTGGCTGAGGTTTCCGGATAAGTTTAGTGTCCGGGTGGTTTTGTCCGGATACGTCTAGCGTCCGGATTGCCTTGTCCGGGAAGTAGAGTGTCCGGATTGGTGTCCGAAAAGTTGTTGCGCCCGGAAAGTAGATGGTATCCGGATAGTTCAGGGTAAGTTTTGCTGATTAAAGAATTACCTGATCTTTTAGGTGTCAAGTCTGGTAAATCCGATAGTAGAGCAAGTGTGCTTTCAGTGACATCAAGGTGAGTTCCCTAAACCTTTTTACGACGTAAAGTGTTAAATGTTTTAACTGATTATGGTTTTATGTACGAGCATGAACTGTTTGTAACCGTCACACATGTTTTTCCATGAACTACATGTTTTACTTAAGAAAGCTTATTATTGATATGATGAAATGAGAATGATGATTTAAAGGATTTAAGGTTACATGTTTTATGAAATGAATGATGTGCTATGTGGAGTCGGTCTGCACTGTGGGATCAGAGAATGATCCTCGGAATCTGATGATCCCTTGGATATGTATGACAGACTGGTAGGTTGGAATTCGTTTCCTTCTATTTCGAGTAGAAAGGGGGTTTGCGTAGGCTCCGGGAAGGGGAGTCTGCGTAGGCTCCGGAAAGGGCGAGAAGGGAACCTACTGGGGCCCCGATCGCGGAATGTTTTTGTGATCCAATACACAGTGGAGTACCATGCTTGATGAATTGTTAAGGTTTTCGACGAATCTTTTATAAATGTTATCATACCGTTTTACATGTTGCTTTCGGAGGGAATTCACTAGACCTTTTGGTCTAACCCTCGCTTTTCAAAACTAAACCATTTTCAGGTAAGCGTGTTACGGGTTCTTCTAGTAAGAACTGTGAGATGGCAGGAAGGATTTGGAACTTAGAGCGACTCCATGTCTTTTGGCTGATGTTTAGATAGAGCTCTCGGCTGTGGAATAGAGACTTCCGCTGTCAATTTTGCTTAGCTTAGTGAAAAGAATGTTTATGAACAAGTTATTTAGGTAATTCGAATGCTTAATCTATGGTATCGCTTGATTTTGAAATTGGGACGTTACAAATGGTATCAGAGCCTTAGTTTAAGGGATTTAGGTGACCATTCGGGCCTAAACTTAAACTGTAAGATGAGGAACACAGCCGAGACATAGGATTGCCTCTAGGAACGATCACTATAAATGCGCCTAGGAATAAGGTACCAAGGACAAACGTGTAAGGTAAGTTTGGGATTACACCTGGCCAGTGTAATTACGAACTTACAGGTATATGTGCGTGCTTACAATACCTTACTTATAGCAAATTTGTTGTGTCACGTCTAGCAAGAATTAACTATCGGTTTCTTTCAGTTTAGCGCTATAGCTGGGAGAACGTTGAGGAATAGGTCATTAAGATCCCTGAGGGATAGACCGAGCTCCATTGCTTGGGGAAGTGTCGTGTAAGAGTCATTATGATGTGATGTATGTAGACATCGTAGAGAAGAAACGTTGTAAAGAATGTTATGAGTCGTCTAGAGGTAGCTCTTCGTGGATTCGGAGAGGATGAATGTTTGAGTTTGAGTAAGACTCCAGTTTCGGGAGAGTCCTAGTTATGGAAATCATGGGATAGATCAGTTGGGATGGTAAGATAGAACAGTGTCAAAACCTTGAAAGTATCAATGGAGCCCTGACATTTTAGTCGAGCTTTTCATTGGCAGGACAAATGGAATAAGATACTTATAGTGAATTGAAAGCATGTAGAAGTAGAAAGTGAGGTAGTCGATCAAAGCGAAAATAGTGTGAAATGGTTGAGTAAGTGAGATGTGGAACGCATGTACATCAAGTTAATGCTTGACCGAGAGGGCGACCCTTGGTCGTAAGTGGAGTATCAAGGATAAGTTGCGTAAGTAAAGCGGTTGACCTCGTTGAGTGAGTAGCCTTCTATTTCAAATAGAGTCTCATGCATGGCGTTCTTTTATGTAACATGAAATTTTCACGATTTAAAATAAAAATGTAAATGTCAACTTTGAACAAAATGAGTCAGCTTGTACGAGTGCACGTTTAAAGAAAAAGCGATTTCAGTACGTCGCACATTGAAATTTTGAGGTTAACGATTTGCAAAGTATTCCACACTTTTAATGATAAGTTAAATTGTTACAAAAATGGTCAAGAAAATGGTTACCTGCAATTCACTTATAACCAAAATGCTTATTGACCTTTTGATATCATACAATTGAGTGTGAGAACCGACTGGTTTACTTTGTGTCGGTAATTCTTTCAGAATTGTCTCATACGAAAAGATTTTCATGCAATATATTACTCTCGTAATAACATTGTTCGGATTGAGCAAGATTGAGGTTCACGGGAAGATGCATGCCAACGATTCTCGAATCGTTGTGCAGGGTTTTGAAGTTATAAGAGTGTTGGGGTCACGGGTACCCGAGTTGTTTCTAAATGTTGTTTATTTAAAATGATAAAATTTGTAAAAGGATTTATTTACTGTATTGTCATGCATGAAGCCAATGAACCCACTAGGTCGTAGAGTATTACGTCTTAAGCTAAGGAAGAACTCCGAGAGCGAAGAGGCGTTGGTCAAGTCAAGGGAGAACGTATGTAGTTTTGGTATATGTGTTTAAGGGGAGAGTTGGACCTTGGAAGAGTCGGGAATGGATTTTAGTGTCAGGTGTATGAGGGTCTGTACCTTTGCTCGGTGACTGAGAACACAGTTGCCGAGGGGCGATGGTGTCCGGAGGAAGGACTAGGAGTCATCAAGGTATTGGTTTTAGCAACTCTTTATGAGTAATGTTGTGAGGCAGGAATGAAAGGTCCACGGTGTGGGCCATGAGTTTCGAAGGGAGCTTGTAATATTGATGTTACATGAGTAAGTTTCGAAATGGGGGCGACGGATTATAAAGTTAACTATGATGTGTAGGGAGGAATAGGTCCCGTAAGGAACTCATGTTAAAGGATAGGTTAAGGAAGTAGTTAAGAGTTGTCTTTTGTTGTTGAAGTCGGCAACGGTGTATGTTGGTCGAGGCCGAAGACTCAAACCAGATGAGCGTAAGTTGATAGAATATCTTGTAGAGGTGTTAGATTAGTAAGAGACTGTTGTTGTTGAATAGGCGTTCTATTTACGAGGTGAGGAGGGTCCGTAGAAGGACAAGGTGTGTAACACAAGCGGAGTGAGTGTAGACTATACCAGTCAGTAAGAAAATGTGCCGTGTCTAAGAAAGGACTCGGATCATAAAGAGCTAGCTAGGATGTTTGTGTTTGAGCTAAGTGTGAACTCGTGAGTCATAGTTCAACAAGTTGGGAGAGAACTAAGTAGCGAGACAGACTCGATTGTAGTATACGGGAGAATATGAAGGAAAGGGTGAATTGTGTACGAATGACCATGAGAGACTTGGTCGGTAGTGTGATGATAGGAGTAGTGGATGTACGAACGAATAGTAGCTTCAATTGCCAAGATATCTGTGTCAGCCGGTGATGTAGTAAGGCGATGTTAGAAAGATGAAGGATTAGAAGGAAGTCCTTTTGGGATTTCGGGTAGAGTGTACGTTTTGCAATCCCAGTTGTTGAAGTTCGTGATTTGTAAGTTGGTGTTTATTTTGACTGTTATCGGAATGGAATGTCGGGACAGAATTGGGTGATTGCCCAGCTGTGAGACCAAGCTTTGTGGTTATGTATGTTGTTAAGTATATTCTTGAAGGCAGAGTAAGTTTAAAGAAGATGATGAATAGATTAGTCAAGCTGTAGTATAGTAGATGAGAAATCGTTAAAGAATGAAAATTGTTCCTTATGCGTGAGGGAATGATCCTAGAAGGAAATAGTTGGAAATTTTGGTTATGTTTAAGGAATGACATGATGATGATTGTGGGTCGGAGTGGTAGTATGATCATTAGTTGATTTGAAATGTCATGATAGAGGTATAAGCCAGCCTTTGGTTGGTTGATTAAAATTTTATAGATTTGTTAAGTAATGACGTTCATTTGTTATTACAGGATGTGTTACAATTCTTGGGGAAGTGTTATTGAGATTAACACACTGATTGTTAAAGAATTATTTAAGGTAAATCTAAGTAAGAAAGTCGGGATGACGGTATATATATATATCTGTCCGATTTTATGATCATGGTGGTTAATCGAAAGAATTGTGGAACCCGAGTTTCGGGGTGTTCCTGAGTTAATAGATCCGTTTGTAATAGGGAATCCAAGGGGGGTGTATTATTAGAGTGAATAGGGGACGTTACTAAGAAACACACTTTGGGGTCATTGGAAGTTTAAAGAGGATGAGGGTTGTGTTAGTCAAAATGTGGTGGGATAGATGTGAAATCCTTAAAGAATGTGAATTGTTGCTTATGTGTGAAAGAAATGTCTGAGAAGGTAAAAGTTGGAGATTAAAGAATGTGTGGTGACGTCGAACACTGGTCTTGTTTCAAGACGGCTTGGTTGAATGCCTTAAGATAAGATCTTGGTGCAACTGTTTGTTATGTGGGTAATGAGAAAGCAATACCAGCATGTGGAAAGGTCGGGAGAGAGGGGCACGTAATGTTCGGTGGGCAATGCTCCACGCTAACGTGGGGAGGTGAAGATAGCATGTCGGAATAAGTGATTAAATTGGAAGTAGTAAACTTGTCAGTAACGCCGAAAGGTGCAGTGTTGTGTAGATTGTCATTGATAAGTGTGCGAACCGTTGGAAAGAGTATTGAGGAGGGTAATTGGGTACGAGGTTATGCAAAAAAGGAGTGGATAAGACAGTCGAATGAGTTAAGTTAGTGACTTTGTGAGAAATGTTTAAACGAATTGGTCCTGCAGTGATTAAGCTAGTGAGAATAGTATGGTGTGACCATGGTTACTCCTCCCAGTGGAGTGAGGATAACCGGAGTTACGTTTTATAAGAATGAACGAACGTGGCAATCCGGGAGGAATTGATGTGTTTCAGGATAAGTTTAATTTGAGTAGGTGAACAATCCAACGATGGGTTTGGAGGTTCCTACTCTTAGTTACGTATAAGTATGGGGTGGTGAAGTAGTGAGAATGTGAGGGATGAGTGACGAACTGTGGTCTAGGTGGTCCGAGAAAAGGGAAATGTTATCAGCATAGACGATTGTTGGGTGGTGCAAGGTAGTGAGTTGTGATATGATGAAGGAACTCTGGGTTGTGAGTTGTCGGGACGTACAAGGTTGGCCTTGTGCCAAGCTGTCAAGTGAGTGACTGTTTCTGAGTAATTGGATCTCATGTTGTAGCGGGGGATTCCGCCAGGTTCCTCCTTAAGGGAAGTAAAGATGCTTGAGAAGCCTTATTTAATCTTCTATCGTTAAGACCGATCGAATAGGAACAGTAGCCTACGAGTTAGAGTACCATAAGAACTGAAAGGAATGCATCCAATGTTCCATGTTTCGAATTTAGGAAGTGGTGGACCGAGTCAGGAGTGGCATTACCTTGGGGAAGTGTCAAGTTGTGGTGTGGGCATGATACCCGCGTCTTTTCCAATAAGGAATTCCGGGGACGGAATTCTTCTAAGGGGGGAGTGTTGTAACAACCGGGTTTTCTTTTGGAAAGATTGAAAGTTTAATGCCTTTTTCGCAAGAAATGAAAGATAAGTCAAGGGACTAATCTTGTCATTTCTGGAAGATACTTAAATGCACAAATCCCTAGGGTTCCTTCAGTCTCACAAATCAGTGTTTTGGTGTGGTGTGTGTGTTTGGCGGCTCAAGGAAGAAAGAAAGAAAAGAGCTAAAGGTTGGAGACTCTCAATTTGTGCAAGAAATCTGTTAAGGTATTCTTCTAGTATGTTTATTCTGCTTGATTCAGGTCTATTGCTCCTTTATGTTCATGATCTGGGGAGGGAATCGTGAGGAATTGTTAGGTCTTTACCTAAGTATCTCCTTATTGAGCATTTTGGGATTTCATTGCTAATATGTCGATTTGGTGGTTTAAAATGAAATTAATTGAGTGTTTATGACTAGTGGATGAACCCCTATGCTTATCTAATCGAACTAATGACTAAAAAACGAGTTAATTATCACTTTTAGATTTTTAAGCTCGAACAGCTGTGGTTTCCGGACACCGATGTTCAGTGGTGTCCGGATGGGTTGCAAGTGTCCGGGTAAGTGTCCCGTGAGGGTTTTCGGGTATTTCATGGTATCCGGGTGGCTGAGGTTTCCGGATAAGTTTAGTGTCCGGTGGTTTTGTCCGGATAGGTCTAGCGTACGGATTGCCTTGTCCGGGAAGTAGAGTGTCCGGATTGGTGTCCGGAAAGTAGATGGTATCCAGATAGTTCAGGGTAAGTTTTGCTGATTAAAGAATTTTAGGTGTCAAGTCTGGTTAATCCGAGAGTAGAGCAAGTGTGCTTTCAGTGACATTAAGGTGAGTTCCCTAAACCTTTTTACGACGTAAAGTGTTAAATGTTTTAACTGATTATGGTTTTATGTACGAGCATGAACTGTTTGTAACCGTCACGCATGTTTTTCCATGAACTACATGTTTTACTTAAGAAAGCTTATTATTGATATGATGAAATGAGAATGATGATTTAAAGGATTTAAGGTTGCATGTTTTATGAAATGAATGATGTGCTATGTGGAGTCGGTCTGCACTGTGGGATCAGAGAATGATCCTCGGAATCTGATGATCCCTTGGATATGTATGACAGACTGGTAGGTTGGAATTCGTTTCCTCCTATTTCGAGTAGAAAGGGGGTCTGCGTAGGCTCCGGAAAGGGCGAGAAGGGAACCTACTGGGGCCCCGATCGCGGAATGTTTATGTGATCCAATACACAGTGCAGTACCATGCTTGATGAAATGTTAAGGTTTTCGACGAATCTTTTATAAATGTTATCATACCGTTTTACATGTTGCTTTCAGAGGGAATTCACTAGACCTTTTGGTCTAACCCTCGCTTTTCAAAACTAAACCATTTTCATGTAAGCGTGTTACGGGTTCTTCTAGTAAGAACTGTGAGATGGCAGGAAGGATTTAGAACTTAGAGCGACTCCAAGTCTTTTGGCTGATGTTTAGATAGAGCTATCGGTTGTGGAATAGAGACTTCCGCTGTCAATTTTGCTTAGCTTAGTGAAAAGAATGTTTATGAACAAGTTATTTATGTAATTTGAATGCTTAATATATGGTATCGCTTGATTTTGAAATTGGGACGTTACAAGAGCATTCAATCGAATATAAGGTCGGTTTTCCTTGATTAATTTCTCGGCGTTTTCCCAGTCATCAACGACACCCAAACTCACCAACAAAGCACACATGACCTTTCCGGTCTGAAGAGCCACTTCCCATTATTGTGGAGAATTCACAAAATACACTACCTTTCCGGTCTGAAGAGCCACTTCCCTAACTGATGACTGAAATCAGAAAAAAGAAAATGTCAATGAAGGAACCACACAGTAAACAAAAGCCGAAGAATTCTTTTTTCCCTAATACTTGTGTTTTAGGGTGTACTAAAATTTAAGATCCTTTAGGACCTTGTGAGAAATTGAGTTGTGTGTGGCTGCTTGTGGGAGTTGGAAAGATGGTGTTGGTATTGGCGATTGGTGATTTACATGTTCCACATAGGGCACCTGATCTAGCTGCCTAGGCATGAAAGTTGATAAGTTATAACCAAAACATTAAAGGTGTTTACTGTTTAGGTTATGTTTCTCTCCTTTTATTTTTCTTTGCTACTTGGTAACTTATGGAATCGGGAAGTCATAAATAGTGGTTGAGTTATGCAACTCTATTCTTTTCAGGGGACATTGCCATTTAGATTACTGGCAGCTCAATATGGTGCAGACATTACATATGGGGAGGAGATTATTGAGAACTCAAGCGGCAAGGATTCATAGGGGAGGAACCCCTAAAACACTGGCAGAAGAATGGAGAACTCTGTATAATTGATATTATCAACCCAGATATCACTATACAGGATAGACCATTAAAGCATATCACACCCTTAATGGAAGATTCCTTCAAGAAGCATATTGATACCTTGCTACAACTAAGGGTAATTCGTCCAAGCAAGAGCAGACACAGGACGATGGCTATGTTGGTCAATTCTGGTACCATGATT
Source organism: Saussurea involucrata (assembly GCA_033807775.1). Lineage (NCBI taxonomy): Eukaryota > Viridiplantae > Streptophyta > Magnoliopsida > Asterales > Asteraceae > Saussurea > Saussurea involucrata. The sequence goes on along the minus strand of CM066320.1, from coordinate 174,279,540 downwards.
GACCCAAAAACAGGGAAAGAGACAAAAGGCAAAGAAAGGATGGTGTTCAACTACAGATCCCTGAATGACAACACCTTCAAAGATCAGTATTCACTTCCGGGAATCAACACACTTCTAAAACGAATTGGGAGCTCTAGGATCTACTCAAAGTTTGATTTGAAGTCAGGCTTTCATCAAGTAGCAATGGAGGAAAATCGATTCCATGGACAGCATTCATAGTACCCGGAGGGTTATATGAATGGCTAGTGATGCCCTTCGGGCTCAAGAATGCACCAGCAATTTTCCAAAGGAAGATGGATAAATGCTTCAGAGGAACAGAAGAATTCATTGCTGTGTACATAGATGATATTCTGGTCTTCTCAAAGAATGAAGAAGACCATGCTGTTCACCTTAAGAAGATGGTAAAAATCTGCAAGGATAACGGTCTGGTGTTATCACCAACAAAAATGAAGATAGCGGTACCAGAAATAGAGTTTTTGGGAGCAATAATTGGAAGACAGAAGATCAAGCTCCAACCCCATATCATCAAGAAAGTTGCTGAGTTTGATGAAGAAAAACTCAAGACAAAGGCCGGATTACGTTCATTCTTAGGAATTCTTAATTATGCAAGGAATTATATTCCCAAATTAGGAACTCTGCTTGGGCCTTTATATGAGAAGACCAGCCTGCATGGAGATAAGAGATTGAAACCATCGGATTATGAATTGATCCGACAGATTAAAGAAAAAGTCCAGAAGTTACCAGATCTGCAAATTCCCCCAGAAGGAGCATATATTATAATCGAAACAGACGGATGCATGGAAGGATGGGTAGCTGTGTGTAAATGGAAAAAGAAGAAAGAAGATTCAATTGGAACGGAACAAGTCTGTGCATATGCAAGCGGTAGATTCAAAACTGTCCAATCTACCATAGATGCAGAAATCTATGCTTGCATAAATGCCTTGGAAAAACTGAAGATATATTATCTAGATCAAAAAGAGATAACCCTCAAGACTGATTGCCAGGCAATTATCAGTTTTTACAACAAGACTAATTCCAACAAAGCCTCAAGAGTTCGCTGGACAAAGTTCTCAGATGCAATCACAGGTACAGGTGTCCAGATCAATATTGAACACATTGATGGAAAGAAGAACACTCTCGCAGACACTCTCTCAAGACTGGTAAATCTCTTCCTTGAAGAAGGAGATAAACAGGATCCTCAAACCCAAAGGATATCAACGGTGATCCAGGAAGTGATGAACAATGGATCGCAAAAGGAACAGCAACTCTTAGCCCAAATGTTTGAAACAGCCCAATTCAAAGTTAGCCCAAAACATTTGTCAGCCCAAGGAATACAACAACGATGGAACCAAGCCCAAGTTGATTCATATCCCGACAAATCCTATTACTCGTGGGATTATGCAACTTGCTACGACAAAAGCAAGTGGGCCACAAAAGGACGGACTGCTTATACAATTAGTAAGGAGCTACACGACGAAAGGATGCAAATGCGTGCCAGATACTAAGTCCCACCACTATGAAGGAATCTGTATTATTGAGGAAAAGTTGCCTCAATAATGGTACTTTTAATATTGTATATTATGAGTGCTCTCCACTAGCCATCTGGTGTGTGAAAAATCTAGTGGATTTTATCGTTTAGCTTTCAATAATGCCGACTTTATTGTGCCTTTGTAATGAGAGGCATCGAAGAACATACACTTATCTCTCAAATATTAGTGTGAAATATAAGTTTTAAGTTTTAAATACTTTGTTTGTTCTTTTTCAGTTTTCAAGTCCTTTTAAGTTTTAAATACTTTGTTTGTTCTTTTTCAGTTTTCAAGTCCTTTTAAGTTTTAAATACTTTGTTTGTTCTTTTTCAGTTTTCAAGTCCTTTTCAGTTTTAAATACTTTGTTTGTTTGGGAACTTTCAAGATTCAAGTATTCAAGGTTAACAGTTCGGGAATGTTGATACCAATCAGAAATATTTTGTTCATTATAATCATTCATATACGTATAAGAATTTCTGGATTTTCTCTTTTTATATTTTTACAAATGATGTTGTACTCTTAAAACGAAGTTATATTCTTGCAAAAGACAAAGTACCATGCCTGTGGAAGTACTCATGGGAGGAAGTAAGGCTAGGGAAAGTGAGCAATTTTATAATCTGTAGGTATTTTAGTACTAAGAGTTTTTACAGCAACATTTGGTCTAATATAAACAAAAGATTTTGCAGAAATTATTATCCATACATGACTGATCGTTTTGAACAAAGTATTTCTGATTGGTATCAACATTCCCGAACTGTTAACCTTGAATACTTGAATCTTGAAAGTTCCCAAAAAAATAAGTTACCAGTTTTAAGTAATAATATATCTTGCATCTACGACAAATTACTTTTACTTTCACTCGTTTGTAGTAAACGTTTTCATCAAATTCTTGACAAGCAAAAGGAGTTACAGCTTCGTATAGAAACCTGTGAGGAATTATTAAAGAAAACCCAGAGTGAAACCACAAAAAGCCTCACGCAGATCTCAGAAGAAATCCATCAACATAAGCCACTAACGAAGCAGCAAGTTCTCAGCTTAGTACAAGAAATCGCTAAACATCCAAAAATAGTTGAAGAGGAAGCTCTTAAACTAACAGAGGATCTAAAGCAAAAGGTACAAAGAGTTGAAGGATTACTTCACGAGGTCAAAACACTCATCCTTTCATGAGTGTAGCAGCAGTCAGTGGAAACACCGACTACCAAGAAGCAGTTAAAGCCACAAGTGATTTTGACACACCGGCGGCTGGATTTGTTAAATCAGAAGAATACAAGTCAAGACCCACAGGGCAGTCGTTGGCCATCATCAAGCAGAATAACACCTTGATTTACCTTGTTACAAGGATAAATCAGAAGGTATCAGATTTAGAAGAAAAGATTGATAAACTCAACAGTAATCTAGAGGCAAGAAAAGAAGTTCAGACTGAAGATTTAGGAGAATCTCTTGCAAATCTATCACAAAGGCTAGACAAGCTTTCCTTAGGACAAAAGGATCCAGGTCCTAGAAAGCAAGGATTTATCTACGTGTATACAGATCCCAGCAAGATATTCAAAGAAGAGTACTCAAAAGAGAAGAAATGAGTACAAGAACGAGTGTCAGAAACAGTGTGCATACTGACACACAAATACCAACGCAGGATGATCAGATCCGAGGCTATCAAGGGCTCCAAAGAGCAAGATACAATTTAGTCAGGAGAAGACGCAGGATGTTTGGACAACCTTATAACCAAACCCTTGAATCAACAATTGACCCCGAGCGTCAATTGGAATTAACGCGGGAAAGAAGAGCAAGCCTTGTACCCGCAGAGGTTTTATATTCCAGCAACAGTACGTCCAGACAACACAGGGTGTACCAACATTATTCTGAAAGAAGAATTTTGGTTACTGAAGGCCATCAGGAGAACCTCAGCCTGTGTAACACTCAAAGTTACAATCAGTTAACCCAATCTGGGTTACAACATGTTCATCTTGGCCTATTCATGATTAGAATACATGCGCTGCGTCGAAGAGGAGCAGGGACGAATGCTTTGGTAGTCCTAAGAGATACAAGGTGGAGCAATAGTACCGCAATAATGGGTACTATGGAAGTTGATCTTTCAGCAGGTACACAACTGGTGTACATTATTCCAGATATGATGCTCAGTATAGATGATTTCCATAATCATATTGAAATTGCTGTTCAAACTCATGGTTATGATGAATGGCAAGGAGGAGAAAGTAACTTGTTAGTAACAACAAGTCTTATAGGAAGACTATCTAACACTAGTTACATGGGATTCCAGTACGATGTTCAAAATGCGGTAGAACACTTAGCAACCAATGGAATTACTGCCATCCCAGGAGAGAGGCTTAGTATTGAGACACTGGAAGGAAGAAGTTGGCACCTGAGGCCATCTTCAAGAATAAGCATCAGAGCACCAATTGGAGTTGCAGTTAGTAATAGGCTCAATAGAACAACTAGCCTACGATTTACTAACTATGGAGCAAGATATATTATTACTTAAAACTGGTAACTTATTTTTTTGGGAACTTTCAAGGTTAACAGTTCGGGAATGTTGATACCAATCAGAAATACTTTGTTCAAAACGATCAGTCATGTATGGATAATAATTTCTGCAAAATCTTTTGTTTATATTAGACCAAATGTTGCTGTAAAAACTCTTAGTACTAAAATACCTACAGATTATAAAATTGCTCACTTTCCCTAGCCTTACTTCCTCCCATGAGTACTTCCACATGCATGGTACTTTGTCTTTTGCAAGAATATAACTTCGTTTTAAGAGTACAACATCATTTGTAAAAATATAAAAAGAGAAAATCCAGAAATTCTTATGCGTATATGAATGATTATAATGAACAAAATACCTTTAAGACAACAACATCCCTTTCCTGCAACCCTGAATAAGGTTTTTAAGCTACCATGCTTGTAAATACATTTAAGACAAATGACTGGCTCTTATACCAATGGTTGGTGGGACTTGAAAACTGAAAAAGAAAACTACTCAAATGTGAACGGCGCATAAATGGTAATTTATAATTGCAGAAATACAAAATTTTCATCTTTTTATATGTTTATTTAATCAAGTTTAAGATGGACATCCTCAACTCAAATACATGTAGTTGTCTCCTAGCCAATTTACATATTCTGAAGATTGAAGCATTTGAGGATGTGTTATTTTTGTCCCCCATCCTGTGAGTATTGCAACATTTGATTTGGCAAGTAGTTTATGGAAACATTTGACTATTTGTCAAATGTAAAAAAATACTCTCAAATAATGGGAAAAATGTAATTTTGTGGATTCAAATCCATAGCATCATTTATCTGTAATGACAAATGGATGGGAAACTTAAACCTAAAAACTTGTCAAAAGAGGAATATTTGAATTTTCATTGGACAGCCAAAAATGGAAATTGTTGCATTTTTTCATCAGACAGGAGTATATAGTTTTGCCTAGTTATATTGTTGAGTGCTCTTATTATGGTAGAAAGCTTTTTATCTTGGTGGTAAATCAAGTTGTAATGTTTTAATTGAATAATTCTACGTCTATTTAAATTTAATGAGAGGTTTTGACCATTTGTGGCCATGGAGTCATTATTCTGATCCAAGATTACATAGATTATCTACAAAATTGAGGAAAGCAACAGCAGCATGCAAAATTTTAGTAGTAACAAAATCACTCACAAAAAAGAAACTCATGCCAGGTTGTTATTTCGTGGTCACCCGTTTGACTACAAAAGAATGGCATTTTTTGTTTTTGCAAGACACATGATACAATGAAATGCTCTATATGATGCAATCTTTGTGATAAAGGCGGCTGACATGTCTGATTTGTTTATAAATGGTAGATGTTATTGGTTCTACCGATATTAGTGGAGAAGGGTACAGATAATGTTGTTTTTAGAACCTGTGGCCAGGAAAGAAATAGTGCTAATTTTGGGATGCTTTACTTGAATTTCTTAAGTTTCTCAATACTGTTGGTAATTATAGCTAACATCCTAAAAAATAAGATATGCAAATTGTTCATCAATTCAGGTGTTCATTACCAGCCATCTACTTAAACCTACCTGCAATGGTGTAAGGAATCTGCAATGAAGCCACAAGTAATTAACCTACCCATATCCAAAAAGTAGTTAGCCTACTTATCTAGTTGATGAGATCATATGAACCGACATCTCTTCTTGATAAAGCATCAACAACCAAATTACTTTTGCCCAGTTTATAAGAATGAACCCAAAGGGACAAATATGATATCATGGTGTGGCTGCACATACTAATAGTTAGTAATCATAAAACATATTGAGAAACCATCAACAATTTGTGATTTATAAGGAACACTATATCCATTCCCTTTAAAAAATCATATATGCAAATTGTTTCAGAAAAATCACAACCTATTTGTAACCTAATATAAAAAAAGAGAAGCCGATTATCCAAAACAATAGCCAGAAAAACATAACGGGGATGAGTATTGTTTACAAGATGCAAACTTTTAACTTGAAAGGTCCAACCTTTACACAGAAAGAAGATGTTTTCTCGATCACCCAATTTCAAAACTGAAAACCCAAAAGATTTGGAGCAGAGCAGGGGTTTCAGATGAGAAGAATCGAACAAATACAATATAAATATGGGAAAGATACCTCTGCTAGAAGAACCACAAACCAAGTGGTTTTAGTGCCAATCAATCTTGATAAATCTGAGTTTTGATTCTAAAGAAGAAGGTGCTTCCATGTATTTATAGGAGGGATTTGAAACTCCATAACCGGAGGTTGAATTCGAGTTCGTGGGAGAGAATTCAGGAGGTGAAACTCCTTGAACTTGTGCTGGACGTCGTGGGGCGTGGTTTAGTCTCTTGAACCAGTTGGAAGGAGAGGTTGTCTGGCAGAGAAGAGAGGGACGTGGGGTAAGAAGATGAGTTGGAAAAAACATGCTCTTGAAAATAAAAGGTCGCCTGGCAGGGAAGAGAGGGACGTGGACTTGAAAATAAACCGCTCTTGAAAAATTAATTGCTCTTAAAAAACCCGTTTTAAGGATTTTTATAAAGTAGTACTAGTTGTGTACCCGCGCAATGCGGCGGGATACATTTCGATTGTGAAGACGAAATGGTGAGAAAGATGAAGAAAATAAGTTGTTGACTGCAAGTAACCGAGAGAAGAGCCCGAGCAACTTCTGATAACATAGGGGTCGTTTACCAAACCTTACCAGGTAAGCACTTATAAATATCATTTACTTTACCGCTTGAACTTGACAAGATGGATAATCTTAGTAACAAGCAAAACAAAGACCGAGAGTCTAACATGTAAGTGAGGGAAATGACTCTTACCCGGTAAGCGCTTACTGGGTTTAAGATGCTTAACAACATTCCATTTTGATCATCTAATCTAATACTTTAATTAAAGTTGGAAGCAGATAACTTTACACTCCTTCAATCAATCCAACTTGTTAACATGGTTGAACACATGATCAACCCAACCCAGGTTAGAATGCTTTACATTCCTTCAATCAATTCATCCACACTTACATTTAAGACGCTTTTTGGAAGGATCATGACTAATTTGATACATAAAATTCTTTTGATTAAGCAAAACCATGTGCAAATAAACCCAAAAAGGGCCAAAAGAATACAACACACCAGAAGAAGAAAAAGATGTATCTGACCCCGACCAATCATATGGATGGTCTAGTAAGCTCTAGGAGACCGCTGCCATTGTTGACTTGTTTGTTGCCGCTATGCCTTTGGGAACTGAAATGGTGCATTGGGATGCAACTCCTTCTCAATTTGACACCTCTCACCTTTGAATACCACAACCATACCTCCTCTGTTTGCACAAACGATGAAATTTAAACAACATAAGTGGAAAAAAAAACTTCTCAACTTAACTACTTAAGATGTCCATTCTAGACAATTCCAACCTATAACCATTAGTTTAAGAAACGTTGAGATGCACTTGACAATTTAAGTTATGAAGCTATTACGAGAAACTAATTGTATTACTTGAATGAAAAGAATTACCTAAAATCATAGTCACATGTCGAGACGCAATGTGCCTAAAATTTGAGAAAAATGAATAACTATAGATCATAACTCATTGAGGAATCAAACATATATATCTGCAATTGACAATACAAGTTCAAACCCTGTTTATTACAACTTAAGAAAAGATTTTAAAATTATAGAAGGTCTTTGTTTTAACTTTTAACTTTTCTGAACATTTTCCTTATTTAGTTATACATCACTATGGTAGCCTATGTATTCTTTTTGGGTAAGAATGAACCACAAATTTGTTTGACGTAATTCTTTCTTTTCCATTTCTCCATAGGGGATTAAATGCAAGAAAAATAAACTACTTCGCATACATTCCCACTTTTTACGTTTCAGTTTCAGTTTCATGTATTCAATAACAAAAGGTTTTAGTTGTGCAATGGCAACTAATGGCAATTGTGATTAACAAGCACTTCACTAAAGGCATCAAAAGCGTATCATATTTCTAAGTGAATAGAAAAAAATAGAGACTAAGGGGCTGTTTGTTTACCTCTTAATGGTTCCATTAAGAGGAAACCTATATGTAAATGGTGGGTCTCAACCCTGCTTTTTCTTTTGATCTCTGACTTTTAATTTAACAAAACAATTAAAACATACCTGTCAAGTTTCTTCTCTTAGAGGTTGGTTATATGCTCTATGAACATACCGTTGTTTCTTATCGCTTCACCATCTTTAAAAACAAAAACACATGAAAATAAAAAACAACCATGAATTCATAGACAGCCTCACCGTAGCACCACGAGATCTGGATCTTCTCTTCTTCCCCCATCTTTACCGTAGGACAACCAGATCTGGACAGTAACCAGAGATCAAAACAAATAGGTTAATCAAAACCAAACTGTGGACAAAATCAAATATGTGAATGAAAATCATATGTATATATGTGAAAGAAAACCATCTGTAAATATGTAAAAGAGAAAACAAAGATAGCAATTCTCATTAATAACATAAGTGTACAAATATAAAGCATTTTTGGAAGATGTATGAAAGTTAAACCATCAATATTATGCAGAGGAACATATGTGAGCATATAAAAACCTTCCAAGAAATATCCACCAACATTCATTTGTCAAAAGGTTACATGATTGACATGGAAGATGGCTACATCAAATAAAAAGACACTATAAATACACACCTGCAATCTTGCTCTTCTATCTTCTTTGCGCTGAGCAAGTGCAACATAAAGAGGTTTGCTGGCAATAATCTTCCCATTCATCTCCAAAAGCTATCAAAACAGACAAGTTAACCTTTTACGAACACATATCCACAAGTGGGTTTTCTCCTCTTCTTCCTGAAAGATTCACCAGTACACCAAGACCTTCTGATTTGGTTAAAAGCACGAGTCTCCCTTCTGATTTGCTTAAATAGATGCGAAAACAATTACTTTGTTTACATCATATGCAATTTGCATCTTTCAAGCATGAAAAATATCTAAAAGGCTTGAATTTAGAAGATATTACCAGCATATAAGTAGTATGAACCGAGTAAGCATTTTCCAGGTGCCACTTACCGTACCACGTGAGCATGAAAAGAACTGAGAATCCTACATGGTAAAATGGGTAGCATGGATCAAGAGATTAACCTTGGTAAATGATGTAGAAGACTCTCACCCAGTAAGTTTAGTTGGTTTCTTAGGAACTGACTCTTCAACTCATTATACTTTGCAAATCTTTTGCACATGTGTTGACTAAAATTTAAAAATTGAACTACTCAAGCAACCTAAAAACTAAAACAAAAAATTGACATCAAGCATAGTTGAATGACAGCGATCGTAATGAATTTAAAGCAAGCCATAAGAAACATGGAAAGCATGAAATTGATTATTACCTTCTTTGAGTCGATCCCATCTCCATCTGGACAATCCATTAGATCCTAAATCAACCAAACAAAAGAAAAAAAACCCGCAAAACAAGAAATCGAGATTTTCTAATCGATTAGAAACCCTAAATCAAGAAACTGAGATTAGAATCATATTAGAAATCGAGACCACAAATCAAGGGAGAGAGAAATCGATGATGAAAAGAAGGGAGTGAAAATAAAGAGTGAAACTTACCTCAGAAGAAACCAAAACCTAAGCAAAATGCTGGAATGGATCGATTTTGGACAAAACCTAAGCAAAATCGAGTACAAAATTACCTGAATATGTCTATAGGATCTGAATCGTCTTCTTAAATACCCTCAACTCTTGTCCTGTTGTGCATAGCTAGAGAACCAAGCCCTGGCAAACAACCTAAACAAAATCTAAACAAAATCGATTAGCAACAGGTGGTATAAAATTATAAAAATGTAAACAAAAATCGATTAGCAAAATGCTGAAATGGATCGATTTTGGACAAAACCTAAGCAAAATCGATTAAAAAAATCGAGACAAAATCGATTAGATAGAAAACAAAATCGATTAGAAAAAACCCACATACCTCATAAGAAACAAAATCGATTAAACAGACCTGAAATGGCAAAAAAAGCTTAAGTATATGAACCCTAAAGAAATACCTGCACCAAAAGCTTCCATCATCGAGAAAGATACGAACCAAAAAATACCTGTAATGGCGAAAAAAGCTTAAGTTTATGAACCCTAAAGAAATACCTGCACCAAAAGCTTCCATCATCGAGAAAGATACGAACCAAAAAATACCTGAAATGGCGAAAAAAGCTTAAGTTTATGAACCCTAAAGAAATACATGCACCAAAAGCTTCCATCATCGACCTCATTAGAAAGAACATGAAGGATTTGCAGAAGATGTGAGAGGAAAGTAATGTGTGGAGAGAGAAAGCTAACGTGTATAGAAGAAGAAGAAAAGGAAACTGAAGGCGTGATTAGAGGGAATACCAAAAAAAAATTAAGTAATTATGCTTTAAGTTGTAGTACATTGTGCTTAGATGGTTGTTTTTAAGAGTTAGGTGCCTTCATGCTTTATAATATAGTATATATATATCATTTGCAACTTTGCATATTATTTTTTTTAGTGTTTTGTAGGGATATTTTGTTTACGTTTTTCAAGGACTTTGATAAAAAATTTGGTGGACTTTGATACATTTTTGGGAAATTAATTAAAATTGACGAAGTTCAAAATTCGGTTACAAAAATACCCCATCTCTCTCCCACTTTACAAAACTACCCCAATTTACTTAGAGAAATTTGAAGATAACCTCCTGATCTCCTTACATTCTTTGAAAAACATCTTTTATACTTAGAGAAATTTTAGGTTCTTTGTAATAGCTTAGTCATATTGTCAAAGTTCGGTGAAGTCAAAGATCAGTCGAAATCAAGAAGAAGTAAATCTACCAATGCGGATTGAAGATGGACTTCTCAACCCAAACTAAGCTGTCTCACCGATTTTCATGAAAATCGGTGAGATCCTCAAACAGAAGAATCATCCCTTATCTCCTTGCCAAGAAGATTTTCATCATAGTAGGTAATATTTGACATCTCACCGATTTTGTCCATGAAAAATCGGTGGGATCCTCAAAATAGGAGGATCCTCCCATGACTCCTTCCTAAGAAGACTCTCACCTACTTTGTCCATGACAAATCGATGGGATCCTCAAATAGGAGGATCATCCCTTGTGCCTTTGCTAAGAAGTTTCTCATCAAAGAAGAAATATTTGGGTATGGTGAAAAAGGTTCATTTGTCCTTTTTCCCATTCTTAGATATTCTTAGATATTGTCTCCATCAAACCTGACATAGGAAAAGACACCTCAACTTTTGAGAGTCAAACCTGGCCTTCAAATGACAAAGTGACAAGTGTCTCATGTATCAAATGCTCATGACACTATATAAAGATGAAGATTTCTCCATGCAGACAAGAACTCTTGAAGATAACTCTGTGCTCAAGACATTCTGCTCCTTTCTATCCTAGAACTTTATAGCTTTCAATCTTTTTGTTTTAGAAGTTGTTTAGTTTTCAGTATTACTTTGTGAAGATTGTTAGAATAGATTTTATTTGTTCTTTCCACAACAATCTAATTGTTCTATGTGTAATTCTTGATTTTATAAATTTATAAAAGAATTAATCAAAGTGAAAAAATTGTGTATTGTATTCAACCCCCCCCCCTATACAATACATGTTCTTGTTCTTATTAGCCATCTGGGACTAACAAGTGGTATCAAAGCAGAAAGTTTAATCTCAATAGACTTGATCTGCGATGGCTGCCTCTTCTTCAAACAATGAAGTTCCCTCTCAAAACAATTTTTCTGAAAACGGATCTATAGCCAAACTTCCCAAGTTTAACCCCAACAACTTTTCTCTATGGAAAAGTCGGATGATGCTCTTCATGGAAGGAGTGGATAGTAGATATCCAACCATTCTTCGTGAGGGACCCATAGTCCCTAGAGTCTGGTCTCGCTATGAAACAAAGAAATCCGGCAAGGAAGTTGTTGACAAATATGATTCTGGTGATTCCTCTGATGAAGAAAAATCTGCTGCCACTGGTCGTTACATTCTCAAAAACCCTAAGAAATACACTGATGAGGAAAAACGTCTCGTGTCTCTTGATTCTAAAGTCAGAACTATCATTGTTCTCTCTCTTCCTGATGAAGTGTACCACTCTCTGGTAAACTTCTCTACTGCCAAAGAGATGTGGTCCACTCTGTGTGTTTTGTACGAAGGTACAAATGAAGTTAAAAGGAGCAAAAAGATTGCTCTTGTTAGAAAATATGAACTCTTTTCTTATGAGAAAGGAGAATCTCTCTCCAACTACTATAATCGCTTTAACAGTCTTCTTAATGACTTAAAGCTGTTAGGTAGAGTGTATGACAATGAGGAAGTCTTGTACAAGTTTATGGATTGTCTTCCTGATTTTTGGAAAAATATATGTACTTATATAAAGACAACCAAGGATCTTGATCATATGCCTCTCTCTGTTCTTTATGGAACTCTCTTCAACTATGAGCAGACCAAACTGCAAAGGAAGTCTGTCATCACAGATATAAAGAGCTCTTCTCTGGCTCTCTTAAGTGACTCTTCCAAAAGAACTAAGTGTATTCCAAGAATCACCTACCCATCTGACTCTGACCATGATAGTCAAGAAGATCCCAATGAGCATTCAGAAGCATATCTTAGTGATGTTGAGGATGAATGCGAGGAAACTTCAGTTGACAAATTATTAGATGAAATGACCATGTTGGATGGGTATTCTAAATCCAAGTCTCGTCTCTCTTCTGAAAAATCTAAGTTCAGTCGAAAATCCTCCTCTTCTCTCTCCAAACACTCCTCTTTGAACAAAACTAACGAGAAATGTTTTAACTGTGGTAAAAGGGGTCATTTTGCCTCTGAGTGCAGAAGTAAACACTTTGAAAGACCCAAAACCTCTTCCTCAGACCGATTCTCCTCAAAATCGGGAAGATCCAAATATGATTCTACCAATCTCCCCTTTTCCCAAAAATTAGGTCAACCTCTATCTTCAGTAAATTCTGACCGGGCTGAAAGATACAAAGAAAAATACAAGAGAGAAAAGGAAAGAATCAAAAGACTTGTCAGAAGAAGAAAGGGTATGCCTGCTGAAACTCATGATTTGGCAGATGAACCCGCATCTGAAAGTGGAATGACACTTCAAATGTGTGCTTCATGGCCAAGATAAATGACAAGGATGATTCAGAAGACCACACCCCTTCAACTGCTATTATATCAGCTAAGTGCTTATCCTCCTCATCACAGGTACATCCTTTTCACTCTCTATCTGACATTGAAAAGATTGAAGCATTTGATTCTTTGACCATTGATCTCTATGATGCTAAAATTGCTAAGAAAAAGGCAAATGCTCAAATAAAATCTCTTTCCTCTCAACTTCAAACATGTCTCTCTCAACTGAAACATTTTGACAAAGTTAAGGCTGAGCTTGAAGATCTAAAATCCATCAACTTTATTTTTGCCAAGGAGAAAAACAAAATATTTAAACGTTTCAAAAAGGAGCAAGAAATTGTGAGAAAATGGACCAGTTCCTCCAAAAATCTAGAAAAGATTTTTCAAGATCAAATTTCTTGTGATGACAAAATTGGCTTAGGCTTTGGAAAAATGGAAATTGATCAATCTTCAAAAACTCTTGCTTCCACCTCTTGTGTTTCACCATCTTTTTATGAAACACCTGATTCTAGTTCCATTGGGTCTGTGTCCATGAATTCTGGTGATTTGTCTGAAGCTTTAAAATTTAGCATGTTTATAAAAGCAAAAGATCTCATCTCCTTTCCAAATGAAGAAGCTCAAGATTCCAATGACTCTTCCAAACCTCTCCATGATTTTATGAAAATCTTGACTTTAAATGAAGCATCCTCCTCTGAACCCATGTCTTCCAAAACTTTCAAAGGAAATTTTTCAAACTCAAACAAAAGTTTTTCTGCATCTGAAAAAGGCAAGTCTGTGGCTGTCGATTTTTTCTTAAAAAGAAATTCATCAAATCTTTCTAAAGATACCTTTGTGACTTCCTCTACCGAATTTGTTCCTCGATCTGTGAACCTCAAAATGTCCAATTCAAAAGAGAAGATTGTAACACCCTTAAATTTAGAACGAGCAACTAACTTCAAAATTGAATAAAATAGCCAAATAAATGAAATCACATCTACAATTCATTCCTTAAAATACCTCGGAAATTAAAACATTATAATTCCCACAATAAAATGACTTAATCGGGTGTTACTTAACCCCACACAAATTGCTAGTCCAAACTATTGCGGAAGACTTCACTAATCATGTCACCTCTTGTGCACTCTACTAGCACTCGCCACTTCACAATGTAGCTAGAGCTACCCCCAACCTGAGCCTGTTGCACATGCCGACAAATAAAAAGGGTTAGGCTTACGCCTAGTGAGTTCAAACATTTTATCATGACTATATAAAATCATAAATCGGAGGTTAGTAGTTTTTAGTCATGACTTCAAAAGAGTTTACTTCAAATACAAATCACCCATTTTTCCAACTCACACAATTCCCATTGTTAAAATCTTTATTATAACATGATTTCTCAAAAATAGATTTATTCACAAAGTCAACGAAAGGTGAAATAACATTTGACACTCAAAACGATTAAACTTATAATTATTTGCCATTATCCCAAAACATCTCAAAACGTGGATGAAACATAATCCACAACTCATATAACGTGGAAATGCAAATCTCGTAAATATGATACGTTACCGAAAACATGGATAAACACAATTACACAAAACAACACACACGGATGAGATATAAACCACAATTTACATACCATGGAAAACAATCCATGTAAATATAACACGTCACCGAAAACATGAGTAGCAACAAATACCCAAAACAACACCTTTCGGTGACGGGGGAGACCCGTATACATTGCATGTGACGGAACACTAAAGTGGGTCACTTACTATGCAATAAAAACACCCACGTGAATTACTCTCGTAAACTGAGCTCAATCACTCCAGATCTATTGCCCGCGAGACTAGGGAGCCCCCAACTTCAACCACTCCAGATCTATACATTGGGTCACTCCAAATCCACAACAGCACATTAGGGATTACACCTTACTGCCCATGAGACGACGCCCGACCATGTAGGTCCACGCCTTACTTATCATGGATCCCGATGCCTATCCCGTGCTAAGCACATATATGGAATTACACCTTACTGCCCATGAGACGACGCCCGACCATATAGGTCAACGCCTTACTTATCATGGAACCCGATGCCTATTCTGTGCTACAAAATAAACTAACGTCTCGTACACTGAGCTCAATCAATTCCGACCCCTTGCCCGCGAGACTAGGGGAAACTCAAATGCCTATGGATCCATGGCTAGCAAGGTCTAAAATATTACACGACCCCAAATAAATAAACAAATGCATTCAAAACATGCAATTCCCCAATTAACATAAATCATGATCAAAACTCAACTTTGAGCTATCCAACCGGACAAATGTCCCCCAAAACTTAATAAAATCTAATACCGAGCCACAAGCTCAACTAACTCAAAAGATAGTTCATGAAAGTCATAAAATGACATTAAGTATAACAACACACACCGGTTGTCAGTAAATACTTCAAATCCGCGAAACCCGAAATAACACCTTGGATCGGGATAACCCTCATTTCCAAAAGGGCTCAACCTATACATTTTCAAAACATCTTATGATGTACTATATGCATATTTCCAAATATCCACAAAATGCATTTTCATAATAAATAGACTTCATTTATCACATAAATCAACAACTCATTTCATGTATGATTTATTATCACGTTTTTCCAAAATATCCAAAAGTAGTGTTTTACAATATTTACCACAATTAATACCTTAAAAGGCAAAATCCACCAAATAACCCAATATTGATAATTTTTAGGTAAAACACACAATTACTTGGAAAAATAACATTTTGGCATGTACAAAGTTTTCGCAAAGTAACTTGAACTCACCTTGCTAGATTAAGCTAAATCTAGACTTTTCCCAAACGTATGCTCCTTTGATGAAGTTTGCATCCTCAAGCCAAAACTTCCAAAACCTAGGTTTATGAATTTCCAACCATCAATACTCAAGTCTAACCTTAAGGTATCATCATCCATTCAACATATACCCAAAATACCCAATTTATACCAAACCCTAGTTTCATTCATGAAGAAGATGAAGATTATTTCAACCAACCACCATCAAAATCGTCCAACAACATCCCAAAGTAGAGGAAAGATGAAATCAACAACAATAACAACCATTGAGTAGGGAGAGATTACCTTAACCTTTCGAATCTTCCAAAAACGAGCTCCTACTCTCCACAAAAGTTCCAAGCTCCCAAATGTCCATCAATGGAGGAAGAGGGTTTGATTTGGTGAAGTAAAGTGGAAGGAGAGGGGAGGGGATGGTGTTTTCTTGAGAGAAATCGGCTGAGAGAGTGAGGGAGATGAAGAGAGTCGAGAGTGAGAATGAAATGAGAAGAGAAAGAGGTTAAAATGGTTTTAATCACTTCCAGCTCCCGACCGCGACATTGACACCGCGACAATGACCAGGTCATATCATAGTCGCTCTCCGTGTACCCGTTTCTGTTTGATTTTCTCATTTTGTCCCCGACCGCGACAATGACACCGCGACAATGACCAGGTCATAGTCGCTGGTCATAGTCGCGACCCGTGTACCACATTCTGTCCGATTTCTCGTTTTATTTTCTAATCGCTGTTTTGGTCATAACTTCTTCGTTATAGCTCCGTTTTCGCTCCGGAAAGAACCGTTGGACTCGTATTCGAATTCCCCATCCAACAAGACCATAAAATCTAGGATTTACACCATTATCCTATTTTTCATATTTTCCTTAGAATATCGATTCCGCATTGATTCGAAGTTGTACTTATCCCAAAATTTAAGGGTGTTACAAAGATTCATTTCCTCCCAAATTCTGAAAAATGAATCTTAGGTCTTGCACCCCAACTCTTTGTTACTTCACCAAAATCTTTGAAGATAAACAGAAAATGCAAAAGTAAGGAAAAATGTCAAGATTCTAAAAAGAATTTTCTTTATAGAAAATGTTATATTTGTGGTGATATTTTTCATTTTGCCAAAGACTGTCCAAATGAAAGAATTGAGTTGATTGATACCAATTCTTCCCATTCTTATAACCCAAAAGGACCTATCTCCAAATGGGTACCAAGGAGCTCATTTATCTGTGACTGTATGTCTTTGGACACAAACATATCTGTTATCTAGACACTCGTTATTATCTTGTAAGCTATGTGCAAGATGTTAAAAAGGAAATCTCAGCAAATCCTCTTTCAAGTCCAAATAGTGTTTTCCATTTCTCTACCTCATCAAATGCTCCAGATGGATCTATGTGGACCAGCATAAAAGTGACACAATTGAAGAAATCATCAAGTTCATCAAGAATCTGAAGTGTCAAATGGTGAACTTTTGGATCTCCTCTTGTATTGAAAATCCTTCCCATTGGCACACTCACTAGTGCCAACCTCTTCTCTGCCGACATCATTACATTTCCCATCACTCTCCTTTATTACCTACACTCTATTTCCCACCATACCTCTCACCTTACCTTTTCTCATCCATCCCACTAAATAAATTACCCCAACCTCATTTCTTTATCATCTCATCATCCAACTCTCTCTCCTCTCTTACAACCTCTACCAACCCAACTTCCTCAGTTCCCTTCACTCATGTTCCTCCATCTCAAAACTGATGGACTACCTATTTCTCTGAATCCCATTTCTGTTCAGTATGATTCTCCACCTACTGATCTACCTAAAAAAATCAATCGGTGAATCATCTCACTGAAATTTCGGTGAACACACCCCTCTGAAATCCTTCGCATCGGTGAGACGCTCTATCTCACCGAAACCCTTCCTCTCACCAGACCAACTCCCTATGTGCCACTTTCTCAAGATATTCCCTCTCATATTGGTGATCCTCCTACTTCACCAAATTTCACTCTTGATCAGCAACCCAACTTTCCTTCTCTTCAAAACCCTCCTACTACATACTCTCCTGAAGATGTTATCCCAAATCCTTCTCCTCAAAATATTCCTCCTACTTCTCCTCAAAACCTCCCCTATTAAAATCCTCCGAACTTATTGGGTCATCAAAAATTAGAAGATGTACTTCCAATTTTTTCTTCACCTTGAATATTTTCTGATGATGCTATGAAGATTTCATCCAAACTCTTCTGAAGCTGGCTTGAAGATTTCCTCCAGACTCTCCTGAAGATGTCTTGAAGAATTCCTCCAGACTCTCCTGAAGATGCCTTGAAGAAATCCTCCAGACTCTCCTAAAGATGCCTTGAAGTTTTCCTCTTGAAGATATACTCTTGAAGATGTTACTTTTGAAGATGCCTAGAAGATCGTTGCCGAAGATCTTTCAAAAAAAATTACTACCGAAAATCCCACCGATTTTCTTCTAAATACTTCTTAAAAATCGGTAGGAATGGCCCTATTTTCGGTGAGTTTTGCAAAAAAAAAAATGCTACCGAAAATACCACCGATTTTCTTCAAAATACTTCTAAAAATCGGTGGGAATGCTCCTATTTTCGGTGAGTTAAAAAAATGCTACCGAAAATACCACCGATTTTCTTCAAAATACTTCTTAAAAACCGGTGGGAATGCTCCAATTTTCAGTGGGTTTGCAAACAAAAAAAATGTTGCCTATGTTTCCAATCTTTCTTAGTGTTTCTACTCCGTCGGACGCTGAGGGGGAGAAATCATCTGAGGGGGAGCAATATTAGCGTCCAACTCGAACAACACCAACCCTTAGTCCGGTGGAACCGGCGGAACAACCAAGGGGGAGCAGATTAGTCTGGCAGATGTAACTAAGGGGGAGGACAACCAAGACAAAGGAAAAGGGGTAATGACTGCCGAATAGGAAGCTGAAGATGCTATGAGAAAGAAAGAAGATGCAAGATATCGGGCGATAGTGACACGCGACTATGACATGTGTCATAGTCACGCGGTCTCCCCCACCTACGGTACCACTTCGGCGATTGTGGCATGTGAGTGTGCCCAGTGGCACTATCGCGGTCACTGTCGCGGCCAATGTACCGAAAGGGGTTCTCCATCGGCGAGATTGACCAGCGATTGTGCCCTTGTGGCACTCTCGCGGTCATAGTCGCACCTGTCCCCCCAAAATCCAAAATTTCAAGTAAAGTGTGTTGTTTCGAGTTGCATGCATGCATTTACGTAAGTATAAATATGTACGGAATTATTAAAAGCATAAAGGTGGAATTTACGGGATGAAGTGACTCTAAGGGTGCGTTTGGTACGCAGACAGGACGGGACAGGACAGGACAGAACAGATGTTCAGTGTTTGGTAAGACATAAATAGGACTGGACAGGACAGAACAAGACCGATTAAATGACCAATTTACCCCTGATGATTTGATTAGTTGTTATTACCAAATAATGACCATGAGTTGAACCAAAATCATAGAGAATCACAAACAAAAAATTATGTATTGCAACAAGAAAAATCACAAACAAAAAAACATGGAATCAGTAACCAAAAATCATGGAATCAAAATTTATACAAAAGCAATTTATCTCTGTTTATGGTCTGACTCATGGAATCATAACAAAGAAAGTCGATAACCAAAATTTCTCTGTTTTTGTTAGAATCATGGAATCAGTAACCAAAATCATGGAACAAACAGATACAAAATCAGATAAGAGGCGTACCTTTTTTTAAATGCAGCAAAAGATTTTATTCAAACCAAAGCAAACATCAGCACAAACCAAACACCAATCCATGAGAGAAGAACACAACCAACAGCACAAAAACCAAATCGAAAGAAAGAAGCAGAAAACGAAACGGAGATGGCCGAAGATTTTGTATTTTGTAGGAGATGGTCGAACGTACCTGATACAATATCTAGGGTTTCCGATTTTGAATTTTTATAGGAGATGGCCGAAGATTTTGTAGGCGATTTTCGAAATCTAGGGTTTCAGAGGCGTGTCTGTAGAGGAGAAGAAGAAGAAGAATTCGATTTCAGATTTAGAAGAAGCGTGTCCCATATTTCAGATTTCAGATTTGATGAAGAAGAGAGGCTGAAAGAGAGAAATGCTTGAGGGTATCTTGGTCCAAATAGTCTTGTTCCAGTTAGTTCCAGGGGGTAACCATAGAACAAGCGTGTCCCATATTAGTCCAAGTTAGTTCCACTTAGTCCCACATATGGTCACACCAAACATGGGACAAGTGTGTCATGTCCTGTCTCACGCTGTCCTCCCTACCAAACGCACCCTAAAAGTGCACATTACGAGGTTGGGATTTTACGGGTGTTACAATCCTCCCCACCTTGAAAGGATTTCGTCCCCAAAATCGAGCCCTAACTGAACAAGTTGGGGTAACGCTTCTTCATATCTTCCTCAGACTCCCAAGTGACATTTGCATCATGGTCACGTCCTTGTGCTGGAGTTTCTTGGTTTTCGATTCTAGTATACACAAACCCAGAATCAACATCAAATATCCTTTGAAATCAACGAATGCTATGTAATCAAAATGCCTTATCCTTTACATCACCTTATTCAAGCCACATAAGCTGAAAAATATGGGATTAACCGATTTAAAATTGTAGCAACTTACTTATTGATATAATAAGTGAATTTTTCATTATACAATACCTGAATAAAAAAAAATTAAAAGTATATTATAATAATAAGCAAAAGAAATGTACAATATTATAATATATTCTTTTGTAAAGTATGTTGCTGCATAATGATTCAATATATTATAAATCAACCCATAAATGGATTGATTCATTGGATTAGTGAATCAAGCTTTTCAATATGTTACATCATATAAATGTATGAAATTAAAGACTTTAGATCAGATCCACTTTAAGCCGTTGTTTACCCGATGTTTACGTGGTACACATTTATCGGTGATAATCTAACACTTTTATTTAATTTACCGGGTAAGATTTTAGTCATTAAAACAATATCGTATGTACCATTTTTATATGCTAAGTGCTTACCAGGTAAGAGTCGTCACTCTCACTTACCGAGTAAGACTCCCGATCTTTGTCATCGCTTTTAACGTATAAGATTCCCAATCATTATCATATTTATCTAATTAGATAAAATGTGCCGGCAAGCATTTACTAAACGACCCCTAGATTAAACCCAAAAGAGATTCTTATTACATTTATCTACAACATAAATTACAAATAACTTAATAATGCATTACAAAATATACATAAAATCCAGAGTGTGTTCTTATTTTCCATTTCTTGTCAACAACGCTCCTCTGTCAAATCACTCCACACCATAAGAATGTAAAATTTTCACCATTTTTCCTAATCTTACAATTATTTTGTTGTCTGTTTTTCGAGCTTCGTTTTCGCATTATCCACATTAGTGGTCGACCCATATGATAGCCTTCGGTTTCTTGGTGTTTTATTACCGTTAGGCGAAGTTTTCAGCGAGTTTGACTTCTTGACTGATGGCGATTTCTTGCTTGATGGACTGTTGACTTTCTTTGGAGTTGA
Organism: Saussurea involucrata; assembly: GCA_033807775.1. Taxonomy (NCBI): domain Eukaryota; kingdom Viridiplantae; phylum Streptophyta; class Magnoliopsida; order Asterales; family Asteraceae; genus Saussurea; species Saussurea involucrata. The sequence goes on along the minus strand of CM066320.1, from coordinate 174,258,043 downwards.
CACAACGACAGCTCGGCCTTCCCATGATCGTGCAGCAATCCATCTCTCCATCCAACTCCAACCCCAATTAGATGTCGCAAGTTCCGAATCATTTGGAAGTAAATTGGTATTTGAATTCGCCCTCCACTGCAGATTTATAAAAAGTCAACAGATAACTCGGTTATCCACGTTTCTATTTTAGTTTGTCTCTCCACTTTCAAAAGTAAGTAGTTAATTTCCAATTTTACAATTAATTATGAGCTGCAAATTTGGGCTTGTGGGGGAATGGATCCATTATATTATATAAAACCAGATATTTTCTTTTATTTTCAATCGAATAGTTACCGGTTAATACCTCTAACCAAACACCCTCTTGGTAAACTATCCATTATTAAGGGTAAAATAGTCATTTGGTTAATTAAAAAGTGTCGTAATTACAAAATTTTCTAAAACTGTATGCCTTTTTTTGGGTATGGACATTTATTTTGGGACCGATTAAAAGAAGTCAAAGGCAACGGCTATGTGAACGTGATTGAGCTTACCTGATGAGAAAATGCATATGCCATTGCTCGCTCACGCTTTACTGTCGCTTCTTCTCGTTGTTTCATCCGTGCAAGAGTCTCGACCATCGTATGAGAGCCACCACTCCACTCCAACTGCAACATAAAGTTTGACCAAATTTGGGTCAACTTGAATACATCAAGGCTTAGGGGCCGTTTACCTAATCACTTACCCGGATAAGTGCTTACCGGTAAAAATCAACACCAAATCACTTATTTTCCGGGTAAGATTTTAATCCACAAAAATGGCATGGTATGCAACAATTTAGCCATGAGCGCTAACCGTGGTAAGAGTCGTCGCACTCACTTACCGGGTAAGACTCTCGGTCTTGCTTCCGCTCTTACCGGGTAAGATTCTTGGTCTTTGCCATATTCATCCGGTAAGCTAATGTGACTTGATAAGCACTTACCCGAGTAGGCATTTTGTAAACGGCCCCTTAATGTGATCCAAACAACTAGTTGAAAGTTGTAAAAAGATCGAATCTTAACTACAGATACATAGTAAATTCAATTACCCTTTTCATTTTTTCAATTTAAGTACAAAAACCCATAGGCTTTGACTTTTCTCTAGAGTCAAAATTACCATTGATTCCTAAATTCTTAATCTTTTACTTTTTTTGTAACAGTTGTTGTCCAGAGTTCATAATCTTTTGCATTACCTCTAGATCACGGGCCTTAGCGTCAAGCCTTAATTGATTCTCAAGCTTCTTTTGCTTGATCCCGCTGTCTTCCACCATAGCCAGCCTGCGAGTTCTTATCTGGGCTTGTATCTTGTTCCATGATTGAAGATTTCTTAACGTATTTACCGTTTGCTTTTTTCCAAAATCGCCCTCCATAAGCATCTGCAATCTTACTAATCGTTTCAAATTGAAGAAATTTTTTCTTGCCTGAAAAAATTACAACAAAAAAAGTCAAACATCAGCATGATCAATTTATAAAACAAAATGATGAAAATCACAAGACCCTGTTCAAATAACGAAATAAAGTTTGATTCTTGATATAAAATTGACCAACTTTCCTGTATGATCATCACAGATGTTAAAAATACTGATTTTGGTTCACAAGATTCCTTCTAAAGGGTATTTTAGGCTTTTACTATACTAAGTATAGTGTCGAAAGTTGTTTTACAAGAGATGAAACTGTTTTATAACAATAATCGCTAAATGTGATATACCTTATACGCCCTGAATGCAGTTTGAATCCGTATTGCTGCTATATCTTCAGCAAGCTGATCAGCAGCCCTACGATGCCAACTAGCAATATTTGTTGGTTTCCTAAAAGATCGGGCCTTTAAAACGAACCTGCTTATGTCCGGTAAATCGGATTCCTGTAAAAATTGCAGTGTTAGAAAAGATATTATGTTCAAACTCCAAACACACACACACACACACACATATATATATATATACACGAACCATACATTCCATACGGCATGATTAGATTAAGAAAAATACTCGCAAATGAATCATTTCGATGAATTGCATACCTTCATTGTGTTTGATTTTTGTTTCCTCGCTTTATTTAAGCTGATTATATTCTTCAACCAATCACCAGATCCCATCGTTGATCCGACACTTTGCTATGCTGTGAGAGAAAATATACATTATACATGATACATATATATACATATATATGTCGTTCAAATATATATATATATATATATATATATACAGATAGATAGATATACACGTAGAGGGAGGTTCAAGAGAAAACCCCCAAAAAATGAAACACACCATGGTAAACTGTTCATCTGGACGGTATGCACATGGGCACACCGCATACAAGTAATTGAAGTTGTTTTTTGCTTTCTATGCACGTGTGCATATGCACGTGTGCATGTTACAAATTACTTGTATACATATTGTCCAGATAAACGGTTAACAGGTGTTCCTCGGTTTTTTATTTTTTTGCGGTATTCAATTGTTTTGTGTCGTAATCAGTCTTCCCCAAAAAGATTGCAAAAGTTTCTACCATGGAATTTTAAAGACAATCTTTTCAAACATTTTTACCATTGATGTATATAACATGCAACTAATAGAATGACTATTTATCGTATCTTTAAAGAAGAGCAACTTCGGAACATCACATTTCGAAATACTGACTTTCCTGAAAAGTTGGCTTTTTTCGGAATCGAATGAAGCAAGACCTAAAGGCATGATAGAAAAGACTACTATGCATCCAATTAAGCTAGAAAAAAATGGCAATTACAAAACCAACTGCATTCAACTCACCCTACAACTCAAAAACAATAAAAGGTCAACTTTATCTTCACAAAATTTTGCTGACTTTGAAGAAAAAGATTGTCAAAAAACTGAAACCCCCAAAGTAAATATTGAGTTAAAATGTAAAGAAAATCTTGGATGAACACCCAAATACAAAAACCACAAAAGTTTGAAACAAAATTAGCATCCATTTTTGACAATTACTGAAAGTCAACCCATCAAGATTTATCAAAAAATAAAAAACCCCAAATCAATTACTGTGATAACTTGGGGGTGTTTGGATTGCTTATTTAAATGACTTATTTCCTGATTTCATTTTGTCACCTAAGTTATTTCTAGTGTTTGGATTAGAAAAAGAAAAAGACACTACTTATGACTTTTTGTCACGGCAGATAAGTTGTTTTTAATAAGTTAGTCCATACCGACTTGTCAACTTATTTGAAACAACTTATGATTTTTTTTGTTATTTTAAGCAATCCCAAACACCCCTAAATAACAACTTATTGGCTAATTACGTTTTGGTACCACAATAAGTTAATCCAAACACTTTTTATAAAATTCCTTTATTACATAAGTTGATAAGCACTTTTAGAAAAAAAGCATAAGTTGTTAATAAGCAATCCCAAACACCCCCAGCGAATGAATGGAAATCTTGAATACAAAAACCAGAACAGTGTGCAATAAATGAAAATTTAGCCAGACATTTTTTTGAAAATTACTTGAAGTCAAAGCAATAGTAAATGAAATCTTAAATAAGTCAAACAAGAATTGATAATGAAAAGGGTAACTATATTTTAACCAATGTTAAGCTGACTTGCAACATCACCCAAATATAGAACTCACAGAAAACAGAAACCCCAAATCAGTTGGATGAACACCCACATACAAAAAAACCTAAACAGTGTGCAACATAATCAAACTACTCAAAGTCAACGCAACAAATACATTCAAGTAATTGAAAATTTGAAATCATAATGAACCAAATGAAAATTTCAGAAAGGGATATTGATGAGAGTGACATACCAGAAGATAAAAGCTTGAAATTTGGATTATGAATCCCTGTTTTAATTGAGAGCAAAATGGAGAAACACCCACAAGATTTCTTGAAAGAATAAGCAAAAAGGGAAGTGGTGTGATTGCATTTGGGGAGGGATGGTAGTAAATAAGAGCAATTAAGAAGGAATGGAGGCAGAAAAGAAACAAAAAGGTGGGTGTGTAGAAACTGTGGATATCTTTGCCATGGCCCATGATTACTGTTCACCTGCCACAAATGCTTTTAATTTTCAATAAAATGACACCTCCTTTTGTCCCATTAAAATTGGTGGATTGCTATTTTTAACATATTTTATAAAATTTTCACAAGCTTTTGAATTACTATATTATAAATTGATGGGTGGTGTATTATTAAGTTCAACAAGCTTTTTATAAGTTTATTTATCAAAGAAATTTGAGTTACTATGTTCAATGAGGTCTTTTATATCAAAAATATGCTATACTTCTAAGTTATTGAAAATATATGATTATTCTTTTTTTCACGAAAGTGCAGGTCTCTTATCACTTTACTACTAAGAGCATCTCCAACACTCAAGGTTCTAAATGGCGTGAGGTGTGACGTAGCGGCGAGGCCAAGCCTCAAGCCTTAAGAGCTACGGCGAAGCCATGGCGGTTTCAAGGTGTGACTTATGGCGTCAAATTTCTAATTCATATATGTAATTATATATAAAAACAAATGTTTTTAGTGTTACTCAATGAGTCAATAGTAGTAAACAAGTTAAATTATGTTATATATTAAAAAAGCGTGCAAATAATACATAGAAAATGTAAAAAAAATCAAATATCGTATTACAAAAAGTGCGCATTAGGCCATGGCGTGCCACGAGCTTAACGTGGCGTGATACATAAGCCTTGGTGCCATGGCGGCTATGCGGCGAGTTTTTCAGAACAATACCAACACCTATGTTAAAATGAGAAAAAAAGATTTTCATAAATTTTTTGCTTCAATAGTTATACTATCTTGGTATGCTAAAATAGAAAAAAAGATGAAAGATGAGATAAAAATCTTTAAATTTAGATAAATCTTTAAAGGGATGTTTGTTTACCTCTTAATGGTTCCATAGCGAGGCAACCTCTGAATTTTTAAGAGGTAAATCATGTTTAGCAAAAAAATGTATGTCTTTTAATGGTTCTAAAACCCTCTGAATGATTTAGCATCCTAGGCCTGTCTTAACCATTCAGCACCCTGATTTCATTCTAAACAATTACCAAACAACCATATTTCATTTTGCACTATATCAATTATCCTCAAGATTCAAGTGAACTGAATAAGATGCGAGGAAAATATGGCATGTTTGTTTACCAAATCAATACATAAAACCATATTTGGGAAACATGTAGAAAATATTATAATGGAAATGTTTTAAACCTCCTTTGATTAATGCACAAATCAGGGGGAGTCTACTATATATGTAATATTGGTATGTTGTGCTCTTTCCTTCAACCAAGGTTTTATTTTTCCCATTGGGTTTTGTTCCTTGGTGTAAGGTTTTAGTGAAGCAACGGTTTATATACCATCATGTTTTCTTAACTCTCGTGATTAATGTACGAATCTAAGAGAAAAGTAGACTAAAGTAAAAGTCTATGTGTTGCAAAGAAACTAGTGCGTTGTGCTCTTTCCTTCGTCATATTTTTTTTCCCACTGGGTTTTATTTTGGCGTAAGGTTTTAACGAGGCAACAATTGTGCACCTTCACTCCTTTGACTCGGCACAAGGGGGAGTGTTGTAGGATAAATGTGTCATCGTCTAAAGGATATGACGATATAGATGAATATGGAGATAGATATAGAGATAGAGATAGATATAGATTATTAGAGTTGTTTATGGAGTAAATCTCCTTCCATGATTATCACGATCTCTATGTAAACCTTCCTATATAAAGGGCTTATGATTAATGAGAATTACACGGTTCATTCTCTACATTCTATTGTTATGTTCTATTCGTTTTCTCTTTAACATTTTTTTATTTTTATTTTATCTTTAATTATGAAATGAAGAAAATTTATCTTTCTATTATCAAGAAAGAAAGTGTCATTTAGTTATTTAATAACAATAATAATTATACATTTTTTAAATCGTGTATCATTTTAATTGTAAACATTTATTCTTAAACATAAAAAATAATTCCAACGTTTTAAAAAAAATATTTTGATTGTCTATATGTATGTTTATATACAAAGAATTATGTTGATATTTTCACATGGATAACGTAGAAGACATCTATATTTTTTCTCATGGAAATCCTTAAAATACTTAAGAAATTGATATATCAAACATGACTTTTATCCATGGTGTTTTATCAAGGTATTTTATGTATATTGTTTTAAGTGATATTTTTATTAAAATGCATGAGAAAATCAAGTATTGTATTTTTTGGATTTATTGAGTGTACCGTTAAATTTTTAATGCCATCAAAATCTTCTTCTTTTTCGAAACCTCTCATGAAAATTAATTATGAGTTCTTGCTGTAAACTTTTTTTTTCTGAAACATCTCATGAAAATTAATTCTGAGTTCTTGCTGCAAACTTCTATTATTAGGGGTATGCATGAACAATGTCCTAGGGTGCCAAAGAGGAGAATTTTGCCTCGACTTTAGAACTTATTAATACTCCTCGGTCATAATTTTATTTTTTATTATATGATATTTTCGACGGATACCAAAAAGTCAAATTTTTATTGACTTCTGTCGGAAATCCACTGAAAATCTGCCACTGATTTTTTAAAAATAAATAAATTTTTATTCAAACTTAATGTTTATTTGATAGTTTGAGGTTTTTATTATCACATAAAAGTCAAATAAATTAAGGTCTCGTTGGTTTGTAGGATTGTATTAGATTTACATGGATTTAGAACTGAATTCTATTTCAATAACATGTTTGGTTTAAAGAATTTCCTATTTAAAATCTCGGGATCTCATTGAAATCTCATAACATTTTATTTTAAAATCTCACCGGAGTGGTTATTATTTCATGGAATTTTATAGGATTTATATGTTGTAATTTTTTTAAATATGTTAAAAGCATTTTTTATAGATACCAATTATTAAAAAAAGGTAATTAATTAATTTTACAATTTTTTATAAAAAAATTATAACGAATGAAATTCAATTTTATTCCATAATTAAATCCAAAGATAGAAAAAATAAGCTTTTTCATCAGGGTGCGAAGGTTTGGAACCTTATACAAACAAATATTGTTTTCTTTCAATTTCTTCAATTACAATTTTTCTACAAAGTTTATTTCTCTTAAAACTAGCTATTTCATCAAACAAATGACCATAAATGAATTATCATTGTAAGTTTGTAAGATTGAAGTCAAAAGAAGAGCAATGTAGCCAAATGAAAATTAAATTAGAGAGGTTACACCAGCAGCAAAACAAATAATTGGTAATGATTGTGATGTTTTTTTAATTATTATCTAGAGTGAATTGTGGATTTGGTCCTTGTGGTTTGATGGTTTTTGTGACTAAGGTCCCTATACTATGTTTATTGTGGATTTGGTCCCAGTGGTATTCAACTTTTCTTGGCCATGGTCCCTCTAACTAACGATTTGTTAACATCGTTAGTTATAAATAGAGTGAATTGTGGATTTCGTCCCTGTGATTTGATGGTTTTTGTGACTAAGGTCCCTATACTATGTTTATTGTAGATTTGGTCCCTGTGGTATTCAATTTTTTTTGCCATGGTCCTTCTGATATTTTAACATATATAATTATACACAAATATATGTATATATATACATAACGATATATAACAATTTAATTTTATCATTTTATTGTAATGGTGGAAAAAGTTATGGTTTTATTGTTATAGGATGTCCAAAAATGATCTATCAACTTATTGTATATAAATGTATTCGTTTTATCTCATAAATTTAATTCATATAAAAGTGTTGCAATTTTAAGACAAATGTTTTAAAATAAAGTATATTATTACATTAACATTTTTATAGAAACTTGCCTTTTATAGGACATGTATCATACAAAAAGGCTAAACAAATCAAATCATAAAATGGTATCTTATTAAAACACGTTTATGATACAAATACGCTTATTATCGATATTTTAACACCAAATCATAAACGTGTATAACAATAAAATGAAAATTAAATGATAAAATTAAAACCATAACTTTTTCCAAATTAAAACCAAATCATAAACGTGTTTAAGTCAAAATTTTAATTACATTATAACAATAAAACCATAACTTTTTCCACCATTACAATAAAATGATAAAATTAAATTGTTATATATCGTTATGTATATATATATATACATATATTTGTGTATGATTATATATGTTAAAATATCAGAGGGACCATGGCCAAGAAAAATTGAATACCACAGGGACCAAATCCACAATTCGCTCTATTTATAACTAACGATGTTAACAAATCGTTAGTCAGAGGGACCATGGCCAAGAAAAGTTGAATACCACAGGGACCAAATCCACAATAAACATAGTATAGGGACCTTAGTCACAAAAATCATCAAACCACAGGGACCAAATCCACAATTCACTCTATTATCTATTTGGATTTCTAATCAGATACACTGTGCCAAGAATCTTGATTATAGATTATTTGGTGATAAATATTCATGGTTAAACATTCATTTTATCATTAAGGATAGAAAAGTCTTTAACAAATCATTGATTTTTGAAAATCAAAAAATCAAGAAAATTCATATGAAGAATACTACTCTAAGAGTGTGCCATGTCATTGCATATGGTTCTTCCTTTTATATATATAAATGATTTGGTGATAAATACAATTTGGTTTTGATTAAAAAGATTATTTTTTAGTACACGCTTATTACTTTTTAAAGATATATACATATATATATATATATTAGATTATTTTGTAAATCAAGCGTATTTTTGGAAATACATTTTCTTCTGCATGTGATCAGTGACGATAAATGTAGTAAAAGTGATTATATATAATACTACAACCCAGTTGACATGCTAGGATAGTAAGGGCTGTTTGGTTGGTTTTTCATTAAGTCCTGTATGAATAAAGTGTCTTTGTGAATTAATTTATCTGTATAGATTGGAAAGGTTTTTGTTTGGGAGGGTGTTTTCATAGATGGAAAGACCATGTTTTTTAATTGGGATAGACTGGTTTGGACAAAACTTGGCTTTCTGCATAAAGCTCCCTCCTAAAAGCTTAATAAATAAGTCATTGGCTATATTATTAAACCACTACCAAACAGTCATGTATAGCTGACTGAATAAGTTATGAGTCCCATTAAGCTCATTAAGTTGCTAACAAACATGCTCTAACTATCGTTGTAATACGATAATTAATTATATATAGAGAGGTTGGTTCAAACGAGAATGCTAACTCTTTAAGAAAACACGAACAAAATCATATGTAATTCACGTACAAAATCATATGTGATTCACACGACTTGCAAGTCGAGGCCAAAGTCGTCCGCGTCCAGTTTTTTGCAGTTAGTGTAAAATCACATATGATTTTATACATGGGCGACCGTTTTTCGTGTTTTGTTAAATAATTAGCGTTATCGTTTGAACTTTTCTCTCTCGCTCTCTATATATATATAAATTTAAAAGATCAATAATTATATTGGTATATATATAAATTTAAAAGATCAATAGTTATATTGGTCTTATAAATAAGTTTGTTATAACGAAATTAAACGTTTGAATAAATTCTATCTTATAAAACAAAAAATCCTAAAAATTATATTATAATAGAATTAAAAACATCCTTTTATTAATATTTTTCGTAGGAAACTCTTAAAAATATCATATAAAACTAGTAATAAAAACCAACTTTGATTATCATGAGGTCTATTAGTTTAATTAATTTTGTTCATAAATAACTATTTATTAATTAATTAAATAAAATAGATTTATTAAATCTATACTACTTTATTAAAAGAATAAAGTAGTTTTTTTCTAACAAATGAGTTTTTCAACACGTACAGTTAAAGAAGCATCATGTACAAGCTAACTCTCCTACTTCTCTTAAAAATAAAACAATTTTCAATTTATAAGTTACACTTTATACCCTTAGAATTAGTTATTCAATTTACTTTTAATCCCTTACTTTTTCATTTTTTATTTTATACTCTTATCGTATTAACATAAATAATTGTATATGAACTATAATGCATTAAAAAAATATTTTTTTACAAATTATACAATTGTAATTGTCTCGTCAATACCTTCGAAATGAGCCAAATATTGAATATTTTTGGATTTAATTAACTATTTTTTTCTTAAATATTTTGTTTTTAAATTTAAAAACTTTTATGTAATTATTTATACTACTATATTAAAAGCCTATTAGGGTTATTTTTCAACATTTCAAGTTTACTCACGTTTTAAGCATGCTGTACAAACTCCTGAAGCACGTAACTTCTCCCCTTCTTCATGTTTCTGACCTCTCTCCACGCCCAATCTTGAAAGTGGAGATCTGTCTTCTCTCCCCACATCCCTTTCTTCTCTCCCCATGCGTCGGAGATATCTCCCACGTCCCGCTCACTTCTCTCCTTTAAACAGGAATCCAACAAGACTCCGACGATTCAATCTCACAATCCACAATCTCTACCTCTTCTTTTTTTCTTTCGTTTTTTGTTTCTACATTTGAGATGGAATACATAAATTGGGAAAATTTGGTTGGCGATTCTAGGGTTTCATTTGGGATCAGATCTTTTTGGTGAAACTAGCAGGTAAGAAATCAATACTTCATTCATTTATATATTTTGGTGAATTATCCCTGATAAAAGTAGTTTTGATCAGTTCTCCTTCTCCACGATGTTCTACACCAATTTCTATCCTTTCATCTTCTCCACGTTCCTGACCTACACCAATTTATCCTCTCTAATCATATGTTCATGTCTTATGCGGACAACAATTTTGGAGAATTGCAGTTTCCTCTCCATGTCTTCTGGCAAACTATTTTTGAGAATTACAGGTGTTGAGAGGTGCCAGATTTATGATATTGCAACATATTAGAAAGTGTTGGGGTAAGGTATTTGATTCTTTTCACCATTCATCTTTGTGTCATTTTTTTATAAATGGATTTGTATACTGTTTAGGCGTTAATTTCAGGGTTTGTTGGCTTTGTCTAATTTTTAGGTTTTGACAAGGAAAGCAAAGAATCAGTAAATTATAAGGGTACCTGTCTGACTGTCTCATGACGTATTTGGTTTTGCTTTTAACCAGGAAATGCCTCGCAAAGTAACATATGGATTTCAAGAATATGATGATGATTATGATATTCATGATGATTATCATGACGACGATTACAATTATAGTTATGGGAATGACATAGATGAACATGTCTCGGGTAATTATTCGACTTGCAAACAACAATTTACCTTAATTTATACCAAACATTCTCTTAGTTGAACTTGACATGATATGCAATTGCATTTTCAGTTTACATTCCCCGTACACATCTCTAGATGTTGGGTGTTTGATTTCAGAGGGTTGTAATTGAGAAAAGAGTTACATATCTGAATTTGGATGAGTTTCTTTCATATGGACTACAGTGGGAGTCAGATAAAGTAATTAATTACTTTTTTTCATTCGGGTTTCTTATTTTTGTCTAAAAAAATTACATATCTGAAGTTGTTTTATTGATTTAATTGCTAATGTCTTGATAACATCAGGTGGGTAAGCCTTTGTTTAGGAAAACAAAAGATGGTAGAATTTTCGAGTAAAAAGTTAAAAAGGATGATGATCTATGCACATTGGAAGAGGTGTTTCAAAACGTAAATCATTCCATGGGATTCAATATAGAGTTCAAATTTGATGATAATATCGTGTATACAAGTTGTTCTTTGTGTATGCTCTTTTCCTCTTGTTTTTCTCTATATTTTTCCCGTCATTAGAAGCTTTAGCATTTCATGGGTTCTTTCTGGTTTCTATTTTTGACAGGTTGTATTCAAGTATCCTAAAAGATAGATACATCATTTTTTCAAGCTTTTAGCCTGATGCGACTCTTTTGATAAGGAAACTTCAAACCACTTATCCTGTAACTCATACCCTACTTTATAAAGAAAGTGGGTGCATTCACATAAATCATCATCGTCGTGATCTAATATTGTTTGTTTATCGTGATGATGTGAGTAGGTTTTCTTTCTCACAAATGGAGGGTCTGAAAAATATACGGATATCAGGAGAATTCGTTAGATGAAGCAATGAAGTTGTGTTTAGTGGGCGGCTTAAATGGAATAGTTTCTGAAGTGAGAGTCATCTTAAGAAACCCATGATTATTTAGGAGAATTGAAGACTCTAAAGTCTAAACTTTCTCTCATAAGCTATGACAGTTAAAACACGATCTATTTTCTTGCAAAACATAAGGACAATTCAAGCATGTATAACTTTATACTTAGGGGGTGTTTGGTTCACAGAAAGTGAAGGAATTTGATGGAATTGGAATCTCAAATTCCTTTGACCAGATTCAATTCCATTGTTTGGTTCAAGGTTTTTAAAGGAATGGAATCTCAAATTCCAACCAATTCCATGTTTTAAGCATTTCAACATTCCTTACTAAATAGATGGTATTTTAATGGAATGGAATTTAACATTCTCTATATTCCTAAAATACCCTTAACCCAACCTTAGAACACATTCACGTCTGAAGAAAACACAGCAACAAATCACAATAACAGAAAAGTTGATGTTATACAGCAGAAATGTCGATGTTATACAGAAGAAAATACAGCAAAAAAGTCGTGAAAACATATGTAATACAGACTAAAATCGATGTTAATACATCGAAGAGTTTGGGTTTTTTCTGAGCAAATACACAGACAAATATGTTGTGATACATCGAAGAGTTTGGGGGTTTTTTCCCGAGTAAATACAACAGCAAAAAGTCGTGAAAAAAAAGAGGAGGTCGACGGCGGCGAGATGGTGATTCGTCGGCTGTGAGCAGGTCGACGGCGGCGAGATGGTGGTTCGTCGGCGGTGAGCAGGTCGACGGCGGCGAGATGGTGGTGAACGGCGGCTGTGAAGTAAAGAGAGTGAAGGACCGGCGTGATGTTTGTGAGAATGGATGTGGCGTGTATCTGATGTTTGTGAGTAGGGTTTTGATTTTAATTAAAGAGGGTGATTTTAACAAAAGGGTATTTTGGTCATTTACTCAAATTTCATTCCTATTCCAAAGTTACATTCTGTGAACCAAACAAACAGATTCCAATTCATTTAACAGATTTCATTCCAATTCTGTCAACCAAACAGCTGGTCAAACCTGACAACATTCCATTCCAATTCCTCCAAAGTCAAATTCCTTCGACAGATTTCATTCCATCCAAAAACATTCTGCGAACCAAACGCCCCCTTAAGGTCTAAGGACCATTTTTCAAATAATTGTTTGAAAAGTTTGATATTATGATAATTTTGATGTTCGTATATGATCGTTGATTTTTTAAAAGACATTTTACTATATGTATTCAATTAATATGAAGTTGTAAAAAACAAAGTCCTCAAATACTTTTGAGATTTAGTATATGGACCATTTCTTCAAATAAACTATATAAAATGATTGATTTTTATAAGCTTCAACCTTCGTATATTTTATTTGGCTTTTATGATGACATTTTACTTATAAACAACCACATAATTTAAAGGGTGTAGAACATTCTATAAATAACGGTATTAATTTTTCAATCACAATTTACAAAAAAGTTTAACACTTACGCTGCATCGCGTACGGGTACATATCCAGTTATGTATAAAATAAAAAAAGGAGCTAGGTAGTTGGATAAGACTTAACAATATAGAAACACGAAGACGAAAGAAGTATGATTGTGGTTGGTTGGTTTGGACCAAGCATCTTTTTGGTGTGTTTTGTCAATGATTGCAATTTGCAAGATAGTTCATTTGTATATACTAAAAAAAATAAAACTTAAATTTATATGCATAGTTTAATGTAAATGGTTGTTGTTTATCTTTGTGTTTCAATGATTACTTTGTTGATAAAATATGAGGTAAATAGAGCATTTTCTAACATTTATGTTAGAAAGAGATTTTAAAGATTTATAAAATATTTTTGTTATAATATATGTTAAAATTAAGGGAAAAAGAAAAGAGAAAATGTTTAAAGTTTCGTATTTGTAAGAGAATCTCCAATAAGGTTATATTTAAAAAAAATAAAGAATCAAAAATTAAATCTCTAAAAATTATATTCAATTTCAAGAGATTTTTTTTTGAACAAAAAAAATCTTAGAATTGAATATGGTTATTATATTACAATTCAAAGAGCTATACCCTACTTTAATAATTCTATCGTTAACTATATTACTACAATATTATATATATTTAATAAAGTATTATTTTTCCTCGTAAACATTTAATTTTAATACGTTTTTATTAGTGGGAAAGAAAGAAATATTATTGTAATAACCTGGTTCGTCTTGTAAATAAATGATAAGTTGGTGTGTAAAGTGTGAAAGTTGAAAAGTTTGGTGGTTATTGTGTGAAGTTGGGATGTAGGGTTAAAACCCTTAAGCCTCAATTCCTTTCTTATTGTTGATTGCGGCTACTGTGTGAAATTGAGAGCAACCTTGCTACCTTGGAGAGAACGTTGGAAAATCAAATCAAAGAAGTGTGAATCATCACTGTATTTGAGGTAAATTCCTTCTCCTTAACCGTTAATGTGTAGAGTAACGTTGGAATCTTGGTGTCGACTTTGATTAATGGGGTTTTGGGTTTTGGAGATCTTTTGGCCGATATCTTCTCTGAATGTGAGAGAAGTGAGCTGGGTGTTTTGTCCCAACCATTTGGGTATGGGAAATCGAATGTAATAGATCGCTAAATCGTTAGTATTGTTGGCTTCTCGTTTGTCATATCTGTTATTAGATGTCGAGTCGATCTGTGGGTGTGAGGAGGGGGGTTCAGTGCGATAAAAACCCCCATTTGTCCAGAAGTCGCACAATCCGGAATAGAATCCGGAAGTGTGTCGAGTCCGGATACCAGAATAGAATGCAGAAGTGTGTCGAGTCTGGATACCGGGATAGAATCCGGAATTGTGCGAGTACCGGAATCCGGAATGGAATTCGGGAAGTGCCGAAAAGCGAAAAGAGTCCGGAAAGTGAATCCGGATTTCCCACGTCCGGGACTTTCGGTTGTTAGTGGAATTTCGAGAGTGCGCAGAGGGTCGAGAGACTTATCTACTCTTGTGTGTTGGGTGAAAATGTAGGTGCGAATAGAGGATAACTGATTCAAGTAGGAACACTTAGCGTGGACGTCAAGTGACTTTTTCTAAATCGAAGCTCGGCGATACTTGATTTAATTGCTTGTTCATTTATACATTGAACTGTATGTTCGTATGTGGTTTCATTCTGTATGTATAAAGAGGTGATATTATGATTGTTATGGGGAGTGTGTCCCATACGGAATAATTGATTAGATTCCGTCTATTTTCTGAGGGCGGGTGTGTGCCCTAACACTATGTCACAGGTGTGGACGTGACCAAACGTGGAACATCGGTATGCGTGTGTTTTGTCTTAACTGTCAAGGGTATAATTGTTTACTAATTCCTGTGAACTCTTTTAAAATGATATGTGTGTTGCGAATGTCGTTATTTGAGGGATCTCACTAGACCTCATGGTCTAACCCTCGCTTTTCAAACTAAAAGCCCTTTTTAGGTAGGCATGCGTTAGAGGGTTCTTCTCGAGGAAAGGAGAAGATGTGAGTTGAAGTAGGCTTAGTGGATTTAGAGGACTTTCCCTTTATTTTGTTTCTTGTTAGTTACATTCTCAGCTGTAATTAGGGTTGTAGATTTTTCTTGCACAAAGTATTTCAGCGAAGGAAGCAACACTTCAAAATGAAGTAGGGTTTCCTATTTATACTGCATGCATTTAATGCAAGTCAGTACAACTTTACACGTGGCAGCGTCTGGTTGGTTGCATGAATTTGACTTTAGCAAACATCCTTTTTGGCCGCATGATGAACAATGTAGTTGTAGAGTGGTTTGTACGATCCTGGACAAGGGATGTCTGTTCTGACAAATCATACGGGGCGTGCAAGGAGATAAGACAAAAGTTGCTTGTAGAACAGGCTTCATGATCAGTGAACGCTGAATGTATCTTTATCAACGAATGATAAAGTTCAGCTCTCACTGAAGTCTTCTACTTGAAACTTTGCTTGAAATGGACAAGTTTTGTCTTCGCTGATATCCGCATCAGGTCACTAGTAGACTTAGTCACTCGTTCTTCAGCTTGGTCTTTGATTTCATCTTTGAACTCAGTTGTCGCGAGTCTTTTCTTCAGGGATCATAAGCAAACAATTACAAGATGAACTTTCAGCGATCATCAGTGAGGCTGAACATGCTCAGGGCTCACTGATGTACAGGTACCGCTGAAGTATACATTTAAGGACAGTAGTTTCCCATCAGTGATACTAAACAGACTTAGTATATTTTTTTAGATGGCGAAACTTTAATACATATTGTTTACTTGCAATTTTCACTAAGAGATTCTCAGAGTCATTATCAAATCACTGAAGGGTTTGGATCAACAATATCCCCCTATTTGGTGATGACTAAGCAATAAAGGAAAATTTCTAATTTAAAAACATAAAGATAAAAAGGACTCATAAAATGTGTGTCCCATTTACTGTTTTCAGGGATCTTTTCTAGTACTGATGGGGTAAAGTACTTCATTGAAAAATTTCATTAACTTCGTAAACAAGATTACAAGGGAAGTGGAAAAATTATTTGTACAATGAAAATAATTACAAGTACAAAAAGTTACAAGCTGATAAAATAGAAGAATACAAAAGATGATTCTATCAACTATTCAGGTTCTCCCTTGAAGAGAAGTTCATCAAGGGTGTCAGTCTGTGGAATCATCCAATCAGGGACCGTTACTCCCTGATCCCGTCTTCGTTTGGCTTCACGGTAGATCTGGGGCTTGATGAATCTTCCAAGGAATGAGCGATCACACAAATACAAGAGGTCTCTGAGTTGTTCGATAAGAGCGATGGGTAACTCAGATATGCGTTGAAAGCATTGGCGACCATAGTAGTCAAAAAAGAATATGCCATAAGATTTACTGACTACCTTTCCAGCTTTGAAATCTTCAGCGGGAGGCAGTGAGATGTCAAGTCATGAAAGATCAACATCTGGACCAAGTACAACTTCACGAAGAAAAGTCAACACCGGTCTCGTTCCGTATAACAGGGCCTGAAGATGGTGGTGGCTTTTTCTTTGGAGCGGTTCGTTTTGGTTTGATGGCTGGAATAGGCAGATCAACAACTGAGGAGACTTGGTCGATTAGCTTGTTAATAACGTTTTCAACACAAGACTTGTAGCTTGATCAAGATCGCTGAATTGCGACCCAAATTTCCAACCATTCGTTCAGTCCAAGTTTTTCCAACTCTGAGATATAGCAGGTTCTTGACACTCCGTTCTCCCTGGTCATCCGGACATCCCTAAATCGAAACGTGGCGTTGGCTGCTACGCTATATGGAAATAAGTTGTGCCTTCTCCACCAGCAATTGCTTTTAGCGTAGTGGTAAGCGCTTGGATCATAACAAGGGTTTATTCTGCGAACCCAACTTTTGAAATTTTGGTATTGTGACTGTGTGGGCCATTTTGGCAGTTCGTATGAAATTGTTAAATTTTCGTTTAGCTCCTTTTGAGGGTGGGTTGTGTTGGGTCGCTTAGATTTGAAGATGACCTCAGTCTCTCAATTTCACAGTTCATACTTAGAATAATTTTTAGGTTCTTTACAAACAGTTTAATTGTATAAAAATGTTCGGTGAAGTCGAAGATCAACCGAAGAAACAAAGTAGAAGTATATCTTCAAAGCGGATTGAAGATAGACTTCTCAACCAAAGATTAAGCTGCTACTTGAAGACTTTTCCTAAAGTCTTAGCCAGGTCACTTGAAGATTTTGAAGAAGATGAAATGTCAGGCAAGATTTTGAATAAGCAAAACTTTGAAGAAGATCAAAATCTTGAAGACATGTTAGGCATATCTTCGGCAAGATCATTGAAGAAGATAACATGTTAGGCAAAATCCTTGAAGACATGTTAGGCATATCTTCGGCAAGATCTTTGAAGAAGATAACATGTTAGGCAAAATTCCTTGAAGACATGTTAGGAACATCTTCGGCAAAGAAGTCTTCAGCAAAGAAATTTCAGCAGGTATTTTAACTTTATCTGCAGAATATATTCAGGATATCTTGCATTGATAGAGACATCATCCGAAGATCAGAAAAAGGTTCTTTGGATTGTTTATCTCTTTCAAGAAACTTCTGCTTCAACAAACAGGTCAACGCTTGAAGACAAAAGTGAAAAGACAAAATCACTTTTCAGAAGACTGCTTCCTGCCTTCCAAGCTCAGAATACTGTTCTGCCTTCCAAGCCCTCCTTGACAAGTGTCCATTGCATTTATTGCATGAGGTACTATAAAAGGAGATCATCTTCATCCTTGCAACTCACCAGTTTACAGACTCTCAAGCTTTCAAGTGCTGGCGCATTACTCTCTCTCAGAAGTTCATTTGTGTTCTAAGTGTTTTACAATTGTTCTTCATTCTCTGTGTGTCTGTGTGTAAGATTGTTTGAACTGATTTATCTGTTCTGTTCCGCAACAATCAATAGTTTCTGTGTGTAATTCTTATTTGAAGTTTTCAATAAAAGAATTAAATTAAGTGAAAAATTTGTGTATTGTATTCAACCCCCCTTCTACAATACTTGTTTACCATCGCTACTCAATAGCTGGGACCAACAGGTTGTTACAATTATTTTCCTCTCTCATGTAGAGTTTTTAGAATTTTGGAGATTTTCATATTCTATTTTCTTTGTTTTTCTATTTTATAATTACTGGAGCACAAAACTCTCATAGATCATCGAAAATTTTATAATAGTATAATTGTTGAAGATGTTCTAAAACTCCATATTTAAGATAGAGAAACTAATATTTAATTTTAACCGCGCTTACACCGAAAGTGACAAGAGTTTTTTCTAACCAATAAAAAACATTGAAATTAAATGTTTAGAAAAAAAATATTTTATTAAATATAATGAATATATAATGACATAATATTGAAATCCCTAAATAGTTGAGTGTAATCTTTATGTAGATATTTTAATTTTTAATTCTTTATTTTAAAAAATTATAAGCATTTCTTTCTTTGGTCGAGTCTCAATCTTATTAATGCATGTTTTTAGTCCTATATTGAATTTGGTTTTCAAGAAGGTAAAACATCGACAATCATGTTTTGTTTGTGGTTGCGATTTGCGAAATCAATATATATATTAAAGAAGAAACCAAATATGTTGATGTGGCCTCTTCTAAGCTTTTAAAATTCATTTTTCTTTTTTCTCCTCTGTCCTCTACTTAGACTCTTTTCCTCTACTTAGGTGCCGTTTGTTTTTTAAGAGATCTGAAGTCTGAAGTCTTATTTCACTTCTTTTTTATAAGAGGTGGTGTTAAAGTCTGAAATCCGAATTATAAGATTGTTTGTTTTTGTAACGTCTGAAATCTGAATCTGAATTAAATTATACAACCATATATTTTTATTATTAATGAATTTAAAAAAAAACACTAGAAGCCCATCAGAATAACTCAAATTGGGCCCTTGAAACCCTAAAACCCACTATAAATTCTCTAGGGTTTTTCTTTGTTTTCATTAGCCCCCCTTTCATCTTTCCCTACAAACCTCAAGTTCAGACAACAATGGCGGATTCTTGACCATTTTTTCTCTCTTGTTTTTTTTGAAG
Source organism: Saussurea involucrata (assembly GCA_033807775.1). Lineage (NCBI taxonomy): Eukaryota > Viridiplantae > Streptophyta > Magnoliopsida > Asterales > Asteraceae > Saussurea > Saussurea involucrata. The sequence goes on along the minus strand of CM066320.1, from coordinate 174,238,523 downwards.
ATGGAGAGAATATGAGAAGAAACCCTTCGTCCTTAGTTGTTCTCCGATGCAGTTCTACGTTCACATTTATGCAAACTTTTTTTTTTCTTTTCTCTATGGGCTGCCATTTTTCATTTTCATTTTAGCCCAACGCCATCTCACCGGAACAATTTCAGGGTGTTGCAAATCAGTAAAGACAGAGAAGTGGCGATGGAGGCGGATGAGAAACGATGGAGGAGGATGGAGAAGTTAGGGTTTCAGTTCAGAGGTTTTAAGATTGAGATTTACCTCTTGTGAAATAAGAGGATTCTAGAGTTTTCCAGCTTTTTTTTAAAAGAAAAAACAAACGGTCTTAAAGACCAATTATCTGACCGAATCAGATTTTAAGGCTTTTCAGACCTTTTTTTATAAAAAAAAACAGGCCCTTAGACTTTTTAACCACTCATCCGTTACAAAAAATCCCACCCATCCATCTTCTCTTCCAAATCCATCATCCAAGTTTTTCATCTCACATTCAATCAATCAATATATATATTAAATAAGAACCCACATGTGTTAATGTGGCCTTTTCTAAGCCCATTTTTTCCTCACCTTTCCTCTACTGTTGCATTGATAGAGACATCATCCGAAGATCAGAAAAAGGTTCTTTGGATTGTTTATCTCTTTCAAGAAACTTCTGCTTCAACAAACAGGTCAACGCTTGAAGACAAAAGTGAAAAGACAAAATCACTTTTCAGAAGACTGCTTCCTGCCTTCCAAGCTCAGAATACTGTTCTGCCTTCCAAGCCCTCCTTGACAAGTGTCCATTGCATTTATTGCATGAGGCACTATAAAAGGAGATCATCTTCATCCTTGCAACTCACCAGTTTACAGACTCTCAAGCTTTCAAGTGCTGGCGCATTACTCTCTCTCAGAAGTTCATTTGTGTTCTAAGTGTTTTACAATTGTTCTTCATTCTCTGTGTGTCTGTGTGTAAGATTGTTTGAACTGATTTATCTGTTCTGTTCCGCAACAATCAATAGTTTCTGTGTGTAATTCTTATTTGAAGTTTTCAATAAAAGAATTAAATTAAGTGAAAAATTTGTGTATTGTATTCAACCCCCCTTCTACAATACTTGTTTACCATTGCTACTCAATAGCTGGGACCAACAAGTGGTATCAGAGCATGTCAGTTTAATCTAATAAACTTGATCTGCAATGGCTTCATCTTCTTCTTTAAACAATGTTTCTTCTCAAAACTCTATTGCTGGATCATACGACAATGGCTCCATAGCCAAACCACCAAAGTTTAACCCCAATAACTTCTCTCTGTGGAAAAGTCGTATGATGCTCTTCCTAGAAGGAGTCGACAGCAGATATCCTACTATACTTCATGAAGGACCTCTTGTTCCTAGAGTTTGGGATCGTTTTAATGCCAAAAATAAACATGAGGATGGTGATGAGTTTTCTTCTGATGAGGAAGAACGAACACCTGCTACTGGGAGATACATTGTAAAGGACCCCAGTAAGTACAATGATAAAGATAAGCGTCTTGTAGCTCTTGACACTAAAGTCAGAGCCATCATTGCCCTCTCTTTGCCTGATGAGGTTTATCATTCTCTTGTAAACCTTTCTACTGCTAAGGAAATGTGGTCCACTTTGTGTGTTCTCTATGAAGGTACGTCTGAAGTGAAAAAGAGCAGAAAAATTGCTCTTGTTAGAAAATATGAACTCTTCTCTTATGAGAAAGGAGAATCTCTTTCAGGCTACTATAATCGCTTTAACAGTCTTCTTAATGATCTTAAACTGTTGGGTCGCATGTATGATAATGAGGAAGTCCTATGCAAGTTTATGGATTGTCTTCCTGATTTTTGGGAAAACATATGTACTTGTATAAAGACAACCAAGGATCTTGATCACATGCCTCTCACTGCTCTTTATGGAACTCTCTTCAACTATGAGCAGACTAAGCTGCAAAGGAAGTCTGTCATCACAAATATAAAGGGTTCTTCTATAGATTTCTTAAGTGACTCTTCCAAAAGAACTATGTGTACTCCAAGAATCACCTACCCATCTGACTCTGAACATGATAGTCAAGGAGATCCCAATGAGCATTCAGAAGCATATCTTAGTGATGCTGATGATGAATGTGTGGAAACTTCAGTTGACAAATTATCAGATGGAATGGCCAGGATGGATGGGTATTCTAAATCCAAATCTCATTTTTCTTCTGAAAAATCTAAGTTTAGTCGAAAACCCTCATCTTCTCTCTCCAAACACTCCTCCTCAGACAAATCAAATGAGGAATGTTTTAACTGTGGTAAAAATGGTCATTTTTCTTCTGAGTGTAGAAGTAAACGTTTTGAAAAACCCAGAACTTTTTCCTCAGGCCGATATTCTTCAAAACCGGGAAGATCCAAATATGATTCTGACCGGGCTGAAAGATACAAAGAAAAATACAAGAGAGAAAAGGAAAGAAATGAAAGGCTAGTCAGAAAGGCAAAGGGTCTGCCTGCTAAAACTCATGATCTGGCAGATGAACCCACATCTGAAAGCGAGAAGGACACGTCAAATGTCTGTTTCATGGCCAAGATAAATGACATGGATCCAGAAGGCCACATCTCCTCAACTGCTCTTATATCAGCTAAGTGCTTCTCCTCCTCTTCACAGAATTAACAGACTGCCATCATCCCCTCCTACATCTTTCAGACCTTTCTCTCCTATTCTTCTCTTTTCCCATACCTTTTACCAACTTCCCATCATACCTCCCTCCTCCATCCCACAAAATATTCACACTCATCAAATATTCCCTTCTCTCCCTTCTATGTGAATCTTTTGTCTTTTATAAAACCCAAAGAAATTTGAAGAAGGCTTGGCCGATCCATGTTGGGTCACTGTAATGAAAGAAGAAGTCTCTCAATTTGAAAGAGGTCTATGTGAAACAACCTCCTGGTCTTGAAGATCACTCTTGAAGATGACTTGAAGACCCACATCTGAAGATTACTCTTGAAGATTGAAGATGTTTGCTTTTCTTAAATCTTTCGAAGATCATTGTCAAAATCTTCCAAAAAAAAAAGAGAGAGAGAGAGATACAAAAAAAAAAATAAAAAATAAAAAAAAATAAAAAAAAATGTTAGTTTTATAGCAGTTATATCTTTTGCAGATATTTTTATCTGTCTCTTTGCCTAAAGATCTTGGTTGGTTCTTTCCTTTGAACCAAACTCAAGAAAGCCTACATCTCATCCCAACTAAAACAACCTTCTTCTACCTTACCTTCAACATTTTTCCTACATTCTCCTTACCATCTCTTTTCTCCTATAAATTTTCCTAAGACCCATATCATACAACTCACCTCACAAACTATCCTAACCCTCTTAACCAACTAATACAACCACTCCAAACATCCCACACCACCGCCAAACCCTTGCCCCCCCTCCCGCTACCCCCCCTTCCCTCTACCCCCCTTCCCGAACCCCCCCCCCCCCCTTCCCGCTACCACCCTTCCCGCTACCCCCCTGCCGCTACCCCCCCCTTCCCGAACCCCCCCCCCCTTGCCGCTACCTGTAACGACCCAAATCCCATAACATACATCATAATACATAACATTCATACATAACATTGATTTACAACAAAAGTTACATAACAAACCAAGTACGGTCTCAATAGTCTTGACATTACAAAATATATAAAAGCTTCCTAATCAACATCCAACAAAAGCTTCCTATACTTCATCCTCTCCTGCCGATCCTTAACCTGGAAAACATATTTTTGAAAACAAAAATGAGGGTTAGACCAAACGGGTCTAGTGAGTTAATCCCGGTCCTTTCCAAAATCATTATCAAACCTTTTATGTAAATCCTTTGTATCAAAATAGTTTAGATAAACCTTTCGTAAAATATAAACATACCACACGTATTTAAATACCAATCCAGACTCGTGCATCGTGTACATCTCATTCACCTTATTCCTCCACAAATGGCCATATTAGTTGGTAGCAAGCCAACTAATAAATCAACAACCGGTCCGCTCACCGGAACCCGGCTACCTGTCGGTCCGCACACCGGAACCCGACTACTCACCGGTCCACACACCGGAACCCGGCAACAAGTGCACTCGTGTAGTGCAAAGCTTATATAAATACAATATATATCTCATTACATCATATTGTCATTTACATACACATAATCATATTCCTACCACATAATCATCTCATATATATATATATATACACATATATATATATTCCAGTTCAAAAACGTTTTAAAGCAAAACTCACCTTGAATGCTTAAAATACGCTTCCAAGCCTTTCTCCGAGCTATCCGATCCTTTATCCAAATACCTCAGAATCTGAAACCATTTACATACAAATATCTCCTTACCAACTTATGTATAAGACTTACTAGCATGTTATGGACTCTAGATACATCTACATAACTTTTATCCTCAAAATTACCCAAACAGCCAAGTTATCCGGACAACCCAAACAACCCGGACAACACCACCTTTTCCGGACAACAAGACTTTTCCGGACAACCTCAGTAATCCGGACAGCAAGACTAATCCGGACAACACGAGGAATCCAGATGCCATCCGGACTCTAAATCATCCGGAAACCATCAATCAAATCGTCCGGACACTATCAACAACTTACCCGGACACCTCCAAAGAAGCTACCCGGACACATTCAACTTATCCGGACACCTCTGTCGGTTTACCCCATTTTTGCCCAGAAATCGACAGAATCAACCCCAGAAGTGTTTGTGATGTTTCTACTCCGATAGGAACCATTAACTAGTAATTACAAACATAAAATACAAAGGAACTTACCTTATTTTCACTTCCAAATACTCCAACTTGAATCTCTAGCCTTCTTATCTTCTTTTACTTCTTTTCTCCCCAAAACACTCTCACACACACACACTTTCAAAAATCTGGATGAATCTGCTGAAAATGAAATATCTAAATATCCTAAGGGATAATATCCATTCCATATTTACCATTTAAACCTTTAACTATCCACTAATGATCAAATACCCTTAAACTTATAAATTCACCCAATCTTACCCTAAACATCAATTATAAAGTTAACTAACTTAACGAAATTAGATTTTTAACTAACGGATTTACCCGGGGTATTACATCATCTCCTCCTTAAAAGAATTCCGTCCCGGAATTCGGTTAGGCACTAAGGTATGAATACCTATTACTACTACTTCGAACTTATTCAAAGCCATAGAAACTAAATGAATAGCCACCCCACACCCACCTATATCTCTAACACAGATAAGCAACAAAAGCACGGAAATATCAATAACCATGTTGCACCGAAGTCAGATAACACCTTATCACGTATAGAGTTTATAGAAATATACATGTAACCTCATCAGGACTTTCTTCCACCTCTTGTTCCGTCATCTGAAAAACTTGACCCTTTGCTTTCGGTACCTCAGGCCCTTGTTCCTCTCCCGTTCTAACACTCGTTGGTCTTACCGTCACACTACCCTGCTGTGCTTTCCATTGCGGACAATCTGCCTGAATATGATCCGGGGAATTGCAAACGAAACATAATCGAGTTACCCGACAGTCTCTAACTATGTGACCAGTCTTTCCACATTTGTAACAACTTCGGGAATCCACATAACAGTTTCCTTGATGCACACGGTTGCATTTTGGACATGGTCTTTCAACTGGTCTGAAAGGTGAATAACTATCAAACCTCGGGGATTCATATTCTTCCGAATCGTACATCGTTTCTTCCAGTTTTCTTTTCCCAGCACTCTTATCACCAACGTCTCTCCGGTTATCCTGTTCTACATTTTCCGCGGCATCCACTGCGGCTGAGAAGGTATCGGGTCCTCTTGCAGTCACTAGCTTTCTAATTTCTGCATTTAATCCAAAAATAAACCTTTCCGTCTTTAGAGCCTCCGTGGCAACATAGTACTCTGCAAAGCGAGACTTCTCCAGAAAGAGAGCGGTGTAATCCCTAACCGATAAACTTCGCTGGTGTAGATTCATGAACTCCTCTTCCAATTGTCTAACTGCTGCTTGAGAACAAAACTGTCCTTTGAATGTTGTTGTGAATTTGTCCCAAGTAAAAGTAGAGTATACACCCGACCTTGTGGAATCAATGTGAGCTTCCCACCAGTACAGAGCTTCTGCCTTCAACATCGCCGTTCCGTATAATACTCTGTCCTCATCCGCACACTTACTGGTCTTGAAGATGGCTTCTATTTCTTTTAACCATCTCATTGCCTTCACTGGGTCTCTATCTCCTGAGTAAGTTGGAGGTCTACAGTTTAAGAACATCTTGTAACCACACCTTCTTGACACTGGTATGACCGTTGGGGTAATTGGCATTTCTTCTTCAAGAGTAGGGTCTGGTCTTTCTGTTTCAGTATTATGAGCTTGGTTGAGCATAGCTTGAATATTGTCTTGAAATCTCCCCATTTCTGTCATTAAATCAGCTCTGGTAATGAAATACGTACTATTTTGTTGTGTTCTACCTCCGGTTCTACCTCCAGCTCCACTTCTAAGTCTACCTCCAGTTCTGCCCCCCGTTCTGCCTCCCCTGTCCCCTGTTCCTACTGGCGGATTAGTTATGTTTGGATTTCTTCCTCCTCCTCGATTCGAATTTCTTGTACCACTTGCCATTCTGTAGATTTAAACACGATTAATATACACATAAGCACATACCCCATATAATAAGGTATCCCAGTCCAAACATGCACCTGTAAGATCACAATTACACTGGCCATGTGTAATCTGAAATTACCTTACATGATGTTCCTTCTACCTTTTATACTTAGCATCCCAAGGTTCTAATATATCAAGGACATCCTACTTCACATGCAGTTTAAGTCTAGGTACGGGTACAAATACCTAAATCCCTTAAACTAGGGCTCTGATACCATTTGTAACGACCCAAATCCCATAACATACATCATAATACATAACATTCATACATAACATTGATTTACAACAAAAGTTACATAACAAACCAAGTACGGTCTCAATAGTCTTGACATTACAAAATATATAAAAGCTTCCTAATCAACATCCAACAAAAGCTTCCTATACTTCATCCTCTCCTGCCGATCCTTAACCTGGAAAACATATTTTTGAAAACAAAAATGAGGGTTAGACCAAACGGGTCTAGTGAGTTAATCCCGGTCCTTTCCAAAATCATTATCAAACCTTTTATGTAAATCCTTTGTATCAAAATAGTTTAGATAAACCTTTCGTAAAATATAAACATACCACACGTATTTAAATACCAATCCAGACTCGTGCATCGTGTACATCTCATTCACCTTATTCCTCCACAAATGGCCATATTAGTTGGTAGCAAGCCAACTAATAAATCAACAACCGGTCCGCTCACCGGAACCCGGCTACCTGTCGGTCCGCACACCGGAACCCGACTACTCACCGGTCCACACACCGGAACCCGGCAACAAGTGCACTCGTGTAGTGCAAAGCTTATATAAATACAATATATATCTCATTACATCATATTGTCATTTACATACACATAATCATATTCCTACCACATAATCATCTCATATATATATACACATATATATGTATTCCAGTTCAAAAACGTTTTAAAGCAAAACTCACCTTGAATGCTTAAAATACGCTTCCAAGCCTTTCTCCGAGCTATCCGATCCTTTATCCAAATACCTCAGAATCTGAAACCATTTACATACAAATATCTCCTTACCAACTTATGTATAAGACTTACTAGCATGTTATGGACTCTAGATACATCTACATAACTTTTATCCTCAAAATTACCCAAACAGCCAAGTTATCCGGACAACCCAAACAACCCGGACAACACCACCTTTTCCGGACAACAAGACTTTTCCGGACAACCTCAGTAATCCGGACAGCAAGACTAATCCGGACAACACGAGGAATCCAGATGCCATCCGGACTCTAAATCATCCGGAAACCATCAATCAAATCGTCCGGACACTATCAACAACTTACCCGGACACCCCCAAAGAAGCTACCCGGACACATTCAACTTATCCGGACACCTCTGTCGGTTTACCCCATTTTTGCCCATAAATCGACAGAATCAACCCCAGAAGTGTTTGTGATGTTTCTACTCCGATAGGAACCATTAACTAGTAATTACAAACATAAAATACAAAGGAACTTACCTTATTTTCACTTCCAAATACTCCAACTTGAATCTATAGCCTTCTTATCTTCGTTTACTTCTTTTCTCCCCAAAACACTCTCACACACACACACTTTCAAAAATCTGGATGAATCTGCTGAAAATGAAATATCTAAATATCCTAAGGGATAATATCCATTCCATATTTACCATTTAAACCTTTAACTATCCACTAATGATCAAATACCCTTAAACTTATAAATTCACCCAATCTTACCCTAAACATCAATTATAAAGTTAACTAACTTAACGAAATTAGATTTTTAACTAACGGATTTACCCGGGGTATTACACTACCCCCCTTCCCGAACCCCCCCTTGCCGCAACCCTACCCCACCTCCCCCAACGAGACCCACCCTTTCAATCACTCTTCCTTTTTTTTAGGTAGTTTTCTAGACTCCATTCTCTCTCCTACTTTTTCTATTCTCCATACATCACATCCTACACCCTAAACCTTCTATCTCTTATCACACTCAACCTTCTCTACATCTTATTACCCAACATATTTTTTCCTCTCATTTATTCACATCTCTCATCTTCCATCTTTCTCTCATCCTACTTTATAGCTTCAAAAAAAAATCGCATCAGCTGCCGATTTTTCTACCTCATGGCCGATATTTCATCTTAGTGTTTTTCCTTCGTCGGCCGCTGAGGGGGAGAATTCATCTGAGGGGGAGCAACATCAACCCTCAGTACTCATATCCAGCGTCCAACTCAAAAAAAAATTAGAAAATAGACGGACTGGTCAAGGGGGAGCACATCACTCCGGACGGATCTAACTGAGGGGAGAAACACAAAGACCGACTGATCTAACTGAGGGGGAGCAAAACAAAGACAAAGGATGATGATGCTGAACAGGAAGAGCTGAAGATGCCAACAAAAGAAAGAAGATGCAAGAGATGGCCAAAAGCATCCTAAGGCTGATTCACTCAAACTCAACCCTCCCTCAAAGAATCCTCAAGGCTTCTGATCAAAATGAAGAATCCTCAATCAGACACAAGTTTCAACTTGCCCCTCCAAAGATGCAAGTAATTTTTGTTCTGTTCATATTGTCTATACTTCTTTTATTTTTCTCTCATTTGTTTGTACAACTATACTTTACCATTTCTTCTTACTTGTAAATATCAGATAAAAAAATAAAAAATAAAAAAAATCCAAAAAGAACAAAAAGAATGGACTATGTGAAAAGAACCCAAAAGAGTAAACAAGGGTAAAAAATGAATTATTCAGTGTTTACTTCTCAGATTCTAAGTATGTATGTCATCCTCAAATAGGGGGAGATTGTTGGGTCACTTAGATTTGAAGATGACCTCAGTCTCTCAATTTCACAGTTCATACTTAGAATAATTTTTAGGTTCTTTACAAGCAGTTTAATTGTATAAAAATGTTCGGTGAAGTCGAAGATCAACCGAAGAAACAAAGTAGAAGTATATCTTCAAAGCGGATTGAAGATAGACTTCTCAACCAAAGATTAAGCTGCTACTTGAAGACTTTTCCTAAAGTCTTAGCCAGGTCACTTGAAGATTTTGAAGAAGATGAAATGTCAGGCAAGATTTTGAATAAGCAAAACTTTGAAGAAGATCAAAATCTTGAAGACATGTTAGGCATATCTTCGGCAAGATCTTTGAAGAAGATAACATGTTAGGCAAAATCCTTGAAGACATGTTAGGCATATCTTCGGCAAGATCTTTGAAGAAGATAACATGTTAGGCAAAATTCCTTGAAGACATGTTAGGAACATCTTCGGCAAAGAAATTTCAGCAGGTATTTTAACTTTATCTGCAGAATATATTCAGGATATCTTGCATTGATAGAGACATCATCCGAAGATCAGAAAAAGGTTCTTTGGATTGTTTATCTCTTTCAAGAAACTTCTGCTTCAACAAACAGGTCAACGCTTGAAGACAAAAGTGAAAAGACAAAATCACTTTTCAGAAGACTGCTTCCTGCCTTCCAAGCTCAGAATACTGTTCTGCCTTCCAAGCCCTCCTTGACAAGTGTCCATTGCATTTATTGCATGAGGTACTATAAAAGGAGATCATCTTCATCCTTGCAACTCACCAGTTTACAGACTCTCAAGCTTTCAAGTGCTGGCGCATTACTCTCTCTCAGAAGTTCATTTGTGTTCTAAGTGTTTTACAATTGTTCTTCATTCTCTGTGTGTCTGTGTGTAAGATTGTTTGAACTGATTTATCTGTTCTGTTCCGCAACAATCAATAGTTTCTGTGTGTAATTCTTATTTGAAGTTTTCAATAAAAGAATTAAATTAAGTGAAAAATTTGTGTATTGTATTCAACCCCCCTTCTACAATACTTGTTTACCATCGCTACTCAATAGCTGGGACCAACAGGTTGTTACAATTATTTTCCTCTCTCATGTAGAGTTTTTAGAATTTTGGAGATTTTCATATTCTATTTTCTTTGTTTTTCTATTTTATAATTACTGGAGCACAAAACTCTCATAGATCATCGAAAATTTTATAATAGTATAATTGTTGAAGATGTTCTAAAACTCCATATTTAAGATAGAGAAACTAATATTTAATTTTAACCGCGCTTACACCGAAAGTGACAAGAGTTTTTTCTAACCAATAAAAAACATTGAAATTAAATGTTTAGAAAAAAAATATTTTATTAAATATAATGAATATATAATGACATAATATTGAAATCCCTAAATAGTTGAGTGTAATCTTTATGTAGATATTTTAATTTTTAATTCTTTATTTTAAAAAATTATAAGCATTTCTTTCTTTGGTCGAGTCTCAATCTTATTAATGCATGTTTTTAGTCCTATATTGAATTTGGTTTTCAAGAAGGTAAAACATCGACAATCATGTTTTGTTTGTGGTTGCGATTTGCGAAATCAATATATATATTAAAGAAGAAACCAAATATGTTGATGTGGCCTCTTCTAAGCTTTTAAAATTCATTTTTCTTTTTTCTCCTCTGTCCTCTACTTAGACTCTTTTCCTCTACTTAGGTGCCGTTTGTTTTTTAAGAGATCTGAAGTCTGAAGTCTTATTTCACTTCTTTTTTATAAGAGGTGGTGTTAAAGTCTGAAATCCGAATTATAAGATTGTTTGTTTTTGTAACGTCTGAAATCTGAATCTGAATTAAATTATACAACCATATATTTTTATTATTAATGAATTTAAAAAAAAACACTAGAAGCCCATCAGAATAACTCAAATTGGGCCCTTGAAACCCTAAAACCCACTATAAATTCTCTAGGGTTTTTCTTTGTTTTCATTAGCCCCCCTTTCATCTTTCCCTACAAACCTCAAGTTCAGACAACAATGGCGGATTCTTGACCATTTTTTCTCTCTTGTTTTTTTTGAAGATGGAGAGAATATGAGAAGAAACCCTTCGTCCTTAGTTGTTCTCCGATGCAGTTCTACGTTCACATTTATGCAAACTTTTTTTTTTCTTTTCTCTATGGGCTGCCATTTTTCATTTTCATTTTAGCCCAACGCCATCTCACCGGAACAATTTCAGGGTGTTGCAAATCAGTAAAGACAGAGAAGTGGCGATGGAGGCGGATGAGAAACGATGGAGGAGGATGGAGAAGTTAGGGTTTCAGTTCAGAGGTTTTAAGATTGAGATTTACCTCTTGTGAAATAAGAGGATTCTAGAGTTTTCCAGCTTTTTTTTAAAAGAAAAAACAAACGGTCTTAAAGACCAATTATCTGACCGAATCAGATTTTAAGGCTTTTCAGACCTTTTTTTAAAAAAAAAAACAGGCCCTTAGACTTTTTAACCACTCATCCGTTACAAAAAATCCCACCCATCCATCTTCTCTTCCAAATCCATCATCCAAGTTTTTCATCTCACATTCAATCAATCAATATATATATTAAATAAGAACCCACATGTGTTAATGTGGCCTTTTCTAAGCCCATTTTTTCCTCACCTTTCCTCTACTGTTGCTTCTTTTCTCTACTTTTTCACCAATATCCATTAAAAAGTCACTCACCTATTAGAAAAAATCTCACTCATTCATCTTCTCCTCCAAATCCCTCAACCATGCTTTTCATCGAGTAAGTAATATAAATTTTATGATTTTTTATTCTTCCTTTAGATATTTGACAAAGTAAAACACATTTTATTTTCTACCTTTTGTCGTTTGTGACTGTTATGCTCGAAGAGTTTTTTTTGGGTCTCACTATGGAGAAGAGATTTTTTCAAGTTTGTCAATCGTCAAGTAAGTATGATAAATTTAGGATTTGGTAATCTTCTTTTAGATATTTGTTAAAGAAAACCCACATTTTATTTTAACTTCAAGCAATAATTTGGAAACTTGCTCATCAAATATATTAATAGAATCACCAATTTTTGTTTATGCTTTCATTTTTGTTAGAATTTTAACTGTTTAAACTTTTATTATGGATTATTTCTCTTTCAAACAGGCTCATTCACGCACACGACCAAATTCCTACCTAAAATCAAGTTTAAAACGTTGGTAAGTTATAGGGAAAAAGTTCCTCCTATTTTAGTAAAAAAAATTACTCTATTTATCCGTCTCTATCAAAAATTAATCTTTAACCACTAGCTACACGTGTTGTATTCCAATGGGTTTTTTTTGAGTTAATGTGCTTTCTTTGTCAAAACAAAATATAAGAATAAATTTACCAATTGACATTTTTTTGTTTTTGAAATAGTTTGGGATCAATATTAAGATAAGTTAAGTTTTGAAATACTTATATTTAGCTATATTCAATAAAGCTAATTATAATAAATTTGTGACATTTATATTCTTAGTTTGAACTATTGAAATTGCATATAGTTTTATGGTTGATTGTAGTAAATACTATTGATTCACTTTAAATAACATTGATTTGTAATTCTTAATATATTTTAAAGAGAATTTGTTTTATATCATTTATAAAAATGATTATTCTTCCCGTAATTGTTTATTATCTCATACTAATTTATATTAATGTTTAATTAATTTTAGTTATGAATTTCTAACATTAATATTGTGCATTTAAATTTTAAAATTAAATTTTAAAATTAAATGTTAGTAAATAATATTCGTTGATTAGTATTTAAATACATTTGTTTACATTGATTTATAACTATGAATTTGTATTAATGATGGTTTAGTATTTGTTTATGTTATTATAGACATCATTAGTGTTTAATAAAAGATTATTCTATATACTAATTTATATTAATTGTAATAATCAGGTCTATTTTGAATTAATTAATGAAGTGGTGTGATTGGTGGGAGGAATAAAGTAAAGTTGGTGGCTAAGGTGTGAAATGTGAGACTTAAGGGATCCTTGTGTAAATAAGGGAAAAAGAGGGTTAAGACCCCTAAAACTCTCACCTCTCATTATTGTGTTTATTGTGGAGACGGCTGGAGAGGAGAACAAATTGGAAACTCCTTGTCAGGTTCATCAAGAAATTGAAGCATTCAAGAGCATCAAGTGTGTGTGGTGTTCTCTTCTTCAAGGTAATCCTTTTCTCTTTGAAATGTATGTTTTCTTGGATCGAATCGATGTTTTCTCTGTTAATGTCGGGAGGGTGGGGTTAAGGACGAGAGTGTAATAATCTGAGAGAAATCTGAGTGGTAATGGATTAAATGAATGTTTAATTTGGCGTGTGCAGTGTGCTAATGATTGGATCAAACCAATGGATCATAAGACCATCCACAACAGCAATCTGAAGCAATCAGATTGTATATAAGACAAAAACATTTTAAAAAAAATAAATAAAAAAGAAAACCAATCACTACAATCTGAAGCAATCTCATCGCCCAGCGAACCAAGGTCGACACTTTTTTTTTAAATTGACACATGTCAATTTCTTATTGGTTGGTTTTAGATTTTTAGGATAAAACTTATCTAATTAAAAATCAGACTTTTACAAATAAATTAAAAAATAAAAAATATACCAAAATTCATGGTTTTCAATTCCCTACAAATAGAGACCAATCTTGGCACACAGTATGAAAACTCTGATTTTTTCAATTCCCTACAAATAGAGACCAAAATTCATGGTTTTCAATTCTCAACATCCTGATAGCTCTCAGTATCAACCAAACACACAGTATGAAAACTCTGATTTTTTCATGTATAATAATCAAATTTCTATCCCTGAAAATACCCAAACCCCACAAAAGAATTCAAAAGCCGCTAAATGGGAAACCAAAGAAGATATGGTGTTAATGTCGGGAAGGTTCTACGTTAGTGAAGAAGCTACTCGAGGAAAAAACCAGAAGAAACAGACATTTTGGTCACGGGTGAAAGAATACTATGACAAAACTCGTGCTGAAAATCCAGAAGGACTAGGCATCAGGAACGAAAATCAAATGAAAAGTCGTTAGAAAAAATAAAATATATAATTTTTGTAAAATAATATTGTAGATTAGATTGGATTGTAGGGGATTGTGGTTGGAATATGAAAATTTTGAAATTGGATTGGAGTTGAATATTATGTAAGTGGATGAGAGAGAAACTAATATTTTAATTGAGATTGGATTGGTTGAGATTGTGGTTGTAAATAGTCTAAGGCATGAAATTATCCAGAGTGTAACCTAAGAAACCCCCTACATCGGTTAATGGAGTTGGCCCCCTCCACTTAAACAACCGACCAGCCCATTACATATCACATTTGTAAATTGTAATTGAAGAATAGCAATTTAGCAAAAAAGCCAAAAAGGCCTGCACAGCGTCAGCCACATCGATCTCATTCTCATCTCACTCATCTCGCCTCTGCCCTCTCCCTCTCGGTTGAAAATCTGCTACGAGCCAACGACGAACCTTTGCACACATCGACCTCATATTCTCATCTCACGGAGTCTGGTAACAGGTAACTTCTCGACTTGGTTTTGGTTACCCTAATTTTCTCCTATGCGGCTATGCCTTTGCACACAGCACACATCACACTTCTATTAATCTATTGGTTTCTTGAATTTGATTATTAGACATTTTGAGCATTGCATAAGCTGATAATTAAGAAGCTAATAGGAAGCATTTTGAATTTGGTTTCTTGAATTTGATTATTAGACACACTTTTGATGTTGTTGATTTGATTTTGATTTTGATTTTGATTTGGGTTATTGTTTTGATTGGGCAAACCTGCAGCAGCCCTCATCTTCAATGGAAGAGGAGGAGCAACAACCAAATCAGGGGCGATTAAATGAAAATTGAAACCCCACTGATTTTAACTTCAACATCATCAAAAAACCAAATTTGATATTAGTCATAGCCCTAAATCTGATTTTATTGAGTTGTTTACATAATTTATTTATTTGTATTGAGTTTTTATTTAGTCTTTACCCAAAAAACCAAAATTTACTCTAGAAATCAACCAAAAGATCTATTTTTTTTCTTGAAATCAATAGAAAAAACCCAAAAAATTCTCTAGAATCAACACAAAGAAACCAAAAAAAAACACTCATCGAATCAACACAAAAACTTAAAAAATCCCTCAAAATCAACCAAAAAACTAAAATAAAATCTCTCAAAATCAACCAAAAACTTAAAGTCCCCCAAAGGGGGAATTCGGTTAAAAACACATCGACAACAATTTTGTTAAGCTTTTCGTTTGTGCACCCGCTCGAAATCAACAAATTAGTCTTACAAGGTCCGGCCCCTGCTGTTTTAAAGCCCGTGTTCCGCCCCTGGCTGCCTTAATCGATTGCTACCCTAATCTGCAATCTCCCAACTAATCGACTCCCTAATCGATTTGCTCATGGTTTTGCCCTAAATACAATTTGGTACCTTCATTCTTTAAGATTTATATTAGTATATATAAGATGCTTAGATGATTTATGATATTCATCATTGATAACGATACATTGATATTCATTTTTGGTAATGATATATTGATATTCATTATTGATATCAATTTTGAAGTATCGGTGTGTAACACCCTAAAAATCAGGGCAAATTTAAACCTGAAATAAAAGGGTTTACTCATCTTTTATCCATAACATAAACATTCTTAATGAATGAAAATAATAACAAGAGTCAATTTACATCAACTTGTCGCCACTATAAACTCTCCACTCGTCCCATTACTTCCCTGAGCTCATACCTGGTAAGAAAATATAATTTGAAACGATTAGGCTAATGCCTAGTGAGAACATTCAGTTTCAAATAATGCTTTTACATCAATGTAAACAAGGCTTATCAAACCTGACTTACCCTCATTCTTACCATGCTCGTACTCGACTCATAAGGACGAGATCATATCTGGTCCCATGACTATGACTAACAATCGGGAAGTCATATCATCATGTCCTAGAGCTTACTAAGAATCACTATGGATTCTAGCTTATCGATTAAGTCTAAGGACTTACATTCAATCCTCATACCTTTTCTTGAAATGGAAGCAGAAATAGCATTTATATTGCCTATTTCTAATCCACCGAAAACACAGGAAAATAACACCTACACTTCGTCTAATTCATATTTCCACTTCTCAAATACGAATAGCAACTCTACTTTGCCTATTCAATCATTCAACCTGAATAGCAATCATACCATGCCTATTCAACATTCAACCTGAATAGCAATTATACTATGCCTATTCAAACATTCCAAGGATACACGGGAATAACAATTATATCTTGCCTATTCCTCCTTTTCAATTATGAATAGCAATTATACTTTGCCTATTCAATCATGATATCACATTCAAGAGCCTACACTACGAATCTCCACGGATTCTAGATTATATCGGGGTGTTACACGGTGTTAGCCTATTTAACATCAAAAGTTAAAGATTATATCGTTTGTAGTATTTTTCTATCAAGAATGTCTACTACCTGTTTGATGAAATGCTTAAAAGAAATTGTAGTGAAACAAAGGTTGGTGGTATACCAAAAAAGAGCTACTACCATCCATGTATTTGCCATTTGCCATATTAAGGATGTGTCCCGTTTACATGTGTATATTTGTTTAACATCAAAAGCCAAAGTATAACATGATACCTTGACTGAGCTTGAATGTAGGCATTGCTCATAGAGAAAGAAACCTTGACTATTAGTTCAATCATTAGGAAATTTATACTTAGTTTTGAACTTTTATTTCTATCTGAGATTATGTATTGGAGGGAAGATGGGGAACACTTTGCAGGCTGTTTCTTCGTATTTTGACACCTAGAAATGAATTCTAGAAATACAAATGTGTTCGGAACTCTAAACGAAGTTGAAATTTGTTACTCAACTTATAAGCTTGCTATCTTAGACCCCACTTAGGCGTATTCATAGTTAGCTAAACATGGACGGAAATAATCTATGATTACGATAAATCTCTCTCCCCAATATTCTGTCACTATTCTCTATGCATGTATAGCTTAAGCTTGAGTAACAAATTTTCTTTACTGATGCTAACATGTTATGCAATAGCTTATATCTCTAATTGTTAAAATGTGGTGTAATAGCTTTAATTGTTATGCACTAAAACTAGTGTTGGTGGCCAAATTTTGGTAACAGACATGCATTTGAAACTTAAGTGGTTACAGGGTGGGGGCATTTTTTAACATTTTTTGACATGGGCATCCGAGACCTCAGGACCGGCCCTGTGTATGTGTTACACTCCTTAGACGTTACCTTCGGGGTGGGATATACATATACCGGTTTGTTTGGTCTGGTTTGGTTACCTCTTCGCAGTATACTTAAGCCCTGTAGTATGTGATTACAAAGGATTCATACACCAAAATTGGCACACAGATGTCAGAGTGGCGTCATTTCTTTTAGTAATAACCTTGCTAGTTGCTAGATGTGCCGAATATGATCAACCATGCCGGTTGCTCATGGTTTCTCTACCCATGACTCTTGGTGATCATATGGGGTGCACAAACAAATAGGAGTCTCCTATCTCTATTATGTCAATATATGTCTTACCTTCAACATTCATCGATTCAGCCAAGAACAGCCACAAGGTCATTCTCAATATTAACAATGCCCTCACATTCAAAGTCAAACACAAGGGTCAGCTTCTGGATTGCTTCCTTACCTGCCTGTGCCTTCTCTTCCATCTCCAAGAATGAGCAGTCCACCACCTCCTGTTCTATTCCCAAGAGCGACCCTTCTACTATTATACCATTAGCCACTTCTTAGTTTCTTCTACCATTGCCCTCTGGTTAATTGAATTTATTGTCTCCTCTTAGTCCTTTGTCACCTTACCCGTTGGCACCCTCCAGATCAACAAAGTTTTTTGAGCTTCAAGTGGGTGATATGGTTTCTTGGCAAATTAATTAGATGCATTGAGGTCGAGGAACCAGGCTACATCATCAAGTCTTTCAAGTATTTGATGTGTTTTTGGACCTTGTGTTTTATGCACGAGGCTAAATATCTCTTAAATTATTGAATTGATTATTCTTTTGAAATACAAATTTGATGCCTTGCACACATTTCTATCCTTTTTGGGGTAAAATTGCACATAGAAATTCTCCCACCTTCCGAAAGTAAGTGTTCAATTCTACCCTTAATTATGAGATGGAGAAATTCATTACTCCTTTAATTTCTATTATTAACTGTAACTGCCATTTAGCTGATTAAAAAAGTTTAATAATTGCATATTTCTAAAATATGTGCTTTTTTCATTGTGGACATTTATTTTGGGACACAGAAGTAGTTAGAAGCCCTGAAAGTGAATGAACTGCAGTGTATCAATTCAAACTTGTTGTCTCTTACTAAACTACAATGCATCTTTTTCAATTTGTTGTCAGGGTGTTAACTATATAATTAACCCTTCACTTTCATTGTTAAGATCTTTGTTTAAGATTCTCAATCTAATTTACTCCACTTTAGGGTTGCCAATGATGTGATTTTAGTCAAATTTATAACTATACTCCTCCTAGTTCCTTTACAACTATAACTTCCCGGGTTTCCAACAGCCATCTTCTGCTTTTTGATAACTTCGTAGTTTGTGAATTTAGTATTCATGGTGATGGAAGATACTTCCTTCCCATGCTTTTGTTTATTTTTGTTTGATTAAGGTTATTAGGCTTATGCTTGATTTATATGATTAAACCTTATCACATGTGTGTACCCAAAATAATAATGGCTCTTTGGCAGAAGGCTTTAAACAAGGACCATGGTAGGTCCATCATCAGGGTCCAACTCACTCAAGGAGTATCTGAAAAGATACGAAAATAATGAGGAAGAGGAGAAGAAAAAGAAGAAGAAGAAGCAGAAAAAGAAAACTAGGCCTGATATGAATGGTGTTCTCGTTGTTGACGAGGATCCTGTTTGGCAAAAGCCAGTTCTTCTTGAAGAAGAAGATGAAGAGTCACAAGGTATGCCAAGAAAATTTCTGTTTTCAGTAGATTGTTTTAGATTTGATTTTAATGTTTTTCGTTAAAATATAAATGGCTTTTGTGTTGTACAGATGAAGAGAAGCCACAAGTTGATGAAGATATTGAAGTCAAACGAATGAAGAGATTAGAGCAGGTTAAAACTCGACGCCCTTTTGGTGCCATTTCTGAGGATGGAAGCGGTTGGGTTTCAGTCTCTGATACCGCTAAAAACTTGACTTCGGATGAGCTAAATCCAGAGCATGAATTGGATCCGTCTGTAAAGACATTGAATTCTGACATTTCTCCACCTCGAAAAAGAAGGGCTCGGAATGATACACCTTCCCCAGAACCAATAAATGTGCATTCTGACAGGCGAAATGCTGATGATCTCGACATTTCACCTCCTCGAAAGCGAAGGGCTCGTTGTGATACACCATCCCCAGAACCTAACGTGAAACCTTCTAGGTTAGGTAGAGAAGATTCACATATGGAAAAACCACAACGCCAAACTAAACATCGTCACACTCCATCACCAGAACCTGAGATTAAACTAACAAAGTCCTTTAACTCAGATCCTGATCTTTCTCCTCCTCGCAAGGGTCGCCCTCAAGAGTTGGTAAACTCTGATCTTTCTCCTCCTCGACGGGGTCATCATAAATCCTCTAATCAAAATCGTCCACACGCATCTGTAATGGAAGATCTTTCACCCCCAAGAAAAAAGAGAGAGGCTAGGCATCAAACTCTGGATGATCCTCATCGGCAATCTTCTGACCTTTCTCCACCCAGAAAACCTGTGAAGGAATCCGAGCTGCCAAAAACTGGTTTAGTTAGTGGTAAAGATATAAAAGAAGAAATTGCGAAAAAAAGGAAGGAAGACTGGTTGAGGTAATCTTTTATTTTTGTTTTTTGTGATGCTTAATTATTGTTATACATGAATTAAGTTATGCATGCATATCAAGCAGCCAAGATCCCACTCATATGTTCACTTCCTTTCGTATATGCCTTTTGCCAAGGCTCATCAAGTGCATCTGTTGCTGTTTAGTTTGTTTATTCATATAGTGGGCCAATCAAGAGAGTATGCTATTATGTTTTCACACAAGTAGGAATTCTGATAAGTTGGGACTTTTATATATAAAATTATAGCACCATCTTTGATATGGTCAATGAATGGCTCAATGGCATATGTTGAGATGTAAGATTTACTGGAGTTATTTATTTGGTGTTAAAGGAACATGTATTTCCAGTAGGAATGAGAACCACACCCTGAATATGTTATGTACTCACCCTAAGCCCAAGCCCATTAGGGTTATTAGGGCTGTCAATAAATAGGGGATAGACGGGAGAGTACGGCATGGAGAAAAATATTGTGTTTGTTGTTGGGAGAGTCTAGCCTCTCGAATAGCTAGTTACCTATCTTTTTTTCTTGTTAATCAAGCATCTGACTACTGTTTCTTCTACAATTCTTTTGTTTTAATTATTTAGTAAATCGGGTTCTTATCTGAATGTTCCCTATTTTTTGTCTAATAGACAAGGACATAAGCCTAAGTGCCTAACAACGATGACACCTTCCGTAACACCTTAATAGGTCTAGACATAACATAATGCGATTTATAATATGCTTCAAGTTGGAGAATAGATGACTTGTAATACCAATTAGAAACCCCTTTGAAAACCAAACAATGTGCTACTCTTTTCAGATTTGGAACTGCACAGTCATCACAACTTCATATACAATATAGGATCAGACAGAAAACTGGAGAACAGAACAGCCACTGACTCCATTCAAACCAGGGACAACCAAAGAAACAAATCAAGAAAGTAGGAGCAAACTGAAGCGGTGACATAATAGCAAACTAAACCAAAGCCTAAACCATCAAGTCCATCCAACATTAAGGGGTGGTTTACCAAAAGCTTACCCGGGTAAGCGCTTACCAAGTCCAAGGTTTTAAAAAGCGAAATCGAGCCTCGAGGCGTTTTCCCGCAACCAGCAAGGCGTTTTCCCCGAGGCCGCCCTATGAGTAAGCTCTGAGGTGGAAATATATACCAATATATATATATACACACACACACTACATAAAATATCTTTATACCAATCTGCATTCCACTTCTTGTACACAGAAAATATATGCAATATACATATACACACTTGATACTTGAGTAGTAGACACAAAATATATATCATACTAAATTACTCAAAGAATCTACATACACTTTTTTCAATCACAAAATATAGATATAGACATATAGTAACAAAGAAAAAATATTGATCTACTAATAACATATATATATATATATGTGTGTGTGTATGTGTGTGTAAATGTATATATTAATATGCTTCATAGCTCATAAAAGAAAAATATCGAAATATCAACAAAGTGGAGTAGAAGTGTGACAGTGACACGTTGTAGGTGTATCTAGTATATACATATACATAATACTCTGGTGAACTGGAGAAGAATCGAAGAAGAAAACACATAAAACGGGAGAAAATTGGAACTCACGAAGGACAACAGGCGAGTAGCAAATAGGGCTTAGGAGACCAGAGAAGAACTAGGTTTTCGAAAAAGAAACCGAGAAGATTCGAGCAAGGTTTTAAAAGGCGGAATCGAGCCTCGAGGCGGTCTGAGGCGTAAGCCTCGAGGCGTGTATTTATATATATATATAATATATACATAATTCCATAGCAAATAAAATTGATAAATACTAATAATAAGCAAAACTTAATTCCATACCAAATTTTAAACGTCATAAGTTCACAAAATTACTAGTCATAAGTTCACAAAATTACTAGTTATAAGTCTAAAAACATAATAATTTACAATTTATAGTTCCCCGTAACATGATCAAATTGCATAGCTCCGCCATCGTATTCGTATCCATGATCACTATCATGAGTATCATCTTCATCTTCCAAATGCACTTGAACACCTTTTCTTTTTCTTAATGCTAAACATTGGCCTTCATCTCCATCTTCTTCATCATCATCATCATCAACCTCAATTGGCTCATTAACTCCAATTGCTACACCATCTTCTTCATCACTTGGATTGGCTACCCATTCATCGTCGGAAGGCACATCAAACAACAAATCATCTTCCATTTTTGGTGACCTTTTCTTTAGAAATTTGAACTTCAACTTCCTATTGTACATGATGTAAACCAAACCATTCATTCTTTTCGTGCTTAGACAGTTTCTCCTCTTTGTGTGCACTTGATTGAACGTACTCCAATTACGTTCACATTCCTATGCCGAACAAGTAAGGCCCAAAAATTTTATTGCAAACGCCTTTAGCTCCGGCGTTTCATCTCCATAAGAGTCCCACCATTCAACTATATATATTAGAGAAAAACAAACAAAAAGTAAACAATATATTTTATACATATATTATAGAATAATAAAATATTAAATATAGTTTAAAAAAAATAAATGTGTGAATATTTGGTAATTACCGGGAGGGCGGGTCGTGTATGAGGTCACGGCTCTTTTATTTCCAAACATTTCTCGTCTATATTTGAACATTTCAAGTTGGTTATCAACCTTTGATTGTGTCGCATCATCCTTGATGAGTCTATCTATGCACCTAAACAACCCTTGCTTGATCTCTATGTGTTCCGAAACATCTTCACTCCATCTATATCGGGGGTTCAAGTAATATGCCGTTGCATGCAAGTCACAATGCAATTGACGATCCCATTTAGCATCAATAATATCCCAAATCTCCTTATAACAAGACACAATGCAATTGAAGACATGGTATAACATTTTTATGATTGCATGCAAGGTGGTCTTTCATTCTTTTCACCCCTCCTTTAATTGTCTTGCTACAAAAGGTACACTTGATGTATTTGTATCATTTCTTTCCACCGCCCCCTACATCAATTTCTTCCCCATATTTCCAAGCTGGGTCCTTACGTGACTCTATTTTTGCAGTTGCACTAGCCATCTTCCCGCATCTTATGAAATTACGAAATGATAAAACAGAAAATAAGAAAATATAAATACATTAAACATACTAAAAACAGAGCTGTTGGGACCAAACAGAAGCTGTAAACAGGAGCTGTTCGAAATTGGAAGCAAAACAGTAGCTGTTGGGAGCAAAGCAGCAGCTGTTGGGACCAAACAGAAGCTGTTGGGAGCCAAACAGAAGCAGGAGCTGTTCGAAATTGGAAGCAAAACAGTAGCTGTTGGGACTTGGGAGCAAAACAGCAGGTGTTGGGAGCCAAACAGCAGGTGTTGGGAGCCAAACAGCAGGTGTTGGGACCAAAAACAAAATCATAAAATCATAAAACAGAAAAAATAGGAACAACACAAAGAAAGAAGTATCAAACTCTAAAAAGAATGAGTGGCTTACCTCTTGGGTTAGGACTTGAGGCTGCTCCTTGAGAGATCAAAAATCAGAAAAGTGTAGCTTCTTGAGAGAAGAAAATGTGAGAAAAGGAGATGAGAAAAAAATGGAGTTGAATGGCTTGTAGAGTTGTAGAAGAAACCGTGAGGTGAAGAAGATGAGAATAAAAGAAAGGTCAGCCTTTTCTTTCTTCTAGAGAAGATGAAAGGACACCCTACATGGCATTATGTACTTTAAAATTAATAAAAGTACACTTGCCTTTTGTTTGTTGACATTTCTACCTTTTAAAAAAAAGACAAAAGGTAATAATAGTACAACTTACTTTTTACAAAAAAGAAAAAAAAACAGTCTTACCAACAAAACAGAAAAAGAGCTGAGGCTTAAGCCTCACCATCACCTCACGCCTCACCAAACCGCCTAAGCCATCGGGGCGTAAGCCTCGTCCAGGGTCCCTGAGGCTTAAGCCTCACGTCAGTCACGTGCGGTTTTGGACCGCCTCGCCTCGAGGCGTACGCCTCAAACGCCTCTTAAAACCATGGATTCGAGTCATTTTTTTTTATCAATCTAGCCTCTGTAGTGAGGCACTGAGGTGTACGTCTTGTCTGGGGATTAAGAGGCGCCGCCTCAAGTGTGATTTTGGGCCGCCTCGGCTCGAGGCGTACGCCTCACGCTTTTAAAAACCATGATCAAGTCACATCACCTTGTCTGATGAATATGGCAAGGACCAAAGATCTTACCCGATAAGAGCTAAGACAAGGACCGAGTCTTACCCGGTAAGTGAGTCTGTGAGTTCAAAGACTCTTACCACGGTTATCCCTTACCGGGAAAATTATTGTATAGTGTATAAGATACCGTTTTAGTGGACTAAAATCTTACCCGATAAGTAAGTGATACTGTTGAATTTTACCGGTAAGCGCTTACCCGGGTAAGCGTTTGGTAAACGGCCCCTAAGCATCCACACGTTCCCATTAGAAATCAAATATCAAACAAGCCTAAATCCAAGTAACAACTGTCAGAATATGTGGAACCCCCAGATATACTCTCCAAAATTCCCCCTTGAGGAGAGAAAGGAGGTTCAAGTTCCAACATATATGGAAGAGAAATGGTCCAAGTGTGTGTAATGATGTGGGACTCTTAACAACAACCAAGAAACATGAATCCAACAACAAATACAACCGCTTAGGTTTCAATAATACACCCTTTTACATATTGCATGCTTATTTGGATGATCTCGTTGGTGCACCTTTTGTCTACTTTTGGTGCTTTTAAATAATGATAAGATGTGTTGGGCTTTCTCTTGCAATTGATTTTAAGAAAGTTAAAGTCCTCTCTCCACTTACGGATTAAATTGATTATAGGTTTCGAAATATGGATCCTTCTATAAGTGGCCGAGGTGCTGAAGGCGTACGTCGTGACAAGAGAACTGGTTGGCTTGAAATTGCTAAATGCTTTCTATTTTTGTGTAAGGTTGACTATTTCTTTTTAATTATATCTAGTTTCACTTTGGGGTCTTTGCAGGGGAACGCTTGTCAAAGGACCAGATCAAATTACTTCAAAAGCAGGAGGAGAAACCAAAGGTACTGAACCATTTGTTTTGTTTTATTGTATTAGCTTTCTTAATTTTATCAAATTTTGCTATTTGAAATGTCTCAAATCGGTTGGCATGTTTCTATTTCTGGCTGAACTCATTAAATGCTTACTGATCATCATAACTTCATAACCATATGATAAGGCCCCTATCCTCACTGTTTTCCATGATATAATTTCAGATAAACCTTGCATCCTTTGTTAGCAACTATGCTTTTTTAAGCGGTCAAAATCTGAAATTGTGGTTATCACGATGGTTAAGTGGTGATATAGCGGCCCAAAAAAAGCGGTTCATATGGTGATTATATATATATATGTATATTTTGGCAGTCAAAAGTCCATCTAGTAGCAAGTTGGAGGCAGATTTAATCTTGTAGCAAAATTATTCAAACTTATAGACAATAAGAAATACAAGGTTCAAATATTTGGACCCTGTAAATGTTTCTCAAATTGAAGTTTTAACAAAAATGTTTTGAACAGGAGATAAAATTGGAATGGGGCAAGGGTCTGGCTCAAAAGAGGGAAGCAGAGGCCAAGCTGCAGGAATTGGAACTTGAGAAGGACAAACCATTTGCAAGGACAAGGTAAATTATACCTTTTCTTATGCATTCTATGAGATTGTTTATTTTATTTTATTTCCTGTAGAATATCTTGAAACTTTTTTTATAAACATCTCTAACACCTTAATAAAAAAACCTTTAAAGATTTACTGTATTCTTATTGTTTTTCAGAGATGATCCTGATCTCGACAATATGCTGAAGGATAGAGTGAGATGGGGTGACCCGATGGCACATCTAGTGAAGGTAGTTATGTTAACTGAGGAGATCTTGGTTATGGCATACATCTTTCCTCTCTCTCTCTATATATATGTATATATCATTGACATTATTTTCTTGGATGTTTCAGAAGAAGAGCTATGAAGTATCTCTTCCAGATATGGGAGAGGACGAGAGAATGAAAGAATCAGGTTTTGTTATTCCTCAGGAAGTTCCTAGTCACAGCTGGTTGAAGAGGGGATTAGAGGCTGCAGCAAACCGGTATGGTATCAGACCAGGACGACACTGGGACGGCGTTGATCGGAGTAATGGTTAGTCTAATTCATTCAAATGCTTGACATTGTTGTTTCTTTTAGGCTGCGTTTGGTACATGGGATACAAAACTAATTGTCCCACGTTTGGCGCGACATGGGACACGACAAAAACTCATTGTCCCATGTTTGGCGTGACAAGGACAAGGACCGGGACAAGGTGGGACGATAAATGTTTTTTTTTTGGTTCCACCAAAATAGGTGGAACGTGGGACAAGAATGAGACATAAACTAAACAATTACTAATCCACCCTCGTTTGATATATATCCCTAATATGATATTTGTTTTAATGGTTACATTGCCCGTCGCCACCACCACCACGACCGGTAACCTCCACTTTCACCATAACCACCACAACTAGCTACCACTACACCACATCGACCTTAACTACCTCCTCCATCATTGTCGGCTGCCACCACCATGCATGTTCACCATCTTGACGTCTTCCACATCATTGGCATCCACCAACCACCACCACTTTTACCTCCATTATTGTCGCTGCAACAATTTTCATTTTGCCTCTGCCAATTTAAAAGGATCTTCCGAACCGAATAAAAATAGTTTTTTCTTTGTACGAATCTTGTTTTTCGAACCACCATCAATTATATTAAATTCTTCATTCAAATTTGGTACTGTTATATACGTATGTATTTATGTTTATGAAAATTGTGTAAAAATGTTTATAAATTAAAATATTTAATTTATTTTTGTCATTTATAACTATTATATGAAATATAAATTCATCAAACAACTTTTAGGGGCATCTTGTCTAGTCTTATCGGTCTTAGTTGTACCAAGTACCAAACACCATACATGCACTTGTCCAGTCCTGTCCAATCCTGTTCTCTTGTCCAGTCCCGTCCAATCGTGAATGCGTACCAAACACTACCTTAGTGTTTTCTTGATCTAGTTCTAGATTAATCCTGTTCCTTTTAAGCACCGTGAAATATATATATTTATATATATATATATAGGAATTTCAAAATGAGAACCCCATATATTGTGAGAACTGTGAGAACTTTTACCTCGAGGTATTGTTCACATGATTTTTTATTTCATGTAAGACCGAAGATTTAAGGTATTGATTAACATAAACTGTTTCACATTGTGAACCTTTTTTACTGTGTACTTTTTGTTCACATACACTCATGGTTTTCAAAATCGTTTGAGGCTTACGCCTCGAGGCCCGCCTCGAGGCGAGGCGGTCCAAAACCGCTCCTGAGACTTAAGCCTCATGGTCCCTGGACGAGGCTTAAGCCTCAATCGGTGAGGCGGTGCCTTGAGGCGTTGAGGCGTGAGGCGCTGCTGAGGCGCAAGCCTCAGCTGCTTTCTGTTTTTGGTGAGACTTTGGTGAGAGACTGATGACTTTAAAAATAAATTTAACTTGTACTTTTACTTATTTTCTGTCTTTATATATCTGTGTAAGTGTGTATATTTTCTGTATATATCTTTGTAAGTATGTATATTTTCTGTTTGTACATTTTCTGCAAGTATATTTTCTGTTTGTATATTTCCTTTAAGTAT
Source organism: Saussurea involucrata (assembly GCA_033807775.1). Lineage (NCBI taxonomy): Eukaryota > Viridiplantae > Streptophyta > Magnoliopsida > Asterales > Asteraceae > Saussurea > Saussurea involucrata. The sequence continues at coordinate 174,210,573 of CM066320.1, read as the reverse complement.
ATTTTCTGTATGTTTTCTGTTTTTATATATCTGTGTATGTATGTATATTTTCTGTTTGTATCTTTTCCTTTAAGTATATTTTCTGTTTGTATATATTTCCTTTTAAGTATATTTTCTGTATGTATTTATGTATTCTTATTTTCTGTTTTATCATTTTGCTTGTTATTAGTATTTATGAATTTTACTTGGTATGGAATTATGTTTTCCACCTTGCATGCACTCATAATATTTGTGTATAGATATTTAGTGTATATATTCTGTATTATACATACACACATGGTTTTAAAAGGCGTGTGAGGCGTACGCCTTGAGGCTCGCCTCGAGGCTTGGCGGTCCAAAATCGACCTAAGGCGGCGCCTCTCAATCCCCAAACAAGGCGTACGCCTCAATTGTCTGAGGCGGTGACCGAGGCTATGAGGCATGACGCATGAGGCGATGGAGAGGCGTACACCTCAATACAGAGGCTAAATTATTTTTAAAAATGGTTGAAACTTCTTTTTTTTGAAAACCTTTTTCTTCTCCTCTAGTTTCTCCAAAGCACTATTTGCTACTTAGTCTCACCAGTGGTAGAGGCAGCCAACATGGTGTACGTATGTATGTACACCGGTGCAGTGAAGTCAAACATCAACAAAGCTATTTATAAGGGCTTTATTCTCCCTCTCTCATACAATCACGAACATGCATTATATGTTAGTATTATTGTATATAATATAATATATAATATATAATATACTTAACAAAATATGTATTAATATATATACATATATATTTCTGACCTTAGTATACCTTATTCTTATTAATAGTTCTTTGTTAGTATATTATACTCACTTTGCATACATTATATATAGTGTATATCAGTATTAGTATTTGTATATTAAGCTGCTACATACAACTTTACAAGTGTGTGTATATATTCTGGTTTTGCGTATTATGCTGCCAATACAAGCGTATATATCAATATATATTATGTTTTTGTGTAGTATGTTGTCACATACAAGTGTGTAACTGTATATATATATATATTATGTTTTTGGTGTATTATGCTGCCACATACTAGTGCATATATGGAATTATGTTTGTTTTGTCAAGTGTAAACCATTTATGAACTTTGTTGTTTTATTTTTTGGGGCTTACGCCTCAATCGCCTCGAGGCTTACGCCTCACGTACCTAAGGGAAAAACGCCTCGAGGCTCGTTTTCGTTTTTTAAAACCTTGCATACACATACACACACACATATATATATATATATATACACACACACACGCCTCTAGGCTTATGCCTCGGACCGCCTCGAGGCTTACGCCTCGCCTCGCAAAGGGAAAACGCCTCGAGTCCCGATTGGGATTTTTAAAACTATGCATACACTTAAAAGTTTCACATTATGAAACAAATATACGTTAAATATTTTAAATCCTAGTCTTTGGAAAAATATATGTGAAATAACACATGATGTATTGATTCTCACGGTTTGTAACTTGATATATATATATATATATATATATATAGGGGTGGGTTCTAACGACAAAACTAACCTTTTTTATGAAAACACGAGAACACCTATATATCATATGTGTACTATAGTCAATTACATGTGATTAAGGAAGTATTTTTTAAGCTAAAACATGGGGTGTGCATGTGATTTTCCCACAACCTAGGTCACGGCCAAGGTCGCCCGACTATGATAAAGTATCACATGTGCTACTTCTGGTCCTGGGGTTTCCACACTTGAAAAAAGGAACCTGGGGCATATAGCCCAAATCATTGCTATCCACTACAATAATATAGGCATCTTCGTGTTTTTGTAAATTTGGGGTGTTCTCGTTTGAACCCACTCCTATATTAATGCTTTGGTTTTAAAGACGAGTTAATTGCTAAACGGACTATTAGGAAAATTGGGGGTGTTTTTGCATTTTTGCAAAATAGACAGAGAAGATGACGGTGTTATACTAATTTGACGAACATTTGTTTCAAAATCAACTAGAAAAGCATTCCAACGCCAGATTGCTCATCTATCGTTATGCCAGAATGGATATACATGCCATACCTTAGGGGAAAAACAAAGTTATCGTACCCTACATTTATCCTGTGTATTTAGATGCTAAACACTTTTTTATAACTTTTTTTTCCTATATAGCCTCACCTCCCTTCCCCCAAAACAAACGTGGCGTTTCTTGTAGGGGTTAGGGGCGATGAAGTAAATGCAACATTTTCGTTTTGGACTACTTATTTGCCTTTTAAAAACAGCGATACCATTTATTTTTATCCCATACTGGGTTCTTTTCTTGGAAGGGTATTATAGATATTATTATGGTTGGATTATATATTATATGCATGTTTAATTTATTTTTGGTGGGTTTTGTAGGATTTGAGAAGCAGATGTTCAATAGGCAAAATGAGAAACAAGCTACAGAAAGAGAAGCTTACCTGTGGTCAGTAGCTGATATGTGAACACAAAATACAAACGCTGCTTGTGATCGAGCTCGAGTTGCGATTTTGTTGCAATTTAGCAGAAGAGAGTATTTCAGTTGTATGGTGATCTACACAAAGTGACTATTGGAAACAAAATGTGTAATATGTGATTGCATCGTGCTTTCAAATATTAATTAGTTACAGAGAAGCAGCTAATGAAATAGGGCCTTTTTTTTGAACAGCTATGAATGAAATAGGGCCTTTAACCGCTTATAGTCGGGTTTCCATCCATAACAAGTTTTAGCCAAATAGCTGTAACGAGCGGTGTTAACGAGTCTAGCGTTTAATGAGCTACAAAAGCTCAAGCTCGTTTATATCGAGCACAAGCTTAATATTTGACAATCTTGAACAAACATACTTGTTATTTCTGAAATCTGGTAATCTATTCTCATATCTTTCTAAAAAAGATTACAATCTATATGTCTATGCTATATTATAAAACATTTATGAAAAACTCTTAAAAACAACCCCTAAAGCTTTATGTATTGCTATTTAATGCTAATTACTTAAAATCTCTTAAAAACAACTAATGAAGTTTTATGTACCACTTTTAATGCTAATTACTTGATTAATACTTATCTCTAACAACCTTCAAATTCTTAAATCGTGGACTCTTATTAATAAATTCTTATCTCTAACCACTTTCAACTCTTTAAAAAACGTCATTCTTTAACCAAATTTATAAAAAAAACATGACCGTTTTCTCAAAACCACACATTAAAATAAATTAGAACATTAAAATCGAGATATATATCGCGCTGCATTGTGCGAGTAGACTTCTAGTATAACATTAAGAAGCTTAAAAAGAAAATACTAAAACTAGTACTAAGAAAGTTAAGCCAAACATTACTATATCTAACACTCCTCAAGTTGGAGCGAAAATGTTAATCATGTCCAACTTGTTACAAATAAAGTCTATTTGAGTTTTCCGCAATGGCTTCGTGAGAATGTCTGCAAGTTGGTGTTCGGTCTTGATGTGTACTGGTTGGATCGATGGAGGGTCTGTTCATGTTCCCACAACACAGTCTCTAATGAGATGACAATCAACTTCAATGTGTTTGGTCCTTTCATGGAATACTTGATTCTTGGCTATGTGAATCGCTGACTGGTTATCACAATACAATCTCTTCAAGCCGTCTGTAATGACTACAAGTCTCTTACGAGTCTACTTACCCACGTCATTTTGCATGACATCTGTTTGCCCTGTATTCTGACTCAACAGTTGATCGGGAGACAATATGTTGCTTCTTGCTTTTCCAAGAAACTAGATTTCCTCCGACAAATACACAATATCCTGTAGTTGATCTCCTGAAAATGGGACATCCAGCCTAATCTGCATCTGAGAAACCAGATATTCTACCATCTCCTTCTTCAGTGAAAGCACCCACTCAACAATGGCCCTGATCTGAATAGAGTATCCCTAAGCCTGGTGTGGCCTTGAGATACCTCAAAACGCGAAGTGCGGCATCCCAATGACCCGTATAAGGAGCAGACATGAATTGACTCAAGACACTAACCGGGAATGAAATATCTAGTCGAGTAACTGTCAAATAGTTTAATTTTCCAACCAATCTTTTGTACCTCTCAGGATCTTTCATAAGACTTCCATCATTTGGACGAAGCTTTCCTGTAGCGAGTATCGAACTGTCCACCAGTTTACACCCCCATAGACCACACTCATTAAGCATATCAACAACATATTTCCGTTGAAACAGAAGAATCCCTTGTGGAGATTGTTGGGTCATCAAAGATTTGAAGATGACCTCATGATCTCCTTCTCATACTTTGAAAAACATTTTCCATACTTAGAGAAATTTTGGATGGTTCTTTGTAATGGCTTGTACAAGATAGCAAATGTTTGGTGAAGTCAAAGATCAACCAAAGTCAAGATTGAAGATCCTCTCATTGTGGAAGTGAGAGATCCCACATCAACAACTACAAGTCATTGTCCACCGATGGTGTTCCCACACATCGGTGGACACCTTCCCACCGGCATTCTCTTTTGTCGGCCAACAATATCCCACCTATGAAGGCTCTCAAATCGGTGGGATATCAAGAATTCTTGATGGATGCTTTTCTTCAAGTGGAGTCACAAGTCTCACAGTACACATCGGTGGGATCCTCAAAGTTGGAGGATTCTCTCATAACTTCACTCCTAAGAAGACTCTCACCTACCTTGTCCATGACAAGTCGGTGGGATTCTCAAATAGGAGGATCCTCCTTGTGTCCATGCTAAAAAGTTTTATCTTCAAAGAAGGAATGTCTGGGTATGGAAGAAAAAGGTTCATTTGTCCTTTTTCCCATTCTTAGATATTGTCTCTGTCAAACCTTTCTAGCATTATAGGAAACGACACATCAACTTTTGAGAGCCAAACCTATCCTTCCAATGACAAAGTGACAAGTGTCCCATGCATCACATGCTCATGGCACTATATAAAGATGAAGACCTCTCCTTGCAGAACATCACTTGAAAGAATTGAAGATTACTCTGTGCTCAAGATATTCTACTCATTTCTCTCTTTGAACTTTATAGTTTTCAATCTTTGTGTTTTAGAAGTTGTTTAGTTTTCAGTATTACTTTGTGAAGATTGTTAGAATAGATTTTATCTGTTCTTTCCGCAACAATCTAATTGTTCTATGTGTTCTATGTGTAATTCTTGTTGAAAGATTTCCAATAATAGAATTAAATTAAAGTGGAAAAATTGTGTATTGTATTCAACCCCCCCTTCTACAATACCTGTTTCTGTTCTTGTAAGCCATCTGGGACTAACAAGTGGTATCAGAGCAGAAAGTTTAATTTCAATAAACTTGATATGCAATGGCTGCTTCTTCTTCCAAAAATGAAGCTTTCTCTCAAAACATTTTTTCTGAAAACGGCTCTATAGCCAAACCTCCCAAGTTTAACCCCAACAACTTTTCTTTGTGGAAAATCCGGATGATGCTTTTCATGGAAGGAGTGGATAGTAGATATCCAACCATTCTCAGTGAGGGACCCATAGTCCCTAGAGTCTAGTCTCGCTATGAAACCAAGAAATCCGGTAAGAAAGTTGTTGACAAAGATGATTCTGATGATTCCTCTGACGAAGAAAAATCTGCTGCTAATGGTCGTTACATTCCTAAAAATCCTAAGAAATATACTGATGAGGAAAAAAGCCTTGTGTCTCTTGATTCTAAAGTCAGAACTATCATTGCTCTCTCTTCCTGATGAAGTGTACCACTCTCTGGTAAATCTCTCTACTGCCAAAGAAATGTGGTCCACTCTGTGTGTTTTGTACGAAGGTACAAATGAAGTTAAAAAGAGCAGAAAGATTGCTCTTGTTAGAAAATATGAACTCTTTTCTTATGAGAAAGGAGGATCTCTCTCCAACTACTATAACCGCTTTAACAGTCTTCTTATTGACTTAAAACTGTTAGGTAGAGTGTATGACAATGAGGAAATCTTGTGCAAGTTTATGGAATGTCTTCCTGATTTTTAGGAAAACATCTGTACCTGTATAAAGACTACCAAGGATCTTGATCATATGCCTCTCACTGTTCTATATGGAACTCTCTTCAACTATGAGCAGACTAAACTGCAAAGGAAGTCTGTCATCACAGATATAAAGAGCTATCCTCTAGCTCTCCTAAGTGACTCTTCCAAAAAGACTAAGTGTATTCCCAGAATCACCTACCCATCCGACTCTGACCATGATAGTCAAGAAGATCCCAATGACCATTCGGAGGCATATCTTAGTGATGCTGAGGATGAATGTGAGGAAACTTCAGTTGACAAATTATCTGATGAAATGACCATGTTGGATGGGCATTCTAAATCCAAATGTAACGTCCCAAAAATTACAATAAAATTTAACTTTTAAAAATGTCATTTTAATTAAATAAACCACACGTGATTAAATCCAAATACACGTTTTGTCCAAAACCTCGTTAAGTTAAAAACCAATTCAATTTAAAGCAGCGGAAAACATAATAATTTTAAACATCAAGTCTCCAAAAGAAAATGGTGAAAGTCTTCTCAACACGCCAGTGTGTACCGTCACGCCTTACTGCCACTCGTACCTGAAACAACAATTCATAGGGAAAGGGTAAGCATAAAGCTTAGTGAATTCAAACACTTACGCACAATAGCAATTATATATACACCACTCCTATCAACAGATAGACATAAATACTCATTACATACTGGTCTGAGAATACGTCCTAAACAGGCAAACTCATGCAAGGACATAACAGTCCACCTCGGCACCCCGAGGTCTACATAGTCAATACAACCATCGGCCCCGCCGAACATCGGTCCAACCGAATAAATACAACCAACGGCCCCGCCGAACATCGGTCCAACCGAATAAATACAACCATCGGCCCCGCCGAACATCGGTCCAACCGAATAAATACAACAGTAAAGGTATTCTCCTAGACATTAATACAATTGGATATTACCCACAACCAAATCAACTAGCACACGCGTGCTACCGCAAAGCATATATAATCCCTATCCTACGCAGTGAGAGAACTCACCTCGAAAGCGTTGCAGAAGTTCCCAACTGACCACACAAGCTTGCCAACTCCAAAATCACTTCTCGTCACCTAAAGAAGTGCTACAAAGTGTCAACGCGAAGCCCCAACCCTCAATTATAAACATAAGACTAAACGAGCGACATTTCAGATTTTCGGTCTAAACTGCAGGTCTGTTCGGGACCTGCTTGTCCCCCTCTAGACCCACTAATCCAGAGATTAAGTCCCACAAACAGGAGGGTCTAGGTCTTAGCTTTCCAAGGACATATTATACGTGTTCTAACGATTTTCCTATAATTTTATACAATTATTCTAAGATTGAAACGTAAAGCTGGCAGATTCGGACCTGCTGCAAAAACGACCATTTTTCACCTAGATAGAGGCTTAACCAGGTTTTTGCTAAGACATGAAAAGTATTTCCGACACAGAATGTGAACCGTGGGCACCGATTTCGCCTCAAACCGAGTTACGATAGAAACGTTATGGCCGATACAAAACAGGGCAGAACCGATATCACCACATAAAATGATAACTTTATAAAAACGGTTTACGCGATTAGTTTAGGTTTCACGATTTAGGTTTAAGGTTTTAGGCTATAAGGGGCTGGACTCAACCGCGCACCACCCACTGCCACCTCCGGCAGTGGTGGTCGCCGGCGGCGGCGGCGATGGTGGTTTGGCATACGAAACCGACGAGGCTAGGGAAGAAATCGGTTAACACCCTTCGGACCACAACTACACCTGACCAAGCCGCGACCCCGCACGGTACAACCACCCTCCTGGTGGTGTACGGCGGCCACACACCGCCGGCAGCCATGGTTGCGGCGGCGGTGATGGTGTTGTGGTGCATCTATGACGAAAAGAAAACGAGAAGAAAGGAAAACTTTACCTCTCGATCGAGAACGCAGCAGCAACAAGAAACTCGTCGTCCGGCTCCTCTCTCTCTCTCTCTCTCGCGTCCTCTCCCTCTCTCGCTGCACTCTCTCTCGCCGGCAAAACACAGCGCCGGTGCTGTGTGGGTGTTCTCCGGCGGCAGCAGCAAAGAACCGGTGGGGAGGGCTTAGGGTCGATCGATGGCAGCATCAAAAGGAAAAAGGGGAAGGGAAAAATAGGGTTTGTGGTTGTGGGTGTGTTTGTCGCGAAAAGAAAACGAGAAGGGAAGGGGGAAGGGGTCGGTTCCACATGGGCCGAACCCCATGCACTTCTTTATCCAATTTGACACAATTAACCCCTACACTTCTATACCCTTTCAAAACAAAAAAAGAGTTTTAAGATATAATAACATTTTGGTCCTTGCCGCCTAACGCCGATAACAAAACAACGTTAAATGGAAATTTGCATTAATAAAAATAGGTCATACCGGGATACGGGCTTTACAACTCTCCCCCGCTTGAATTAGGCTTCGTCCTCGAAGTCTACGTCCGCAAACAGCTCCGGATAGTTCTCCCGCATCTCAGGCTCGGGTTCCCAAGTCCACTCGGAACCCTTTCGGTGCTTCCACTGGACCTTCACCAAACCAATTACCTTGTTACGCGAGGTCCTCGTCCTCATGTCAAGAATGGCCACCGGCTTTTCCACGTAATTAAGCCGCTCGTCGATATGAAATTCCTCGATAGGAATCACCGCAGACTCATCCACCACACACTTCCATATCTGAGACACGTGAAAGGTGTTGTGGATCAAACTCAGCTCGTCCGGTAACTCCAAGCGATAAGCTACCTTTCCCACTCGAGCGATGACCTTGTAGGGTCCAATGTAACGGGGTCCTAACTTTCCCCGCTTACGAAACCGAATCACCCCTTTCCAGGGTGAAACCTTCAACAAAACATAGTCTCCCACCTGAAACTCCAAATCTGATCGCCTCTTGTCGGCGTAACTCTTCTGCCGACTCTGTGCAGTAACTAGACGGTCCCGCACCATCTGTATCATCTCGGTCGTCCTCAGCACGATATCAGTGCTCCCTAATAGCCGCTGACCAACCTCGCCCCAACAAACGGGCGTCCTGCATTTCCTACCATACAACAACTCGTATGGCGGCATGCCAATACTGGAATGGAAGCCGTTGATGTAGGAAAACTCCGCCAGAGGAAGGTACTGATCCCAGCTACCTCCAAAATCGATAGCACATGCCCGAAGCATATCCTCGAGAGTCTGGATAGTCCGCTCACTCTGCCCGTCGGTCTGTGGATGAAAAGCCGTGCTAAAATGTAACCGCGTACCCATCTCCGTCTGAAACTTCTCCCAAAACCGGGAGGTAAAATGGGTATCCCTGTCAGAGACAATCGAAACTGGCACCCCGTGCCTGGCTACAATCTCTCGCACGAAAATCTCTGCGAGCTTCTCCGCCGAGGAGCTCTCCCTGATGGCCAAAACGTGAGTACTCTTGGTCAGACGGTCGACGATCACCCAAATAGCATCATTCCCACGTGGAGTCCTTGGGAGTTTCGTAATGAGATCCATCGTGATCTGCTCCCATTTCCATACCGGAATCTCTAAAGGCTGTAACTTCCCATGCGGTCACTGGTGCTCAGCCTTGACTTTTCGACAAGTCAAGCACACCTCTACACACTTGGCGACATCCCGCTTCATGCCGGGCCACCAATAATTCTCCCGCAGGTCGCGGTACATCTTTGTAGCTCCGGGATGAATAGAAAACTTGGACTTATGCGCCTCGTCTAACAATATCTGTCTGTTCCCACCAACGAGGGGAACCCAGACTCGACCATACCGGGTCAATAAACCCCGACTATCACGGACAAAATTCAGAATTTCGCCCGAAACTCTCTCGCGTTTGGCATTCTCGTCCCGAACTGCCACTTCCTGAGCACTACCTATCGACTCCAGGAGAGGTGCAACCACTGTTAACCAAACCCCGCAGTGGCTCACCAATCGGATGTCGACTAAGTGCGTCCGCAACAACATTCGCTTTACCCGGGTGGTAAAGTATCTCACAATCGTAATCTTTAACCACGTCAAGCCATCTCCTCTGACTCATATTGAGGTTTTGCTGGTCCATCAAGTATTTGAAGCTTTTATGGTCAGTGTATATCGTACACTTGACGCCATACAGGTAGTGCCTCCAAAACTTGAGAGCAAACACCACTGCTCCCAACTCTAGGTCATGTGTCGGGTAGTTCGCCTCATGAGGCTTCGACTGCCTCGAAGCGTAAGCTATAGCCTTACCGTGCTGCATGAGCACGGCGCCCAACCCCTGGTGAGATGCGTCACAATACACTACTAGATCCTCCATACCCTCGGGCAAAGTCAACACCGGAGCCTCGCATAAACGTCTGCGTAGCTCCTCAAAAGCTCTTTGTTGTTCCTCACTCCAGCTAAAAGCCGCAAATTTCTTCGTCAATCGGGTCATAGGTAATGCAATCTTGGAGAAATCCTGGATAAATCTCCGGTAGTACCCTGCTAACCCAAGAAAACTCCGTACCTCAGTGGGAGTTTTCGGCACTTCCCATCGCATTACTGCCGTAATCTTGGCCGCATCGACCATAATACCATTCTGGTTTACGACATGTCCTAGGAATTGGACCTCCCGTAACCAGAACTCACACTTGGAGAACTTAGCATAAAGCTTCTCCCGCCTCAAAACCTCCAAAACTTCTCGCAAATGCATCTCGTGCTCTTCTTTCGACTTTGAATACACAAGAATATCGTCGATGAACACAATCACCGACCGATCCAGCATCGGGTGACACACCCGGTTCATAAGATCCATGAACGCTACTGGTGCATTGGTGAGTGATAACGCCACTTTTTGGCGTTATTTTCGGTTCTCAAACCAATGAGATTGGCTTGTGTTCAAGTAAAAAGGCGTGTATTTTACGGTTTATCTAGTGAATTATGCAGGTTAGCTAAAAGGCGCCATTCCTCGAGAAAAGAAGCTAAAAAGAGCCCAAAACGAGTCAAAACGAAGCCTAACGGAAGCCCAAAAGTCAAGCCCGAGACCCGCGCCCGAACCAGGACCCGATCCGCGAACCAAACCCGACCCAGAAAGGCATCAGAAAGGCGCGCGACCTTCTGCGCGACTTGCAAGTCGCGCCAGAAGTCGCGTATGCCTCTGTTTGGTCGATTTCAGCTTTAATTTTTGGGTTTAGGTCATTCTTTCATTACGCAACTTTCACACGACGACCAGGGGCGATTTTTGGGGCGATTTCTGGAGACTTTTCGGAGCTTTCAGAGTCACGATCGAGAGCCGATCAAGGAGACGCTCAACACGCGAAGTAGAGACGAGCACGAGAGAAGGGAGTTCATCATCTTACTGTTTACGATTACATCTTTTACGCTTAATCATGTTTACGTACACTTTCGCATCTATTTCTCTTGTGTTTGAATCCACCAACGGCATGAACTAACCTGTTCATGCTGGGGGTTGGAATGAATTTGGTTTGTAAGCATGTGAATAATTGACTTGACACTTTATCAGTTTTTCCTCATTAATGAAGCATGTGATTTTATGTTTAATGCTTTTGAGAGTCTAGCTAGCTTTCAATTGTTTTGTTATTTTCAGTTGAGTTCGAGAGAATTAACTGTTAAATAGAACTAGGAATTGCATGCCTAAGACGATAAATCGGTGATAGAGATATACCGAGTAAGTCTTAGTCCCAATTGAACCGTTAGTTGGAAATCGAGAGATAAAACCTAGCCGTTTAACATAAATCTTGTGCTTAATGTATTTTGAAATCCATAGGTTGAGATCGAAAGATAAAACCTGTCCTTTTTTTTGAAATAAAACCCGTGTTGCTCGAAAGAGAACAACGGTGATCTTAAAAGATTTGGGAATCATTAAATGGATTAACTGGTAATTGTTTCGAGTCAAGTGTTTGCATGTGTAAAACCTTAGGATTTCCAACCCTCAACTATTTTCTCTATTGATTTTTCCTCAAGTTGTCTACTGTTCCGTTGCGATTTATTTTCTTGCAATTAAGTAGTTTAATATCAAACCATCTCTCAATTTAACAGTTCAGTTAATAGCGATTGTAGTAATTGTGATACTTAGTTCCTAGTTCCCGTGGATTCGATACTCGTACTTACCGTACGTTATTACTTGATTCGACACCGTACACTTGCGGTAAGATTTAGGGGGGTTGATACCCGCCTATCAGTGAGCCCGAAAGGCATCACCACAAACTCGTAATGGCCATAACGTGTACGAAAGGCCGTCTTCTCCGTATCCTCACTCCTCACCCGCATCTGATGATACCCCAATCTCAGATCAATCTTAGAGAACCACGAGGCTCCCTGAAGTTGATCGAACAAGTCATCGATCCTTGGCAGAGGATAACGATTCTTCACCGTAAGCTTATTCACTTCACGGTAGTCTATACACATCCGTTGGGACCCGTTCTTCTTTTTCACAAACAGAATCGGGGCTCCCCACGGTGAACAACTCGGCTTGATGACTCCTTTTCGAGAAGTTCCTGCAACTGAGTGTACAACTCCTTCATTTCCAGTGGAGCCAGGCGATAAGGTGCCTTGGCCACCGGAGCAGCTCCCGGGATCAAGTCAATGCGGAACTCTACCTGTTGCTCGGGAGGTATCCCCGGTAATTCATCGGGAAATACATCAGCAACCTCCCGTACAACTGGCGCATCATCCGCAGTCTTCTTCTCTCCGACGTCGCGCGTGTCTAACACATGCGCTAAATATCCCTGACCACTGTGCTGCAAGTATCTCTGAGCCCCCGCAGCCGGACATATCGCTGAGGTCCGCCTGGGCGGGTCACCCTGAACTAGCAGTTCTCCCCCGCTTGGGGTTCGAACTCGTACTTGTTTGCGACGACAAACAATCTCCGCATCGAAAGCATCCATCCAATCCATGCCCACAATCACGCACAACTCTCGCATAACAATCGGAATCAAATCAGTCAGGAATCTCACACCAGAGATCTCTAAAGTGCACCCCCGGTACACGTCAGTAACCGTCATGGTCCGGTCATCAGCAACCTCAACCACAAGTGGACAGCCTAACCGTCCTACAACTCGGCCCAAACACTCACTAACAGTGTGAGACACGAAAGGATGAGTAGCCCCGCTATCAAACATCACCACAGCAGGAACCGAGTTAACTAAGAACGTACCTGTCACCACTTTATGAGTAACTTGTGCCTCCTCCACTCTCAGTTGATGAACTCTACTTCGGGCCGCCTCCATCACCGCAGCAAGTGTAGCATACTGCGCAGCACTCACGAACTCCCTGGTCTCGATACGTAACATATTCTTGTACCGCGTCCTCTTCATGTCCTCAGAAGCAGCATAATAAGGACAGAAAAATGCCATTTCCGTGAATTTTCGGTTCATCTCCTTTACCGCCTCCGCAGTCTGAGAGAGTTCCAAGGACTCTTTAGCAACCCTCTCCATCTCCACTGGAGGCACATACTCTGCACGAAAACGTACGACGAACTCCTCCCAGGTCAAGTGGTGCGCTCGTTAAGCGTCAAGCAGTAGCACACCAGTCTTTCGCTCCGTCTCGTAACAGATTCACCGCGAAGCGAACTTTCAAGTTCTCAGGACAACCACTGGTAAGGAATGCGCACTCCATAACCGATCCCGATACTAAAACTCTCTCTCTTGGGGCTGCCCACCGGCAGGGGGTGGAATCGCCGCGATGCGCTCCTCCACCAACACTACTACCTCAATACGAATGGCGGTCAAAACCTCGGGGATCGCCTCCATAATAGCATGCGTCACCTCGGCCGTAAACATCTCACGAATCTGCTCAGCCGTAATCCCCGTACCAGCATCTGAATCAACATTGTTGTTCCTCCTTAACGAGCTATTAGCACACATTAAAACCCGCTAACTACGCTCACACTCAACTCCTCGGATTCCCCGTGACTTTCCCCGACTCGAGCACTGATCATGTGCTTCCGATAGTAGGAGCTCTACTACTACCTTCCACACCTATCATCACTCGTTCCGAGTCCCATCCCGAAGTGTCCAAGTAGTTTCTCGCCGATAACTACACCCATATGCCCGTACCAGCATATGTACACACTCTTCCTACTAGCCATGACGAAATTCCTACTAGCCATGACGAGTCGCCTCGCGAATACCCAGTCACATGCAGCGTGAAGTCAAATAGACATTCGAATACAAGATTCTATCCTAGAACGGTTGGACTCAAACAAGAGCTGCGCAATAGAACTAAATCAGATATTCTAAGGCTATGTGATTCTTACTACATACAACCTATAGGGCATTCACTTAACAAGCTACCATGATTAGCAAAAATTGCTACTAGCAAGCAACAAACATGCAGTACAGTGTAAATAGCACAGGAAATCTAGCATACATACTTCTATGTTCTAGAAAGCAATAAATACACTAAGTACTGTACCTTTTCCCTTGGCTTCGGCTGACTGTACACACTGCGCCCTCGCTCATCGTTTCCCAAACGTTCTTTCCCTTTATTTTATTTTCCAAAAATCTTTAAGAGAAATTTTTCATAGCCGCGAACTTGAGTCCAAACACACCGAGATGTGTTCGGTTCACTCAAGCTGTGCTCTGATACCAAGTTGTAACGTCCCAAAAATTACAATAAAATTTAACTTTTAAAAATGTCATTTTAATTAAATAAACCACACGTGATTAAATCCAAATACACGTTTTGTCCAAAACCTCGTTAAGTTAAAAACCAATTCAATTTAAAGCAGCGGAAAACATAATAATTTTAAACATCAAGTCTCCAAAAGAAAATGGTGAAAGTCTTCTCAACACGCCAGTGTGTACCGTCACGCCTTACTGCCACTCGTACCTGAAACAACAATTCATAGGGAAAGGGTAAGCATAAAGCTTAGTGAATTCAAACACTTACACACAATAGCAATTATATATACACCACTCCTATCAACAGATAGACATAAATACTCATTACATACTGGTCTGAGAATACGTCCTAAACAGGCAAACTCATGTAAGGACATAACAGTCCACCTCGGCACCCCGAGGTCTACATAGTCAATACAACCATCGGCCCCGCCAAACATCGGTCCAACCGAATAAATACAACCATCTGCCCCGCCGAACATCGGTCCAACCGAATAAATACAACCATCGGCCCCGCCGAACATCGGTCCAACCGAATAAATACAACAGTAAAGGTATTCTCCTAGACATTAATACAATTGGATATTACCCACAACCAAATCAACTAACACACACGTGCTACCGCAAAGCATATATAATCCCTATCCTACGCAGTGAGAGAACTCACCTCGAAAGCGTTGCAGAAGTTCCCAACTGACCACACAAGCTTGCTAACTCCAAAATCACTTCTCGTCACCTAAAGAAGTGCTACAAAGTGTCAACGCGAAGCCCCAACCCTCAATTATAAACATAAGACTAAACGAGCGACATTTCAGATTTTCGGTCTAAACTGCAGATCTGTTCGGGACCTGCTTATCCCCCTCTAGACCCACTAATCCAGAGATTAAGTCCCACAAACAGGAGGGTCTAGGTCTTAGCTTTCCAAGGACATATTATACGCGTTCTAACGATTTTCCTATAATTTTATACAATTATTCTAAGATTGAAACGTAAAGCTGGCAGATTCGGACCTGCTGCAAAAACGACCATTTTGCACCTAGCTATATGCTTAACCAGATTTTTGCTAAAACACGAAAAGTATTCCCGACCCAGAATGTGAACCGTGGGCACCGATTTCGCCTCAAGCCGAGTTACGATGGAAAAGTTATGGCCGATACAAAACAGGGGCAGAACCGATATCACCACATAAAATGATAACTTTATAAAAACGGTTTACGCGATTAGTTTAGGTTTCACGATTTAGGTTTAAGGTTTTAGGCTACAAGGGGCTGGACTCAACCGCGCACCACCCACTGCCACCTCCGGCAGTGGTGGTCGCCGGCGGCGGCGGCGATGGTGGTTTGGCATACGAAACCGACGAGGCTAGGGAAGAAATCGGTTAACACCCTTCGGACCACAACTACACCTGACCAAGCCGCGACCCCGCACGGTACAACCACCCTCCTGGTGGTGTACGGCGGCCACACACCGCCGGCAGCCATGGCTGCGGCGGCGGCGGCGGTGATGGTGTTGTGGTGCATCTATGACGAAAAGAAAACGAGAAGAAAGGAAAACTTTACCTCTCGATCGAGAACGCAGTAGCAACAAGAAACTCGTCGTCCGGCTCCTCTCTCTCTCTCTCTCGCGCGTCCTCTCCCTCTCTCGCTGCACTCTCTCTCGCCGGCAAAACACAGCGCCGGTGCTGTGTGGGTGTTCTCCGGCGGCAGCAGCAAAGAACCGGTGGGGAGGGCTTAGGGTCGATCGATGGCAGCAGCAAAAGGAAAAAGGGGAAGGGAAAAATAGGGTTTGTGGTTGTGGGTGTGTTTGTCGCGAAAAGAAAACGAGAAGGGAAGGGGGAAGGGGTCGGTTCCACATGGGCCGAACCCCATGCACTTCTTTATCCAATTGACACAATTAACCCCTACACTTCCATACCCTTTCAAAACAAAAAAAGAGTTTTAAGATATAATAACATTTTGGTCCTTGCCGCCTAACCCCGATAACAAAACAACATTAAATGGAAATTTGCATTAATAAAAATAGGTCATACCGGATACGGGCTTTACACCAAATCTCACCCCTCTTCTGGAAAATCTAAGTTTGGTAGAAAATCATCCTCTTCTCTCTCCAAATACTCTTCTTTGGACAAATCTAATGAGGAATGTTTTAACTGTGGTAAAAAGGGTCATTTTGATTCTGAGTGTAGAAGTAAACACCTTGAAAGACCCATAACTGCTTCCTCAGGCCGATTTTCCTCAAAATCGGGAAGATCCAAATATGATTCCCAAAAGTTCAGCCAACACCTCTCTTCTGCAAATTCTGACCGGGCTGAAAGATACAAGGAAAAATACAAGAGAGAAAAGGAAAGAAATGAAAGACTTGTTAGAAGAGGAAAGGGTCTGCCTGCTAAAACTCATGATTTGGCAGATGAACCCACATCTGAAAGCGAGAATGACACCTCAAATGTCTGTTTCATGGCCAAGATAAATGACATGGATGATTCAGAAGGCCACACCTCCTCAACTGCTCTTGTATCAGCTAAGCGCTTCTCCTCCTCATCACAGGTACATCCATTTCTATCTCTTTCTGATGCTGAAAAGATTGAAGAATTTGATTCTTTATCTATTGATCTTTTTGATGCTAAAACTGCTAAGAAAAAGGCAAATGCTCAAATAAAATCTCTTTCATCTTAACTGCTATTGTGTCACTCTCAACTGGAAAACCTTGACAAAGTCAAGGCTGAGCTTGAAGATCTAAAATCCATCAACTTTATTCTTGCCAAGGAGAAAAACAAAATATTCAAACGTTTTCAAAAGGAGCAAGAAATTATGAGAAAATGGATCAGTTCTTCCAAAAATCTGGAAAAGATTTTTCAAGATCAGATTTCTTGTAATGACAAAACTGGTCTAGGCTTTGGAAAAATGGAAACTGATCAATCTTCAAAATCTCATGCTTCCACCTCATGTGCTTCACCTACTTTTTGTGAAACTTCCAATTCTAATTCTATTGGGTCTATGTCCATGAATTCCGCCGATTCATCTGAAGATTTAAAATTTGGAATGTTTTTAAAGGCAAAAGATCCCATTTCCTTTCCAAAGAAAAAGGCTCAAGATTCCAATGATTCTTCCACACCTATCCATGACTTTAAAAAATTATTGACTTTAGATGATGCATCCTCCTCTTCCAACTCAAACAAAATATTTTCTAACTCTGAAAAAGGCAAGTCTCTGGGTGCCGATTCTTTTTTAAAAGGAACTCCTCCAAATTTTTCTAAAACTACCTATGTGACTTCTCCTACCGATTTTCTTCCCCGGTCTGTGAGCCTCAAAATGTCCAATTCAAAGGAAAAGATTTCTGTCCTCCCAAATTTTGAAAAAGGAATTTTAGGTGCTGCACCCACTGTTCTAAAAGGCTAGCCGTAACAGCCGCCATGGCGCGCCGTGGCTTAAGGCTTGTGCCTCACGCCACGTTATGCCTGTGCCACGCCATGGCCCAATGTGTGGTCTTTTATGACGTGATATTTGATTTTTCTTTACATTTTTAATGTCTTATTTTCTAGTTTTGAATATGTAACCTAATTTAACTTGTTTATTATCATTTAATTATCGAGTGATAGTACAAAACATATGTTTTTATATATAATATTATATATGATATAGAAATTTGCCGCCATAAGCCACGCCTTGATAAAAACCGTGGCCTCGCCGTTGCTTCTAAGGCTTAAGGCTTGGTCTCGCCGCCACACCACGCCTCACGCTATTTAGAACCTTGGCTGCACCCCAATTCTTTGTTACCTCATCAAAATATTTGAAGATAACCAAAGGGGGCAAAAGTAAGGAAAAATGTCAAGATTCTAAAAAGAACTTTCTTTATAGAAAATGTTATATTTGTGGTGATGTTTCTCATTTTGCCAAAGACTGTCCGAAAGAAAGAATTGATCTGAGTGACACAAATTCTTTTCCTTCATCATCTAACCCAAAAGGACCCACCACCAAATGGGTACCTAGGAAATAAATTCTTTGTGATTGCAGTTTTTGAGCTAAACAGATGGACCTATGTGGACCAGTATAAAAGTGACAAAACTGAAGAAATCATCAAGTTCATCAAGAAAACTGAAGTGTAAAATGGTGAACTTTTGGATCTCTTCTTGTATTGAAAATCCTTCCTATTGTTACACTCACTAAGTGCCTACATTCTCTCTGCCGACATCATCATATCTCCCATCACCCACTTCATTACCTACACTCTATTTCCCACTATACATCTCACCCCACCTTTTCTCATCCATCCCACCACATATATTACCCCAACCTCATTACTTTATCATCTTACCATCCGTCTTACCATCCAACACTCTCCCCTCTCTTACAATCTCTATCAACCAACTTCTTCAGTCATGTTCCTTCATCTCAAAACTTATAGATTGCCCATTTCTCCAAATTCCATTTCTGGTCAGCATGATTCTCCCCACCTACCGATATTCCAAAAAAAAATGTTGAGATCATCGGTGAGACTCCCACCGATCCAATAGGTGAAGACTCCCACCAAAATCTCCCCTACACCATTCTCCAATAAACCTCCATCGGTGAGACACTCTATCTCACCAAAACCTCTTTTCTCTCACAGAACCAACTTTCTATGTGCCATCTCCTCATCCCATCCCTTCTTCCATCATATTTCACTCTTGGTCAGCAACCCAACTCTCCTTTTCACAAAACCCACCTACTACAAACTCTTCTGCAGATGTCATCCCAAATCCTCAAACTCAATCCTTTTGGGTCATCAAAAAATTGGAAGATGGAATTCCAATCTTTTCTTCACTTAGAAGATTTTCTCCATGATGCCTTAGAATATTTCATCCACCCTCTTCCAAAATGCCTTAGAAGATGCCATAGAAGATTTCCTTCAACCTCTTCAAGAAATTCCACCGAATTTTTGTCCAACTCTTGCAAATTTTCGGTGGGGAAGCAAAAAAAAATGCTACCGATTTTCCACCGACATTACCTCCGACTTTCATCAAAATTTTGTCTAAAAATCGGTGGGTATGCTATTATTTTCGGTGGGATATGCTAATTTTTTTTTAAAAAAATCAATTTTTTTTTAAAAAAATCAATTTTTTTTCTTACCGACCATACCACCGAAATTTCGGTGGTTGACCCCCCAAAATCGGTGGGTTTGAGTAAAAAAAATCCCTATCGAAATTCCCACCGAAAATCCTCAATTTTCATCTTCAATTTCGGTGGATGGCTCCCAATTTCGGTGGGAAGACCAAAAAAAAATGTCGGTGTTTCCGATTGTTTGTGGTGTTTCTTCTCCGTCGAACGCTGAGGGGGAGAAACCATCTGAGGGGGAGCAACTACCTGAAGGGAAGAAACTATCTGAGGGGGAGCATTATCAGCGTCCAACTCGATCAACACCAACCCTCAGTACACATGTTCAACTCCAACTCAAAATTTGGTCAAAGATATGGGAACCGACAAACCAACCAAGGGGGAGCAGATTTGTCTAACCAATGTAACTAAGGGGGAGACAAACCAAGACAAAGAAAGAAGGGTGATGACTGCCGAATAGGAAGCTGAAGATGCTATGAGAAAGAAAGAAGATTCAAGATATGGGCAATGGCATCCTGAGGCTATCTCACTCAAACTTAAACCTCCTTCAAGGATTATCACCAAGATGGATCTGGGCATATCTGTTTCTTCTATGATGGAAGTACATTCTATTTCATTCATATTGTTTATTCTTTATTCTTTCATTCATTTCATTCATTGTAAATATCATATACAAAAAATGGAATGTGTGAAAAAGAACCCAAAAGAGTAAAACAGGGTCAACATGCATTATTCATTGTCTTACTCATGTTTTTATAAGTATGGATGTCATCATCAAATAGGGGGAGATTGTTGGGTCATCAAAGATTTGAAGATGACCTCATGATCTCCTTCTCATACTTTGAAAAACATTTTCCATACTTAGAGAAATTTTGGATGGTTCTTTGTAATGTCTTGTACAAGATAGCAAATGTTTGGTGAAGTCAAAGATCAACCAAAGTCAAGATTGAAGATCCTCTCATTGTGGAAGTGAGAGATCCCACATCAACAACTACAAGTCATTGTCCACCGATGGTGTTCCCACACATCGGTGGACACCTTCCCACCGACATTCTCTTTTGTCGGCCAACAATATCCCACCTATGAAGGCTCTCAAATCGGTGGGATATCAAGAATTCTTGATGGATGCTTTTCTTCAAGTGGAGTCACAAGTCTCATAGTACATATCGGTGGGTTCCTCAAAGTTGGAGGATTCTCTCATAACTTCACTCCTAAGAAGACTCTCACCTACCTTGTCCATGACAAGTCGGTGGGATTCTCAAATAGGAGGATCCTCCTTGTGTCCATGCTAAAAGGTTTTATCTTCAAAGAATGAATGTCTGGGTATGGAAGAAAAAGGTTCATTTGTCCTTTTCCCATTCTTAGATATTGTCTCCATCAAACCTTTCTAGCATTATAGGAAAAGATACATCAACTTTTGAGAGCCAAACCTATCCTTCCAATGACAAAGTGACAAGTGTCCCATGCATCACATGCTCATGGAACTATATAAAGATGAAGACCTCTCCTTGCAGAACATCACTTGAAAGACTTGAAGATTACTCTGTGCTCAAGATATTCTACTCCTTTCTCTCTTTGAACTTTATAGCTTTCAATCTTTGTGTTTTAGAAGTTGTTTAGTTTTCAGTATTACTTTGTGAAGATTGTTAGAATAGATTTTATCTGTTCTTTCCGCAACAATCTAATTGTTCTATGTGTTCTATGTGTAATTATTGTTGAAAGATTTTCAATAATAGAATTAAATTAAAGTGGAAAAATTGTGTATTGTATTCAACCCCCCCTTCTACAATACCTGTTCCTGTTCTTGTAAGCCATCTAGGACTAACAGAGATCGAGATACTTCTATCCCAAGGAAGTAACGAAGTCGTCCAAGATCAGTAACTTGAAATTGAGTCTGTAGAAACTCTTTTAGTTCTGAAATACCGGTGCTATCATCCCCAGTGATGATAATATCATCTACATAGACCACCAGTATGATATGTAGATCGTTATGGTGTCTAAAAAACACAGAATAATCCTGAGAACTGCAAGTCATACCGAACTCCTAGAGAAATCTGAAAAACGGCCAAACCATACTCTAGAAGATTGTTTAAGACCATACAATGAACGTCGCAATCGACATACCTTTGTAACCTCCTCCTCAATAACAAACACATGTGGTTGTTCTATGTACACCTCCTCCTCAAGAATGCCATTAAGAAAGGCGTTCTTGACATCCAACTGATGAAGGGGCAATGATTGATGGCAGCCAAAGCGATACAAATGCGAACATAGGGCATTTTAGCCATGGGGGAAAATGTCTCGTCATAATCAACCCAATGGGTTTGAGAGTAACCCTTGGCAACTAATCGGGCTTTCAGACGATGCAGTGAGCCATCAGGATTAACTTTCACTGTGAAAACCCACTTACAGCCGACTTTACGCTTTACATGAGGAAGTTGTTCCAAATACCAAGTATGATTCTTCTGTAAGACATCCATCTCTTCCTGCATTGTCTTAAACCATCCTAGGTGATTGAGGGCCTCAGTCACATTTCTGGGAACAATATACACGACTCTGAAGAAATGTGAGAGTAGGCAAGGTAATCATGAATGGGATATGGATGCAAGTCCATGTGCCTTTTTGTAAGGCAATTGGAATATCCGGGAGAGGAGCACCAGGCAGGTCATAACGTTCGGTATGTAGTGGTACAGGGATATCAAAGACCGGGTCGGGGGAAATATTAGAAGGCGATGATAGGTGTGTATCAGGTGGTGGAACGGGAGACGTACCAGGAACATCATGCATAGGTTGGCACTCTTGGGTCTCAGACACTTGTCGTTGGCGCTGTCGAGCATACTGTTGTCAGATTTATGCAACCTCTGAGATTCACTTAAATAGATCTTGGCGCAAGTATACACCTTAATCTACTATCGTCTCGTAACAAGTAATAATGGTAAAAGTACCAGATATCGATCCACATGGAAAACTTGTGAAAGCTTTTCAAAAAGTCCAATTTTTAAAATCCGACTTCAGATGGCGAATTCGAAAACAGATTTGAGTGGTTTGTTTGAGTTATCACTAACAAGAAAGTTCAGTCGTAAGAAAAGGCAAAGGGTGCAAAGGTTCGTTAGGACAAATATAAATAAGCCGGTAAAAAGATATTATAGCAGTCTCATTTATCTCAGAATTAACATTTAATGTAACTCTTTGGAAGTTACACATTGTCATACATTTAATTAGTTGTCAGTTAATTATATGTAATCTTTAATTACCTGAGATAACTCAACGAGACTTTAAACTATATTTTTGACACCTTTTTACTTTCTATCGGCCTCGTTCCTAATTCTGCCTTGCACCCCAAGCTAAGGTTTTTAGCTTATCATAGCTTGGTATTTCTTACAAAAGATTCAAATACAGTTAAGTAAATAATGGAGACGAAAGAAACAAAATACAAATATTGAAATTTAAAAAGGAAACTTGTCGCGCAATTTATTAAAATCTTAAGTGAAGACATAAATTAAGTTGCAGGAAATATAAATGACTGGAATGTAAATGCGAGAAATGTAAATAAAGCAGTAAATGACATAAATTAAAGGTGCAATTCGTGCAACAGATTTAATAACTTGCGCGGGAAGTCTCGTTTGAAAATTTGAATATTTGTGAAAACTTGGAAATAATAATCTCGAGCGATTAGAAACTCACCACTGACACTTAAGGAATTTAATCCTAAAGTATCGCCACGTTTTACGGCTTTGTTCTAAAAGTGAGATTAAAATGACCAAAAGAAACAAACAACTAACAACTTGGTGAATTGGAAATATTTGCTCCAATTATTTAATTACTAGCCACGATGCTCGAATGGAAATTAATCCAAAATGTAGCTTCGATTTTGAAGACTTGAATTAGCAGAGAATGACAAGTTTAATTCCAATAATTCAACCAAACAATTATACTTATCCAACAAAATGCAAATTACCAAAAGAACTTGATTGTTTTCAACAAAGGATTTCAAACTACAAGCTTGGATGAAATCTTGACTTGCAAACTTCTAACTAGGAAATTCAAGTAACCACTAACACTTAGAAGCTAAAGAAAACATAGAATATATTAAACTAGGAAGACAAAGAAAGCATGTTTAAAAACAAAAACTTGGAAGGGTATTTATAGGGTTACAATACTTAGGCTCCAAGTATTACCCTAAAGATGATAAAAATTAAATACTTGTAGAAACCCTAATCTTCATCTTCTTCATGGGCTTTAGCATTACACCAAAATGAGCCCAACTATCTTGGCCAAATTGAAAGAAGATGATCCAAGTCTTTGGCCCAATTCCGATGTCCAACAAAATCCGAGAGCAAGCCCACACTAAGCCCAATTCCGTCCTTTACGGCTTCTCCGGAATCCTGAAAAATTTGAAAGTTTAAATATAAAAATAAACGTAAGAAAATAGACTAAAATAAATCTAAAATTCAGCAAATCGTTAATAAATAAATAAAACCTAAAAACGCATAAAATAAGATAATTAAAGACACAATTCACTAAATTGGGTAAAATAAAAGACACAATAGGTGGTGATTGAGGGTTAATAAACCAACACCTATCACAACCTCAAACTTAAATCGTTGCTTGTCCCCAAGCAACAAAAAGAAAGAATTAAAGACTCAACGCAACTCAAAAAAATAAAATTGGAAGTGTTTCATCACCATTGACATGTTCATAACTCAAACAATTTAAAGCTCATAGCCCTTCATAAGCGTAGTTCCTTCATTCGGTTTCACAAAGTATCAACCACAACCTAGCCTAAATTTATCTTTGCTCAACTTGGGATCATCATGGTGGTTTGGTATGAAAGTGCACATGACTTTTTCATTCTTTTATGTGTATGCCTTTTTCCACATAACTCACATATTCACTCAATGGTACCATTTTACTACCATTCTTCTCATATTGAGGTATAAAGTGGACATTTTGGTCTCTTTTGCGCTTTTAGTGTCTTTGACGCTTTTTTTCATGCTAGAGGAATAGAGCTATGCTCTTTTTGATCCCTTACTCACTTGTATGCATGCTTTTTCATTTTTTTTCTTTGATGGTATGTGGTTTTGTTGTGTATGGTTAACGCAAGTTGCCGTCAACCTCAAACTTTGAAGGAGACAACGCCCTCATTGGCTCAAGAGTGTAGGTAACGAAAGAAGGAAAGTGTATAAAGGCCGTAGATATGGAGATGTAGGCCCAATCAATGAAAACAATCCCAAGATGATCCAAGTGTTGCTCAATAAATGGTTGGCTAGTTTATGATGATAATTTCAAAATAAATGAAAGGCCCAAAAGTTTAATGTGGCTATGAAATTAAATGTAAAAATTAGAGAACATATGTCAAGTGTGGTGCATTAAAACAAACGAGAAAATTAATACCCGAACATCTAAAAAAATAAAAATAAAAATAAAAATAAAAGATACTAAAATTATGACGCAAACAAAGAGAGGTGTAGTGATAGAACCTGGCCTACTCAATATGAGTAGGAGTAGCCGATGCGTGCATGAATGGAAATGGTGGGAACCCGTCCAATGCTCTCGGGTTCATGATCCACAACTCTTCCCTCCAAACTTTGTCCTTGTGTTCCACATAAGCCAACCATCTTTTTCTCTCCTCACGGACAGCCCCTACGCTGTCTTCTACAACCAATAATCTGCTGTTAACCCTCTCAGTTTTTCGTTTCAAACTCTTCCTAATCAGCCTTGCTTGATCACAAATGCAATCCTTGATTTCTTGCCAAGATCCCATACTTCCAATACGACTTTCAACATGTGGTGGGTTGCATTTAAACAACCTGGTGGGTTGCATTTAAACAACCTTTGTGTAACACCCTCAAAATTTGGAATGAGCAACTAACTTTAATTCCAATAAATTAAACTAAAAGATGATAAAATTACTTCTACATATCATCCTTGAAAATACCTCAAAGTTTAAACATAACAAATTAAACAGCTAACAACTCTAGGCGGGTGTTACTTAACCCAAATAAAAGTTGCTAATCCCAAAAGTGCGGAAAACTTCGCTAAGCATCTCACTTCCCGTGCACTCTACTAGCACTCATCACTTCGCAGTGTAGCTAAAGCTATTCCCAACCTGAACCTGTTGCACATGCCGACAAATAAAAAGGTTAGGCTAACGCCTAGTGAGTTCAAGAGTTTACATCATGAGCAAATCATTTGATAAACCAAAAGCTTCAACTTAATAAATGATTTTTTAAAAGGGTTTGTATAAAAGACATCGACAACCCATTTTCCAAACACACACAATTTCTGAGAGGAAAGCTTCCAATGAAAATCGTTTCTCTACAAAGGACTCATATCCAAAATTCACATCAAGAGTTAATTAATAATAATTTCTCAAATAATCGTCAATGCGAATAAAAATCCAATAGTTAAAACATCCAATAAGGATGTAACATAAATCCGTCCATCAATCATGGAAAACAATCCATATGCATATAATATAACCTCAACAATGCGAATAAAAAAAATACCCGAAATCAACACCCTTTGGTGACGGGGGAGACCCGATCTCATCGAATGTGGCAACCACATAAATTAAACCACGATTAATAAATGCAAGTAAGCTTCTTGGATGTGGAAAACAGATGCCATCAACCATACTAGGTCTTTAGTCGATCTTCGGCATCAATCATACTAGATCTTTAGCCCATCTTAGACATCAACCATACTAGGTCTTTAGTCCATCTTAGGCGTCAACCATACCAGGTCTTTAGCCCCTCTTAGACATCAACCATACTAGGTCTTTAGTCCATCTTCGGCATCAACCATACTAGGTCTTTAGCCCATCTTGGACATCAACCATACTAGGTCTTTAGTCCATTTAAAACCACCAAGTTCAACCATACTAGGTATTTACCTTGGAAACCCACCATCCAAAACAAGCTTACTTGACTTAAAAATTTATACATGACCTCAAAAGAATAACCAATGCATTCAAATCATGTAAATCTCAGATACAATGCAATTCATGCAAATCAAACCCCAAGCCCACGTCGAGCTTATTAAAACCGGGCGAATGCCCTCAAGACTCAACTGAGTCCGAAACCGAGCCCTCTGCTCAAAAGATCTAATGATCGTTTATCAATATCAACTCATGCAAATAAAATGCATCTAACCCACATCATGCAAACACACGCTCCGAGGCATGATTATCTCACAACCCCTTCATTACCACCTTCCCAATGAAGTCAAATCATAAATGCATCTATATGGGTGTGTGTATACGTATATGCAACTCTTTCATAACTCAACAATGCATATAACCCACCAAGGTTCATTAGTCCCAAAGGTACTAAGAATACAAAACCATCAAACAGTCTTCGCACATAAGACCAACACTCAAACCGACACATTATTCAAATAAAATGCAAATAAGCATATAACACATCCCAGACTCCATCTCGAGTCACTAAAACCGGTAAACACTCAAAAGACTCATTTGAGTATAAATCAAGCCTTTAAAGGCCAAAATAAACGTTTGGCTAAATACGCGTCGCTCACACGGTTATGTAAACCAAAATACATCGTTTCCCAAAATCTTTACCCTCTTAACTTCTCAATTGGCCATCGGCCCAAGATAAAAGGTTTACCCTCCCAAAATATTCATACGGCCAAGATTGACCCAAAACCCCAATTCACACGTTTACATTTTCGAAATGTAACATATCATAATTATTGCACAATCACATAAACACTAAAAGTGTATTTTGACCAAATCATCCTCACCTATGCAATAAATTAACATAACATCTTTCACTCATGATTTATTCATCAATCACTCAAATCCCCAAATGTGGGTGTTTTACTAGATATGTAAAGCTCAACACTTTGATTTAATTCAAAACCCACTGAACACTCAACAAGGGATAGTTTCATATAAAGAACATAAATATTTTAAAAATAAACATTTTGGCATGTACAACGTTTTCACAAATCAACTTGAACTCACCTTGCTAGATTTAGGCTAAATCTAGATTTTTCCCGACGTAAGCTCATTTGAAGAAACACGAATCCTCAAGCCAAAATTTCCAAAAACCTAGATCTATAAGTTTCCAACCATGAGTATTCATATTCAACCACCTTAAAACCATTTAGAATTGTTCCCCAAACACCAACCATCAAAATCTCCATTTATACCCAAAACCCCAATTTGACCTAACTTTTCTCAAAATCATCCAAACTAAAATTGGAGAAACAAAACACTAGGAGATCATCAATAGAACATTTATAACTCATAATGAAGCTTGTAAATGGAGGAAATGAACTTACCACTTACGTTTTGATGAAAAAATAGAAAACCCCAAAAATCTCTAGTGTTGTGGATAAAACTTGCTCTTGCATCAATAAATGAAACTACTAGCATAAAATGGAGGAGGAACACATTAATCTCCATGAAAAAGCCCCAAAATCAGTTAGGGTTTGTGAGGGAAATAGGGGAAACGATTTGGAGAGAAGGGAAGAGATTTGAGAGTGAGAAATGAGAGACTTACTACCACCAAACGTTCTTGAGTCTTCTAATAAACTTCCAAACTCTAACTAGATCCTTGAAGAGCTCTCAAAAACGGAACCATAGCAACTTGAATCACCAAAATCGGAGTTGAAATGAGAGAGATATGAAGAAATGAAGTTTGAGGGGTGAAATTCGCGTTTTTAAGGGTCCTGGTACCCCGGGCGATAGTGACATGCTATAGTGACAGTGTCACAATCGCTGGCACAATTGCACGGGTTGTACCGAGAGTTTTTGGCATCCGGCGATTGTGACATGCTATTGTGACAGTGTCACAATCGCAGGGCACTATAGCTGAGAGTGTACCGAAACTTGTTTTGGCCATAACATTCTTCGTTTTAGCTCCGTTTTTGCTCCAGAAAGAACCGTTGGACTCGTATTCGAATTCCACATCCAACAACACCATAAAATCTAGGATTTAATCCAAAATCCTATTTTCCATATTTTCTTAAAAGATCGATTCCGCACTGATTCGAAATTGTACTTATCCGGAAATTACGGGTGTTACAATCCTCCCAACCTTAGGATGACTTCGTCCTCGAAATCTACTTCCCAAACACCCAAAGGTTATCAAACTCGACACTTTCCATGCTTCTTCAGTTTCCTACTGAAATTTGAATCCTTTCTTGCCAGAACTGCTATGACAACTTCATGTCGATACTCACAATCAATGTCCATTTCGACCCACTACACTTATGCCCGAGTGAACGCTTAATTTACTAAGGTAGCCTCTAATTGAATGACCCCGGTCGTCTCCCAACCTTAGGTGATCCATACTTCCCCGACGACGGATCCCGACTCTAAATCAATCCGTGTCCACTCGCTCTTAATTTCTCCAATTAGTCCAAGGTTTGATTACATCTAAAACCAACGAACCTCCAAATCTAAGGTTCCCACTGTCAAACCGGAACTTACCTCTAACGAGTCCTATTAGACTTCAACACCGACGGCTATCACTGACCCATCAGTTACACCACTCCCAAAACACGTCTAATTCTGATCATCTAGTCGACAGATTCTTTTACCACAAGCAGAGGGTCATCCCGCTAGACTATTCGTCACAATCAAACCTAAGTTCATCATAACCGATACCACCACTTATTAAAATTGGACTACACCTTCCAATCACACTAGTGGTCCTTGGCCTCGAACTTCAAAAGTTGACACCTAGTCATACCACCAAAACTCGACTCATCACAGAGCTCCACGCACGAGCTTCATTCCTCGAATAGTCCCACCAATCCATGGTCATCCCTACAGTCTAAAGGGTCCTACACGACCTTCATGCAATACCGACAACCCAAGACAAGATTGCCGAAGTGAACGGTTATCATAGCACTAACAAGGGACACCGCAAGTCTCACCTTTCTGTTGCCCACAAGAAATGATTCGTCCCCGCAAATGACATCATACAGTTCACGACAGTCACACGCGTTAGAAACCCAATCTTTCATCGAAATGTTCTACACGCCCTCACCCCTAGCTGGGGTTGCTCAACCTCACCAAGCCTAAAGAGTTCAAGGTTTTCAAGTGTAACGACCCGATTCCCCAAACATGCAACAAATAACATACATTGCATAACTTCATTACATTCATAATAAAAGATACATAATAAACCACAAACGGTCCCTTCGGTCTCGAAACTACAAAATACATTAAGCTTCCTAATCAATGTCCATCAAAAGCTTCCTACACGTTATCCTCTCCTTCGCCAATCCTCAACCTGGAAAACATATTTTTGAAAACAAAATGAGGGTTAGACCAAACGGGTCTAGTGAGTTAATCCCGGTCCTTTCCAAAATCGTTATAAAACCTTTCGCCCATACACACATATACCTTTTGTATATAAATACCACATATACCACACACATATAAATACCAAACAAGACTCGTGCATCATGCTCCACTCATCCTCATCCTCGTTCCCATGGCCATATTAGTTGGTAGCAAGCCAACTAATAAATCAACGCCGTACAACAACTACGACACACAACGCCGTACAACATCTACGACCAACAACGCCGTACAACAACTACGACACACACTTCAGCCGGCATAGTTCGGCGTGCTCTCGTGTAGTATAATACTTACATAAATATAACATCTCATTATATTATATTTAAAAGCATATACTCAATCGTATCTCAATATACGATATACCACACCATCACACATATCCTTTTCATATATATATACACACACACACACACACACACATATATATATATATATATATATTCCACACATTCTCAATCCACACATACTCATATATATATAAACACCTGTATATATATATTCCCCAGTTGAAAACGTTTAAAGTAAAACTCACCTGAATGCTTATTATAACTCTTCCAAGCCTTTTCCAAAGATTCAGTCTATCAATCCCAATCCACAGAGTCTGCAAATAGATTAAATACAAATATCCCCTTACCAACTGATCACATAAAACATACTAGAAGACCAAGGACTCTAGATAACTCAAATCCTCAAAAGTGATCAAAACAGCTAAAGTATCCGGACAAAATAGAACTATCCGGACAACACAACTTTCCGGACAGCATGACTAATCCGGACAACCTGACGTTTCCGGACACCACAACTATTCGGACAACATCCGGATACCAAAGTAACCCGGACACCACCCGACATCTTACCTCATCCGAAAAACATAAGAAAAGAGATTTACCCGGATAAACACTCGTCCGGACACCTTAAAACGTTATCCGGACACCATCGACATAACCATCCGGACACTATCAACAGGACTATCCGGACACATTCATATTGTGTCCGGACACCACAGTCGGTTCTTCCTATTTTACCCAGAAATCGACAGAAATTCATACCAGTTCGATTCTATTGATTCTAATCCGATAGAAACCATATACCAACCATTACAAACATAATTTGCAAAGGAAACATACCTGTAATCTCTTCCAAACTTACCAAATGATGCCTTAACCTAGCTTTATTCCTTTTTCTCTCTATTCTCTCAATACACACACAAACACACACTTGAAATCTGAATAATGAAAATATCTCAAGTCTAAAAGATAATATCTAACTCAATTTTACCCTTTAGACCTTGCACTACTCACTAATAATCCAAACAATCCCAAACTTTATAATTTGATCCAAACTTACCCTAAATAGAAACTTAAATGTTAAATAAACTTAATGGAATTAGATTTTAACTAACGGATTTACCCGGGGTATTACAACATCTCCCCCTTAAAAGAATTCCGTCCCGGAATTCGGTTAAGCAATAAACGAGGGTAACTACTATCACGTCCTATCCAATGGTCCTTCACTCTGATCATTACATTCGACTACTTTCTCCCACTCTCTTCTCAACATAAACACATTTTCTCCAAGGATAACACACTAGGAGGTACTCACTCTTAACGGATCCTATGAGCTAGCTTTCTTTCACCTCCAAACCAATCGCACGTACCTAATTTCAACAACTACTATACTTTACTAACAATTTCACCATACCTCATATCAGGAACTTAATCGAGTCAATCTGAAATCACACTCAATGCTCGAAACAACTACACATTTTCCATTTCTCAAACGGTAATACTCCATTCTTTAGCTAACCATCTACTGCCACTCCATTCTCTTATTCTTGAATAACACTACTACACACCGCCTAGACATCCATACCTCTCCACACATACTTTTGGCACATCTACACAACTTATAAACAAAATTCCAAGCAAAGGTTTCCACTTATACTCACCCCATATCATCACAAATCCACCACTTAATCTCACGAAATTCATTACTACTACACCTCGCACATTCACTAATTATAAACTGCCACCATCTTATCCACATCACCCCACACATTTAAACAATACCTTTCTTGATAGCGTCAACGATCACATTAAGTATAATCTTCACAACATACTAAACCGTCGCCTTCATGACAAGGTCAAGACTTCACACATTACCGTTACTCTCCACACATAATCGTCACGTTCTACATATTGCTATTATTCTTTACACTAAAGCCATCACACTCCACACACTAACAAATTAAAACAACAATAATTAAACACACCCTTCTATATCTCTAACACAATTATCAAATATTTTTCTAACACAAATAATAAAATTGAAAACACAAAAGAATCGGTTTGCACCGAAGTCAGATAACACCTTAGCACGTATAGAGTTTATAGAAATATACCTGTAACCTCATCAGGACTTTCTTCCATCTCTTGTTCCGTCATCTGAAAAACACGACCTTGAACTCTCGGTACCCCAGACCCTTGTACCTTTCCCGACTCAACTTCCGTTGGTCTCACTGTTGTACTACCCTGACGTGCTTTCTATTGTGGACATTCAGATTGAAGATGATCAGGGGAATTGCAAACAAAATAGAGTCGAGTTACATAACATTCTTTAGCAATGTGACCAGTCTTCCCACACTTGTAACATCTTCGGGGATCCACATAACAGTTTCCCTGATGAACACGGTTACATTCAGAACATGGTCTTTCAATCGATCGGAAAGGTAGTTGACTATCAAACTTCGAGGATTCGTATTCCTCCAAATCGTACGCCGTTTCTTCAAATTTTCTTTTTCCAGCACTCTTATCACCAACGTCTCTCCTATTATCTCGTTCCACATTTTCCGCGGCATTTACTGCTGCTGAAAAGGTATCGGGTGTTGTCGCAATCACTAATTTTCTAATTTCTGAATTCAACCCGAAAATAAACCTTTCCATCTTCAGTGCCTCCGTGGCAACGTAGTACTCCGCGAAGCGAGACTTCTCCAGAAAAGGAGCAGTGTAATCCCTAACTGATAAACTTCGCTGGTGTAAGTTCATGAACTCTTCTTCCAGTTGTCTGACTGCTGCTTGAGAACAAAACTGTCTTTTGAAAGCTGTTGCGAATTCGTCCCAAGTAAAAGTAGAGTATACATCCGACCCTATGGAATCAATTTGAGCTTCCCACCAGTATAGAGCATCTGCTTTCAACATCGCCGTTCCATATAATACTCTGTCCTCATCCGCACACTTACTGGTCTTGAAGATGGCTTCTATTTCTTTCAGCCATCTCATCGCTTTTACTGGTCCCTGTCTCCTGAGTAGGTCGGAGGTCTACAACTTAAGAACATTTTGTAGTCGTACCTCCTTAGTACTGGTATGACAGTCGGTGTGATTGGCATTTCGTCTTCGGGTCCAGGATCTGGTATTTCAGTATGACGAGCTTGATCGAACATAGCCTGGATATTTGCTTGAAGTCTTCCCATCTCCGTCATCAAATCGTCTCTTGTAATAAACTCTGTACCTCGCCCTTGAATTCCACCTCCGGTTCTGCCCCCAGTTCTACCCCCAGTTCTACCTCCCCCTCGCTCTCCTCTTCTTCCCCCCGTTCCTATTGGTGGATTCGTACTATTCGGATTTCCTCCTCCTCTTCTATTCGTATTTCGAGTACCGCTTGCCATTCTGTAGATTCAAACAAGATTAACATACACATAAACACATACCCCATATAACAAGGTATTCCGGTTCAACATGTACTTGTAAGTTCATGATTACACTGGCCAGGTGTAATTTGAAAATACCTTACATGATGTTCCTTCCACCTTTTTATATTTAACATCCCAAGGTTCTAAAATATTATGGACATCCTACTTCACATGCAGTTTAAGTCTAGGTATAGATCCGTATACCTAAATCCCTTAAACTAGGGCTCTGATACCATTTGTAACGACCTGATTCCCCAAACATGCAACAAATAACATACATTGCATAACTTCATTACATTCATAATAAAAGATACATAATAAACCACAAACGGTCCCTTCGGTCTCGAAACTACAAAATACATTAAGCTTCCTAATCAATGTCCATCAAAAGCTTCCTACACGTTATCCTCTCCTTCGCCAATCCTCAACCTGGAAAACATATTTTTGAAAACAAAATGAGGGTTAGACCAAACGGGTCTAGTGAGTTAATCCCGGTCCTTTCCAAAATCGTTATAAAACCTTTCGCCCATACACACATATACCTTTTGTATATAAATACCACATATACCACACACATATAAATACCAAACAAGACTCGTGCATCATGCTCCACTCATCCTCATCCTCGTTCCCATGGCCATATTAGTTGGTAGCAAGCCAACTAATAAATCAACGCCGTACAACAACTACGACACACAACGCCGTACAACATCTACGACCAACAACGCCGTACAACAATCCTCAAAGGAGAAGCCATGCGGCATCAAAACTCCAAAACCACTCTTTTTGATGCAAAACGTCATAAAGCATATTTTCAACAAAATTCGCATGAGACGCGATACTCACTCAACCCTTATATTAACGCATGCAATCATTCAAGTATGCACTCAACAAAGTGTCACCCATGCACCGCAAAACGTCGTAAAAGAAACTCGGTCATATTTCACAAAACTTCCATAAAACTCAATGCAACTCAACCGCATCAAACCAATTAAATGGCGTCAAAATTTTTGTTTTTAATAAGCAATTCGCGTAAAATAACGCTATGATCAAATCATCAAATTCCAAAATCTCCTTTTTACGAGATAAAACAACACCTCTTCGTCAAGACTCGCAAAATCCAAATTCCCATTAAAGATCAACACCGAAACAAGGGAAGGTAACTCTTCGTCCGAACCTTAACATATGTGGAGGAGATCCAATATTAAAGTCGCAAGACGCGGTTACTTATCCAAAACCATAAACGGCATTAAAACATGGATATCACAGTATCCGAAAGTAGTAGTGGACAGCCACAAAGAACAAAGTAAGTCCCGACCAGGTTCACAACTGCCTGTCGTAAAATCATTTCATGCATGTTCCAAAATCATGGTTTAAAATCTTGTGTGTGTCAAACGTTTTCCAAAATTTCGCAATGTCATCCCTACAATGATTTGAAACACAAGAATTAATTGATGCGATTTATTTTAAAAGATAAAATAAATTTCGTGCATGTATTTAGTCGGCACTCAACGTCCAGGTCACATTCCTCCAATTCCTCTGATCACACTATCGTCATCCGGATACTCACACATCTTAACGCAAAATGGAAAGTCACATCGACTAACCCCACATTTCTCCTCGAATCAAGGTCAATTCAATAAGCCTACGGCTCAAATCCAACCATCAATTTCGACCCGAACGGTCTACTTACTGCAATCAACATGCTTACCTCCAAATGGCAATTGCTAAAGTCGTCAACCTCTTCTAATGACTACTCGTTTAGAACTCCTTCACTACCCCAACGGTCATCACGCTAGAGTTGTTCAAGTACTCTCATGTAACTGGTAGGTTCACCATAACACTGGCCAGGTGAAAATTTGAACGTACCGTACATGATCATCCTTGCTACTCTTGACGTGACTTCTCATTTCTACTAACTCCAACAACCTTCAAACATCCTATCTTAGAGTGCCTAATGGTGCAATTTCGCTCTCACTTACTTAAAACAACGCTAGTTTGAGTCTAGGTATTCAAAATCAACACATAATTCTCTCAAACTTATGCTCTGATACCAACTTGTAACACCTTCAAAATTTGGAATGAGCAACTAACTTTATATCCAATAAATTAAACTAAAAGATGATAAAATTACTTCTACATATCATCCTTGAAAATACCTCAAAGTTTAAACATCACAAATTAAACAGCTAACAACTCTAGGCGGGTGTTACTTAACCCAAATAAAAGTTGCTAATCCTAAAAGTGCGGAAAACTTCGCTAAGCATCTCACTTCCCGTGCACTCTACTAGCACTCATCACTTCGCAGTGTAGCTAAAGCTATTCCCAACCTGAACCTGTTGCACATGCCGACAAATAAAAAGGTTAGGCTAACGCCTAGTGAGTTCAAGAGTTTACATCATGAGCAAATCATTTGATAAACCAAAAGCTTCAACTTAATAAATGATTTTCTAAAAGGGTTTGTATAAAAGACATCGACAACCCATTTTCCAAACACACACAATTTCTGAGAGGAAAACTTCCAATGAAAATCGTTTCTCTGCAAAGGACTCAAATCCAAAACTCACATCAAGAGTTAATTAATAATAATTTCTCAAATAATCGTCAATGCGAATAAAACTCCAATAGTTAAAACATCCAATAAGGATGTAACATAAATCCATCCATCAATCATGGAAAACAATCCATATGCATATAATATAACCTCAACAATGCAAATAAATAAAATACCCGAAATCAACACCCTTCGGTGACGGGGGAGACCCGATCTCATCGAATGTGGCAACCACATAAATTAAACCACGATAAATAAATACAAGTAAGCTTCTTGGATGTGGAAAACAGATGACATCAACCATACTAGGTCTTTAGTCGATCTTCGGCATCAATCATACTAGATCTTTAGCCCATCTTAGACATCAACCATACTAGGTCTTTAGTCCATCTTAGGCGTCAACCATACTAGGTCTTTAGCCCCTCTTAGACATCAACCATACTAGGTCTTTAGTCCATCTTCGGCATCAACCATACTAGGTCTTTAGCCCATCTTGGACATCAACTGTAACACCCCGGATTTCGTTTTGTGTAGTTTTGTACTTATAATTACATGTTAAAGTATTATTTTGTTATAGCAAGAATTTCATCTCGTTAGAATCTAGTTAAGGGCCGAAAAGTAGATCAAATGAGGCTTGGTGCCCTTTGGGCGATAGTGACCGGCGAGAGTGCCCATGTCACTATCGCGGTTGTCACAATCGCCGGGTTTGTACCGCAAGTTTGATCTTTCAGACATTTGGAATTCAGGCGATTATGCCTTGGGCGATAGTGACAGTGTCACTATCGCATGGTCACAATCGCTCAAGCTGTACCGAGAGTTTGGGGGTGTTGGGCGATAGTGCCCCGGCGATAGTGACAGTGTCACTATCGCCATGTCACAATCGCTGCCGACCTATTTAGGTATAAAAAGAAGAGTTTCGGGATTTTATCTTATCTTTTGAAAAACTGAAGTTTGAGCAGTCGAATTCTCTGAGTAGAAAGGTAAAGTTTTGATACTTTTCCTCTTTTTCAGATAGTGATTAATTGATTAGAGTGTTTATAAACACTTATGCTAAATCATAGGTGATCAACATCATTATATTACAAGGTTCCTACTCTTCCTTCAAGAATCAGCTTCACCCACTTCATTTAGGGTTTTTGTGGTTTGCTGCAGATTTCCTAAGGTGAGTAAACTGAACTTAAGAGCTTAATTGATACACGAATCACAATATTGTTTGAATTCTTTTAACAACTTCATCTTAAAGTGATATTTGGGTCAATAAGCTCTTGTCTCTTTAAAAAGGGATTCCAAGGAGCTTAAAGAGTGAAGTAAAGGTTATGTGACATTTATTTACTTGGAATTGTATAAATTATGATACTATTCAACTGAAATTGGTTATACTTAAATATTAGGGCTTGGAGCTTAATGAATTAAGCTGAGTCTTAATGACAGAAATGGATGCTACATAATGGAAATAATTGCATATGGAATTGGAATATGTACTATGCTACAATAAACTCATAACGTTACTTGGGTGTATGTGTGTAGTTGATACTTTAATGTGTATAGAAATCATATGCTAAATGAAATAGTTGGACTGTTTTATTGAAGTAAATGTATGGCTTTATGAACTGCTTGGAGTAGTTGTTTGTTGGTATTCACAAATTGGAGGAATCTCTAAGTAGGCATTGGGAAGGTATAGTCTTGGGCACTTACCTTGAGGGTTTGTGTATCGATCCACGCCTTCGGGATTTATACCATATAGGTAGTCCCGATGTGCCGGGCCTTGGGGCGTTACCTTGGAGGTAGACGCTAAGGTATATCTTCAAAGATGATGTAACTCGGATTGATGTTTGGGTTTCCCATGGAGTCCGATTTGTGAATGACCATGTTGATAATATTGTATATGAAATAAATTGTATGCTTTGCTATATGTTTACTCACTAGGCTTTTCAAGCCTAACACTTGTACTTGTTTAAAATGTGTCACAGGTTATAGTGGTGCCATTCCTAAGAAGGCATAGAGGAAGACTTGTGAGCATGGGGGGGGGGGGGGGGGTACTTGGAGATGCTATTATTAGAAGATTAAATTTACCCAATTATGACAATTTTTGTAATCTTATTTCTATAGTAGAGATTTGATTAGTTAGTTGTCATAGATGTACATATAACTCTTTGTTGGTAAACAGGTATTATGTATTCCCACTTTTGTGAGCTCGTGCTTTGGCATTGTATATTTATATCACTCTTCCGTTTTATGGAAGTTTTTGTTGACCCTGTTTTTAGGGTGTCACATCAACCATACTAGGTCTTTAGTCCATTTAAAACCACCAAGTTCAACCATACTAGGTCTTTACCTTGGAAACCCACCATCCAAAACAAGCTTACTTGACTTAAAAATTTATACATGACCTCAAAAGAATAACCAATGCATTCAAATCATGTAAATCTCAGATACAATGCAATTCATGCAAATCAAACCCCAAGCCCACGTCGAGCTTATTAAAACCGGGCGAATGCCCTCAAGACTCAACTGAGTCCGAAACCGATCCCTCTGCGCAAAAGATCTAATGATCGTTTATCAATATCAACTCATGCAAATAAAATGCATCTAACCCACATCATACAAACACACGCTCCGAGGCATGATTATCTCACAACCCCTTCATTACCACCTTCCCAATGAAGTCAAATCATAAATGCATCTATATGGGTGTGTGTATACGTATATGCAACTCTTTCATAACTCAACAATGCATATAACCCACCAAGGTTCATTAGTCCCAAAGGTACCAAGAATACAAAACCATCAAACAGTCTTCGCACATAAGACCAACACTCAAACCGACACATTATTCAAATAAAATGCAAATAAGCATATAACACATCCAAGACTCCATCTCGAGTCACTAAAACCGGTAAACACTCAAAAGACTCATTTGAGTATAAATCAAGCCTTTGAAGGCCAAAATAAACGTTTGGCTAAATACGCGTCGCTCACACGGTTATGTAAACCAAAATACATCGTTTCCCAAAATCTTTACCCTCTTAACTTCTCAATTGGCCATCGGCCCAAGATAAAAGGTTTACCCTCCCAAAATATTCATACGACCAAGATTGACCCAAAACCCCAATTCACACGTTCACATTTCCGAAATGTAACATATCATAATTATTGCACAATCACATAAACACTAAAAGTGTATTTTGACCAAATCATCCTCACCTATGCAATAAATTAACAAAACCTCTTTCACTCGTGATTTATTCATCAATCACTCAAATCCCCAAATGTAGGTGTTTTACTAGATATGTAAAGCTCAACACTTTGATTTAATTCAAAACCCACTTAACACTCAACAAGGGATAGTTTCATATAAAGCACATAAATACTTTAAAAATAAACATTTTGGCATGTACAACGTTTTCACAAATCAACTTGAACTCACCTTGCTAGATTTAGGCTAAATCTAGATTTTTCTCGACGTAAGCTCATTTGAAGAAACACGAATCCTCAAGCCAAAATTTCAAAAAACCTAGATCTATAAGTTTCCAACCATGAGTATTCATATTCAACCACCTTAAAATCATTTAGAATTGTTCCCCAAACACCAACCATCAAAATCTCCGTTTATACCCAAAACCCCAATTTGACCTAACTTTTCTCAAAATCATCCAAACCGAAATTGGAGAAACAAAACACTAGGAGATCATCAATAGAACATTTATAACTCATAATGAAGCTTGTAAATGGAGGAAATGAACTTACTACTTAGGTTTTGATGAAAAACTAGAAAACCCCAAAAATCTCTAGTGTTGTGGATGAAACTTGCTCTTGCATCAATAAATGAAACCACTAGCATAAAATGGAGGAGGAACACATTAATCTCCATGAAAAAGCCCCAAAATCAGTTAGGGTTTGTGAGGGAAATAGGGGAAACGATTTGGAGAGAAGGGAAGAGATTTGAGAGTGAGAAATGAGAGACTTACTACCACCAAACGTTCTTGAGTCTTCTAATAAACTTCCAAACTCTATCTAGATCCTTGAAGAGCTCTTAAAAACGGAACCATACCAACTTGAATCACCAAAATCAGAGTTGAAATGATAGAGATATGAAGAAATGAAGTTTGAGGGGTGAAATTCGCGTTTTTAAGGTCCTGGTACCCCGGGCGATAGTGACATGCTATAGTGACAGTGTCACAATCGCTGGCACAATTGCACGGGTTGTACCGAGAGTTTTTGGCATTCGGCGATTGTGACATGCTATTGTGACAGTGTCACAATCGCAGGGCACTATAGCTCGGAGTGTACCGAAACTTGTTTTGGCCATAACATTCTTCGTTTTAGCTCCGTTTTTGCTCCGGAAAGAACCGTTGGACTCGTATTCGAATTCCACATCCAACAATACCATAAAATCTAGGATTTAATCCAAAATTTTATTTTCCTATTTTCTTAAAAGATCGATTCCGCACTGATTCGAAATTGTACTTATCCGGAAATTACGAGTGTTACACTTTGAATGTTTTGTCTATTCATACCCATCTTCTCCGTACAAATGTCATCTGTGGATAACGTGACCACGTGTGCTTCGGCCAAAAGTTTGTGTATGATGATCGGGTAATAAAGTTTGCCATGAGGACGGTCCACACAACCTTTGTTGCTACCACAAATGATTTTCCCACATTTATTGGCTTACCCTCTAAAATACAGTAAAGTAAAAATACCCGTTCCATACACAAATCAGCATCGTGAGAAGTCGGGTGCAAGGTGTGACGGATAAAGTAAAACCAAACGTTTGCTTCCGGTTTTAAGCAATTGGTTTTAAGGACTTTTACCCTCCCTTTAATGGTCCAATCCGCTCCCTCAATTGCTACTTTGGCTAAGATGGTCTTTAACTTCTTATCAGATGCCTCTGCCATCAACTTATCTACTTCCGAAACTGCCGGGGGCACTAAATCCAATAATTCGTTAATTCTATCCGCTGAAAAAATGACAAGCTTGCTCTTACAATCTCACATTCAGCAATGGACACTTCCGTATAAAAATCTCTAACCCATTCGAGGTTATAAGTCTGTGGAAATGTGCAGAGAGTGTCCCATCCTAATTGATCAATGATGGAGGAGATTTCAGGGTAGTCATCAAGCCCTCAGACCTCAAAACCCTTTGGTGTTTGTCCTAGTTTATTGGCGAAAAAGACGTGCTTTCTGAGTGCTAAAGGACAACTAAACAGGTCACTGCGGTTTAGAGTGGAAGTTGTTTGTTCAATCTGTCTACTGGTCCCCAACCCCGAGCTTTTGTGAAATAACCTGTCTTTTGACATCAGCAGAAGTAAAATACCTACGTGTAATACCCTTGTTTTATTTATTAGAAGTCTAGGGGGTGTTTTTGTTATTTGCCTATAAATGGAGGTTTTTTTTTAAACTTTGGGTATAAATATCCACCACCACCGCCTCTTTTGATTTCAAAATGAGATTTCATCAATTTCCTTCTTAGTTTTTGTGTGTGCATTTTGAGAGACGGTCGACAAAAGGAGAAAAAAAGAGGCGTGCATTTTTTTTTTTAAATTTGAGTGTCCGATTGTGAAGTTCGATATCGATTTCGATCGTTTTCATGGTTAAGCTTGTATTTCCGTATATCACATCAAGGTGAGTTTTCTTTCAATGAGGTGAGTTTTCTGTTAACCATTTTAGAACTGGAATGCATTTATTATAAAATAGTTAATTTATGATATGAACGATATCGATATGTGAGATTTTGTTATAAATGGTTATGTTACTGTATTGCATTATCGTGCTGTGCTAGAACGCCAACAACACTTTTCGCGCTGTGCTAGAACGCCAGCAACACTATCGCGCTGTGCTAGAACGCCAGCTTCACTATTATCGCGTTGTGCTAGAACGCCAACAATATTGTGAGATGTTGTGCTTGAAGGCCAACGATGTATTGTGAGATGTTGTGCTTGAAGGCCAATAGAGTGAATTGTTGAGTTGTGCCTGAGTGCCAACGATTGGGTATTAATCAAAGGTTTTATATAAACTGTTTTAATACATTGTTTTATATAAATTAGTTTTATAACGGTTTTGAAACGACATGGATTATCTCACTAGACCATTTGGTCTAACCCTCATTTTGTTTTCAAAAATATGCATTTCAGGATTGCGGAAAGTATGAAGGAAAGTAAAATTTAATAATGTGAGATCGCCTTATTTGATTTATCTTGCTGGAGATAATCGAGAAGGAAATTGAAGTATGATTTTTATATATGGCTATGTGGATTTCGTACGAGTATTTTATTAGCAAAAAGTTTGTTTGTTGTTTCAGAGAGTTTTATAGATTTTTAGAATGAGACCCAATGTGTAACCCCAATGTGATTTGTTTTATATAATATTCCATGTTA
Organism: Saussurea involucrata; assembly: GCA_033807775.1. Lineage (NCBI taxonomy): Eukaryota > Viridiplantae > Streptophyta > Magnoliopsida > Asterales > Asteraceae > Saussurea > Saussurea involucrata. The sequence goes on along the minus strand of CM066320.1, from coordinate 174,167,986 downwards.
TTTGTTTTGTGGATTTTCGGGTTGTTACACTATGCAGGTTGGGACTATAACAACAATAGCCTTTTTGAACACGAGAATACCCAAGGAACACACACTTGATAGCACGAGCTACAAGTTTTATTATGTCCTGGACGGTGATCATGAACATAAGAAACACAACCGAAGATTTTAGGACCTAGAGGGAAAAGAGTGCCTTTTGGAAATAGGATAGAGAAAGGTGTCTTTTCTTTGAGGACGGAAGGGGCATGCGGTTAATTAGATAATTAGCTGTAAGAACCGCATCACCCAGAAACTTTGTGGAACATTATAATGGATCATCATAGTGCGAGCCACATCCAACAAATGGCGGTTCTTGCGTTTAGCAATGCCATTTTGTCTAGATGTATAGGCACCAGATGATTCATGTATAATACCATGCTCAGATAAGTAACTTGAAAAATCAGAGGAAAATTATTCTTTTGCATTATCAGACCTCAAAGTTTTAACGGAGACATCAAATTGGGTTTTGACATATGCATAGAGTTCACAAAAGACATAAAATATTTCAAAGTTTTAGCAAATAAACCCATGTCGCACGAGAAAAGTCATCAACAAACGTAACAAAATATTTAAATCCATTAGTAGAAGTTATGGGACAAGGTCCCATACATCCGAGTGAATTAACTGAAATAAAGTGGTAACACTACTAGACTCTCTAAGGGGATAAGGACAATGGGTATGTTTACCTAACTGACATGACTCACAAACTAACTCTTCAACAAACGAAAAATCCTGTCTCAATTGTTTCAGAACAGACAAAGAAGGGTGGCCTAGCCGATAGTGAGTCTCCCTCATACTAGAATCTCAAAGACGTGATGTTGCAGATCGCAACCCAGACAGACGATAGAGACCTTGAGATTCAAAACCTGTGCCAATCAGTTGGTTCGTCCCCAATTCCTGAAAGACACAATGTGTTGGAAAAAGGGTTACTGAAGAATTAAGCATTTTTGTAATTTGGCTAACATAAATTAGACTGTCTGGAAAGGTGGGAACATAAAGAACAAATGATAGGTTTAGTTTCAACAAGTTGCTAGTGGATCCTATGCCCATAATTTGACACGTATTGGATATAAGGTCTTTATTCCCAGACATATAATCTGCAGCTTCTGAATCAATAATCCATGATGGTGAGCATGCTGAAAAACAGGCAAAAGGTATACCTGACTGTGTTATGCTAGCACGAGGAATAGAGGAAACCTGGCTAGAAGACCCATGTGTAATCGAGAGACATCTTCATCATGGAAAGTGTGTATAGGGGTGGTATAATCCGCATATGCTCGAAATGGATGAGGTGGCGGTTGAGATCCAGGACCAGAAGTAGGAAGATTCGGGCAGTTATACTTGGTGTGCCCAAATTCCTTACAATAAAAGCATTGGATCTTCTTTCTATATCCTTCCTTTCCAATGTTTCTGGTACTCGAAGAGGAAAAAACTTAATATCAGTTCCAGATGGCTATAATGGAGTATGACTTGAGTACATTTCATGAGCAAGATGATACGTTGATGCCAATGACTGAGATGCCGAGTGACTTAATAGAAGAGGACGTGCACTGGAATATTTGGCTGATAATCCTGAAATAAAGTCATCATGTCCATTTTTGCTAATCGTTCCTCCTGAACTTTAACATCCGGAGTGACATGGAAAAGAACCCGAAGCTCTTCTGATAGCTTCGATAGTCTAGTATAGTACTCAGTGAGATCGGAGTCGCCTTGTTCGCATCTAAAATAGGAAGCGAAAACGGAGTACGTGTGAGACAAAGATTCTTTGGCCGAGAAGGAAGACTCCAAGTGGATCCACATCTTCTTTATGGTAGGATAGTTTTGAGTAATGCTAAGGACTTGTGGTTCTATCACATTCCATAAGGCCATTCGGATACCACTATCGTTGATTTTCCATTCCCGGGGTTTTGGACCCGGATCCGGAGGGTCCTTGATTAAATGATCATTTTTATCCAAACTTTCGAGACCGGTTTGGACAAACAAACTCCATTGATCCCAATTCGTAGAGTTAAGTTTAACTAGAATCTTTAACATGACAGAAAAATTGATTATACCCGGGACAGAGAAATCACTAGAGGTCAAACCTTGTGTTTTGGCTGTGGGGTCTGTGGGTGCCATTGCTGAGGTTGAGCTTTTATGAAAAAGAAAGACGGGTAATGAGTTCCGTGATGGTTTCCTTAGGGTGTATAAAAAGGCTGGAGCCTTTGTGTAGTTTTGGAAAAAGAAACAGGATGGGGAAAAAGGAAACAAACAGGAGTAGTTACCACCGTGGAGTTGGAAAAAGGAGACAACAGCCCCAACTTGATTCTGGAAACTCAGGGAGGCGGCGTCGTCCGGCAGGTCTGGAAGGACGTGGATGGCGCTAAACAACTGCAGATCTGGACAATAAGACCAACGGCGACGGCGGTTTCAGGCAAGGAGGCCGGCGACTAGAATCAGACGGCTAGGTTTTAGCATTTTCCAGCGGCGGCTAGGGTTTAGGTGAGTTCAGACGCGGCTAGGGTTCCGACATATTCCGGCGAAAGCGGCTAGGGTTCCGACGACGCGTAGCATTCCATCAGCTCTGATACCATGTTATTTCTGAAATCTGGTAATCTATTCTCATATCTTTCTAAAAGAGATTACAATCTATATATATATAACATTAAGAAGCTTAAAAAGGAAATACTAAGGTGGCGTTTGGTTCGCAGAATGTTTTTGGATGGAATGGAATCTGTCAAAGGAATTTGACTTTGAAGGAATTGGAATGGAATGTTGTCAGGTTTGACCAGCTGTTTGGTTGACAGAATTGGAATGGAATGTTGTCAGATTCCAAGAATCTGTCTGTTTGGTTCACAAAATGTAGCTTTGGAATTGGAATGAAATTTTGGTAAATGACCAAAATACCCTTTTGATAATTTTAATTGTTTTTTTCAAAAAAAACATTTTAATAAAATAGTGGAAATTAGTGGAAGTTGTGTAGCAAACCTAGAATTAGTGACAGTAATCGAAATCAGCAGTAATCGAAATCAGATTGCAGATTACAATCGAAATCAGATTGCACCCAAATACCATAAGTCGAGATTGCAACAGTAATCGAAATCAGATTGCAGATTGTAAAATCGAAATCAGATTGTAAAATCGAAATCAGATTGCAGATTGCAATAGTAATCGAAATCAGGTTGTTAAATCGAAGCAAGAAACATAAATCGAATCAGATTGTTACAGTAATCGAAGCAAGAAACATAAATCGATCAGATTGTTACAGTAATCGAAGCAAGAAACATAAATCGAACCAAAAAACTTACCAGATCAGTCGAGAAGAAGCTTGCGTGCGACGATGGAGAGAAATCGAGAGAGTGTTTCCTGTGGAGAGAACGAGAATGGAGAGAAATCGAGAGAGTGTTTCCCTGTGGAGAGAACGAGAATGGAGAGAAATCGAGAGAGTGTTTCCTGCGTCTGATAAAAGGAAATTTAGGTCAAGGGTAATTTTGGGATTAACAAAATTTCAATTCCATTCCTTCGCAATACCACGCCTGAGGGAAGGAATGAAAATTAGCAATTTTATGGAATTCATGGAATTTTAAAGATTCCATTCCCTTAAAAACCATGAACCAAACAACGGAATTGAATTTGGTCAAAGGAATGTCAGATTCCAATTCCATTCAATTCCATCAGAAACCTTGAACCAAACGGCACCTAAGATTCGTATTATGAAAGTTAAGCCAAACTTTAGTATATCAAACAATATTAAAACTCATTTTTTAAACTCGGAAATAACACCAATGTTCATTCCAGCTTGTTTGAAAGTTTGATTAAATTTTTCGAATCAAGCCAACCTGTGCCATTGGAACATATACTTTCTCAACACAAACGTTGTTCATATGCTCATATATAATCAAAGTATAATATTTAATGAGGTTGAGCCATTGAGGTAATAAACAAGCTAATTGATCTCAAGTTCAAACTTGAACATTGAAAAAATATTTTGAGTTCGAGTTTGGTAATATTAATATATTTTCAAGACTAGCTCGAGTAACATGCAATTTAACTTGACTTGTTAACATCCCTAGTAGTAACCTGTCTCTTTCTTTATCGGTTATCATTGGTACTGTAATTGATTAATTGGCATTTTAATATGATGCTAATTTTTATTTTTATTTTTGCAGTCTTTTAATTTATTATTATTATTTTAATTACGTTTTGAAATGGTTAATAGAATGGAGTAACTCGTTTTCAAAAAGCTTCTTATGAATTGTTGGTGTTTTTGTAATTATTTGTAATTAACTAATAAATTTTATTAAATAGTTTAAATATAAACAAATATATTTATTTACAATTTAAATCATAAAAATATATTCAAATATAAAATGATATATATTCAAATATATAACTGAATTTGATTTTTAAATAATAGAAGATACACATTTACCTTAAAGTTAATCAGGTAATTAAGTTAATTATCCTATTCATGTTTTTATATATATATATATACATATAGGGGTGAGTTCAAATAAAAACTCAAATTCAATTGTAAACGTGAGGACAAACCACAACCGTTGATTAATAATCCGGTGAAGAGATCAGTGGCAAAAAAACGCGGTGACAATTTTGTAAATAAGTTGAAAACTTTGTCCATGACTTAATGAATATTTAGCGCGCAGGGGTAAAATTGGAAAAAAAATATTCAGTCTGAATAAAAGGTAATTATTCAGACTGAATAAAGGTAATTATTCAGACTGAATAAAGGTAATTATTTTCGTCAGATTAGAATCATCGCCTCCTTTGTTGACTTTTTATTTTCTTTTTTAATTAAAAAACTTTTACCCCCTTAAATTTTAAAATAAATTATCTCAAAATTACTAACATTTTAATCAAACAAATTACATCAAAAAACGAGAATTTCGTGCTCTTCGATATAACATCCACCATGATATAGTTTTTTCGTTTTAACCGTTTTTACGTGAAATCGTGTATATGTGTTATATTCAGAGTGAATAATACAACATTCGGGATGAATAATATCTACATTTATTCGGACTGAGTATATAGAATTATTCAGACTGAATATATGGAATTATTCAGTCTGAATAATTTACCTTTATTCAGTCTGAATAATTATATTCGTTTGAATATCTACCTTTATTCAGTCTGAATAATTCTATATATTCAGACTGAATAAAGATAGATATTCAAAACGAATAAATGTTTAAGTTTTGTTCTTTTTTCATATCTACCTTTATTCAGTCTGAATAATTCTATATATTCAGACTGAATAAAGGTAGATATTCAAAACGAATAAATGTTTAAATTTTGTTCTTTTTCATATCTACCTTTATTCAGTCTGAATAATTCTATATATTCAGTCTGAATAAATGTAGATATTATTCATCCAGAATGTTATATTATTCATTCTGAATATAACACATGTACACGATTTCACGTAAAAAACGGTTAAAACGAAAAAAAAAACTATATCAAGACATGAATAAGTTTTATTCTTTTTTAATATCTACCTTTATTCAGTCTGAATAATTCCATATATTCAGTCTGAATAATAATTCTATATACTCAGTCCGAATAAATGTAGATATTATTCATCCCGAATGTTGTATTATTCACTCTGAATATAACACATATACACGATTTCACGTAAAAAACGGTTAAAACGAAAAAAATTATATCATGATGGATGTCATATCGAAGAGCACGAAATTCTCGATTTTTTGATGTAATTTGTTTGATTAAAATGTTAGTAATTTTTGAGATAATTTAAGGGGGTAAAAGTTTTTTAATTAAAAAAGAAAATAAAAAGTCAACAAAGGAGGCGCTGATTCTAATCTTGACAAAAATACCCCTAAAGCTGAATTTTAGGAATGGCTTAAATATGGTTGCGATCAATGGACGAGATTTGTCCTCACATTTACAACTGAATTTGAGTTTTTAGATGAACTTTCCTCTCTCTCTATATATATATATATATATCACATATATATAGGGAGAGGTGGGTTCATACGAGAACGCTAACTATTTAAGAAAACAAGAAAACAACCGCTATGTACAAAATCATATATGATTCACGTACAAAATCATATATGATTACGCGACTTTTCCCGTCACTTTAAGTTGCGGCCAAAGTCGCGCGTGTCCAGTTTCTGCAGTTAATGTAAAATCACATGTGATTTTGCACATGATTTGCTATTTTCTTGTTTTCTTTAATAGTTAGCGTTCTCGTTTGAACCTTTCTCTCTCTCTATATATATATATATGTAACTGGATTAGAAATTCTCTTGATAAACAAAAATATTTAATTAATCATCATTAATCATTATTATAAAGTCCAATTTATTTTAAAAAGGTTGGATCCAAATTAAGTTTGTGCTTGGTTGAATCGAGGTTTGGTGAGATGGTGACAGTCAAACACTCAACACCATCAAAGATTCTGAGATTCATTGGCCTCAAGGGGACAAACTTACTTTGATAAATAGGATTCCAAAGGATTACTAAATACAGCTTTACAATCTTATTTTGATAAATAGGATTAATCCAAAGGATTACTAAATACAAGAAAAAAATAATAGCAAATATATATTATATATATACTTACCCAAATGTGGATTATTTCCATTGGATCCAAATTGGTAGATGACTAATTACATGATATTAAACCCCAAACAAACAATCACATATGGTGAGCGAATAATCTCTTTCATACCGTTAACCATTAAGCTGGTTATACACACAAAACACGATCGTCGTTGTTACATACAAGAAGAATGCTAGAAAGCTTGTCCAAAGAGGGTACGTTTGGCGAAAACGTGCAAAAGTTCCCATTATCAAACCAATCATGATAATCGTCATCACTTGAGGCGTATAATCCCATGTCAAACCTCTTATATAAACAATCGTCAATAACGTTGTTAACCCCATCAGGTTGTTCATAACCAATCCACTGTAAAGCTGCAAGTGAAAAAAGTAAATAGAAACCATATGTGAGCTAGAACAAAAGCTTAAGAGCATCTCCAAAAGCTACGCTAAAATGGAAAAAAGTGGGATTTTAGCATTTTTTGTTGCTCAGCTATGCTATTCTCTATGCCAAAATAGAGAAAAGAGGAGAGAGATTATAAAAATATTTAAATTTAGAGAAATTTCTAAATAGACGGTTTCTCTAAAACTAATTATTACTTCCAAAAAGGAATATTTTCCTCTCTCAATTTTCCATATATTGAATATTTTAATAATATAATTAAATAAATTGAATATTTTAATAAGATAATTAATACTAGAGTTGCTAAAATACAATAGCTATTGGACTTGATGCATTTTTTGTAGAGATTTTGATTTATTTTACTCTATTTTAGAAAAACTTTAGCATAGATGTTGGAGATGCTCTAAATACAAGCGGAACTTTTTGTAACCGAGCGTACAATTAGTGGGAACAAACAACAAACCTCGAAAAAGACTAAGGAAGCATTCTTGTTGGAGTTGTCTTTACGTGAACGGGAAAATGCAAAGATTACCATCGATCTGGCGTTCATGAAGAGTGGTGCCACAACAAATGAAGTGAAGAGAAAAGGTATGCTAAGTGCATTTGAGAATTGTATGACACTTTGTATGAATGGCCCTGCGAATAAGTAAATAGTTGCAGCTCCAAGCACAACATATAAGATGTCTGTTTCTGGTTCATCATCAGTGTTTGTAAAACCCCAAGCCTCCTGCAAATTAACAAATTTCATAGACTAAGACCTTGTTTTTTTAGAAAAAAGCTCTTATTAGCCTCTTATGTCTGATTCGTTAAGAGGTTGGGTCATTCAGACTGTTTGTTTTTTTACAAATTTTCAGAGCTACTTATGTCTTATTGTCGTCTTATCTGGTAAGAGGTAAACCAACCTCTTATTTGCCTCTTATTGTTCTCAATAAATTAACCTTAATAGATCATTTCTCTTGGTCTATTCACATGAATTAGAATAAAACTCAATTTACTATAATTAGGTGACTTTCAAATTTAAATTTATATAATTAAATATATCATTATCGATTAAACGTGTTCGTCTAAATGAATGTTAATTTTATGATTTAGATGTAAACTTCGTAATGATGATGCATAAATATGTGAATTTATATATATAATTTCAACACTATAATTTTCTAATGGGTCAAATACACAATTTAAACAAATTCAGACATTTATCAGTTTACAAAAAGTCTTATTGATTCAGATTTAAGTGTTCAACACCACCTCTTATCAATCAGAAGTGAAATAAGACTTTAGACTTCAACACCTCTTAAAAAACAAACGCCACCTAAGACTCTTTTTATATGTTCCTATTGCTGTACAGATTATCTAAAATATACAAAAGAACAAGAAAACGAAAAGGAGAAGAAGGGATTGATTATCTTACAGTGGCGAAACGTTGAATAATTGTGAGAAGATCATTGCTACCTGAAGCATGCTCTTTTGCCATTTTGCTCCATTTCTTTAATCCTGTTATTACTTCTTCCTTGCTGATTCTACCTGACTCGTTTGTGTCAAACTCGTTAATTATACTTCGTGCAAACGCACCTGGATCTTGTTTAGCCATGTTCATGCCAGCGATTGCCTTTTCTAATTCATCGTAGTTTATTTCACCGTCTTTATCTTTGTCATATATATGAAACAGTCTGCAAATAAATGATTATATGTAAACAATTGCCCCAAGGAGACTAGAAATGGTGTGTATATATATATATATATATGTAAATTGGGTCGGGTTCAGCGGAAAACCTCAAAGAAACGGAAAGAGCCCTTCATCTGGACAGTATGCACTTGGCATACAAGTAATTTGTAACATGCACACGTGTATATGCACAAATGCATAATGCACACGTGCATAAAAACCAAAAACAATTTAATTTTATTTGTATACACAAGTGCATACCGTTCAGATGAAGGGCTACCAGGTTTTCCTCATTTTTTTTTTGAGGTTTTCCCTTAAACCTCCCTCTATGCAAATTAACCAAGAAAGTTAATTACTCCTCTATTTCACTCTCTTCAATTTCTCCATTCTCATTCAGAGTCATTTTGTTGATAAGAGGTTGGAGCAAGATTCTTGGCATGACAGCGAGCTCCTCGATTTTATTATCAACCACAAACTGCGAAAGAAACTTGTTAATTAGATTCAGCAACATGAAGAGGGTATTTGATATTATTTCTTGAATATTTGACATGAATGAGTTCTTAAATTGACAATTAATTAAGACTCTAAGTATTCACATATGAATAAGTTAAGATTTACTTGCATTTTCGCAGAAAGTTTGTGAACTAGATAGACCATCGGTGGCTGCATTCCATTTGTTTAGCCAGCTGATGCATCCTTCTTTAAACTCATTCTTTGTTAATCCTTCAGTACCATCTGTGTCAAAGTGCCTTAGAATTTCTTCTAATGCATACCCTTTACTTATTCCATCTTCTTCTTGAATGACCTTTTCATGTATAAATTTTTTCAACTTTTGCGGGGTCAAGTGACCACTTTGATCAACATCGGCTAGACTAAATATGCTGCATAGTAAAACTTATGTTAGATGATTTAATTATCATAAAACAACACATAATTACAAGACATACAACTTTTTCCGACGAAAAAATCCGCCGGAAATCCATTGGGCCATCAGCGGCGGATTTCCAGCGAAAAAGGCTGTTGAAAGTTTTTTTTCCGGGGGGAAAAGGGGACGGAACTGCGCCGCAAAATGGGTTTTACGGCGGATTTATTATTTCCGGCGGATAAATCCGTCGGTGTTTGTTCCCCAATTTTCTTAAAAAAACTCAGTTAGTACGATTTTTAAAAAACATTGATTTAAAAAAATATTTTCTTAAAATTTTATTAATTTTCGACGTAAATTAAAAGAAAAATTAATTTCTGTCAGAAATCAGCCGGAAATTAATAGAAATTTCTTATTTGATTTTTTAGTTGCTAATTACATTAATTAAGTAACTTAACTGTATTTTAACAAATATAGTGACGGATTTGCGGTGGATACGATTTCCGTCACAAATATTCTCGAGAATATATAATTTCTGTTTTTTTTAAACTTCAGTGACGGATTACCGACGGATTTACGCTAGTGTTGACTTTTCTTGATTCCGCCGGAAATATTTCTGATGGAAAATCCGCCGGAAAAGGTGATTTGTTTAGTGGTGCATAAGAAACAAAAGAAATTAAGCACCTTGTGATGGCCTCCATGTTGGGTTGGTCTTTGATATAGAGATTTTCATTTGTAAGCCTTTGTAATCTCATTAAAAACATCTGTTGAAAGCGCTCTTGTTTCAAATATACCACACTCCTATCTTGAATCCAAGGATTTGCAATCTGTATATGCAGTGGCGGATCCGGGAAATTTTATTATTGGGGCCACACTTAGGGAGTTATGGGCGTCAAAAAAATCTTAAACTGAATAGCTCACACTAATCAAGACGATATTGGGTTATTCAATTTTCGACTTAAAGTGTTCAGTTTAATCAAATAAATATAACTTTTTCGTGGTTCAGACAAGTATCATGAACAAATATATACGGCCAAGATTCCTTCGATAAGCTGAACGTTTGAGCTTTTCTGAGGGGATATAAGAGCATCTTCGAGAGATACTCTGTAATTTTTCTAAAATAGACACATAAAAGTCAAAATCTCTAAAAAGAATTACAAACTCCAACAGATTCTCTATTTTAGAGATTTCAACATTCATTACATTATTAAAATATTATATAAATTTATCATCCCAAGATATTTTTTAAAAATAATTTGTATAAGATAACAGTAACTCAACCCTATTGGTGGGAATGAATACAAACGTAATTTCTCTCTCCATATATCAAGTTTTAAAGAATTCTCTAAATTTGGAGATTTTTCTAGTTTTCTCTATTTAAGAGAAGAGTATAGAGAAGCTGTTGGAGCAAAAATGAGTTGGTTGAACTTGAAAATTCACATTTAGAGAACAAAAGTCCAGTTTTCTCTATTTTAGAAAAGTTGTTGCAGATGCTCTAATAGATCAGACTTATAGGGTTGATTTAATTTGAGTACCTGATAGGCAATGTAGGAAACGAGTGAGCCCATAGATACGATGAGTGCAAACAAAATCATCATGTGACCGCTAAACACTTGGATAAGAAGCACAACGACGAAGGGTATCAAAGATAGAAGCATGATGAGAGCCATAGTACGTGTGTCGTCGTTTATATTAACACCAACATCTGTTAAAAGTAAGTGTCAAACAAGAGACACAATAATAATAATAAACCCGTAAACGAATTTCGAAATTATGTTTCTCCAAAATGACAAGTAGAGCAAAATTCAAACTCTAGAAAGTAGGATTTAAGTGAAATAAAATTGGGAAATTAATTGAAATAACCATTTTTGATATGTGGTTTAATTCTTAGTCACATTCTCTTCAAGTTTACCAAAATAGCACCAGGTCCGCAAAAAATAATTACGGCCCTAGCTCAAAAACAAAACAAAAAAACAAATCTCACCGATTTTCCAAAAAAAATTGTATATTGCAGACCAAGTCCTTAGTCTGCGATTGTGGATCTGGGGTACACAATTGCAGACCTGAGTCAATTGTTTTTTAAGGAAAATCGATCAACTTCAAATATTTTTGTTGTTTTTGAGTTAGGTCCGCAATTTTTGGTAAAGTGGGAGAGAATGTGGTTAATAGGTAAAACCACATGCATAAAATGACTATTTCAATTAATTTCCCGATAAAATAAGTGGGTAAGAAGCTTTAACCTTTGAAAAATGAAAGTTTATGTTCAGAAGGTTTCGGTTGACCCGTCCCACGAAGTTTCTCTTTGTTCAGTATTACGTTAACTCCCCATATTCCTGTGAGGGAAATAACAGTTGATCCAGCGTACATGGAAACTCCGAAAGCCACCTGGTTTCCAGCATTTGACTCAGTAGAAAGTACCCCTGATACTGTTAAAACAAGTGCATATATATATAGCTTAGATGAGAGTATCTGATCCCGGAATGCTAGAGTCTTACATCGCCTAGACTTGGACCATTTATCTTCGACATATGTTCACTACAATAAACATTGAGTTTATAGGACGTTTAAAATAAATAAGTGTCCTAATAGAATGTTTTATAGGACCAAACAAAAAAACATTCTATCTAAAAGTGTTACAAAAAGTTTATAGGATGGTTTTCCGTGTCGTAACAAGTTTTTAATAACAATTTTCAAATAAAGCGTCCTATCAATATATTATAGGACACTGTATAAAAAAAGTGTCCTATAAACACAAGTCTCCTTTAAAAATATGGGTTTATAGGACATTTTTCAAAAGCGTCCTATAAAATTAGCTAAAACAACACTATATTTTGAAAATGTTCTAAAACCCAAGTTACGATGCTCAAAAACGTCCTATAAACTTATTGTAACACTTTTAGATAAGACTTTTTTTGTTTGGTCCTATAAATTAAGGTCCTATAAAACACTTTATTAGGACGCTTATTTATTTTAGGCGTTCTATGAACTCAAAATTGTTGTAGTGGTTGGAACCAACCCCCCTCTTTAATGGTTTTTTTTTGGGAAGGTGTCCTAGGCTATGTCTAGATTAATCCTGGCAAATTATGACTGTAAGCAGCCCTGATAAACTCAGTGGCTACAATTGTTGTATACACCTGAATTCAAACCCTGGATAGATGGGATATTCGAGCCCTGAAATATGAATCTACCGAATACCGATCTTATGAAGCTAATTAATTAAGGAAGTTTACCAATGACCATGAAGACCCTTGGTAAGGCCATGAGCACACGAAAGACACTACCAGCGATCTTCTTGTTGCTGAAGTGCATGAACAAAACTCTGCTTCCTGTACGTAACCACTCCTCTCCGAGCATCAACGCGTATGTGTACATCACAATCAGGAATACGCTTTCAAGAACCGTGTCAGCACACGGCAAGAACCCATAAATGCTTTCGCATCTCTTCTCCGAACCATAGAACCCAGAATCATCAGAAACACCCATTTTAAGAAATGGTTTATTTTGGTGATTTATATTGTTGATATCATGAACAACCCCATCTGAGACCTCAAGCCACCTGCCTCTCACTGTGCCAATCATCATAAGCACAATGGGAAACAAGTAATTAGCTTTTGAGCTTGCCATATTTTGGTATGATTTGCTATATGATCTTATGATGTTGGGAGTAGATTTAATCATATATATATATATATATATATATATATATATATATAGATGTCAAAGTGGAGACCATCATAAGCTTGTGAACAAGATGAATGTGGATTTGTATTTGATCAAGTCAAGGTTGTAATTAATAATTAATTTGTATATATTTGTTTATAATATGTGTCCTTTGCTAGAAAAAATGGGGTTGGGGTTAAAAAGTACTTGAATAAACTCGTGGGTCGTGAACGGGAAAGTCACTTTTCAAATACTATATTTCGCCCCTTATAAAATATGTCTTGGGTTTGTACGAAACTAGTATTGGATAATCTAAAAATTTCATACACAAAAATAAGGCACTGATTTCGTGTACATATATATGGGGTCGTTCAAATGTAAACCACCCTTATTTGTACAAAAACTCGATTCTATCAATAAGATAATAGTAAATCGGATAATTGGAAGTTCGAAAATTCAAAATGAAACAACTGAAAATTTGAAATGAAACAACTAAGAATTCGAAATGAATTAAACAAGTGTACAAATTACATCACATTAAATAATAAAGTAAATTATGTTGTTCGTAGCTATATATGGTTTGTTCAAAATTGCAACTTTCATTATTTTGGTTGTGAAATTGCGGTTTTCATTCCTATGATTTGCAATTCATTGTTATTTTCGTCCCTAAGGCTAATTAACTCTCACCTATAAGTATGATCAACAAAAACAACACAGAATTATAAATCACATAGAAAAAAATTGCAATAAACTGTGAATTATAAACGATAGGGATGAATTCGTAAATTCAAAGCACAAGAACAAAAATTGCAATTTTCAACAAACCGTAGGAATCCCTTTATAAAAACAAACCATAGGAATTGAATGAAAAATATAACCTGCTGATCTATATTGTAACATAAATATTAATATTAATGATTAAGATGCATGTTAACTTCAATAAATTATATATTCCTTATCCCAGAAAATGGCTTGTTAATTACTATAATATTATATTTTAGGTACGTATACAATCAATATATATCTATAAAGAAAAATGTTAGCATGATGACATGACACAATAAAAGGTCTTCATTGCCATTTTTCTAATTTCTCATGTTTTTGATTTTTTTAAAGTTTAGCTTTGATGAAGATGGAACAATAGTATTATTTAGGATGTCCCACATTGGTAGAAAGATGAATACTTAGGTAATGAATATGTGTTTATAAAGTGTTGCTTGATGTTGTTGAAAAATGTGAAATGATGTTTTGCAAGATATAGCAAAACCCAAGGATGATTAAGTTAAATTTATATTATTCTTTTTGGTTTATTTTAAAATTATTTCAACCAAAGCTTAATGGTTTTAACGTCAATATGTACATTAAACAATTAAATAATCAATATATAAATCTTATTGTGTTTGTAAGTCAGCAACCATTGCATTTAGCTCATGCACAGAGAACTGATCAGTATCTACTAAGTCCACAAAATGTGTTTTACCCCTTACATACACCCTTCCAGGTTTCTTTGTGAACACCCCTCCATGATGTATCTTCAGGGAGATTAGGGTAGGATAGATACCTGAAATTTACATCCAAACAAAGAAAATAAGCAAAAACCTATTTTCTAGCTATAATCTGAGCTATGGTGAAGTTATTTTGTGAAATTGTACATACCATATATTTCTGGATAGTCAATATCATTTGTGCTAGAGCGTATTTGCCACTGAGTTCGTCCCATTGTCTGCAAATCTTTAGGATCGTTGTAGCTGAAGATGAATGTGGATGATGATCAAGTTGTGTACTGAGGGTAGCTTAGGAATGAAACGTCGTTTGGTCTGGTAATATCTAAATGAGAAGGAAATAGAGGGAAATGGTAAAAAGACTAAAATGCCCCTCACGTGAGGGGCACATGTGAGCGCTAACGGAAAAAATGGACGGCGTGAGTGAGAGGGACCACTTTGGGATTAGAAACTGTGTTTTAGGGACCGTCAGTGTAGTTTTGGATTTGGAGGGACCAACACTGAAATCGAGGCATAGTCGAGGGACCATTTCTGTAATTTACTCTTTTAAATAACTAAACATTCTTGAGTAGGGAGTGTTATGGAGTCTAAACAACCCTATATAACCATAGACAACAAACCACAATACTATGGCCTATTGGTGGCAACAAAATATAGTAATCTAAATTATTTCATACATGTTTTGATTTAAGACTGTGTCAACGCCTCCAACTCGCTTACACTGAAATCACCCAGGTCACGAATGCTTTTACGACTACTCTTCCGAAAGATTGCGACCTAAGCCCGTAACACGGCCATATTGCTTGTTGGGTTTAAATCATATTTAAGATGCTCAAATTAGTGGTGGAATATTTGTCGAGTAAAATCTAAAAGTCGTATTCTAAAATAATTGAGAATAATAGTTTTTATCGACCAGATCTAAGTAAAGCATTATATTAAACATGTTGACTTTATATGGTTTCCTAAAGCATATTAGGTTTGAGATATATTTGGGAACGATTAGAGTTTCCTATTTCATAGGGATAATCATCCCTTGTTTTTCGTATACATGATCACGTCTAATCAACATGTTATATCTTTTACCAATTTTACCCCTCCTTTAATTTTACCCGTGTGGAAATGCTTGTTGGATGGCATATTAATTACTGATTTTGCCACTAATAATTCTAACCATGGATGAGATCTAATGAGAGGTTGGGATGCACCCTCTTATTTTCTTATTTAGGTATTGTCCTCGTTTGAACCCACATCTATAAAAATATATATCAACAAGAACCTTTTATTAATCTATCGTAATTGAAAAACACTATATTCAAATTTAAAAATGTTTGTAAAAATGAAGATATAGAAAAAATTAATAAATATTAAAAAAATCAAACTTTTATTAAAGGGAAATTAATTAAAATACCCCAAGTCAAAGTCAAACTTACCAAAATACCCAAAATCTCTTCCAGTTTGCAAAAATGCCCCAAATACCCGCGATAAAAGCCCGCGATCGCGGCCAGTGGCATTTTGGTAATATTATTATCCCGCGATCGCGGGGGAAACGGTTATAAAAGGTTATAAAAGTGGCTATTTAGAGAAACCATTGGTTTGGAATGGCTATTTCAGGCAATTTCCCCGATACTAGTTATACAATATATTGATATATTTATTGTATTCCTATGCATCATGAGACCATCTTCACAAGTTCATGGTTTCCTAAAAACGAAATAATTAATTAATGTGCACATGGATGAAGGTTTCACTAACAAATGAATTAAAACATTTAATTAATGCTTAAAGTCAACTTATTTATTAATATAATGCTTTATTTAGATCTGGTCGATAAAAACTTATATTTATTCTCAACTATTTTAGAATACGACTTTAAGATTTTACTCAACAAATATACCACCACTAATTTGAGCATCTTAAATATGTCTTAAACCCAACATGCATGCAATATAGTCGTGCCATCCAAAAGTACGGGCTTAGGTCGCAATCTTTCGGAAGAGTAGTCGTAAAAGCATTCGTGACCTGGGTGGGTGATTTCGGTGTAAGCGAGTTGGAGGCGTTGACATATAGTCTTAAATCAAAACATGTATGAAATAATTTAGATTACTATATTTTGTTGCCACCAATAGGCCATAGTAATGTGGTTTGTTGTCTATGGTTATATAGGGTTGTTTAAACTACATAAAACTCGCTACTCAATAATGTTTAGATATTTACAGGCCCGTGCTTTGGAGTGTTCCGATAGGTCCTATCGCACAGGGCCTTCGATCGTCGGGGGTCTCTGGAGTTTTTTTAGTTTTTTATTTGTACTTAAATACTATATAGAATAATTAAGAAAAATGTGTAAATAAAATGGCTCTTGGTAGAGTGGCAAATGACATTATCGTAGACTCGTAGTGCTACTTTATACTTACCCAAGTTCAAATCTTATAGTGTGCACTAGAGATGGCCAAATGGGTCCGGGCCTGAAAAAGCCCGCCGAAAGCCCGAAGCCCAGTCCGCCCAAAGCCCGGGCCTGGCCCGCCCAAAGCCCGGTCCCAGCCCCTAACAGGCCCTGATTTTGCGATATTTCTCGGCCCGACCCGGTCCAAAGCCCGGTCTAAGCCCGGCCCGCCCCATTCAAAAAACTAGCCGTTATATGACCGTTTTTAGCCGTTTTTTTGTATTTTTTGCCTCCAAAACACTATAAATAGGTAGTGGATGTTAGAGGTTTGATATCAAGTTACAAAAACGCAAAAAACGCGATTCTCGCTTACAATTATCGATTTCTCGCTTTCTCGTGTTCATTTCATACAACTTCTCGTTCTTTCAATTTTTCCATCCTTCACTCAAAATGACCGGCGGTAGTTCACCAAACGATCAATGTACTTCTTAAAATGTATTTTTCTTTATAATTTATATAAAATTAATAGAACGTATTTTTTTATATATATGAAATTCTAATAGAACGTATTTTTAAGTATGTTTGAGTGACTCAATTAAGTATTTTATAGTGGATACGAATAATATTTAATAAAAATGCAATTTATATATTTTTTTACAAAGCCCGATTTAGGCCCGGTTTTGGGCCCGGTCTGGTCTTTTGAAAAGCCTGATCGGGCCCAGCCCTCATCCACAAAGCCCGGCCCGACCCGGGCCCGCCCAAAGCCCGGGCTTTTGAACAATGTTTAGGCTCGGGCCCGCCCGTTTGGACACCTCTACTATGTGCACTGTGCAGTTTTAAGTTAATGTTTTCAATTAGTTTTACTTTATCTAAAAAATTATGTTTTAAATTAATGCTTTTAATTAGTATTGTTTTATTAAAGAAAATTGTATTTTAAATTAATGTTTTTTTTTTTGTTTTTTTTAAGAAAATTATGATTTAAATCAATGTTTTATTTTACATATTTTTGTTGGATTCAATTAAATATACAAAATTTTAACCCTTCCTTTATTTTTGAAATTCTTTTTTTTTGGGAAATAACTTAAATATATAATTCCCTCTAATTTTCTTTAATTTTTTTGATCTAATAATTAAATTATATAATATGTTATATTATAATCTTTTATATTTTTCTATAATGTTCTTTAAAAGTGTATTGATATATAAATTTATAAAATATTTTTAAATATATTAAATGTTGAACTTGTTAAAATACAATAGTTATTGAAGTTGAATGTAACTTTTTATAAAAGTTTTAAATTTAGATTCTTTATTTAAAAAAATAGAATGATTGTTAGAGATGTTAGGAATAGTTTTAAGTGTTTAGTGCTTTTTTAATTACTTTTTATACTTGTATATGAATATTTAATAAAAGTTTGATTTTTTTAATATTTATTAATTTTTTCTATATCTTCATTTTTACAAACATTTTTAAATTCGAATATAGTGTTTTTCAATTACGATAGATTAATAAAAGGTTCTTGTTGATATATATTTTTGTAGAGATGAGTTCAAACGAGGACAATACCTAAATAAGAAAATAAGAGAATGCATCCCAACCTCTCATTAGATCTCATCCATGGTTAGAATTATTAGTGGCAAAATCAGTAATTAATATGCCATCCAACAAGCATTTCCACACGGGTAAAATTAAAGGAGGGGTAAATGTTGGTCCCGAAGGCCTATACAAGTTTGTAGAAGGGGGGGGGGGGGGGTTGAATACAAACACACAGATTTTACTTTTCTAAATTGTTTATTGATAAATCATTAACAATTTACAGCTTGTTGCGGAAACAAGATTAAGGATAAACCTAAATCTAAACAAGTTGGAACACTAAGGTTTCTTGCACTAAGAGAGATAACGAAATTACTAATAATAACCTATCTGAGATAAGAGATTTGAACTTGTCCAGAGTTAGCAAGTTACTTCAAAAGAAGTGAGTTCATCTCTTTATATACTGCATGCATTTAATGCAAGTCAGTATATACTTTACACGTGTCATCAGCTGGTTGGTTGCATGTCATTGACTTTTGTTGACAACCTTAGTAGCCGTAAGGATGAACAGTGTAGTATCAGAGTGGTTGTACGATTTCAGATTTTCGGAGGTTCTTTTCTGACATTTCGTACGGAGGCGTGCAAGGGTGGTTAAGACAAAAGTACTTTGTACGGAGGACTTCATGATCAGCTTTCGTTGATTCAGCGATTATCATTTACTATTCAGCAGATGATAAAGTTCAGCGATAGCTGAAGTCTTGTACTTGATACTTCACGTTGAGTGGACAAATCTGAGTCTTCGCTGATCCGCATCAGTTCATTAGGAGACTTGTCGCTGGTTCTTGAGCTTGATCTTCGACTTCAGCGTAGAACCTTTGTTGACGTGAAACTTGTCTTCAGGGATCATAAGTAAACAACTAACTTATCAGCGATCATCATAATGACTGAACAGACTCAGAGCATTAATGATGAACAGTGTTCGCTGAATGTTTAATTTAAAAGAGCGAGAGTTCCTATCAGCGGTACTGTAAGATCTTAGTACTTATCAGCGATAGTGAAACTCTGATACATATTGTTTACTTACAATTTTCACTAAGTATTTAAGAGAGGGTCATTATCAAATCACTGAGGGTTTGGATCAACAATCTCCCCCTATTTGATTATGACATAGCAACAAAGAAAATTGCTATTTAATGAAAACATAAGGATAAAAAGAACTCATAAAATATTTGTCCCTTTTACTGTTTTCTGGGATCTTTTCAGTACTGATGGAGTAAAGTACATTCGCTGAAATCTTTCTTTAAAACTTTGTATCAGGTTACAATGAAGAACAGAAAGATTACAAGTACGAGCGAAATAAATTACAAGTACAGAAGGATAACTGATACAATAGAGAAAAAAAGGAGATTATATCAGTTTTCAAAGGGTTCTTCCTTAATGAGAAGTTCATCAAGGGTCTTTTCAGTGGGGATCATCCAGTCAGGAACCGTTACACCTCGCTTTCTTTTGTTCAGCGCTTCTTCAAAAATTAAAGGTTTTAGGTGTCGTGCCTGAATGTCTTTTCTGAAGTCACACCAGTAGATGAGATCTCTGAGCTATTCGATTGGAGTGATTGGAAGCTCAGCGATCTGTTGAAAACATTTACGTCTGTCGTAGTCTAGAAAGAATATTCCATAAGGATTACTAATGACTATACCAGGGACGAAAAGTTCACATGGTGGCAAAGAAATGTCAAGGGCAGATAGATCAGGGTCAGGACCAAGTACTTCAGCGCGAGAGAAACCAATTCCAGTTTCATTTCGTATGACAGGACCTGAGTTTGAATCTTGACGTTTCTTCTTTGGAGAGACCCTTTTTCTTTTCAGCTTAAGATCAGGAAGAGGAGGAATGTCCACACAAGAAGATATCAAGTCGATCTGTCTATTTATCAGCTTTTCGAAATGATCCTTGTACTTAGATTGTGACGATTGGATAGCTAACCTCATCTCCAGCCATTCAGAGAGACCATACCTTTTTACAGTGTCAGCGCGAAAGGTTTCAGTTTGGCCATCTTCTCTGAAAAGTTTGATGTCAACAATAGGTACTCCGATAGAGGTTCTTCCAGAGATGAATACCTTGTTGATCTTCGCTGGACGATATCTGAAGTGTATTTTATCTTTACACCAGATCAGGGTGGTCTGAGAAACTTCAGTTTTCTTTTCCACGATCTTCTGGGCTTCTTCCCAAAGCTTTCGTTGGATTTGAATGGGAACACGTTTCATCTTGGGGTCTTTGACAGATTCTTGAGTAAGCTTGATGGCGTATTCTCTGTCTTTTTCTTCAGCTTCCTTTCTTTCAGCGATTAGGCGTTCAGCTCTGAGGTGTTCCTTGTATTCAGCTTTTGAAATTCTGAACTTTGGAGGAACTGAAGGCAGTTGATCACGCCTTAGAATGATTCGCTGATCCTCGAATCGCTTTATTATTTCCTCTATTTTCTTCTGTTCTTCTTCTCTTAGCTTTTGAGGAGCTAAGGAAGGTCTGTGTCTGTGAGAGAGAGTCTGTTCTTCAGGTTCATCAGTCTCAGAGATCAAATCCAAGACTGGGATTATTTCGTCAGCGGCAGCTGGTATTTTTGGTGAAGTCGCAAACTCTTCAGCGATATCCTCAAACAGAGGAGAGGACTAGCTAAAACACAGCGATCTTACAAGTAAGAACTTGGGTAGAAACAGATAGAGAGAATTGGTTTAAGTGTATAGGCTTGGGTAGAGGAACTGATAGTGTATGATAGAGGAGGGATGGAGTAAGAGATGGTTAGTGTACCTGACAAACCGGCTTTTCAAGCAAGATCGTCAGATTGTCATCTTCAGCGACGCTTTTGCCTTTGCCTTTCTCAGCTCCAGAGGCTGAGGGCTTTGTCTTTGTCCGCTCCCCTGTAGGTTCATTTATTGAGATTCCCTTAAGAGCTTTGATCCTTGGGGCAGGTTTGACGATAAAGAAATCATCGTCATCTTCGTCATCATCATCATCATTCCTTGGAGAGGAGGATGGTTCAGCATCAGAGATGTCGACGGCTTCATCATCTTCTGCTTCGGATTCTTCAGCTTCTTCTTCGAGTTGCTCCCCCTCAGATACAGAGGCGAGCTTCTCGGTTCCCTCAGGGTTTTCATCTCCCTGAGGTCCAGCGGCTGCTTCCACTTCAATAGTCTTCTCACCCTCTTCAGCGAAGGTGAGGTCTTCGTTCTTCTCTCCCCTGATAGATTCATCATGGGAAAGGTCTTCAGCGCTCTTTTCAAGATCCTCAGCGCTCTTCTCCTCGGTATGTTCAGCGCTCTTCTCCCCCTCTTTCTCATGATGACTGGGGGAGGAATGGGTAGATTCAGCAGCATGGGCAGGTTCTCTGTCTTCTTGGCCAGAGAGACCTACGCGAACTTCAATCTTAGCTAATCTGTCTTCAAGGCCAGAAATAGCAGGATTGATCTTCTTCAGCTCTGTGCGATCCGCCGCTGTGAAGGTTTCAGTTTCAGGGACGGGTGCAGGAGCAGGATCAGGAGTATTGGCTTTGTTCAGCAGCTGCTCGACCATCGTCTTTATCGAACTAACATCGGTCTTTACAGAACCTAAGTCAGTTGTCAGACTTTGGACATTTGTCTTCACATCAGACATATCTCCCTCGAGTGTCCCAACCGATGTCTTCAGCGTTGTTAGTTCGCCGGACATGGAGGAAACTGAGCTTTTGAGTGAGGTGTAGTCTGTGTAGATATCAACGAGTACCTTAGCGAAATCGCTGAGAGTCTTATCAACTTGCTTCAAGTCATCTGAGGAAGCCTTCTTCTCCACCACCGTTGTCAGCTTTAACAAATTTTCTCCAGCGGTGGTTACATCTGCAGAGTTGTTGGAGAGTGTGGTGGTGAGATCTGTCAGCTTTGTTTCCACGGACTTCAGAGAAGCGTTGATGTCTCCCAAATTTGGACCTGTAACACATAAGTACTTGTGAACAAAGGAAAGCTCAGAAGTTTCAGGTTTAGTTACAGTGTATATGGGTTGATTTGTACCTGCAGGAGGGTTGACGAACTCGTCAAAGGTGGGGATTCCTGTAAAATGTTCCATATCTTCCTCAAAAGTTCGGTGAGGAATGATGATCTTTGCAGGTCCAGTCTTCATCATTCTTTGAGAAGCGTCAGCGGAGGCTTCTGGAATGATGGCATCTCCAGTGTTCTTTGGAGGAGAGTCCAAGTGAGTAGAGGGAGAAGCGAAGGATAAGAATGGGGTTCGGGTACTGAGTTCAGCGTTGGAATCGCTGACAATCACTTCATCAGTCTTTTGAGAGACTGAGGGAGGTTGGGTATGTTCCAAGTTTCTAACCTCAGCGTTTAGGGACGCTGAAGCCGGGATTGAAGGGATGGTTTGAATGGGTGTGGCAGAGCGTACCACAGAACTTTCCTTCAGCTCTGCAGAAAGAGCTGAGGAGTCTTCAGCAAGAGATTGCTGGGGCTGCTCCTTGGTTTTCTTGATCCTTTTGGAACCAAGTTGGATTGAAGAGTGTTTCCTTTTCTTAGAAGGAGAGGATTGTGTGGCCGGGGTATCAGCGATGGGTATGGTCGTTGAAGGAGCCACAGAAGTCGAAGAATTAGGGTTAAGAAGAGTGAGA
Organism: Saussurea involucrata; assembly: GCA_033807775.1. Classification (NCBI taxonomy): domain Eukaryota; kingdom Viridiplantae; phylum Streptophyta; class Magnoliopsida; order Asterales; family Asteraceae; genus Saussurea; species Saussurea involucrata. The sequence continues at coordinate 174,144,746 of CM066320.1, read as the reverse complement.
AGGGTAGAAAGACGTACCTCATTGTCGACAGGTTTGAAATCGAGCACCTTAGGGCCAACCTGAGAGAGTTTCAGGTCACCCTCTTTCGGGTAGCTGTCCTTCAGGCCATATTGAAAGATGGCGCTGATGAATCTTGGGTATGGAACCCATGCCGGTCTGTCAGCAGCAGAATCTACTCTTTGTACTAGGTCATCATAAATGATAGATGCCCAGTCAATATGTAGACCTTTCAGCAGTGCGTATCCCATAGCCTGCTGAGGTTGAGCGGCTTGATCAGAGGAGCCGGTCTTCGCTGTCATGCAGCTGATCAGGTGTGCGAAGATGAAATTCATCTCGCTGGGCATTTTGGACTTCTTTATCAGCGTCAGCTTCTTCTCGGGCTTCTTGTCCCTTCCAGTTTCCCAGATGTAACCCATTGCGTCGAGAAAAGCAATGATTTCTTCTCTGTCAGCATGCTTCTTATGGTCAGGGAATGGAACAAACGGTTTTTCTTTGGTAGCATTGGGAAAGTTCAGGGCTTTTCGAATGATTGCGGGGGTTATCTTAATTGTGCCATACCCAGTATCGCTGAGTATGCAATCGATGGTTTTGGATGCATCTTTGGCGGAGGGTAGCTGAGTGTGTCTGGCAGAGTACCAGAACTGGGATAGTAGTAGCTGACTTGCAGGAGGTGTGATGGTCAGGGCTGTTGAAATGCAGCAGTTTTTCAGGAAATTCACAGCATCATCCAGATGTGTGACTTGCTTTCGAGGAGGAAACTCGAGAAGCGCAGAGAGGTTGTTGACCTTGGTCCAATCTAGTTGATCCAGCGTGAACTTAACCTGAGGGGCTTTGATGATTTCCACTTCCTCAGAGTCAGTGGATAAGTTCTCAGCAGTAACATTGATCTTTGAAGTTGCCATTTCTCTGTATTATCAGTTCAACCAAAGATGTTAACAAATAAGAATTGTCTTAATGTGGAAAGAAGTTTCCATTTAAGATGTTTCGAATTTTATCCATTTCATTCAGACAAAAATGTCTTAATGAAGATTAGGGTTTTTCTTGATTTTTGACAGAAATGTAAAACCCATTGAATCTTGTTATCCAGTTTTCTATGAAGAAATTAGATTCTGGAAACGAATGAAGAACAAGTTTAAGATTTTTGCATTTAAACTTGAAGAACAACCATGAAATGGTTGTGTTCATAAAACCATGAAAGAAATGATTTCATTTTACAAAGTTCTTTTGTTTGATCTTGTTAAAACAATGAGAAGATCAGAAACAAGTTATACGCATAAAATAAGAACATATTAACCTTGATGTTTGATGAAGAAGATGATGAACAGTTCTTGAGGTTTTTGAGAGCACAAATGCAACAGAGGATTCTTTCTTGCGGAGGAAGATTTGATCGTGTAAAAAACAAATATAAACCAAGAGTTTGTTTATATAGGGAGTTTTAGAGAGAGAAAACCTTGAGCGGGAAAAGGTTTTCATCATGACATGGACACGTGTTTGCATTTGATTGGGAGTTTGAACGAAACGTGCAAACGTGTGTCAGAAAGAAATCGTGCCTAGTGTTATCCGTTGCAATGACGTCACAACTGTCCTTTCATATTCTTGGTTGTCTCTGAGGTTTTGAAAAACTCAGGGACTCTTTGAAAACATGAAGCACTGAATAGAAATATCAGTGAAGGTTTTAAGAAATTTCAAAAAGTCGTTGTTAAGGAAGAGATATTCAGCGATGCAATTTATTTTGAAATCTTGCATTTTCATGCGATATGTCAGAGAGAGAAAACATACCTTGATATCAGCGAATCAAGTTTATTCAGAGAGAAGATGATGAAATGGATTATATAAGTTGATTTTATCCTATCGCTGAAGATTTTATCCTTCAAAGTTCAGCATTCCAAGCTCGCTGATGAGAAAGTTGAATCTTGTCTCATCAATAGGTTTGGTAAACAGATCAGCTAACTGATAATTAGTTGGAATAAAATGAAGTTCTATATCACCATTCATCACATGATCTCTGATAAAATGATATCTGATTTCGATGTGTTTTGTCTTTGAGTGTAGCACTGGATTGTTTGCTATAGCGATGGCACTAGTGCTGTCGCAATAGATTGGAATTTTGGAGAGCTGAAGATCATAGTCTAGTAGCTGATTTCTCATCCACAAGACTTGAGAACAACAGCTTCCAGCGGCTACATATTCAGCTTCAGCTGTGGAAGTGGACACTGAGTTTTGCTTCTTACTTGTCCAACTTACCAGCTTTCCACCCAGGAGCTGACATCCTCCTGTGGTGCTTTTCCTATCCATTTTGCAACCTGCAAAATCACTGTATGAATAGGCGGTTAGATCGAATCCTGAATCTTTGGGATACCAAAGACCTAGATTCGTTGTACCCTTAAGATATCGAAAGATTCGCTTTACAGCTTTCATATGGGATATCTTAGGTTCAGCTTGATATCGTGCGCATAAGCATGTTGCAAACATAATATCGGGTCGGCTAGCTGTAAGGTACAATAGTGAGCCGATCATCCCACGGTACAACGTAACATTGACAGGAACACCCTTTGTGTCCTTATCAAGTGTCAGCGGTGGTGCCATAGGGGTTTTCATAGCTGAACTTTCAGTTAAGTCGAATTTCTTCAGCATATCTTTAACATATTTTCCCTGATTTATAAAAGTTCCTTTTTCAGTTTGCTTAATCTGAAGACCAAGGAAATATGTTAGTTCACCCATCATGCTCATTTTATACTCATCTTTCATTCTATCAGCGAAACGAGTACAAAGCTCAGGGTTAGTAGAACCAAATATAATGTCATCAACATATATTTGAACTAGAATGATATGACCTTTCACTTTTCTAAAAAATAGAGTTTTGTCAATCTTACCTCGCTCAAAATGTTCAATGTGGAGATAAGTAGAGAGAGTGTCATACCATGCACGTGGAGCTTGCTTTAAGCCATAAAGTGCCTTGTCCAGTTTATAAACATAACCTGGACGCTTAGGATCTGAGAATCCTGGAGGTTGTTCCACATAGACTTCTTCATTCAGCTTTCCATTTAGAAACGCTGACTTGACATCCATCTGAATAGACGAATAGATTCAAGTCTTGCTACAGGAGCAAATGTTTCGTCATAATCTATGCCTTCCTTTTGTCTGTATCCCTGAGCAACAAGACGAGCTTTGTTGCGGGTTACAGTACCATGTTCGTCCAACTTGTTTCGATAGACCCATTTAGTGCCTATCACAGTTTTTTCAGTTGGTCTTCGAACAAGTTTCCAAACTTTGTTTCTTTCAAATTCAGTCAGCTCTTCTTGCATAGCGCTGACCCAGTTTGGGTCTCTGAGGGCATCATCTATTTTCTTTGGTTCAGTTAGAGAAATAAAGTTAACAAATAAACAAATATTACCTGCACTTCTACGAGTCTGAATACCAGCGTTTGGATCACCAAGAATTTGATCGATTGGGTGATTTACAGTCCATCGCTGAGCCGGAGCATACGTCGCTGACTCAGTCTGAACTGGAGAAACTGAAGATGAGGCTTCGGCTACTTCTGGATTATCAGCTAAGAGAGGAATGTTTGCATTTGTCACTTCATTCACTGATTGCTGAGAAATAGATGGAATTTCTGAGACATTTGGATCAACTGCAGATATAGTGTTTATAGGAACAGCTGAGACCCATGATGTTTCAGCTTCACTATTCTGCATGTCTGGAATGATAGTAGGACTATCATCTTCTACGGTGTGAGCATGTGGAGTGGGAACTTCTTCTGAATCACCAAGATGAGAAAACATCCATTGATTCAGTTCTTCTGTATCAGCGTTCGGTTTAGAGTTCGCTGAACGGGATTCGTCAAACGTGACGTGAATAGTTTCTTCTACAGTTTGTCTTCTTCGATTGAAGACTCTGAAGGCTTTGAAAACTGAGGAGTATCCAAGAAAGATTCCATCATCAGCCTTAGGATCAAACTTTCCAAGGGCATCTCTATTGTTCAGTATAAAACACTGACAACCAAAGATGTGAAGAAAGCTGATTGAGGGCTTTCTCCCAGGAAAAAGTTCATAGGCTGTCTTTTTGAATCTTTTGACTATCAGCGACCTGTTTTGCGTAAAACAAGCAGTGTTGACAGCTTCTGCCCAAAACTGAGTAGGCAGGTGAGAATCGCTGAGCATTGAACGTGCAGCTTCAATAATTGTTCTATTTCTTCTTTCAGCGACTCCATTTTGTTGCGGTGTTCTCACTGACGAAAAGTTGTGAGAAATACCCTTACTCTCAAAGAAGGAATCAAGAGAACTGTTTTTGAATTCAGTCCCATGATCACTCCTTATTGAGCGAACGGTCAGATTGTTCAGGGTTTCCATCTTCTGAACAAAGGTGATGAGTTCTTCAGGGGTGTCACTCTTAGAACGGAGAAACATTACCCATGTGAAGCGAGAGAATTCATCAACTATGACCAGCGTATATTTATTTCCAGCGATGGATTGTTTGTTAACAGGGCCAAACAAATCCATATGGAGTAGTTGTAGAGGAGATGACACTGAGGAGACTTGCTTTGACTTGAAGCTTGCCTTGGTCTGCTTCCCTTTTTCACACGCTGAACATAAAGACTCTTTGGCGTATGAATGCTGAGGTAGACCAGTGACTAACTCTTTTGACGAAAGAGTGTTCAGTGTCTTGAAATTTAGATGAGAGAGCCTCTTATGCCATAGCCAGTTGACATCAGATGAGGCCTTTGAGAAGAAACAGGAGTTCTCAGTGGTTGTTGAGTCCATGTTTATTACATAAACATTTTCCAAACGATAACCGCTGAGAGCTATCTTCTCCTTTTTGTCAGAGACAAAGCAGGATTCCTTAGTAAAAATTACTTTGTTATCCATGTCGCAAAGCTGACTGATGCTTAGAAGATTATGCTTCAGCCCTTCAACATATGCGACTCTTCTGAAGGAGGTTGTACCATTTGAAAGTACACCATACCCTCGGGTGTGTCCGTTTCCATTTCCACCGAAAGTCACAGAGGGACCCTTCTCTTCCTTGTATTCAGCGAGCAGGTTTTTCTTTCCAGTCATGTGTCTAGAGCATCCGCTATCGAGATACCAGATACCCTTCTTAACCTGCAATACAAAGGAAGATTAGTTTTTCTTAGGTACCCACTTAACCATGTATACACGTTTGTCAGTGGAAGTAGTTGGAATGGAAGGTTCAGCAGTCTTCGCAGCATTTGAAGATTCAGCTTTGTCTTTCTTCACTTTGGTTAATTTCTTAACTTCAGTGGTAGGAGTCACCTTGACCTGATTTGTATCGGGGTTGGTCTTCTTTGCCTTGGGGGCAATCTTCACCTTAGCTATCTTTTCAGCTTTGGTGGCTGTGGGGCACTTACTAGCAATATGATCGGTAAGTCCACAGTGATAACATTTCCTATAACTAAAAGTAGTTCTAGGACCACTTGTATGCTGAGCTTTTAATTTCGAATTAGAAGTGCCAGCACCAAGTAAACTATTGGCTTTAGAAATGGGATGAACATTCAGTTCTTCAGATTTCTTACCAAGGACATCCAATCTGAGTCTAGGAGTAGATCGCTGAATAGATCCAGAGATCAGCTTCCTTGATCCAGAGGGATGTGTCACTGAAGCTTTAGAAGCATTCATCTTTGGTACTAAAGTACCCTTCTGAGGATTTTGATAAATAACAATTCCTTTACCTTTGTCTTTAGAGACAGAGGTAGGTTTTGAATAAACCATTTTCTCCTTGCCTTTTGAGGAGGTAGGAGTTTCCTCAGGGATTGGTGTAATGGACGAGGAGCACTGAGAAGATGAAGTATCAGCGACTGAGGATACGAACGTTCCTAATTTAAGCATTGAACGTTCAGTGGTTGGTTTTGGAGTATCATATTTATAACCCAGACCACGTTTATCACTCAGAGGAATCTGAGCCTTAATTATCTCAGTGATCTTTGTTGAAGAATTACACCATCCTTCAACAGTAGCTTGTTCAGCTTTTAATGCAGCGATAGCTTCTGCTCGTTCGATTTTGACTAGCTGATTTAAATATACTTGATCTTTAAAGTCTTCTTCAATTTTAGAAAGCTTTTCTATTTGAAGATGACAGTGTTTAAGCTTTTCAGCGAGATCAAGGTTTTGGTTTTCAACCACAGTTTTGCCGTTCATGGCTTCGTATAAACTTCTAGTCAATAGATCGATTTTGCGGAGACTATCAGCTTCATCAATATTTGCAATGTTGGTAAAGAAAGAAGGTGATACCTGAATAGCAGAGGTTGAAGTAGAGGGAATGTCTGAACTTTCTTCCTCTTCTTCAATCTTGGCCATGAGACATTGATTTGCTTCATCATCTTCAGAATCAGATGATGATGCTTCTTCATCAGAAGCAGCCCAATCATAGTCAGCCATCAGGCCTTTTCCTTTCTTCTTAAAGCTTTTCAGCTTCGCATATTTTTCTTTCAGCTTTGAGTATTTGTCATCTTTATTCCTTGGAACAAAGGATTTCTTTGTAAAAGCTGAGGGTCTAGAAACTTTCTTAGACCTGCACTCGTTAGCGAAATGACCTGTCTTTTCGCAGTTGAAACAAGTAGCAGTAGCCTTATCAACAAAAGCTGATGATTTAGGCTTGTCAGTTATGGAAAGAGGTTTGTTCTTTCTAAACATTTTCTTCTTGGCGAATCTCCTGAACTTTTTAGTTAGGAGAGCCAAGGATTCATCATCATCTGAAGAATCAGAGTCTGATGACCTTTCAGAGTTACTCTCTAACTCAGTGATAGTGACCGAGGGTCGCTGAGTAGAAGGTTCCTCTGAGATTAAAGCAACAGGGGTGCTTTTGGAATCTTTTACAAGATTCTTCTTAAGATGGCTAGATTGCTCATGATTCAGCAATGTACCATATAAGGTTGAAAGGGTCATTGATTTAAGATCCTTTGACAGCTTGAGACACATGGAATAATTGTCCCAGCTTTCAGGTAAACATTCTAGAAACTTTGTCAGCACTTCAAAGTTAGAATATTCCTTACCAACAGTTTTCAGATCTATAATTAAACAATTAAAACGTTGGTGAACTTCAGAGAGAGTTTCATTCTTACCAGAAATGAAGCTTTCGTATTGTCTTACCAGGTTGATCTTTCTTGAGTCCTGGACTTCAGACGTTCCTTCATACTGAACACATATTGTGTCCCACATGGCTTTTGATGTTTTCAGGTTCATGACGGAATGGTAGACTTCGTCAGGAAGGGCCATGGATAGTATGGATCTGGCTTTTGTATCTATAGCCACTTTCTTCTTATCTTCGTCGGTCCACTGAAAGATTTCCTTAGGAATCAGCCTTTCTGGAATAGCAGGTCTATTCGCAGTGGCTGGAACTGCAGGGTCAATAGTTACAGGGATGAATGGACCATTCTCAAGATAGTAAGGCATAGTAGGATCTACACCTTCTAAGAAGAGTATCATCCTATTTTTCCATAAGTTGAAGTTATCTCTGGAAAATCTAGGGGGTTTTGCAAGAGAACCATTGTCTATATAATTTGTGTTTGTATTGGTGGCCATTTTCAGATAATAGCAAGGAAGAGAAATATCTTAGATTAGATCTTGTTTATGAGATTAAACAAATCTGCTCTGATACCACTTGTTTGTCCCGAAGGCCTATACAAGTTTGTAGAAGGGGGGGGGGGGGGTTGAATACAAACACACAGATTTTATTTTTCTAAATTGTTTATTGATAAATCATTAACAATTTACAGCTTGTTGCGGAAACAAGATTAAGGATAAACCTAAATCTAAACAAGTTGGAACACTAAGGTTTCTTGCACTAAGAGAGATAACGAAATTACTAATAATAACCTATCTGAGATAAGAGATTTGAACTTGTCCAGAGTTAGCAAGTTACTTCAAAAGAAGTGAGTTCATCTCTTTATATACTGCATGCATTTAATGTAAGTCAGTATATACTTTACACGTGTCATCAGCTGGTTGGTTGCATGTCATTGACTTTTGTTGACAACCTTAGTAGCCGTAAGGATGAACAGTGTAGTATCAGAGTGGTTGTACGATTTCAGATTTTCGGAGGTTCTTTTCTGACATTTCGTACGGAGGCGTGCAAGGGTGGTTAAGACAAAAGTACTTTGTACGGAGGACTTCATGATCAGCTTTCGTTGATTCAGCGATTATCATTTACTATTCAGCAGATGATAAAGTTCAGCGATAGCTGAAGTCTTGTACTTGATACTTCACGTTGAGTGGACAAATCTGAGTCTTCGCTGATCCGCATCAGTTCATTAGGAGACTTGTCGCTGGTTCTTGAGCTTGATCTTCGACTTCAGCGTAGAACCTTTGTTGACGTGAAACTTGTCTTCAGGGATCATAAGTAAACAACTAACTTATCAGCGATCATCATAATGACTGAACAGACTCAGAGCATTAATGATGAACAGTGTTCACTGAATGTTTAATTTAAAAGAGCGAGAGTTCCTATCAGCGGTACTGTAAGATCTTAGTACTTATCAGCGATAGTGAAACTCTGATACATATTGTTTACTTACAATTTTCACTAAGTATTTAAGAGAGGGTCATTATCAAATCACTGAGGGTTTGGATCAACAGTAAAATTGGTAAAAGATATAACATGTTGATTAGACGTGATCATGTATACGAAAAACAAGGGATGATTATCCCTATGAAATAGGAAACTCTAATCGTTCCCAAATATATCTCAAACCTAATATGCTTTAGGAAACCATATAAAGTCAACGTGTTTAATATAATGCTTTACTTAGATCTGGTCGATAAAAACTATTATTCTCAATTATTTTAGAATACGACTTTTAGATTTTACTCAACAAATATTCCACCACTAATTTGAGCATCTTAAATATGATTTAAACCCAACAAGCAATATAGCCGTGTTACGGGCTTAGGTCGCAATCTTTCGGAAGAGTAGTCGTAAAAGCATTCGTGACCTGGGTGATTTCAGTGTAAGCGAGTTGGAGGCGTTGACACAGTCTTAAATCAAAACATGTATGAAATAATTTAGATTACTATATTTTGTTGCCACCAATAGGCCATAGTATTGTGGTTTGTTGTCTATGGTTATATAGGGTTGTTTAGACTCCATAACACTCCCTACTCAAGAATGTTTAGTTATTTAAAAGAGTAAATTACAGAAATGGTCCCTCGACTATGCCTCGATTTCAGTGTTAGTCCCTCCAAATCCGAAACTACACTGATGGTCCCTAAAACACAGTTTCTCATCCCAAAGTGGTCCCTCTCACTCACGCCGTCCATTTTTTCCGTTAGCGCTCACATGTGCCCCTCACGTGAGGGGCATTTTAGTCTTTTTACCCTTTCCCTCTATTTCCTTCTCATTTAGATATTACCAGACCAAACGACGTTTCATTCCTAAGCTACCCTCAGTACACAACTTGATCATCATCCACATTCATCTTCAGCTACAACGATCCTAAAGATTTGAAGACAATGGGACGAACTCAGTGGCAAATACGCTCTAGCACAAATGATATTGACTATCCAGAAATATATGGTATGTACAATTTCACAAAATAACTTCACCATAGCTCAGATTATAGCTAGAAAATAGGTTTTTGCTTACTTTCTTTGTTTTGATGTAAATTTCAGGTATCTATCCTACCCTAATCTCCCTGAAGATACATCATGGAGGGGTGTTCACAAAGAAACCTGGAAGGGTGTATGTAAGGGGTAAAACACATTTTGTGGACTTAGTAGATACTGATGAGTTCTCTGTGCATGAGCTAAATTCAATGGTTGCTGACTTAGGTTACAAAGGCCATGTGCCTCCTATGTATTATCACTTTAGAATTCCAGATATGGATTTAGATTATGGTCTCATGCCTTTAGGGAATAATGAAGATGTGTTGAACTTCTTTAAATACTCTCCAAAATGTAAACTTGCTGATGTTTTTATTGAGCATTGGAGGACCACCCTTAGATCATATTTTACCTCACCAAATGCTGCAAAAGTTGTAATAGAGGAGCTTCCTATAGATGTATCACCTGAACTGAATAGGAGACCAAAGAAGTTTAAGGGATCTTCTAGTTCTTGTAAGAAAAGATTATATCTTGGTTGGGTTGAGAAGGATGTATCACATGATGAAACTCACCTAAATGATCACATCACAGGGGAAGATGTATCACATGATCTGTAACACCCCGAAAATGGAAAACCACATTTGGGACTGACAGACGTCCGCGGGTGGCGGAAGTCCGCGGATCATCCGCGGAAGCAACAGAAAGATTCCAGGGATTTTGGCTTATGAAGGTCGGACGTCCGCGAGGTTTTCATGCGGACGTCCACGAAACAGTCTGACGAAATATTTGGGGTTTTAAACCCTTTTCTCTCTTTCTTCTTCCTCATTTCACCTCTCACTCTCAACTCAACTCTCTTTCTAAAAATCGGTTTCTCTTACTAGAAACCCTAGAACCCCTCTCCTCTCCTCTTCATCTTCTCCACTTAAATCAACCCATTTCCACCATTGTTGACCATTTGGGAGTTTGAAGCTTTTTGGAAGTCTAGGAGCTCTCTTTTGGAGGATTCAAGTGATTAAGGTAATTTCTAGTTAGATTGTTGTTATCTTTCACTTTCTCTTCCTTATTGAAGTGTTTTGGGTGATATTGGTAGTGTTTGGTTGAGAAAATCTTCTAATCTCATCACCTATGAAGTTAGGGTTTTGATGTAAATTGGGATTGGGATATAAAATGTTTGAGGAATGATTCCTTATGGTTAGACCTTGGTGTTGATGTTTGGAAACTTATAAATCTAGGTTTTTTGAGGTTTTGGCTTGAAGATGCAAACTTTTTCAAAGGAGCTTACGTTTGGAGAAACTCTAGATTTAGTTTAAATCTAGCAAGGTGAGTTCAAGTTGATTTGTGAAAACTTTTTACATGCCAAAAATAGTATTTTCCAAATGATTGTGTGTTTTACTTGAAAATATCAATTGATGAGTTATTTGATGAGTTTAACTATTTTGAAGTATTTATCTTCATAATGTTGTAAAACACCCATATTTGGGGATTTTTGGATATTTGATATGTAGAAATCATAATTATATCCTTAAAAGGTTTATTGTTCAAAATGAAGTTATTTGATGGTTTAATCATAATAGTGTAAATGACTTTATAAGCCATTTGGGAGAATGCACGTTTTAGTGTCAAAAGCCATTTTGAGAAATTATAAGGGTAAGAGTCCTTTTGGGAAACACTTTTGTTTAACCCGTGTTGAGTTTTGGGTTAATAATGATCTTGTGGTACTTGTTTATCCGATTGATGTTTAAATGCATTTTTATGCTATTTGATGACCGTTATTTATGGGTCTAATGAGTTTGAGCATTTTGCTCGGTTTTGACTTTGAGATAGTCTTGGAGACATTTGTCCGATTTTAAATGGCTCGATGTGGAGTCTTATTTATGGTTTGCCTTTGTTGCACCATATTGCATATATTGCATTATATCGCATTTATTGCGCATCATTATTATTTAAATGCTCGGGTGCGTTAGTCATTCCAGGATGGGCTTATTATTATAGACTGTGTTGCATTGGATCCATAGGCACGTGAGTCAGTCTTTATTTGATGGTCTACTGGGTATCGCGGAATTGACCGAATCCCATGTTTGATGACCTTTACCTTCAATGGGTCCACTAGGAGGGCTGAGTCATAGTTGGAGCACGTTGGGCGAATATGACCTTCGCCATGTCGGGGCAATGCCATGGTTGTATCCCCGCATGGGCCGAGCCTTTGGTGATATGCGTTTGATACGCCACTAAGGTCAGATGTCTCTTTGGGTGTGACTAGTAAGGTGTCGTATGGGACACATGGGCTTTTATGCAGTGAAGTGTCGTATGGGACACTTGGGCTTTTATGCACCGAATCCCATGGATTGTATTCATTTTGGAAAAACGCTTTATACCTTTTGGGAATATTTCTCATGGATTTTGGGTGCGTTGGAAAATGAGTCATTTATATCCTTTTGTAAACTCTTTTGGAAATCACAAACTATATTGCAAACTTTCATTTAAAGATTTATATAAATCATGCTATAAACTCTTGAACTCACTAGGTGTTAGCCTAACCCTTTTTATTTGTCGACATGTGCAACAGGTCTCAGGTTGGGAGTAGTTCTAGTGACACGTGTGAAAGGTCGTGTGCTAGTAAAGTGCTCGAGAGGTGAATAGCTTAAGTGATGTTTTCCGCATTTGCCCTTGGGAATAGCATTTCTTATTTGGGTTAAGTAATACCCGAAGTGAGTTTAGTCATTGTAATAAGATTTGAATTATTTAATGTTGAGATTAAATATAGATTCTAATTTGAGGTGTTTCACCTATTGAATCATAGGAAGAAATCTTATTATTTCGGATGTATTATTGAAATTTTTAATTAGCTGCTCTTTCCCAATTCGATGGTGTTACAAGTTGGTATCAGAGCATAAGTTTGAGAGAATTAGGTGTTGATTGTGGATACTGTTAGTCCCAGATGGCTATAACAAGTATTATAGAAGGGGGGGGGGGGTTGAATACAATACTCAAATTTTCACAATTTTAATTCTATTATTGAAAACCTTCAACAAGAATTACACATACAAACTAAAGACTGTTGCGGAAAAGAACAGATAAACTATTCTAACAATCTTTCACAAAGTTTACTAAAACAAAACAACTAAGAACAATTAGAACAAAGCTATGAAGTTTTAAGCAATATGGAGATTTCTTGCACTGAGAGAGATATCCATAAAGCGTGGTTTGCATGGGAGCCTTCTACTTCCTTATATAGTGAGGATGAGTGTACTGAGCATTAAATGCTTGGTACACATGTCTTCAGGTGACTTGCTTCGTACCAGTGGACTTCTGAAAAGTTGATTAGTCATAATCACCTTTTCCTTGGTACAAGGAATAGAACCCATGATGAAAGGGACTTTATCTAAAAATAGATAAGATGACAAAAGGTCACTTTTACCTGGCAACAGATATTGTCCCAAAATAAATGATCTTCTTGATGTGTATTCCAAGACAATTGCAGCGATGAAGTTCCACCGATATACTTGACTTGAATCTTTAAAAACACTCTTCAAAGAAAACCATTTACACATAGATCCCACCAATTTGAGCATCCTTATCGGTGGGATAGATCTGGCCGACGTGTGAGGACACAATCGGTGGAGAGGACGTCCACCGATATGTAAAGACACAATCGGTGGGGAGGTCGTCCACCGAAGTGTGAAGACTCAATCGGTGGAGAGGATGTCCACCGATGTGTGACGACACAATCGGTGGACAATGACTTGCATGTATCTTGAGAAGAGTCTTCTTATTTCCACAATGAGAATCTCTTCAAGCTTGGTTTCGGTTGATCTTCGACTTCACCGAACATTTGCTATCTTGTACAAGTCATTCAAAAGAACCATGCTAAATATTCTAAGCAACAAATAGGAAGAACATTGGTGAGTCAATTTCAAATCTTGGTGACCCAACAATCTCCCCTATTTGAATTTGAGCTCTATCCTTAGAATATTCAAGAGTATTAGAAGGTAAAATGCATTTTGACCCTTTTTACTCTTTTTGGGTTCTTTTCACATAGACCATTATTTTTGTTCTTTTTGATCTAATTTTTCTTTTGTATGAGTATGTATACTATAGACAATATTTACAAGTAAAGTAACTATGTGCAACAAGGAAATTCAAATATAAGAGAAGTAATTGTATTACCAAAACTTTCATACATTTGGAAATGAAGAGAAGTTTTACAAGTACTTGAGAAATGAAAATGAAAACACATAGATCATTTTCTCATTTTCTATCGGCGTTGGATCTCGGCAAGGATGTTCTGATAGAATGATTGAGCTTCGGGGATGTACGGCATTAAATTGGATATGCCTTCAAGAAGAATGATGTCAGCCAAAGGGATTTGAGCGAACCTGAAGAAGCGTCGGCGGCCGAAACCATCATTGAAGTAGAGTCCGGGAATCGGTGAGAGACTTATCGTGGTTGAGGGATAATCGGTGGAAGTGGGAAGAGACAAATTTAAATGGTCCACAAAGGGAATCTTTCCTTTCTTGGCCAAATCTCTGAAGATGTGATCGGTGACCTTTTGATTCTTGGTATTCGGTAGGCGAATGTCTTCTTTGAGGGATTGAAGTTTGGCTCTATCCTCGGAGGAGAGAACAATTTTATGCTTCATTTTTATCTCTTTCATTTTTTCTATCAGGCTATCAATGTACTTGATAAATGTATCTTTCTTTGGATTTATGATCTTTACTAGAAGTTTAGAGAGTTCAAACCATTCGGAGAGGCCGAATTGTTTCAGGTGAAAATCTCTAACACTTCTATATTTGCCATCTTCTCTTTCAATAATCAATCTTATGTCTTCAGAATTGGTTTTAGAAGTGGCGATCTTGATGCCTGTGATTTGAGCACTGTTTGTTCGGTAGTGCATTGCCTTTCTGTACCAAGAAATCTCCTCATTCTTTTCTTCTGTTATGGCACCCAAGACAGATTCTTGGGTCTTGATGGGATCGGTGGATTTTGCTTTTGCTGCTTCCTCCTTGGCAGCTTTCAAAGAAAGAGCTTGAGATTTATCCAAAGCTTTTTGAGCGAGTCTGGCTTCCTCAATCTCTTGAGGAGATAGACCGAGATCGGTGGTGTGTGCTTGGGATGGAGGCTTGAGTTTTAGAGTTTGAGCACCCTCAGGTCGTGCCCCATACTTATCCAATTCCTTCTTCTTCTTTTCTTCTTTTGCTTCTTCTTCGGTAGAAAGAGTTTTCTTGCCTTTGTCTTTGGGAGCCTTGCTAGCTTGCTCCCCCTCAGACTTTGCAGGGGTTTTCTCCACCGATGGAGATTGGGTCGGTGGTGGAGAGGATTTCGGTGGTGGAGAAGTCTTCGGTGGAGGAGATGATTTTGGTGAAGAAGTAGTACCAAAAGGTTTCAGTGGTGGTGAAGACTTCGGTGGAGGTGAAGAAGTCGGTGGTGGTGATGAATTCGGTGGTGGTGAGAATTTCGGAGATGGTGAGGAAGTAGTACCTGGAATGTCGGTGTCTTTCTTGGAGATGCGGATGTGTTGATGATCGGTGGGATGAGAAGGCTGATTGTTGTTTGTTCGTTTGACAGAAGGCATTTTCGGTGGTGGTTCAGATTTCTCCCCCTCAGCAACAGCCGCTTCAGTCTTAACCTTTAAACCCAATATAGTAAAAACCTTATCAAGTTTTAAGTGTAGAAGTTGGATACTTGAAGGATTAATGCTTGTCAATGTAAAGTCACCCAGATCCAAATCCCAATTTAGGCTCTGCTCAAGTAGATCAACCTTTTGATGAAGACGTTCCAGAGATTGAGATAAAGAAGATCGAAGAGCTTGATGACGAGTTTCCCGATCAATCAGACGAAAAAGCTCGGGATCTTTGATATCAATAGAGGCTTTTATGGAGGCAAGAGACATGGCTAAGTCGTTGTGAGAGGTGGTCAAATTATCCACCTTTGAAGAGACCGTGGCCAGATTATCCGTGAGAGGCCGAAGAAGGTCTTGAAGAGACGAAACCAAGAACTGAAGTTGTTGAGATTCCAACACCGAAATACGCTCATTGGCCTGAGCAACCATGGACAGAGTGGAGCGTTTGAACGATTCGAATTGAGTACCCACCATCCTACATTGACGGGCACTCTCTTGTACCTCAGAGATTAGGTCACTCGGCAGCCGAATACCTGTAATAGGAGGATCACGAACTTTAGGTAGATTGAAACGTGGAAATGTTGGTGATAACCGGGAATGAGGTAGAGGTAGGATTCTTTCGTCAACAGTTGGGGAGGAAGATGGATGAGTGCATGAAGGACCGGGGTAAAGGAGCCTTTGTCGGGGTATCGGTGGGGGAGATGGTGGCCTCGGCGGGGGCGATGGTGGTTGGGGGTGGGAGATCGGTGTGGGGTTGGAGATCGGTGTGGGGTTGGGGATCGGTGTAGGGTTGGGGATCGGTGAGGTGAGTGTGTTGGTGTTTGCATAATCGGTGGAGGGGGAGGTGGGTTTCTCGGTGATCATTGCAACAATGGATTCATTTGAAATATCTCTAGGAGAGCCAGTGTCCTCCAACAAAAATGCAAAGAAATCGTTTGGGGGGATTTTTCTGTGGGGGAACCCTCAGGGGGTTGTGCATCATCGATCTCATAAAGATCGGGTGTAAGGCTGTGTAGTGAAAACTCTGTACCCTCGAGGGGAGAGACCCCGAGGTCATCTCCACCACCCAAAGAAGCGAGTGGGGAGGTAAGTTGTGGTTCCTCTAATTGTACAACTGAAGCCTGTGGAGAGGCAACAGAGGAGTCGGTGGGGTTAATAACGGATTCCCTTGGCCCGGAGGGTTGAAGTTCAACAACTGGCGATTTTTTAGAATCGTCAGTTGGCTTAGTCAGTTGGGCCGAAGGCTTTCGAGACCTCTTTAAAGGAGATCTCGAAGGGGATGATGAGTGCCTCCGCTTATGAGATGGAGTTTGAACCGGGGAAGCCTCTGAGGGATCTCTCGGTGGCGTGGTTCGAGAAGCGGGTGCAGAGGTGTCGGTGGCCTTGCGTTGTTTCTTTTGAGCGCCACCCGACTTCACTCGAGTACGGGGAGAAGGGGCCACTACAACTTGGGGTTCCTCGGGAACTTCCGGGTGTTGAAACCCGGGAGCTTCCGCCTCACCCCAGTGAAGATCGGGAGATAAAGCAAAAGAAATCATACCTTGGCGTAGAGGGCAATCAGTAGCGAGGCGGCCAACATTGAGAGTCTTTTGGCCAACAATGGGAGATGACGAGTCATAAGAGAAAAGAGGAGATTGAGACTTGCGATCCGAGTCCAACGCCGAGCCAAGCTTGTGCTGAAGAATCATGGAGATGAATCGCGGATATGCTACATGGCATCGTTTTGGGTGTTTGATTACTTCAGTCAGCTCAGTAAAGAAATACTGAGCAAAATCCACTTTTCTTTGAAAAATTAGTGCATGGGCTAGTTTGGTAATATAAGAAGGGGATTGGTCTTGACCGCTTGTCTTTCTAGAGAGACAATGGATCACATGTGCAAAGAAGAAGTTCCAAACACCACCCATTTTGTTGCGAGTGAGAGTACCTGGGCCTTTTGAAGATTTGGAGGCTTGGTCATCAGATTGGTGCACATAGCCAAGGGTACTGATAACTTTTTCAAGAAAATTATCGACGTGCATGTCTTCATAAGAGGAGAAAGCATCAATCTTGAGGGTACGACGAACATCATCAATGCCAAAAGTGACGTCGTGATCACCCTCCTCGTCAGAAAAGATAGAAGCATGAATGGCTTCATTTGAGATATCATACACACAGGAAAGCCAAAATTTTCCAATGAGCATTTTGCTCATCTTTGGGTTGCAAGAGAATGCATGGAGGAGAGGTGAGCGGGTTAAGAACTTTGTGATTGTGTGGAACTCGGGATTTGCGGGATCGGATTCGAACCTTGCGACGTGATTGCAAGGGTTGAATATGAGGTCTTCAAAGCACGTTGGTATCTTAGTGGGTGCCATTGTTGCAGGTGAGAAGAGAGAAAAGAGAAAACTGTGGATGGTTGCTGGTTGCGAAAAAAAAGACGAATGAGGAAGAATGGAGAATGAGAAGATGAGGGGTTGAATATATATATATAGGTGAAATGGAGAGGGATTATGGATTCAAAATATAGAGGGAACGGTTATGAGGGTGTGAGAGGAAGGTTTAAATAAAATAAACTAATTTGAAAAAGGTAATGATGAGGGTTTTGGGGATGTGTGGTCAAAACGGCTTGGAATGGGAAAGGTCACCCATCACCCTGACACTTGGGGTTTTTAGGCTCATGTGTGCATAGGGAAGTGTACGAGACAAGCTTAAAAAGAAATCGGTGTGGATTTCGGTGGAGCAAGAGAGGTCGGTGGTGGAAATCTTACCGATGAGAGAAAATCTTACAATGGAGATCGGTGAGATTTGTATACCGTTAGGGATTCGGTGTAGAGTCTGACATCGGTGGAGAAGATCAAAATGAATCTCGGTGAAAGGCAAGCCCACCGATGAGGATAGACCAAGAGGGTTGGAAGGAAAAAACATACCGAAGGTAGATGGAGTGTCGGTGGAGGATTTATACCACCAAGAGATGTCGGTGTAGGGTTTGATCACCGATATTGGCATTGTCGGCCACCGATACTTTGATAAATCGGTGAGCTAGATTATTTATATAACATTTTTTTAATCTAAATACAACATGCCAAGTTCACTTATTAGAAAGTTGAACCTGGCTTCATCTAAGGGCTTGGTGAACAAATCGACAAGCTGAAGATCTGTAGGAATGAAGTGCAGCTCAATGTCACCTTTGGAGATGTGGTCCCTGATGAAATGATATCTGATATCTATGTGCTTTGATCTGGAATGGAGAACTGGATTATTTGCAATGGCTATTGCACTTGAATTGTCACACAGAATTGGGACTTTGGAATAGACTTGAGCATAGTCCCGCAGTTGATTCTTCATCCACAATATTTGAGCACAGCAGCTTCCAGCAGCAACATATTCAGCTTCAGCAGTTGAAGTTGAAACTGAGTTTTGTTTCTTGCTGACCAGCTGACTAATTTTCCACCAAGAAGTTGGCAGCTACCTGTGGTACTTTTCCTGTCAATTTTGGAACCTGCATAGTCTGAATCTGAATACCCGATTAGTTCAAACCCCGAGTCTTTGGGATACCAAAGACCCAGGTGCAAGGTACCTTTCAGATACTGGAAAATCCGTTTTACAGCAGTCAAATGAGATTCTTTTGGATTAGCCTGATAACGGGCACATAGACAGGTAGCAAACATAATATCCGGTCTGCTGGCAGTTAAATAGAGAAGAGAACCAATCATTCCTCTATAGTTGGTAACATCCACAGATTCTCCCTTTAGATCAGCATCAAGTTTCAAAGGTGGTGCCATGGGAGTTTTCATAGGAGAGCTATCTAAAAAGTTGAATTTCTTCAGAAGGTCACGAATATATTTACTTTGATTTATAAAAATCCCTTCTGAAGATTGTTTGACCTGAAGGCCCAAAAAGAATGTAAGCTCTCCCATCATGCTCATCTCATATTCACTCATCATGAGAGAAGCAAACTCATCACACAGTGATTCATCAGTGGCACCAAAGATGATGTCATCAACATAGATTTGGACAAGAATGAGATTACCTGAGGTATTCTTGATAAAGAGAGTGTTGTCAATTTTACCTCTAGAGTATCCATTCTTTAGAAGAAAATCATCAAGTGTGTCATACCAAGCACGTGGAGCTTGCTTGAGACCATAGAGAGCCTTGTCAAGTCTGTACACATAGTCTGGATGAGCTGGGTCTTCAAAGCCAGGTGGTGGTTTCACATAGACTTCCTCTGCAAGTTCCCCATTAAGGAAGGCACTTTTGACATCCATCTGGAAGACCCTAAAATTTCGGTAGGCAGCATGAGCCAGAAAGATTCTTATGGCTTCAAGTCTAGCAACAGGGGCAAAAGTTTCATCATAGTCAATGCCTTCTTCCTGTCGGTATCCTTGAGCAACCAGTCTGGCCTTATTTCTGATAACTGTACCTTCTTCATCCATTTTATTTCTGAAGATCCATTTGGTTCCAATGATTGTCTTCTTTCGGGGTCTGGGAACCAATCTCCAAACTCTGTTTCTCTCAAATTGAGAAAGCTCTTCTTGCATGGCAGTGATCCAGCAGGGATCTGCTAGAGCTTCATTAATCTTCTTGGGTTCAATAAGAGAGAGAAAATTCACATAAAGACAAATATTTCCAACTCCTCTGCATGTTTGGACACCTGCTTGTTGATCACCAATGATTTGATCTATGGGGTGATCTTTGGTCCACTTTGTGGCAGGAGGTAAAGGTGGTGGAATACTTTGTGTGGGGAATGTCGGTGGAGTGGGATCAGAGGATCGGTGAAAGACAGTATTTTCGGTGGAAGGCATAGGGTCGGTGGAAGGCATAGGGTCGGTGGGAGGCATGGGATTGGTGGAAAGGTGTATGTCGGTGGGAGGAATCATGTCGGTGGGCATATGGTCAATTTCGGTGGAAAAGGTGTTCGGCACTAAGGAAGGTGACCCAACTTGGTTATTTGAGGTAGATGGATTTGATGGGTTCAAAGGAATGGAGGATGCATCGGTGGAGTTGACTATGGGAGCATCACCTATGCATGAGGAAATCCATCTGTGTAATTCACCATCATCATTTGAAAGAGATGATGATCTTAGATCATCAAATTTGACATGAATGGACTCATCAATGCATTTTCTCCTGAGATTATACACACGATATGCTTTGGAGGATAGAGAGTATCCAACAAAGATTCCTTCATCAGCTTTGTGATCAAACTTCCCAAGATTGTCACGATCATTTAGAATAAAACACACACAACCAAAGACATGAAGAAAGCCTATATTTGGTTTTCTGCCATGAAAAACTTCATAAGGGGTCTTATCATGTCTCTTAGATATCACCGACCTATTTTGGGTAAAGCAAGCAGTATTAACAGCTTCAGCCCAAAAATAGGTGGGAAGATTTGATTCACTTAGCATTGATCTAGCAGCCTCACATAGAGTTCTGTTCTTTCTTTCCACGACTCCATTTTGTTGAGGAGTTCTAACGGCAGAGAAATTTTGAGAAATTCCTTTCTCATTGAAGAAGTCTTCAAGAGCACTTTTTCTGAATTCAGTGTCATTGTCACTTCTCACCGATCGTACAAGTTGCCCATTTAGAACTTCATTTTTCTTGACAAAGTTGATGATATCTTCAGTTGCATCACTTTTATACCTGAGAAAAGACACCCAAGTATATCTAGTAAATTCATCAACAATTACAAGAATGTACCTTTTGCCTCCAAGACTAGGAGTGTTGACTGGTCCACATAGATCCATGTGCAGCAGTTGAAGAGGAAGAGTGATGGAGGAGCATTGCTTGGTTTTGAAGGAAGTTTTGGTGAGCTTCCCTTTTTCACATGCATCACACAGCTTTTCTTTAACAAAGTTCAACTTTGGCATGCCAGTCACCAGTTCTTTGTTTGAGATTTTATGGAGTATTTTGAAGTTCAGATGAGATAGACGTTTATGCCACAGCCAGTTCCTTTTGGCTGTGTCATCTGACACAAAGCAAACATTGGATGAAATATTACTTAGTCCCATATCAATGATATAGACAGTTTCCATCCTTTTTTCAGATAACACTACGTTGAAGTTCTTGTCCACAACAGTACAGATACAAAGTTCAAAGATAACTTTATATCCAAGATCACACAGTTGGCTAATGCTGAGAAGATTATGCATGAGACCTTCAACAAATGCCACTTTATTGAAAGTGACAGATCCATTAGTGAGAGTTCCATATCCTTTGGTGTAACCTTTAGAGTTGTCACCAAAAGTTACAGATGGACCTTTTCCAGACACATAGTTGATGAGAAGAGATTTATTTCCCGTCATGTGGCGTGAGCACCCACTATCCAGATACCATATTTGATGGTGCTCAAAAGCCTGCATGCATACACAGATTAGTTCTTAGGTACCCATTTGGTGGTGGGTCCTTTTGGGTTAGAAGAGGAAGAGTCCTTAGGTTTGATTCTTTCAATTCTTTCCTTTGGACAATCCTTTGCAAGATGAAAAGTGTCACCACAGTTATAACACTTTCTGTAAACAAAAATCTTTTTGGGTTTTTGCACTTCTTCTTTTCCTTTTCTCATGACATTAACTTGAAAGTTTTTAGGACTCAAGGATGAGGTGTGTGAGGGAAGGCTTAAAGTCCCATTTCTTGAGGTGGGAGCTGAGTTGGAAAGATTTCTTGAAGAATTTTTGAAATGATCCTTCCCAAACTCCACCGATTTCTCTTTTGAGTTTGTGAGTCTCACAGATCGAGGAAGAAAATCGGTAGGAGAGTTCACATCGGTGGGGTTAGATTTAACTCTTTTAACAGACTTTGATTTTGAAAGATCAGAAGGAGGGACATATTCATCAATCGCTAACTCTTTTAACAGTCTCTTGTTCTCTTTTTAATTTCTTAAAAAGCTTGTTTTTCTCTTTTGAGATCACATGATTTATGGTTTTCAGATCCTCAAGCTCAGCTTTGATTTCCTCAAACTTTTCAAGTTTAGACATACAAATTTCAAGTTTAGATGTGAGTTCTTTAACTTGAATAGATTTTCTTTTCTTACCATCCTTGACATAATAAAAGTCTTTAGTTAAAGATTCATAAGCATCAATCTTATCACTGTCAGTCATATCATTAAAAGGATGTACCTGAGAGTATGATGTCGAGCACCCAGTTGACACCAAAGCCATTGGAGAGGTAGCTTTTTCAGAATCTTCCATATCTTCTGAGATAGCCATAAAGCACTTATTGGGAGAGTTGTTGTCACTGTCAGAGGTCTCTTCTTCCCAATCATGTATTTCGGCCATGAGGCCCTTTCCTTTTCTAAGAAGACCCTCATTTCTCTCCTTTTCTTTCTTGTATTTGGCTTTGTATTTCTCAGCCCTTTCTTGATGATCTTTGGTCGAGGATTGAGTATCTTTCTTGGCAAGGTTTGATTTGAAAGTGTTATTTTTGGGTTTTTCAAACTTGGAGGAAAACTTGTCAGAAGATGAATTTCTAGAGTTCATCACACGCTTACTTCTGCACTCAGCTGCGAAGTGTCCTTTCTTTCCACAATTAAAACATTCCTCATTTGTTTTATCAGTTGAGGAAACTTTTGTAGAAGAGAAGGGTTTTCTGAAAGATTTGGATTTGTTCGAAAAACGAGATTTGTTTTTAAAACCAGCCAGCATGGCAATTTCATCAGACAACTGCTTAACCGAAATTTCTTCACCTTCATCATCGGCATCACTTAGATATGCCTCCGATTGGTGAGAAGGGTTGCTTTGGGTTTCATTGTCAGAATCTGATGAAGGATATGTGATGCGTAGGACACTTTGAGATTTCTTGGAATTTTCACTGACAAGGGCAATAGAAGTTCCCTTTATCTCTTTGATGAAAGATTTCCTTTGTAACTTGGTTTGTTCAAAGTTGAAGAGAGTTCCATATAGAACAGTTAAAGGCATGTACTCAAGGTCCTTGGAAGTTTTGATACAAGTGCACATGTTTTCCCAAAAATCAGGGAGACAATCCATGAACTTGTTTAAAACTTCCTCATTATCATAGACTCTGCCTAGTAACTTCAGATCATTCAGAAGGGAGTTAAAACGATTATAGTAGCTAGGAAGAGATTCACCTTTTTCATGAGTGAAGAGTTCATACTTTCTTGTGAGAGAAACCTTTTTGCATTTCTTCACTTCCTCTGTACCTTCGTACAGAACACATAGTGTGGTCCACATCTTTTTAGCAGTTTCAAAGTTAACTAGAGAATGATAGACTTCATCAGGAAGTGAGAGGGCAATGATTGCTCTAAGCTTTGAATCAAGAGTAACAAGACATTTTTCCTCATCAGTATATTTCTTTGGATTTTTTAGAATATAACGTCCGGTACCTTTTGCTTTCTCTTTGTCGGAAGGCTCAGAATCATCAGAGTCACTAGAGTCCTTCTTATCAGCGGTTTCCTTACCAGGCCTCTGCGTTTCATAGTGAGCCCAGACTCTAGGGATAATAGGTCCCTCTTTGAGAATGGTTGGATATCTAGTATCCACTCCTTCCATGAATAGCATCATACGGCTTTTCCAAAGAGAAAAGTTGTTAGGGTTAAACTTAGGAGGTTTAATAATGGAACCATTTTCAGAAAAGTTGTTTTGAAAAGCATTTTCAACAGTTGAAGATGAAGAGGCAGCCATCGCAGATCAAGTTTATGAGTTAAACTTTCTGCTCTGATACCACTTGTTAGTCCCAGATGGCTATAACAAGTATTGTAGAAGGGGGGGTGAATACAATACTCAAATTTTCACAATTTTAATTCTATTATTGAAAACCTTCAACAAGAATTACACATAGAAACTAAAGACTGTTGCGGAAAAGAACAGATAAACTATTCTAACAATCTTTCACAAAGTATACTAAAACAAAACAACTAAGAACACTTAGAACAAAGCTATGAAATTTTAAGCAATATGGAGATTTCTTGCACTGAGAGAGATATCCATAAAGCGTGGTTTGCATGGGAGCCTTCTACTTCCTTATATAGTGAGGATGAGTGTACTGAGCATTAAATGCTTGGTACACATGTCTTCAGGTGACTTGCTTCATACCAGTGGACTTCTGAAAAGTTGATTAGTCATAATCACCTTTTCCTTGGTACAAGGAATAGAACCCATGATGAAAGGGACTTTATCTAAAAATAGATAAGATGACAAAAGGTCACTTTTACCTGGCAACAGATATTGTCCCAAAATAAATGATCTTCTTGATGTGTATTCCAAGACAATTGCAGCGATGAAGTTCCACCGATATACTTGACTTGAATCTTTAAAAACACTCTTCATAGAAAACCATTTACACATAGATCCCACCGATTTGAGCATCCTTATCGGTGGGATAGATCTGGCCGACGTGTGAGGACACAATCGGTGGAGAGGACGTCCACCGATATGTAAAGACACAATCGGTGGGGAGGTCGTCCACCGAAGTGTGAAGACTCAATCGGTGGAGAGGATGTCCACCGATGTGTGACGACACAATCGGTGGACAATGACTTGCATGTATCTTGAGAAGAGTCTTCTTATTTCCACAATGAGAATCTCTTCAAGCTTGGTTTCGGTTGATCTTCGACTTCACCGAACATTTGCTATCTTGTACAAGTCATTCAAAAGAACCATACTAAATATTCTAAGCAACAAATAGGAAGAACATTGGTGAGTCAATTTCAAATCTTGGTGACCCAACAGATACCTAGACTCAAACTAGCGTTCTTTTAAGTAAATGAGAGTGAAATTCACCATTAGGCACATTAAGATAGGATGTTTTGAGGTCAATAAGAGTTATTAAAAACGGGAATCACGTCTAGAGTAGCAAGGATAATCATGTACGGTACGTTCATAGTGACACCTGGCCAGTGTCATGGTGAATCTACTAGTACATGTGCATACTTGAACTACTTTAATGTGATGATCGTTGGGGTAGTGAAGAAATTTCTAAGCTAGTAGTCGTTGGAATAGATGGACGATTCTAGCATTAGTCACTTAGAGTGACGATAAGCATGATATTTGCTTTAAGTTGACCGTTTCGGGTCGATATTGATGGTTGGATTAGAACCATAAGATTATTGAACCGACTTTGATTCGAGGAAAAACCGTAAGGTTAATTGATGTAATTCCCAACTCTACCTTAAGAGGTTTGAATATCCGGATGACAATAGTGGACCGGAGGGATTTGGAGGAGCATGGGTTGACACGTTGAATGCCGACTAAATTATGCACAAATTTATTTTGAAAATAAATTGCATTAATTATTTCTTGTGTTTCAAATCCATACATGGATTGTGTTACAAATTTTGGAAAATGTTTAGTGTAACACCCTCAAATTTGGAACGAGCAACTAACTTTAAAATTCAATAAATTAACCATAATAGATAAAATTCTTTCTACAATTCCTTCATTAAAATACCTCGGAATTTAAACATTATAATATCTACAATAAGATAACTTAAAATAGACGTCACTTAATACAACACAAGCTGCTAGTCCCAAACAAGTGCAGAATACTTCACTAATTGAGTCAGCTCTCGTGCACCTTACTAGCACTCGCCACTTCACAATGTAGCTAGAGCTACCCCAACCTGAGCCTGTTGCACATGCCGACAAGATAAAAGAAATAAAAAGGGTTAGGCTTACGCCTAGTGAGTTCAAGCATTTTATCACGACTATACAAAAACATAAATCGGAAGTTAGTAATTATAGTCGTGATTTCAAATGGGTTTACTTTAATTGCAAATCATCCGTTTCCAACTCACACGTTTCCATGGAAGGTTCCCAAAAGGTACATTACATTTTCCAAAATGAATTACGTTTACAACTCACTCAAATACGTGAATAATCAAGTTTAGGCAAAAGTCTCCAAGCACGGTTGACGACAAAATACTCAACCCATAAATCATGGAAACCATTCATTAAATATAACACTTTAATTAACATGATACGAAACAATACACACGCGACCGTAAGATGTAATAAAGTTCAAATACCATAAACGGGGGAGACCCGTATCCGTTGAAGGTGGAGGTAACACATAAGTATACCACCCATACAACGTTCATCGTATAACTGGAAGTAGAGATTACAAGTTACGTTATGCCTATCTCTGTCCTCCCAACGAAATCTGGAATACAACATACGTCTTGCCTATTCCACGACTCTGCTCTACGAAACCCGAGTTACACTGTAATTAAAGATACACCTTGACGTCTACCCACATGGTAACGCCCAAAGGCCCGGCACACTTAGGATCACCCCCAAGGCACCCTCTATAAGCGGCGTGGATCTCTACACATACCTCAAAAGGTATTATGCCCAAGACTATATCCTCCTAGTGCCTACTCGGAGAGTTATGGTCATAAACATGAGTTCCGAGGTTCGTCCTCAAGATACCCAAACGACCATTACCAACGACTGACTAACATGCATATCCCGAAATGACTCACTCACCCAAGCATGTAAATAATTATAACGTGCAATAAATGCAACCCATCAACAAGACTCCACATCGAACCATTAAACTCGGACAATTGTCCCATGACACTAAAAGTGCATTTCCTCAAATGGTTTACAAAAATCATTTACACATATATGCTTAAACCATCAATTAAACCTCATTTTGAGCAATTAATCTTTTAAAACCAAATTATGGTTTCTACCCATCCAAATATCCCAAATGTCCCAATTATGGGTGTTTTACACATTCATAACGATAACCACTTCAAAAGAGTTAATTTATCCAAACAACCCAACGGTATACGTTTTCAAGTAAAACACACACAATTTGTAAAATAATCATTTTGGCATGTACAACGTTTTCGCAAAGTAACTTGAACTCACCTTAGCTAGATTTAGCTAAATCTAGAGTTCTCCAAACGTAAGCTCCTTTGAAGAAGATTGTATCCTCAAGCCACAATCTCTAAGACCTAAATTCATAAGTTCCCAATCCATCAATATCACAATCCAACCACATGCAATCATCATCCAATCGTATAGTACCAAAATACCCCAACTATACCAAACCCCAGTTTTATACATAAAGGGGATAACGATTCCCCCAACAAATCGCCACCAAAATCGACCTACAACACCACAATACGGAAAGGAAGTGAACTATAACAATAATCTAACAAGGAATTACCTTAATCACTTGAATCCTCCAAAAGATAGCTCCTAAACTTCCAAAAGCTCCAAGCTCCAAAAATGATCATCAATGGTGGAAATGGGTTGGTTTAAATGGAGAGGATGAAGAGGAGAGGGAAGGATTCGTGGTTTATTTGGGGAGAGAAACCGATTTAGTGAGAGGGGGCGATTTTAGAGAGAGAGCCGAGAGGGTTTGAGAGTGAGAGTGGAAATGAGGAAGAAGAAAGAAGAAAAGGGGTTTTAACCCGTCAGGTGCTCCGCGCCGATTGCCCGCGCCGATTGCCCGGCGCCACTATCGGCGCAAGCTTCTACCCGTTTATACTCCGTACCCCGTTTTCGCTCCGGAAAGGCTCGTTGGACTCGTATTCGAATTCCCCAACCAACAAGACCATAAAATCCAAGATTTAAACCAAAAATCCTATTTTCCATATTTTCTTAAAAGGTCGGTTTAACACCGACTCGTACTTGTACTTGTCCGAAATTTACGGGTGTTACATTTAGCACACACACAAGATTTCAAATCATGGGTTTTTGAACCTACATGAAATTATTTTATTGTGGGAGTTGCAAACTCCGTCGGGATTTGTTTTGCTTTATTACATTATTGTTCAACATTACTTTCGGATATAGTGGAATCCATATTTTTATGATGTTTAAGATGTTGGGCAAGTAACTACGGCTTACGACTTTAACATTGGATCTCCTCCACATATGTTAGAGTTTGGACGGAAAGTTATCTTCCAGGATGTCTACGTAAAGCTATTTTGGGACTTTATTTTATACAAGTTCGTGACCAATATTGTTTGTATAGTATTACAACAAGAATGGAATCTTGGAATCTTGGCGTTTTAGTCATGATTTTGCTTATTGCAATTTGACTTTTTGGAAGCACAACGTTTGGTGCCATTTTATTGACTTGAGGTCATTGAACTCATTGAATTTCATGGAGTTTTGTTTTACGACGTATTGAGTCATGTGAGTGTAATTTCACAATGTGTATACTCCATTCACTTACGTGAAAAATTTATGAGTTATGTTGGGCATTTTGTCCCACTCGAGCTTTGTTGAGAAATATTAATTTTATGCCATAAGGCGACCAAAGAGATAAGTTTTGGAACTTTAGTGTCGCGTAATTTCTCTTTCAAAGATTTGTGCTAGCACAGCTTGTTGCAACTTGTTCGGTATGTGGATTGATTTATACGTGACGTAAGTAATGCATGAAAGAACACTTTGATAGTGTTTCATAACAATTTGTTTGATACGCTTTCGGTCAGTCAAATGTTTTATTATCATTTTCATGTAAATGCATTATGTTGACTAGGGGTGTGCATAGCTTGGTAACCATTGCTTCTCAACACTTTGATAAACGAGTCGTGCATGAAAATGTTTTATTAACTCATCGCACAAATGAAGACCATTTGGTCAAAAAAATGCGTTAGTGTTGTAGAGATCATGCATAGTTCACAATATACTATATTTTGAAAACACAAATGTGTGAGTCGTTGACATTTGGTCAACTTTGGTTCGAGGAACATTTTGGAAAATTGTAAACCTCTTTGGTTTTGGAGAAAATGTGTAGTTTGAGTATCTTATAACAAATAAACTTTTAGGCATTGACGTTTTAACGTCTTATATTTCGAATGCGAAACTTTTGATGTAAATGCTCCGTAATGGAGATTTTGGAAAGTCAATTGCCTAAACCTAGAGTGCGTGGAATTGTTTATGTTTGAACATTTATGCGCACTGTTTGTATGATTTAAGGTCGGAAGTTGATTTGAACCCTTTTGGTGTCAACAAATTACAAATACTTATTTTCTCCTAAGTTTGGGAAAACACGTTGTTGTGTGAAAACATTGTCAGAAACATTTTACTCGTGTGTCATTATATGACCGGATGAGGAAAATTTTGGGAATTGACTTAAAGAATTTCAACTTATGAAATTTTGACGTGAACTATTTGGTGCATGTTATCTCATTTCAATAAAACCACTAGGAAAGTGTTACAAGCTTGCATGCCTACCCCAATTTGAGGTTCCCTCATTATATTTTAGTCGATATCTTCAAATGATGAAAATGTGTTGATTCTTATCTTTAAATTTGGAACTTACACAAGTCATTTTATGTTTTGACCAAAGTGTATTTATGAATCGTTTCATCGTTTTTGTATAATAAACTGACGCGCGCAAATTTTGTTGGTAAACCTTGTTTCATGCCATTTTATGGTTGAAAAGGAATTTTGGAGGCAAATGCCGTTTGAACTTCTTTTGAAGTACGTGCGATCCCTTTTGTTGCACACTATTTAAAGTGGGCAATTACTTTACGTGCATGTCATGAATCAATCCATACTAGAACCGTAGCGGTTCATTTAAAAGAAGTTGTTTATCACGCTTTTGCGTTTTGTTGATAATCCGAACTACAATGAAATGATTTTCAATATGATTTTTCATATGTGGGACGAGCGTGTCCATTTTTGCGCAACTACCAAGCTGATAATAGTAGTTTTTATGCGTACGTTTAATTTGATATGAAAAATCTCTGTGTTGAAAAATTTCTATGAAAAGTTTTGTTGATTGGCATATTTGTGAAATAATGCACTTGAAAACTTTGAACTCGTTAGGGCCTTGGAAAGTTTAAGTAACCCCGGTTAAGAGTAAGTTGTATAGAACCTCGACTCTGAAAAGTTGGGCGTTTAGCACGTGATATGACTATAGGCCGGATGATATCGGTAGCAAAGTCGATGTGCTTGTGGTAATTGGAGGGTTAGATTGGCGATAACGTATTTTGAAGGTTAGGATAACCTTTTTTGTCGGCAACCCGGTTTTGGGTCTTGGACAATTATCGCTTGAAGGACCCTTTAGGCACCGTATTGATAACCTTAGTTTTAAGGAAATGCTCGGTAAACGGAACTCGGGTGTGGAGTTCTGTTAGAGTTCAAAGCTTGGTGGTATTACTAGGTGTCGACCTTTTCGGATCGGAGTCGAGAACCGTTAACGTACTTGGAGGGTGTAGTCCTATTTTAAATGAGATAATCGTAACGGTTGTAGTAATCCTAAGATGCTCAATTGTGATGAGTGATTTTGGTGAAATAACCCTCGGGTGTGATTAAAGAACCTGTCGGTTTGATGATTAATGTTGAAATGGATTTTGGAGTTTATTAGAACTCGTCGGAATTAATCGACAGTTAATGATGGGGACAATTGGAATTAGAGATTCGGCCGGTCTCGATATTAATTAGGCCTTGGATTGACTCAGAGTCTGAAACTGAAATCGGGATGTATGGAACATCTAAGGTTGGGAGACTACCGAATGTCGTCCGACTAGGAACTATTCCAGTGGTTGGAGTGTTCTCCCGGACATAAGTACAGTGTATTTGAAGGGACTTTGTTGGTAAGAAATTGTTCGAGGACTTGTCTAATAGACTGTGTGGGGGAAATGTAGATTCCAGTTAGGAACTGAGGAATTATGGACGGCGTTGAGTCGGTTAGCCTTCGTTGAAAAGGGGCCTAGATTTCGGGGACGAAATCCTTATAAGGTTGGGAGGATTGTAACACCCCGAAAATGGAAAACCACATTTGGGACTGGCGGACGTCCGCGGGCCAAGGGCCGGACGTCCGCGGGCCAAGGGCCGGACGTCCGCGGATGGCGGAAGTCCGCGGATCATCCGCGGAAGCAACAGAAAGATTCCAGGGATTTTGGCTTATGAAGACCGGACGTCCGCGAGGTTTTCATGCGGATGTCCGCGAAACAGTCTGACGAAATATTTGGGGTTTTAAACCCTTTTCTCTCTTTCTTCTTCCTCATTTCATCTCTCACTCTCAACTCAACTCTCTCTCTCTCTAAAAATCGGTTTCTCTCACTAGAATCCCTAGAACCCCTCTCCTCTCCTCTTCATCTTCTCCACTTAAATCAACCCATTTCCACCATTGTTGACCATTTGGGAGTTTGAAGCTTTTTGGAAGTCTAGGAGCTCTCTTTTGGAGGATTCAAGTGATTAAGGTAATTTCTAGTTAGATTGTTGTTATCTTTCACTTTCTCTTCCTTATTGAAGTGTTTTGGGTGATATTGGTAGTGTTTGGTTGAGAAAATCTTCTAATCTCATCACCTATGAAGTTAGGGTTTTGATGTAAATTGGGATTGGGATATAAAATGTTTGAGGAATGATTCCTTATGGTTAGACCTTGGTGTTGATGGTTGGAAACTTATAAATCTAGGTTTTTGGAGGTTTTGGCTTGAAGATGCAAACTTCTTCAAATGAGCTTACGTTTGAAGAAACTCTAGATTTAGATTAAATCTAGCAAGGTGAGTTCAAGTTGATTTGTGAAAACTTTGTACATGCCAAAAATACTATTTTTCAAATGATTGTGTGTTTTACTTGAAAATATCAATTTATGAGTTATTTGATGAGTTTAACTCTTTTGAAGTATTTATCTTCATAATGTTGTAAAACACCCATATTTGGGGATTTTTGGATATTTGATATGTAGAAATCATAATTATATCCTTAAAAGATTTATTGTTCAAAATGAAGTTATTTGATGGTTTAATCATAATAGTGTAAATGACTTTATAAGCCATTTGGGAGAATGTACGTTTTAGTGTCAAAAGCCATTTTGAAAAATTATAAGGGTAAGAGTCCTTTTGGGAAACCCTTTTGTTTAACCCATGTTGAGTTTTGGGTTAATAATGATCTTGTGGTACTTGTTTACCTGATTGATGTTTAAATGCATTTTTATGCTATTTGATGACCGTTATTTATGGGTCTAATGAGTTTGAGCATTTTGCTCGGTTTTGACTTTGAGATAGTCTTGGGGACATTTGTCCGATTTTAAATGGCTCGATGTGGAGTCTTATTTATGGTTTGCCTTTGTTGCACCATATTGCATATATTGCATTATATCGCATTTATTGCGCATCATTATTATTTAAATGCCCGGGTGCGTTAGTCATTCCAGGATGGGCTTATTATTATAGACTGTGTTGCATTAGATCCATAGGCACGTGCGTCAGTCTTTATTTGATGGTCTACAGGGTATTGCGGAATTGACCGAATCCCATGGATTGTAATCATTTTGGAAAAACGCTTTATACCTTTTGGGAATATTTCTCATGGATTTTAGGTGCGTTGGAAAATGAGCCATTTATATCCTTTTGTAAACTCTTTTGGAAATCACAAACTATATTGCAAACTTTCATTTAAAGATTTATATAAATCATGCTATAAACTCTTGAACTCACTAGGCGTTAGCCTAACCCTTTTTATTTGTCGGCATGTGCAACAGGTCTCAGGTTGGGAGTAGTTCTAGTGACACGTGTGAAATGTCGTGTGCTAGTAAAGTGCTCGAGAGGTGAATAGCTTAAGTGATGTTTTCCGCATTTGCCCTTGCGAATAGCATTTCTTATTTGGGTTAAGTAATTCCCGAAGTGAGTTTAGTCTTTGTAATAAGATTTGAATTATTTAATGTTGAGATTAAATATAGATTCTAATTTGAGGTGTTTCACCTATTGAATCATAGGAAGAAATCCTATTATTTTGGATGTATTATTGAAATTTTGAATTAGTTGCTCTTTCCCAATTCGAGGGTGTTACATGATCAAACTCACCCAAATGATCACATCACAGGGGAAGATGTATCACATGATCACACTAACACAAATGATCACATCACAGGGGAAGATGTATCACATGATCACACTAATACAAATGAGGGTCAACATGGATTAGGAATAGATCTTAACAACTTTGACAAAAGTGTGGGATTGAATATGGATGAAGGTATGGCAAGGGATCAACATGGAATTGATATAGATCTTAATAACATTGACATAAGTGATTATGAGTTGTTTGATGACTTTAATCCTTTTGAAGCTGCCAACAATAATGTGGGCAATGAAAACAACATGGGTGATCAAGCAGGAGTAGATAAAGTTGTAGAAGATAAAGCTGGAGTAGATGAAGGTGTAGTGGATGAAGACATGGACTGCAGTGATGGAGATGAATCTGATGAAGTTGGAGTAGATGATGTTGGAGTAGATGATGTTGACAATGTTGACATGTCAGAGTTTAGGAACAATCTTGGCTTACATGAAGAGTTCTTCAATCCTCAACAAGATGGAGTGGTAAGTCCAGCCAGGGATGATGATGAAGCTTTTGCAGCAGACCTTGACAAGTTTGATAGTCCATTGAGGGAGGATGATCTTGAGGCTGATAGGAAAGG
This sequence comes from Saussurea involucrata, assembly GCA_033807775.1. NCBI lineage: Eukaryota > Viridiplantae > Streptophyta > Magnoliopsida > Asterales > Asteraceae > Saussurea > Saussurea involucrata. The sequence goes on along the minus strand of CM066320.1, from coordinate 174,111,254 downwards.
AGGAATGAGGAATTTAAGGGAAAAGGGATCAACAGAGGAATGTGGGTGGGCAAGTATTTGGGACAAAACAGGGGATTAAAAAGTCAATTCAGCTGCATGCAATTAACACTAGAAGACAAATAAGCATTGTCATGACAAAAAAAATGATTAGGGCAGTGTGCAAGGGAATAATGCCATCAGGAAATGAAGACAAAGGTGAGAGTAGTAAAGGCAAAGAAGTCATGGCAAGTGGGAAGGGATGTCCATGGGTCCTACTAGTATCCAAAGGCCAATATGATGACACGTGGATGGTCAAGACTTATGTGGCAACACATAAATGCCTACAGTCTAGGAAAATAAAAGATTGTACTGCCTCTTTCCTCTCCCAACAGATCATTGACCAATTGGTTCACAACCCATAGATTCCAAGTGCTGCCCTAAAACAGACAATGGAGCAAAAGTTAGAGGTTCAGATATCCCGTATGAAGTCTTTTAGAGCTAAATCAATGGCTCTCCAGCACCTTAGTGGTGATTATGTTGGTCAATACACTGTTCTTAGGGACTACCTCTGTGAGATTCAAAGAACCAACTCGGAGACCACTATCAAACTGGAGGTGGAGCCTGAGGCTGATGTTGATTCCCCTACAAGAAAGTTTAAGAGGGTTTACATATGCGCAGGGGCATTAAAGCAGGGGTTCAAGGCTGGGTTAAGGGATCTGTTATGGGTAGATGGAACTTTAATGAAAGTACCATTTCCTGGTCAATTACTAACTGCAGTTGGGCTTGATGGTAACAATGGCATTTATCTTGTGGCTTATGTCATTGTTGAGGCTGAATCAACAAATTCATGGTGTTGGTTTCTGGAATACCTCAGAGATGACTTGGATTTGTGTCCTAATGCTAACTTCACATTTATCTCAGACAGACAGAAGGTATTTACCTTTCCATTGTGTTGTTTTAATAAATTGTTTTGTTTTTTACTAATGTTGTATATTACTAATTGCAGGGCATCCTTCCTGCAATCACAAAGGTTTTTTCATCTGCTGAGCACATGTACTGTATTAGACACATCAGTGAGAACATTAGCAAACAATGGAGGGGCAAGGTATTCAAAGATCAACTTTGGAAGTGTGCCACAGCTACTACTGTGCCACAGCTACTACTGTGCCACAGTTTGAACAAGCCATGGCAGAGATATACAACTTGAGTAAAGAAGTACATAAGTATTTGAGGGATATCCCACCTGCACATTGGACCAGAGCACAGTGATATGGAATAGGGATGACATGTATGAGGTGAGTGGTCCCTGTTTTGACCAATGCATTGTTCATTTCTAACAAAATAGGGATGAAAGGTATTGTTCTTGTAGAAGGTGGGAACTGAATGGCCTTCCATGTAAGCATATTGTGGCTGTGATGTGGATTATGGAAAGCAATGGTGTTGCAACTAGGAGATTAGAAAATTTGGTCAACACGGCCTATTGGTTGGATACTTAGAAGGAAATGTACAGGTTTAAACTCAAACCAATCAATGGAAGAATGATGTGGCCTAAGTCAGACTGTCCCACAACACTTACTCCACCAATTCATCATGCTCAGATAGGGAGGCCAAAAAAGAAGAGAAAGAGGACCGTGGAAGAGCTGAGTCAAGCTTCCCAAAAGGTACCAAGGTGTACGATGAGAAGCAGATGTACCAAATGCAAGCTTCAGGGTCACAATGCAAGGACATGTAGGGGGCTAGTGGAAGTCAAGCATAGGTAATCTAAGACTGTGTTGTGCTTTCTTTTGGGAAACAATGTACCACTTTTTATGTAGATGGTTTAGAACAATGATGGTATTTATGTAATGGACAAGTTAGGAATGTGCTTATTGGTGATCCAATGCCATTCACTTTTGGTCATATTTGGTATGAATGTGGTTTTTTTGGTAAAATGGTCATATTCACTAGTTTTTGGTATGAATGTGTTTTAGTTTCTCATATTTTTTACAGTATATCATCTTAACACAGTATGGCATTAAATGGATGGGTTTCATTTATTGAACCAAGAACAATTGAAGAACAATTGAACATTTAATGAACCAAGAACAACTGAAGAACCATAAATGCAACACATTGCCATTTCATTTGCAAATAAATTGTTTACATTAGCTAGCCACTTAAAATGTAGAAAATAAACAACACTATCCAACTTAAACAACAAAATAGCTTCCATCTTTGCCTCTGCTTCTGAAGTTCTTCAATTTCCCCTTCACGCTTGTTCTTTGATCTCAAAAGCCCATTTATAATAACCATACTGTTAGAAGAAATTGGGGGGTCCACCCAGGTAAAGAAACCACAATTCCATACCTAATTATAAACAAATCAAACCAAAATTAAACCAAATTAGCACAAAATCTGACCAAAATTAAACCAAATTAGCAAAGAGTGAAAACCTACATTTCTCGAACAACAGTTGAATCGGCGCCCTGTATTTTTTTCTGTCCAAGATGTGCGAGTGATGGCAGGTAAACCACAGTTGTAGTAAACCATGGGTGGAAGTATGGGTCGCACCATGGATTTTTTGAGATACAGAGTATGGAATAGAGAGAGAAGGGAGGTCTGTAATGGAGCGATGAAGATGATATGAACGTTGGAAATCGTTTATTAATGAGAAGGAAATAGAGGGAAAGGGTAAAAAGACTAAAATGCCCCTCACGTGAGGGGCACATGTGAGCGCTAACGGAAAAAAATGGACGGCGTGAGTGAGAGGGACCACTTTGGGATGAGAAACTGTGTTTTAGGGACTGCCAGTGTAGTTTCGGATTTGGAGGGACCAGCACAGAAATCGAGGCATAGTCGAGGGACCATTTCTGTAATTTACTCTATTTAAAAATATGTTAGAAATATAGTATTAGTTTGAGCACAACTAACTCTAAAGTTCGATTTAACTTGATGTTACATTATGGCACTATATAATTACAAGATATGTATCAGGAAGAACACGTTATCATTCAATAATAGTAGCAAAAATTGGCCTTTAAAATTTGTATTTTTCTTTGTACTATTTTAATAGTGGGGGCATTTTTCGTCCAATTTAGTCTTTTCGTCCAAGGCATGAGAAACCCCAACTTTTAAAAATAGTATTTTAGTTTCATTCAGTAATTGATATGCTTGATTGGTGTTTGGGTTTTGCTCAATCGATATTATATTTGCATATCAATTCATTTTTGCATTAAACCAATATTAAAAATGTGTATTGAGGATGGTTGGAGTTGACTTTTAGTTTTTAGTTTGCCATTTTTAACTAAATTTCAACATTGTTATTAATTGTGGGTGGTTCTATTTTTTTACATATATTTCAAAGTGCAAGGAAATAGTTGGTGATTTGAAGAACTTGGGGATGCTTTTGCTTCTATTAACTACAAAAATAACCACTATTGGACAAATCCCTTGCTAATCCGTCGCTAAAGCTGATGTCCGTCGTTGATCCATCGCTGAGTCAGAAAGGCGTAGGTGATGCTATCTGCGACGGATATCAGCAACGGATTAGCGAGGGACAATGTGTATGTGTTGTTTGGTAACCGCATATGATGTGTATATGTTTTATATATACATGTATGTATAGGCGAAGGATTGTGTGAAAAATTGATGTTAACGTGAGAAGTGGATCTGAACTGTTGATCGCTTTTAATCTCATGCTCTTCTATGAATTACGACTTAGAATGGGAATTGATCTGAAGCATCTCGGTGCATCTTATCCTAATTAGCTAGAGATTGATCAAAAACTTAATCCCTCACTAATTAGCGAGGGATTAGCGACAAATCGTTCATCTGCTCAATCCCTCACTAATCCCTCGCTAATTAGTGAGGGATTAGCGAGGGATTAACCACAAACTCAATCTCACGCTAAACCGTCGCTAAGTAGTGAGAGATTAGCGAGAGATTGGGTTTGTGGTTAATCCTTTGTAAATCCCTCACTAATTAGCGAGGAATTGACCACAAACTAAATCCCTAGCGACGGATTAGCGAGGATTGAGTTTGTGGTCAATCCCTCGCTAATTAGTGAGGGATTTTTCCCTCGCTGATTTCCGTAGCTAATACCCAGTTTTCTGGTAGCGATTCTTTACCATCATCATTTGCATACTTTCATAGATGCAATTATCTATATCAGAGATACACTCACTCTAGAAGAGATGTATAGCTCATTCATCTTACACGAAAAAATGAAGCTAATTGTTCCCGATAATATTAAGCTAAAGGTCGAGGGACTAAATGCAATAAATAAGACCTTTTGAAATTAGCTCACATCCTTCAAGAAAATCAAGATCAATAGAAACATGGATTCTTGATTCAGGTTCTACTTTCCACATGTTCCCCAACCATATAGTTGGTTTCATACATATGATAAGTGATTGAAGACATTTTGATGGGCAATAATGACATTGTGTTATCAACTAGGGACCCACACAATAAGGAATGTTAAACATGTTCCTAAGCTTAATTAGATGAAATTCAATCTCTCATGAAAAGGTAAATGAGTTATTAGGTGAAGGTGGATCTATAAAGGTTAGAAATGGTTCATTGAAGCACAAAGGAGATTTATTAGCTACTTTCGAGATTGGAAGAAGATAACTGAGAAACAAACCGAAAAGGAGATCAAGTATCTTCGCATAGATAATGGATTGGAGTTTTACCGGGAGGAGTTAATGACTTTGTAGAAATTAGGGTATTATAAGGCATCAAACAATTTTCCACACTTGTCAACAGAATGATGTTGTCGAGAGGATAAACAATCACGACATGAAAATAATATGATTTATACTTGTAAAATATATATCAACCCAATAATATGCATTTCCCAAATATTTACAATATCAATATACCAAGATACAATAATGTTAAATAAACATCAAAGAATTGCCCTCCTGTGATTTGTATACCAAATGTCCAAAAACCCAAAATGTAAACATTTCTCAAGATTATATACAAATCAAAATATGAAATTTCACCATACACATTTTATAAAGCTTAAGAAAAAAACTTAGAACACTCAATGATAGACATTTTTGGGATGTATATAGTTTTTACAAAACAATTTGAAACTCAGTTTGCTAGGTTAAGTTAAAACCTAATTTCAAACTCTAATTCGTAGAGAAATCTCTGATCAAGGATTATGATTGCATCCCGATGCCTAAGAACACGATCTAATAGATCGTTGGATCATAGTCTCTTATTCCTTCCCAGGTCAATAACTAGAATGAAAAAAGGGGAAAGATTCACAAGCAAAAATCTCCAAGATTTTCTAGTGCAACAACCCAAGTCTAGAAAAGTACCAGACATGATCAAAATGCTCAAATCTTACAAAGATCTCTCAAATAGAACTGAAAATACCAAAAAAACTGATCACTTCCTCAAGAACATGAAAGATCCAAACTTTATTCCCCATATGAAGCTTTTGAATCTTCAAAACACACTTGGAGAGTCCCAAAATCTGACCTCAAGGTTCCAAAAGTCCACCAGGATGGAGAGAGAGTGAAAATGGGAAAACCCCTAGAAAAATCAGCTTAAAAACGACATGGACATTTTCCACGACCTTCATGTATCCTACCGCGCCCCACAATGCTCCACGCAACCTTGGCCACAACCCCAGGTCGCAGGCCACGCCACATATGCTCCTGACCTTTGCTCTAGTGTGTTACGCGACCTAGGTTGCACATTAGGTCACGTGGACACCATTTTTGCTCGAAAACCTGACCTTTTTTTTTACCATAATCAATCCCACAACAAGCCGTTGTGTTTGAATACTAGAAAGACCCATAATTAGAACTTTATAACACTAATAGTTCGGTCAAATCCTATAATTATATTACAACAAATTCGAGGACAATCTTTCTAGTGTCATGGGATCCTTAATGTAAGCCATGAAATGCACCAGGCCAAATCTGTCTTATGTGGTAAGCACGATAAGTAAATTTATGGCTAATTCAAATAAAGAACACTGGAAACTCGTTCACTGGATTTTCAAATACTTGAGGGGCCCGTCAGATCTGTACTTACACTTGGAAGATCGGTCTTGGGGTGCTAGGATATGTGGTTTCAACTAGATATGGAAAACTAGAGATCAACCACCGGATGTGTTTTAACACTCGAAGATTGTGATATCGTCACAAGGCACATTATAAACCACGGTTGGGTTATCAACAAGTGAAGTATATGGCTTTGACCGAGGGTTCGAAAGAAGCAATTTGGTTAAAATGACTATTTAGTTAACTAAGTGCAAGTTTGAAGGCATGTTTTTGACTATTTAGATAATTCAATAATTTATCAATCTAATCATTTTCTTGATTTTTGTTCCGTCTATTTTGATACCACAAAAAATGCATTTTCATCCCACCCAATCATTCTAATACTGCATCAACATAGGACAACAATGTTTTTGCTCCGATGTACGCAACAAAAGTGTAAATGAATCAAAAAGTGCATATTACCAAAAACCAAACGAACCGAGTTACCTACATCCTTGATACATGCAAATAACAACAAACCACTAAAACCTGCAATTATCTAAAGACATAACAATGCACTTACAAACCCAGAATGATACCAGAATGTACCAAGGTTTAAAAAACGTCTCTTTTCTTCTTTCATTTCGTTTCATGGATTAAGCAGAAGCTTGTGTTGAATTGCCCCTTGTTTCTATACTCTCATGAAGCCTACGACTACTCGACTGCTACCAGGTGAGATGATTGATTGAATGGTGTTGGGAAAATGTTAGATAATGATACAACCAAATGGCTCAACGCAAGGTATATATATATATATAATAGATCTTGTCAGTAATACCCCCTTCCACGACCACGTCTACCCCACCCTCTACCTTGTCTGCCGCCCCGTGAACCGCCTCTACCTCCGTGAGAAATACCTTCAAATGCCCTATGGACAAGTTGGTTGCCACCTCCACGGCCCCGTTTGTTCATATAGTTTCCAGAACCATTTGTGGTGCTTCCTGACCGTTTCACTCTGTAACAAAATGTAGATCACAATATAATTAATTAGAAAAATATAAGGGGTGTGATTGAAAAAAAAATGGTAAAAAAGTCCTGAAGCTTATTAAAACGCTACTGCAAGTAGCTTTTAACCAAAAGAGGTTTTCAATAAGCTCAAAATGTTTGCCAAACATGGCCTTACCTGACCATGCAGGGTGCTTGAAATAAAAAACTACAAGAAAAACGATGCTTTTTCTTTGATATGTATCCATCCATTGGAAATTGAAAATATTTGACTTGGGCTAGTTTAAAGTAAATGTTTGACTATTTGCAAAATGTCTAAAAATTAAATTTTAAAAAAGGCAATTTTGTTGACCCAAACCAGTAAGGTGAACTGATTTGTACCAACGATAACGGGTAAATAGATAAATCAAAAATGAAAAGTTTCCAATAAAAAAGATACTGTGGTTTTTATGAGATGGATAATGTACAAAAAAATGAAGCGAGGAAGTGAAATGAATATCAAGAATTTATCTACATACCCGGTTGCATTAGCTGATGGCGCCATAGTTTTGACAGCTTCTTTCCAGGATAGGTTAATTCTCTTATCTCCAATAAATGAAGGTGATTTTGCGTGAAGTGGCTAAGTTAACAAAAACAAAGTGTACACAATATATTAATACAATAACATGCATGCATATATTTACTAGCAAATACAGGTTTGAATTGGACATACCTGTGTCATTGCCAAAATGTTATTGCACGTTCGCAAACCTGTTGTGGCATTCTGCTTTTGGGTTTTCTGCAGATTAAAAAGATTTATATTAAGATGCAGACCAAACAGCGCTTTTTCAATAAGCTATCTTATGGTTGCCAAACATATAACTCACAATGGTAGCCTTTTCCTCATCGGATATCGCAGTTGCCATTGTTTTGTTCTGCTGAGCCATTCCCTGTGTTAATTTCTTCATGGTAGCTTTAGCTAGGTCTTCAACACAGCTTAACCTGCATTAGCATCACAAAACATGAAGAAGCATGTGGATATTAGCATCACAAGAAAATAATTTTGATAAACAAAAAAATAGATACAAAAAGAATATTTGAAAAACGGAGTACCTTTCTGTGAAATCTTTGTAAAATTCGGAGAAGTCCTCGCCAAGCCTATCTGATGGTTGGCCAGTCACTATCTTATAACCGCATAAACTATTGGTTGCATTTGGAGCCTGTTTCAGAATGTTCTCAATCTGACAATACGCAAAAGTAGAGAACATACAACACATGGTAAGAGTTAAAATGTAGTGCTATAAATCTCCACTCACCTTATGAGCTAAATGGTGAAATGTGTACAATAAGCATTCAACGTATGTGAAGTTCATCTCTTCTCCAGTTTTCCTTAGAGGCATGTACTTCTGGATACAAGAATATAAGAGAAAAACTCAGAACATCCAATGGAAATGCAAAAAAAAACTGAAGCAATAAAATATCCCTAGTAACACAAGAATTTCATCAATTCTAGAAGGCACTTTTGAACCAACTAATATGCAAATGTATACCTTCAACAGCTGAACAACAGAGGGAAGGATCTGCCGAGAATCCTGTGGTGTTGAATAAGGAGAACTCTCTGCAAGGTTTTTGAGCAAGTCTACTTTTCGTTCTTCAGGAAGCTGGATAAGAAATAAAGGATTAGCCCATAAATCATGTGTGGGCCCAGATTTTTTTTGCCAAGTAGTGAACTACCTTGGTCACATTTAAAAATTTGATGATATTTGGCTAGCTAGCTAGCTAGTCAGACTAAAAGTAGCTATTTATGTTAATAAAGCAACACCAACATTGGAGCCAACATGATATTGGTACTTTAAAAGCTTCATATTTCTTTAGATATTTAATGGTAGAAATAAATTTATTTTTTGTTTAAACCGTGGGACCAAATGAGGTTGTTCAGTTCACGGTTTGGGCCTAAACCAAATGAAATTGGTTGCACCCCTAATTCCAAGGGAGAAACTTTAAAATGTCGTAATTTCTTTAATCTCCTCTGTATTATTATATTTCAGTTTTGCTTCATTGATTGTTATTATACATATTTCTTTAACATTATATATATATATAGAGAGAGAGGGAGGATCATGCGAGAAGCAAACTGATATGCGAGAAGGCGAGAAGGAATATGAACCACAAAATCCATTAATTAAAAAAATACCATAAATTAAAAATTAAAAATAAATTTAGAGATTAGGATAATTACCATTTTAAATTGGATAAACTCTTAAAGTTTCATTATATCTTTTAGATTTATTTATATTTTAATTTCAATTAATTCATTATTTTTTTAATTAAGTTTTATGTAATAAAAAATTTGGATACACATTTAATAAAAAAATCACAATTTAGATCAAATATCACATATGATATCCATAATCAATTCATTATTGCTTTTCACAATTTTTTTCTCTATTTTTTGGATCTTGAATTACATGTGATTAACTTAAGTTAACAAATGATTTATTGCATATCACATATGATTCACTATATGTTAATTTTTGTACATATCATATTATCACATGTGATTATGCATATTATCACATGTGATTATGCATATTATCACATGTGATTATTGTATATATTTTAGTTAATCATATGTGATTATGTATATATATATATATATTAATAGATCTTTTTATGAGGTAAATATCATCATATGTGATTATACGTCTTTTATATTCGGAGGTATATTATCATATGTGATGTATATAAAAATTCACATACTAGATCATATGTGATACATAACAGATAATATATTAAACGAAGTTAATCACATGTGATTAAAAACGTGGATCAAGAAACTAGACATAAAATGATGAAAAAGATAATAAATTGATGGTGGAACTCACATGTGATATTTGATGAAAATTATGATTTTTTAATCAAAAGTGTATCTAGAAAAAAAATATAAAAGTGGATAAAAATATGAATTTATTAAAATTAAAAAATAAATAAATTTAAAAGATATATGAGATATTTAAGGATTTATCCAATTTAAAATGATAATTATCCTAATTTCTAAAATATTTTTTTATGTTATTTTTTAAATAATGAAGTATGTGGCCCACATTCTTTCTCGCCTTCTCGCAAATGGACTGTCTTCTCGTTTGAACCTGCCCCTATATATATATATATATATATATATATATATTTCAGTTTTGCATCATTTATTTCTTTAACATCATTTTTTTAATCTCCTCTGTATTATTATATTTCAGATATGCATACAGTGACATTGAAGGTCAGAAGTCCTTAAAATTGCAGAAAACAAGAAAAGCAAATAAAAAACGTGATTACCTGATCGAAAACAGGAATAATGTTCTTGTTTAAATAATTGAGAAACTTGCTGCTTGAAGCACCCCTCTGCATACAATTTAGAGCTTCAGTTCAAAAAAAAATTGCTTCACTACTAAGATAGAACAAAAACGCATATAAATAACGAAACCACATACCAAGAAAAACGGAAGAGCCATGTAGAGGCACGATATCAATCTATCAATATGATCCCCGTCTGAAACCTGCAACTTAAAGCCCATGTAATCAGCAAACTGAATAATCAGAAGGATTACAAGAATTTTTTTAATTGTGTAACATATGTTGCTTTTTATATGTACCAAATGTTCTTTCGTAGTATAAACATTGCAAAACAAACATCTTGGAAGAAAGAAAAGGAAACATCATAATATACTCACATCAAACTGTGCATCTAGATCAGCTTGGCCTTCAATAATTTCAATAAGCTCTTGAACCCGCTCAGTAGGAGCTTTATCTCCAAATATGCTCAAACTTTTTAAAAAATCCATAAACATCTTGAATTCCGCTCCAGTAACATCTTGTAAGCTCTGCAATATATGCAGTTAAATTGTGTTGACACCATTACATAACCAACTAAAGTGCATTAATATAAACTTAAGCATATTTGGAGAATGATAAAACATATAGAATAATAAGTTGAATGATGATATTAGGAACATACCTTTTTAATCAAATCAGTTATATGCCTTTCCATCTGTTCTTGAGGCTTTAGGAGCTCAGACTTTATAGGAAACACCTGCAATTTTATTTATACAGACTCATCTATATTTTATTCAAAGAATCAAAAACTTTTATCCATCACAAGTTGGTTAATTTTCTCACCTTATCCCTGATAAAGATCAGGGTCCTCTCACGATTATCATCTGCAATTGGTTCATCAACGCTTTCAATGTGCTTAAATAAAGCTGTCAAGGATGCTGCATGCATAGTTAACTTATTAATTCACAGTTATACATAAATAAGCATATGAACTGAAAGAAACTACAAAGCTCTATCAACATGATAGCATTGAATTACCTTTAACATCCTGCCTCAACAAAGACAAAAGAGCTTTATGCACTGCATCACGTTCCACATTTTCTTCTGAAATTGTCAAAATACTTGAAGTCATATACATATGATATTGTATGCTACTCAAAAGCAAAACTTAGAAACCTAATTTACCAGCTATGAGAAGTTGAGCAAGAATGTCAACAATCTTGGAAATATGTTCTGGTGTATCCTTGCAGAAAAGAGGAAGTCCACGAATTGCTTGCACCCGTATCTTGATAAAAATGAATAATCAAGCATAAATAATCAATAAATACTTCAGCTGAAATTAATTCACATAGCAAGCAGTTCCAATAAATTCATACGTAGCTTCATAAAAACAAAGAGAAGACTATATCAAATAAATAACTTTTTTCTTGTTCATTGAACAGAATGCAATGATTCAATTAATTGTGTAATAAACCTAAGAAGAAATGACTAACCCCAAGTTCTTCTGCTTCACATAAATCAAGATGAGCATCGACCGCAGTTCCTGATAAACCAGGGAAGAACTTGAAGAACCTAGGAATCAGCTGCGCAGCTAATTGTCTGGCCTTTATGCTTGTACTCGTTGCTGATGCAATGATATTCTTATAATCGTCCACGTTCTGTAAAAAAACGACCTAATTTTCTCAAACTCCATGACAACAACCATAGTAAACCCTAGAAAAGAAAAAGGAATGATTAGTAACCTGAGACTTGTCTTTAGCTTCGTTGAGTCGTTCACCGTACTCGTAAAGCTTTTCGATGTCGTTCGCGTCGCCGGAAGCGTCAGCCATTGCTGATAATGGTGGTCGGTAAGGATCTGAGTAGGCGAATCTTGAGTGTGGTCTGAGTGGTAAACGATATGAAAATGAACGGTGTTTTGGTCTTTTGGAGACCCCTCGATTGATGTTACATAGTACTCGAAGAGAGAGAAAAAGAAAATAAAGGGTTATATATGTCATTAGATGGAAATGGAAGGGATAAATATGAAACATGGGTTGATTGTGAAACAAACCCCAACAAGGCAACAAGATATCTAGGTGTCGTTTGTTTTTTAAGAGGTCTGAAATCTAAAGTCTTATTTCACTTCTAATTAATAAGAGTTGGTGTTAAAGTCTGAAATCTAAATCAATAAGATTGTTTGTTTTTGTAAGATCTGAAATCTGAAATCTGTATCTGAATACATAATTTTTTTTTAATTTACATCTTAAATTTAAATATGAATCAATATTTTATCTTTCTTTTTTTAAGACAAAATATATTTTATCTAATAACCCAAAATAAAATCTAATAAGTAATAACCTAATATGCAAAATGTTAACCCAGTGACCCAAGTCCACTAACGTGGTTGTTGTATAATAACCCTAACATATGTTGTGTATCTTTCATTCTTTCTTATCGCACTGTATTCCCCACCACCACCGCCCACCCATCGCCTCCAACATTCTTCACACCAACTCATTTCATCCAATTATTCATCTGGTTTCAATATCCATAAAAAACCCCTTTCTATCATCTGAAAAACCCCTTTCATCTGGGTTTTGATTTTAGGGTTTTCATGGCTTTGAAGAAATCAATCTGGGGAATTGGGTTTGATTACTCTTCTTCGAGGGATGATTCTGCAGCAAAGGGACTTGTTTCATCGGAAAATTTTGGTGAGTCTTTATTGGACTGGCGGTGGACGGCGGTTGACGGTGGTGGTGGTGGTCAGATATCTCAGCCTCAATTATCTTCATCTTCTACACTTGAAGAAGATATGGACATGCAACAACCTGTAAGATCGATTTGAGAGTTCAAAGAAAGCTGTTGTGTTTAGGCAATATAAGAGGTTATAAGTCTTTATGTTATCACTTGTGAAATCAGAGGAGTTCAGAGCTTTTCAGCTCTTATTTAGAAAAGAAAATCAAACAGTCTTAATGTGTTAATGTCTGACCGAATCAGACTTCAGATGAATTCAGATGTTTTTCTTAAAAAACAAACAGGCCCTTAGTCTCCTGTTTCAGTAAATTTCATTATTGGTCCATGTGGTCTACACATTATACCACCTTAGGTCCTTTTTTAAACATTTACATATTACTGCTCTATGATTTACATTTTATAACGTATTTGGTCTCTATGACTACTCATTTAGCACAGGGCGTTTGAGTCATTTTACCTATTCCCTTTATTTTTCAACGTCCCCGATGTGGTCGTCTTCATCGTACTGCCCCACGACATCGAAACCCATATCCAGTCGTCTCCTTCCCTATCGAAAGTGAAACACCCCCCCCCCCCAAATCTCTCGAGTCTTTTCCGTGACACCTTCCCTTCCTCATCTTTGTCGTGACTCATCCCCTTCCATCACATTCCATGATTTCCTCGTTATCTCTATCAACACACCTGACTATATACATCGAAGTATATACATTGTAGTACACATAGGTTTGGGTTTCGAAGTATATACATCGGAGTTCCATCTCCGTCGAACCCCCAATCTTTAACCACCACACAAAGAGGATGGGATGGTCTTTATCCATCACAGGCACACCAAAAATGTAAACGAGTATGGTTGTATGCATCATTAAACAGTTTGGGTCACACATATGTGTATAAGAAATAAGAAACATCATCATTGGCACCCATGACCACCATCTTGTGTGTGTGTGTGTGTGTTTTGAGGAACCACCATCTTTCATATCTCTCTCTTTTTTATCTTCGCTCGTTGTTGTTTCGACCAAAAAACCTTGTCATCGTAGGTCGACTGCCACTGCTTATTGTTCATCCATGATGTTGCCGTCTCCCTCCTCGCCTGTTGTTGTCCATGCCCTTCCCTTTTTCATCGACTGAAACTAAATGAAATACGAGGGTTTCAATAGTTTCAGATTGTTCTGTTTTCCAGATGAAGATATGTTTGAAGGTATAGGTTTTGTTGTTGTTTGAAGATTTGTAGGTTATTTTTGTTATTCTTTTAGGGCTTTGAAACAATTTCACATTATAACTTAGGGGTTTTGATTTAAAATATATGGATTTTGTATTTGAATTTAAAGGTGTTTTGTATTTTGATTTAAAACTTGGAATTTCTATTTGTTGTTTAGATTTGTGGTAGTATTGAGGGTGGTGGTCATTCGGTTGATGTTAGTGGGATGAACAGTGGGATGAAAAAAAAATATAAAAAATTAAACATTTAAAAAAACAACGGCAAAATGATAAAACTTCCCTCGTGTAAGGGGAACATGAAGGTACTTAACTGTTGAAAGCTAACATTCGTTAACAAGAAAAACAAAAACAAAAACCATACCACACATTTTTTTCCCGTAATAAACAAGGTAAATGGAGGAAAACAAAATATATTGAAATAACACATAGCCAAATAGTATCTTACTCATATTATTATTTACTAAATAGATACCTAACTTTTCCTCATAAATATGAAACATGGGTTGATTGGGGGAAACAAACCCCAATAAGATATCTAGTTTCCTTTTTCAGTAAATTTCATTCTTGGTCCATGTGGTCTACACATTATATCGCCTTAGGTCCTTTTTTTAAACGATTATGTATTACTGCTCTATGATTTACATTTGATAACGTATTTGGTCTCTATGGCTACTCATTTAATACAGGACGTTTGAGTCATTTTACCTATTCCCCTTATTTTTCAACGTCCCCGATGTGACCATCTACATCGTACTGCCCCACCGTATCGAAACCCATATCCAGTCGTTTCTTTCCCTATCGAAAGTAAACAATCCCCCACCCCCTAAATCCTCCCGAGTCTTTGTCTTGACACCTCCTATTCCTCATCTTTGTCGTGACTCATCCCCCTCCCTCACAATCCATGATTTCTTCATCATCTTTATCAACACACTTGAGTATATACATTGAAGTATACACATTGTAGTACACATAGGTTTAGGTTTCGAAGTATACACATTGGAATTCCATCTCCATCGAACCCCTAATCTTTAAAATCCACCACACAAAGAGGAGGGGATGGTCTGTATCCATCACAGGCACACCAAAAGTGTAAACGAGTATGGTTACATGCATCATTAAACAGGTTGGGTCACTCATATGTGTATAGAAATAAGAAGTGTCATCATTGCCACTCGTGACCACCATCTTGTGTGTGTGTGTTGAGGAACCACCATCCTTTATAACCCTTACCTTTTCTCTTCGTCTGTTGTTGTTTCGACCAAAAAACCTTGTCGTCGTAGGTCGACTACCACTGCTCATTGTTCGTCCATGATGTTGTCGTCTCCCTCCTCGCCTGTTGTTGTCCCTACTCTCCCCTTTTCATCAATTGAAACTAAATGAAACACGAGGGTTTCAATAGTTTCAGGTTGTTCTTTTTTCCAGATGAAGATATAGGTTTTGTTATTGTTTGAAGATTTGTAGGTTATTTTTGTTATTCTTTTAGGGCTTTGAAACAATCTCACATTATAACTTAGGGGTTTTGATTTAAAATAGATAGATTTTGTATTTGAATTTAAAGGCGTTGTGTATTTTGATTTAAAACATGAAATTTCTATTTGTTGTTTAAGTTTGTGGTAGCATTGAGGGTGGTGGTCATTCGATTGATGTCGGTGGGATGTAAAAGAATAAAAAGATAAACAATCTTAAAAAACAACGACAAAATGATAAAACTGCCCTCATGTAAAGGGCACATGAAGGTACTTAATTATTGAAAGTTAGCATCCGTTATCAAGAAGAACTAAAACCAAAACAAAAACCACACCACACATTTTTTCCCGTAATAAACAAGGTAAATGGAGGAAAACAAAATATATTAAAATAACACATAGCCAAATAGTATCTTACTCATATTGTTATTTACTAAACGAGTACCTAAATTTTCCTCATACTTGTTGTTAGACAGGGCGAGAAGGAGGCAGGGACATGACACATAAACAGGGAGCGAGGATAGGGATGATGGTTGTATTCTCAGCCCCATTTGCACCGCGCATTCTTAATCCAATAAGAAAAGTCATAACACTCATTAACATAGTTTTACATCTTTAAATGGATGTGTAAAATCCATGATTTATAATATAGTTATTTTTTAATTTTATCGGGTCCTATTGTCCTAATCAAGAGAATACCCCTTTATTAGGTACTTCTGTCAGATATATGTGTTGGTGAGGAGTCTTGCAAGTTAGACCTTGAAACGAGTAATGGCCAAAGCATTCCAGGCTTCTACATGGGTCGTTCGATCTTGTCGCAACCCTTGCATCGCAATCCCAGGGTTGCATCCCTCATACCGTAAGTAGTGAGTTTTGGGGCTCGAAAACCCTTATGACCGCGACCCTTGCATAGCGAGCGCATGATCGCATTTTATGTACCATAAATGTAAGATTGGGGCACGAAGGACCCTTGGCTATAAAGAGTTGTGTCAACATTAACGAATTGCAAACTATATGAAAAGAACTGTAAAATTTGTAGTGTGCTCAGAATTATACTCAATTGGATGCTGCTAGCTTAAACGTCTAATTTGAACCTCTAAAAGGTGTTGTTCAATCCAATAGTAGTACTTGAGAACTATTGTGCAACATCCAACCTGAACATATTGTAGCAAGGTTCCCAATACATATTTGCTAAACTTGCACCCTTGCATCCTTTTAATTTGTTTTTAACATTTCTAGTAGTTGTTAACTCACTCAAAAATCATTCCTTTCATTTTACCATCTAAAATCTTACTTTAATTTGTTAGAAATCCTTATTTTCCTGTCTTCGTTGATCGATATATAGTATTCTTACCATTGTTACTTGTTTTAAGAAAATATCCATACCTACTTGTTTCCCAATTACCATAGCCTTTTAAGGTTGGGTAAATCTCACAACCACCACCCTAACTGGTTCACCATAACAAGTCCAGTAACCGAGCCCAATGACATGAATGACTAGTCTTTGAATTTCTATGCATGTCACGTGTCATGCTATGAGTGGGCAACGAATTTACCATTTTTTTTCTTTTTCTAGACCTTTTGATTTTCTCAATCTTACATCTATTTCATAGTCCACCGTTAGAGCATCCAAGACCCCTTGCGACCAACCTCATCCTTTTAAATTAGAAAACTCTTTCACAAAATAAATATATTAAACAATAGCATTTTTTAATTTAATTAATTTGTTTGTTTATTTAAACATTAATTATTAATATGTTTATTATTTATATTATAATTTATTAGTTTAGAAAAGAGTTTGGTCTTGCATGTGTGTGGAATGTGTTATTGCAAAACTGATGTAACACTTTAGAAAGGAGTATGGTCTTGCAAGTGTGTGGATGGTCTTAATGCCGAATGGCAAAATACTAGTTTTGAAGGCCTTTGTTTACAATCAAACCATAATGAAACATGAGCATCAACTTCAAGAATCAATTGATGATGATAATTATTAGAAGTTTTTCAAGTATTTTTTTCGAAGTTTACAAGTTGTATTGTACATTAAAAAAAGATTTTTTGTATTGTTTGATTATGTATACTTAAGGAAAATATAAGAATTAAATAAACCGGATCGTCGTAACAAATTACAATTGGACCTTTCTTTTTATCGAAGTTTACAATTTTTATTTGTATCTATAATCAAATAAATTCAAAAAAGACTTCTTTTATTGTTTGATTATATATACTAAAGAAAAATATAAGAATTAAATAAGCCGGAACTTCGTAACAAATTACAATTAGGCCTTTTTTCCAACCATAAACAAGATCGACTTAATCGGTTACAAACATCGGTCACCATAACCGGGCCCCATCGTAGCCGGGTTACAGGCCCTACCGGTTACCTAATTTCCCCATCTCTATATGCAAATATATACTTTATTACAATAAATAATGCTCTCTCGCCACTAATGATGCAACTTCACATGTGATTTAATGAGTATTTTGACTCGTAATCGGTCATGCTTCTTTGCAAAATACATGTGACTAACAAAAGTTTCTCGTTAGAATTTTTTAAAGATATTTTGTGATTTAATTAATTAGTGTTAAACTTATTTGACAACTAACAACTTGATCAAAAGCGGAATCGAATTTACTTCTTTTGCAACCAGAGCCAAACGAAGACGCTATTCAACTATAAAAATTGTTGAATGTGTCATGGATAAAAATGATCGAAGCTGGATTGGTAACCTTTTTGTTCAATTGTTTGATTAGTGTTTAGGATCAAAGACAATTGATGTAACCCAAAAAAACTATATATGATCTAGAGATTTGCCGCCATAAGTCACACCTTGAAAACGTTGTGGCCTCGCCGACGCTTCTAAGGCTTGGCCTTGCCACCACGCCATGCCTTACGCCAAAACCTTGCTTACTATACACAAACAAACCTAGAAATCAAAACTAATCTTTAGACCCAATTTAACCGGAGAGAGAGAGAGAGAGATCATCTTCAAAACTCGTTTATGATCTACAAAGTATAAACTCTTGTTGCCATGATCACCACATTGCCAACCATCACTAGAATACAAAATGTTGGAAAGAAGGTTGTGTAAAAAAGAGAGGAATATATAACAAAAATGGTAGTCAGCTAAAAAGAGTTACACCCATTACGCGAAAGACCTAAAGTTTCTTCAACTTAGGCAGTTCAACCCAATTAACCAACTATGCTTATATAAGAAGCTCGCACTTTATACAATATGAACAAACTTTATGCATCAATAACTAACAAATACGACTTTAAAAGACATAATATAATACCCAAGTCACTCTCATTGTATTAGCATGTAACAATCACATGACTTGTTTAAGGAAATGATAACATACACTGAATTTCATTCTATTCTCACGTTTGGTGTAAAGAAAAGCCCGAAATTAAAATCCCACAAGCATTTGATTTATAAATCCCGTAAAATAATTAGTATTTCATAGGATTTGTTTGTAATAATATTTTAAAATATGCTAAAACAATCATTTTGTAATAATCAATTAATATAAGACAGCTTAATTATCTTACAGTTATTTACAATTTATTTTTATAGATTATTTATAAAAAATTCTATTCCAAATAATTCAAATACTTCCACAAAATCAAAATCAAAATCATTCAAAAAGCATTCCACCAAATCAAACACATCATAAAGAATTTGCAAGACTAAAAAAAGATTGGGATATTTCAGTCATCTTATTTTAGAACTAATTACGTTTCATTGTACCTCACAAATTTTTTTTATCCAAACGACATTTTGAATTTGAGCAAATTTACCAAAGCTCAACTCGATAATATAACAATTATCTAATCATTTACTATCCATGTTACTTAAGACTCAACATACTACCGAGTCGAGTAGACTCAACTCTGAGCCCGAGCCTGAGAAATGGCTATTGAGTTCAAGTCGAGTAGAGCTCCATTCACATCATTTACTTACACCCCTATGTCTAACATATGCTTTTCTAGAAGTATCTAGTAGATAGATTAGGAAACCCAGGTATATGTCATTTAATTAAGCAGTATATACAACTTTAACTGCATCGAGTCCAAAAACACATAAAATCCACTGCCAATCTTGATTTAGGATTCCACCAAAAATGATGGTATGATCGGTATCCAAATAAGAACAAAATGCTAACTAACTAAATATATATAGGGGTTGTATAGCTTACTTATCATGAGTCAAAAACTCCTATGAGCTTCTTGAGAGCATAATTGCAGCTGTGAATAGTGCCTCTTTCCCAAATGGCAGAATCCCTGTGTACCTGAACCATCATGAGATAATTTCCAGTAACAATCATCAATTCTTGACCTCATTTTCAAGTTGAATTCACCAATAATAATATTTTTCTTTTTTCTTATCATCTAATCAATAATCTTTAAGAAAATTTGGGGAAAAGGTATTCTTGCTAAACTATCACAATACAATATTTTGTAAGGGTACATTTTTCACTATTATAATCTGCTATTAACATGCATTTTTCACATGCATGGCCCAAATCACAAGAACAACCCATGTAAAGATATAACTCAGACATCTTCACACTATGGCAGGTTGCATTAAGATTTGTAATTGTATAAAATGTAACTAGCATTTAAAAATATAAAGCAATATAAAATATAGAAAAATATTTAAGTATAACTAAATGAAAATTAATAAGAAAGAAAAAAAGTACAACAAATAATCATAAGATATCATTATTAAATTAAAATAAGATGAAAGATTGTCTATCAACTATGTCAATGTTCTAGAAATGAAAGTATGATGCTTTCAAAAGATTATCATGTTTGCTCTTCCTGGCGTGTGGACAATTTTACCCTTGGTACCAATTTGTGATAATTCATGAAGTATAAAGTAAGATAGCTTCTGCATAACATATAAGCTAATTTTCGATACAGCAGTTACTTACTCGTCTGTTTTTTTAAGACATGTGAAGGCTGAGATCATATTATTGCAAATCTCCGGAAGAGAGTTGCCAGCAATGTCTTCCTTATATTCAGTTGAGTGCTGAGATGGTAATGAAATGTATGCCTGATAAAAGACAAAGAAACAAGAAATTATGTGTCTATTTAAACGTTAATTTCATTTTTTCAAGTGTTGTTATAAATGCCCACAGAAATTGACCTGAAAAGCTTGTGCTAAAAGCAATTGAGCTACTTCTGTACTAATCTTCTTTACAATGCTTTTTGTGTTGTTTCCATTTGAAAAGCACTTTAAAACTCCACCAAAAGTTGAATCATTTGTTGAACCATTGGACCTCCTGGTGCGAACAGATGTCTGCAACGTGGGTTGTTACAAGGGTACTTTAGAATCATAAGAAATCATGAACTTTGCTTTATTAAAAGATTTTGATTTTTAGGTCCAAATGGGATCATTCTCCAATTGAAAATTAATACGCTACCAAGTTTAGAAACTATATTGAGCATCACAATGAACACACGAATATTGAATTGTTGGTTGTTAAGTTTGAAAAAGAAATTCAAATTCTAATATACACATAATATGTTTAAATTATAATAAAAAAATGTAACTGGTAGAATTCTTGAACTTCAATATAGTTGACACAATAATGGAAAATGTCAAATTACCTTCGGAATGTACTTTAGTAGATACTGAACAATCATATCCAGCTTTAGTCTAGGTTTGTCCAAGGCCTATAAACAAAATCCCCAGATTGTCAAAGCAATCCCAGATATAATAATATTAACAAGATTCTAAATATACACAAACACATAATTTAAGCACTGAAGAAAAAACCCATCAATAAGCTCTAATTAAATTGACTGGAAAGCATGAAACTTGCAAATTAGAATACGTTTTCTTGCTATTTGCATTGGATGGAGAGAGTATGCTATGGGCTGTCTACTAAACACTTACCCGGCAAGTGCTTAACTTTACCTTATGTCCTTATCAGATGAACATGACAAGGATTGGGAGTCTTACCCCATAAGAGCAAAGACAAGAACCAAGAGTCTTACCCACTAACCGAGAGTGATGACTCTTACCCTACCAGTTACCAGATAAAAATGTTGCATACGATGCCGTTTTAATGGACTAAAATCTTACCTGGTTAGTTGGGTGAACATGTTGACTATTACCGGTAAGCACTTACCGGGTAAGCCCTAAACGTTGGGTAAACAGCCCCTAAGAATTTTATTAGGTTCTCTATATTTATACTGTTTTTCTTCCATCCTCCATCTTGTGGATCTCATCTACATTTCTCCTCACATTAAAACCCCATTACCACATCTTCGTTTCTCCGCAGACCATATAAGTGAAACCCAGAAAATGAAAAAAGTAAATAACCAAATAAATAGAACAATAGCATTTAAATAGATACCTGAAAAAATGGGAACAATATATTTTTGTCATAAGTAAGTGCATCCAGGATAATCTCTATGGCAGGGGTTCTGCATAAATTCAGGTAGCTCAACATTTAGATCAAACTCTGAGTACATTCAATTTTATAACAGACTTTGAATTTGGTTACAACAAAAATGTCTCTAGGTGGGAGATTAAAAAAAAAGGAAAACTACCTTACACCATCAGCTCTGGAAGTCCGACCCTCCATATCTGCAGCTTTCTTAGATGAATCCAGCTCAATAATCTATTAAATTGATAATGTTATTAAACATATAATTCCAGTGAATCCATGCTCATGTGATATGAAATCCCTTTATAAATATACACTTACACACAGATAGAGAACCACAAAGTAACTTACCATTAATAGAAGTTTCTGAACAGCAACACATGTGCATTTTACTATTTCAGGTAAAGCGATGGCAAAAGCAGTATGACATGTTCCAGTTACTTCTGCAGATCCAGTTTCTGAAAATCGGAAGAGTTCACAGATAGCAGACAAACAATCTTGAATTAGTCCCTTGTATGCTATCTTCCTTGATGCCAGAATCATATTGAGCAATGACTCCCTCAAATAGATCCAATCCAAGCTTTCTGCATCAAGAAAAACAAAATTATTTACTAAAGAAAGATCATGTTATAGGTATAGATATAAGATACTTGCTAAAGTGATTCAAGAACATTAAAAGCCAGTAAGATGATGTTAACCTGTAAAGGCCAGATTACGGGGTACAAAGTCTCCTTGAAGAACATTGACAAGATACTGGAATAGTAGCATATTCCTCAAAAGCTGCAATGAATTATGTCAGATTTAAAGAAATATATTGAGATTAATCTTTCGATATCCTCTAGAAAACCCTTTAATATACAACTGCTGGAGATTATATAAGAATGACAAGACGCATTGTGGACAATTAATGCACACATTTGTTGCATATCTCTTGATAAATTCACAAGATGGTGATTCATGTAAAAGTTAAGAAATAACCTTTGAGTCTTGTGTTTTAGTATTTGCCTCATCTGCCACTTTAGCAAGATCTTCTATCAGAAGATGAAAAGCCTAAGCCACAAAGACATAAGTATATATAAATATATTTAACCATGCTAATATAGAGAGAATTGAAAACTTGGCATCAATTGTATGAACCAACAACCGTGACTCACAGTGGCATCAAGTGATCCACCAACTTTATCGAGATCTTGTTTCTCACAAGAAGAGACATCTGGGCCAAATGAAAATGGAGACCACGCCTAAAATGCACAAAGTTTTTTTTATTTTTAATCACTGATAATGACATAGAGTTGCAGCTCATAGTTATAGAGAGTAATGAATGAACAAAGGCACGAGGCTTGAGTTATGATTTTAAATTTTTTATACCTCTTCCACCACAACTAGTTCATTGCGCTCGGGGAAAGAATGCGGAGATGATTCTGGTTTTTCAGCTAGAGAAAGATACACCTGAGGGAAGCGCTACAATGAAGGCAACATTCAACAATCAACGAAAAAACTAAAACATAATATACTCGTGACAAAAAGTACAAGTACGAAAAATAAGCACACAATCTAAATACCTTATCTAACTCGAGTAAAAGTTGATAGCTTGACATTATCAAATCCAGTGAAATCTCAACTTTCAGAATCTTGAAAATTGCCTTGTACATTTTGCTATGATACCAAATATTAGTTATGATTTATGAATAGTCAAACAATACAAATATAATATCAGAATTAGATAGAGTTATGTTCAGCAGCCAGCTATGCATACACATTACACCATAAAAAACATAAGATCACTATTTCATTACAGAGGTGTAGGTCATAATTATACAGACAAGCAAAATAACTTGCATGAAGAAACCCACATCATTTATCGAAAACCAAAAGTTCATTTAACCAATTAAGTCAAATACGTAATAGCGTCAATTTATCGAACACTTGGTGGGCAAAATTTTACAAATTGAAAGAAAAGGGAAACGAGTTTTTACTTCGTGGGAGCAGATGCATTTTCAGGAACAAGAAAACCAGAACGAACAGCTTCAAGAAAAGATAGCCCTACAAACAAAACAACATTTACAAAACTGTAAATCCCCCAAGAAATAAATCAATATGATTTTGAGTGATAAAAGATTAAACAAACAGAAAAAAGACGCTACGTACTGTCATCGGCTACATGTTGAGTAGATTTGCTGAAACAAGATGTGTCGAGAATGGCCATCGTATTCTCTTCCATCCCTCCATCACCTCCTCTTCTCCGTTTCGCCCCCATCTTCGATTGATTTCACTTCTTTTACACCTCGATTTATGTACTGTACTTGATGTGTCGTGAAATCAAACTCCCAAAGAGAAATTAATCCACTTCGATGCTCCGATTATCATAGATGGGGAACTTTTGCTCTTAAAAATCACTCAAGTATCGAAGGACCAAATGTAGGAAACCGGAAAAGCAGCATAGATATAGTTCTCATTTTCCCTCCAAAATTTGGGGGTTTTGCATTTGCGTAGAGACCTAAATACCGGGTCGGGCCGGGCCTTACCTAAACCAGGTAGAAACACTATTCATTCAAACCGGGCTTTTATTGGGTCCAGGCTAGGCCGGGCTTGAGTCGCAATATGTCAGTTCGTTTATGCTTTTGTATAACCAGTTCCTAGAAATAGGGCCTAAAACCGTGCCCAAACCGAGCGGGCCATGTCGGGTTGGGCTTGAGGTGGGTCGGGCATCATTTTGGCCCTGTCTAGAGATCACTAAAAAAACCCAGATCCAATCTCGGTTCGTAAAAAAGGAATAGCTTGATCTGGCTCAAGCCAAGTTTTTACTAAAGATTTGGAAAAAAGCCCGATTCAAGCTTGAGAAATTTCAGATAAAGCCTGGTCTAAACAATTGTTGTCGAGCCTGAAAAAACTGTTAACGATCACTTCATTCTTTCTAGTTGTTTTGTGCGTGTGTGTGTTCTAGTACCCGTAAAAACGTGTCCTAATTTAACAGTATTATTATCGATTGTTACTGTAGAATGTCGATTTTAAATCATTTTGATCTCATAGGTTGAGGAGACCATAGAGTATATTCTTAACTTCAAATATCACTGATGAAAAACTAGAACATATTCTTAAAGATGAGGAAGACGAAACTGAAGAATAGTCAAGAATGAAGAAATATATAATTGGAAATTTTAAAAACGAATATTAAAGACGATTCCAAACACGATTCAGCCAAACGAAAAGATGAAGATAAGAGATTTCAAAACCTAGATGATATTGTTTTTTTGTAATCAAAGTTGAAATGATTTTAGTATGCTAGGTACAGTTTTTTTAAAAAGTTTTTATTATAATATTAATAATTAACTTGATTTAAAATAATTGATGGCGACAATTTTTTTTAAATTGTTGGAATTATTTTTGACAAGACCCAACAAAGTATTGTCCAATTCATGAGAGCATCTTCAACAGCTTTCTTAATTTTTTTTTAAAATGGGGAATCAAAAGTCAAAATCCCCAAAAAAATTTACTTTTATCTCCAACAGATTCCTCATTTTAGGGATTTCTAGTTTTGGGGTATTCTCCAAATATGGAGAAAATTTTAGGGAATCTCCAACTTTCTCCAAAATGGGGAAGGGTTTGGAGAGGCTGTTGGAGATGAGTTTAGGACCAAAATCCTCATATTCCCCATTTTCTCCAAAATGGGGAAGCTGTTGGAGATGCTCTAAGGCTCGAATTGGACCAATTTTTTTTAAAATTGTTAGAATTATTTTTTGACAAGACCCAAAAAAGTATTGGGGTTGGAAGGTCCATGCTTTTATCTTCAACGTTATGTTTTTTAAACTCATTTTATAAAGGGAAGGAAAAGAAGGAAAGTAAAAAATTCGTGTTTTCGAAATTTTTTAGGAGAGAAAGTAAAAGAAACGGAAAGAAAATAGTGATAAGTTTCATTCCAAAGCTTTCCTCTCAAATGTGGAATGAAATGGAAGGAAGTGAAAGAAATTAAAAACATTTAAAAAAAATTACTAAAATTATTAAAATTACAAAACTACTCGACCTTTCATTATAAAAGATATACTTTTAAGGGTATATTACTAAAAATGATGTATTTCCTTTCCTTTCCTTTTTCTACTGTTCAAGAATAAGAAAAAATATTTTCTTTCCTTTATTTCCTTCGCTTTCGAGAACATAAATGAAAAAATTACTTTTCTTTCATTTCTTTTCCTCCCTCTCTTTTCCATCCATTTCTTTTCTTTTCTTTTCTTTCTTGATTAAAGAACACAACGTAACAAGATAACATAAGTAAATGGAGTATGTCAAACATCAAGAATCTAATGAAGATTCTTAATTGGTTTCATGTGGTATCGGGCTTAAAGGTGAACATAAGTAAAAGCAAATTATATGGGGTGGGAGTAATGGAGGAGGAGATTCGGATTTGGGCTAGGGGTTTGTTTGGGTTGTGGTTGTGGTTGTGGATCATTGCCATTTACCTATATTGGGTTACCGGTTGGAGCGAAGATGAGCAAAATGGAGAATTGGAAGGTGGTAATTGAAAAGATGAGGAATAGATTGGCCACTTGGAAAGCGAAACTAGTCTCTTTCGGAGGTAGATTAACGTTGGTTAAGTCGGTTCTCGGTTCTTTATCCTTGTATTTTTTTTCTCTCTTTTTAGATCCCCGAGAGGAGTGATCCGTGAGTTAGAGAGAGAGAGAGAGGTTCCTTCTTTTGGGGTGGGGGAAAGGGTCCGATCCAAAAAGAGAGATATATTGGGTAAGGTGGGAGAGAGTGTTGAAAGAGTTCAAACATGGGGGTTTAAATGTGGGTAGCTTACAACACTCCAATTGAGCATTATTGGGGAAATGGTGGTGGCGGTTCGGTAATGAAAAAGAGGCTTTATGGGTAAAAGTGGTCAAAAGCATTTATGGAGATAAGGGGGGGCTAAGCAGGGAGGTGGGTAGCACTTTTGGGAGGGCTTTGGTATGGTCAAATATTGGTAGAGTGGGTAAAGCTATAGATAGTGTGGGTCTTGCCTTCTCGACTTCGTTTGGGGGTAGAGGTAGGTAATTTAAGTAAGATGAAGTTATGGACAGATAGATGGTTAGGAGATATGGAGTTGGGGAAGAAGTTCAAGAGGCTTTTTTGTAACATCCTGAATTTTCAGTTATAGTATTTAATGAGAATTGGGATGTATTTGTATTTTGTGTAAAACCTTGGATTATATAGAGTGTTATAATTCATTAGGGTTAAAATACAAGAGATAAAAGTTTGGTGTTACTTTTGGAAATAATGAAACTAAAAGGTGTGTTTTGTTATTAAGTTATAGTGTGTAAAGATAAGAGGTGAAACCTGAGATTTTATCTCAGATTTGTTGTTGGAGTCGGCAGAAGAGAAAAAGAGAGAAAAAGTGAGAAAGAAGAGAAGAGGAAGAAACCAAGAGTTTGTCTTCATTTTTGGTAAGAAATTTGTGTTGATTTTGATAAAAATTTGTTGTGAATGTTAGATTATGAACGAATCTATGTTTGGATTAAATTACAGAATCAGTAACAACAGATTTGGAGTAGAGATTTGTGCAGAAAGTGGGTTTTACAAACCTAAGGTGAGTTCATTTGTACTTTGCTTAAATCAGTGTTCTTATGTTAAATTGAACCGTGAAATAGCTGTATAAAGTGATTATGAACTGTATGGTTGTACTGGGAATGAGCTGAATCGAACAGGTATCGAATTAGATCAAATTTTAGGATGCAGACCCGACTTTTCCGGATGAATCGTCGTATCCGGAAAACCCCAATGATGAATGTTTCCGGACGCAGGAAGTATCCGGGTAGGTTTTATGTATTACAAGAATCCGGATGAAGTAAGTACCGGATGACTATAGAGTCCGGATGTTGTCCGGATTTGAATATTATCCGGAAAAGTAGGAATTTACCGGAAAGGATGTGTTGTCCGGGTGTTGGGATTGTCCGGGGAAATTATGGTATCCGGAAAATGGAAACGTCCGGATAAGATGGGTTATCCGGAAACTTTGGGTTGTCCGGACACTTTGTGCAGACTGGGCAATTTTCAGTTCTGTTAATTGCGAATCGTTGTGATTTAGTGATTGAGACATAATTAGTTTAGCATGAACATACGTACATTCGAAGGGTAGTATGTTAGGCTTGATGACTGTGCCAGTTTGATACTAGGCAGGTGTTTGGTATAGGTAAAGGAGATTGGCTCATACTGTATGCTATGAGGGAGGAATCTAGGAGGTACAAGTATGATTTGCTCATACTTATTGTATGAGGAATCTATATTAAATAAATACCGGTACGTTAGTAAAGTGTAATGGATCCATAGGCACTAGTGTTTGGTAATCACATGGAATAGGCGTGTGGTAATAATCGTTATTCCAGTGATGTGTGTAGTACTAATGGTTATGTGCACGTGGAATAGATGAAGTTAGTCATTATTCTGATGTGTGTAGTACTAATGGTTATGTACACGTAGAATAGATGAAGATTAATCATTATTCTGATGTGTGTGAGAAATCATGGAATAAACGTAATTCCTGTATTCTAAGGAAAAGAAGAGATTGGCATGTGTATATTGTAATCACTATTTCCTTCTCTAAGAAATAGGCATGTGTATATTGTTATTTCTTAGATGTGTACAGAAATGGGCATGTGTATATTGCGGTTTCTGGAATAGATGTGTACGGAACTGGGCATGTGTATATTGCGATTTCCGGAATAGAAACATTACTCTAGAATCAGTACAGATTCGTAGGGTAGCTCTGAGACATGATATGCTGATGGATTTGTTGTCAGTCATAGTCATGGGAATGGATGAAATTGTGTAATGGAATAGAGTTATACGTACGGTAAGAAAAGGAGTAACCAGGTTTGTTATAACATGTGTACATTGATTTTTGCAAATGTTATTATTGAAACGAATGTTCTCACTAGGCGTTGGCCTAATCGTTTCATATGATGTTTTCTTACCAGGTGCAGGCTCAGGCAAATAAAGGGTTGTGGGACGAGTGTTTTGGAATAGCAGAAATGGCAATTAACAAAGAAGAGATCTTTGAAGGATAGCTTAGATAACGCAATTAATCTGATTATAGTGTCATGATTAGATTAATAGGTTGTTCGAAGTATCCTGTATTGTAAATACACTCTTGATGGTTAATTCATTTGCTATCTATATAAGTTGTAATTTTATTGTCATAACCTGTTGTAACTTGAGGTTTAAATTGGCCCGGATTTTGGGGCGTTACAATATGGTATCAGAGCACTAGTTTAAGCGAACTAAGTATGCTGATGAGATACTTAGACTTAAGCTGAGATGTAGTAGGTTATGATATGTGAGATATGGGTAGAAGTGTAAGACGGGATAGTCTTAGAGTTAACGGAAATACGTGAAATTAGTGCTGTGACAATGATAACGGGGATTCTCCTGTATGATATGTTCACAATTTCAATTAGCTACTGTTATTATGAATATATTGTTACACGAGCATGTCTATTTCTGAATTGTTACAGTGACTAACGATCGGTAAAGTATGTTTTGTATGTATGTAAGTGCATAACCATTTCTCGTGGTTATCCCTGTAAGTTATAGTAGAGTGATGGTGAATACGCCACCAAGGTCCTTTAGAGGACAGAGCAGTAAATGATTGGGGGTTGGAAGGACAACCTGGAATTGGCGGGATTCATGAAAGTCCGCCAAGGCAACCTTTAATAGGTGATTTGATATGTGCAGAGATAGAGTATGAGATGATTGATTAAGACGGAATTAGTATGACATGGTCGAGTATGGGGGCCATGGAATGCATGTATAGCAATTATTATAAGGCCGAGAGGGCGACCTCTGGTCGGAAGTAGAGTGTCAATGATAACTTACGTAAGTAAAACGATTGACCTTGTTTGAGTAAGTAGCCTTCATTGCGAGTAAGTTTTATGCATGGTGTTTTAGTGTGTGTTACATAAGTTTTCTTGATTTCAAACCAAATGCATAAATAACAGTTTTATTCAATGATGAATTAGTATGTGCAAGTATGTATTTAAAGAAAAAGGGCAATTTCAATTACGCTGCCTAACGAAATTTTGGAGCTTAGCAACTTGCAAAATACTTCATACTTTGCATAAAAAGTTGTATGATAGCAAATAGGTCAAGAAAGTGTTGATCAGTAAACTTTTTTTTAACCAACAAAGGTATTAATTTGATGATATCATATAAATGAGTGTGAGAAACGACTAGTTTACTTTGTGTCAGTAAATTTTAAACTTTTGTCGTATGAAAAGATCTTCATTTAAGATATTACTGTTGTAACAACATCTTTTGGTTGAGAAAGATTGAGTTTTACGGAAATTTATATACAAACGATTTTTGAGATCGTTGTGTAGTATATGGGAGTTATGAAAATGATTGGGGTCGTGTGTGCCCACGTTGTTCCGAATGTTGTTTAATTTAAATGAGAAAAGTGTGGATTGAGTTATTTATTATATTGTCATGCATGAAGGCTATGAACTCACTAGGTCGTAGAGTAGTACGTTATAAGCTAAGAAAGAACTCCAAGAGTGGAGAGGTGTTGGATAAACCTTGGGAGAAAGTTTGTAGTTTTGGTAATTGTGTTCAAATGAGAGATAAACAGTGTGAGAGTCGAAAGTGGACTTTAGTGTCGGTTGCATGAGAGTTTGTACCCTTGTTCGCTGACTAGGAATACAGTTGCCGAGGGACGGTTGTGTCCGGAGGAAGAATTAGGTTCAGTTAAGGACCTTAAAGTTAAGGAAGTGTCGACATGTCAAATACTGACTTTGAAGTCGATAGTTGTGTAAGGTGTATGAGACCTTTCGTCCGTCGTTGGGTGCGGTCTGGGTGCGTCCCGCGTATGCCTGTGCGGACAGGAACAAAACCGTGAGCGGTACCGGTATGCTGTTATGCAGAGGGTATGCGCAAAGCAAATTTTATCGTGTACGACATAGTTAAAGATTTTGAGTAATTGACGAATAAATTACTAATGAAAGAAGTTTCGAGTTATTGTTGCGCAAGCGAAAGATATGTAGTCAAAACACGCTTTTAATGTTTATTGTGGATGTGCAATATTTATGATGTTTTACGTTTTAAAAATGTGAACATGTGGGTTGGGGGATTTTGGTAAATCTGACCATGTAAAGTTTTAAGAGTGGTAAACCTTTGTTTTGGGGCCGATGGCCAATTAAGGGATTAAAAAGGGTAAAGAATTTGGGTATCAATGTATTTTGGTTTACGTAATCGTGTGAGTGACACATGTTTAACCAAACGTTTATTTTGGCCTTAAAGGCCTGATTTATATTCAAATGAGTCTTTTGAATGTTTGTCAGTTTTAGTGACTCGAGATGGAGTATTGGATGTGTTATATGCTTAACTGCATTGTATTTGAACCAGTGACGGTTTAAGTGTTGGTCTTAGGTGTGAAGACTGTTTGATATTTTACTTGTTCTTAGTATCTTTGGAACTAATGAACCTGGGCGTATTATATACATTGTGGAGTATGAAAAGAGTTGCATTTACGTGTACTTGCAAATGAATCGACTTCATTGGGAAAGTAGCAATGAAGGGGTCGTAAGATTATCACGCCTCGGAGCGTATGTTGCATAATGTGAGTTAGATGTATTTAAATTGCGTGAGTTGATATTGATAAATAATCTTTAGATCCTTTGAGTAGATGACTCGGTTTTGGACTCAGTTAAGTCTTAAGAACTTTGACCCGATTTGATAAGCTTGACGTAGGCTTGGGGTTGAACTTGCATGAACGGTATTGTAAATTGAAGTTTATATGACGTGAATGCATTGGTTATCCTTTTGGGATCATGTATGAATGTTAAGTTTAAATCAGAAGCTTAAAAGTTGAAGGATCACTTTGTGGGATTGTTATAACAGTGAAGGACTGTTGCTTTTAGATAAGTGTTTACTTACGATGTGGAAGATTTATAAAAGATGAAATTCTAGAGATGAACAAAGGGGGTGTATAGATTGTGTTGATCTGTGAGGAATTGTACCATGTCTATGCAATGTATTGGAATCATAAAGAGCTAGTAAGAACGAATAAGTTCAAGTTAAATAGAAAACCGTGAGTGGTAGTTCAACTAAAGTTGTGGAGGAGATATTTAGTGATATAGACTCGGGTATTTGGGCGAGAAAACAGGATTATAAAATTAATTATGTACGAATGACTATGAGAGACATGGTTTGTGGTAAATGTTATGGGTGGAGAATGTACGAACGAGTAGTGGCATTAATTGCCAAGATACATGTGTCATCTAGTATGAGACGTGATGTTAGAAAGAGGAAGTATCCGAATGGAAGTTTCGGGAATTTCGGTTGGAAAGTACTATTTGTCAATAAAGTTGATGGAGCATGTGGTTTGTAAGATAACTTGGTAATATGGCTTATATCAGAATAGAATGTCGGAGCAGTGGTGAGTGTTTATCCAAAGAGATGTTGGTTGTGTGAGTCGCTAGGTAAGTTTATGTTCTTGAATCATTGGAAGTTAACGAAGATGATGGTTATGTTAGTCAAAATGTGATATAAAAGATGCAAAATCCTTAAGAAAGATGAGTTGCTTCTTATGTGTGAAAGGATTGTCCGAGAAAGTATTAGTTGCAGATTAAAGAATGTGTAGTAACTTGGGACGGTATGTCGTTTCAAGATAACTTAGTTGATTGCCTTAAGTTAGAATTTCGATACAATTGTTTGGTTATGTATAGTTATGAGAAAATGTTATCAGTATGTGGGAAAAGTTGGAAGAAAGAGACAAGTAATGTTTGGAGGGTAGTACTCCATGCTAACGTGGGAGGAGATGATAAAAAGATCAGACCTAAGAATGTAGTTATACTACAGGTCCAATGGAATTATCACCCTTGATATACAACACTTTAGGGTTTGGTTGCAATATGGTCGCATAATGCGATAGTGGTGTGAGGAAATGGTAGCACTTTGTACTAAAGAAACGTGAGAGTCATGGATGTAACAAAGGTTTGTCGTATTTATCGGAGTATTTAAAAGTGGTGAGTATAGATTTTCAAGCAGTAGATGGTAATGTTATTTTGAGGCCCGGAGATCGAGTTACGGTTAATGTCGGTATGGTAGATCAAGAAATAGTCGGGTAAAGATTTGGTGATGAACAGTGACTCTAAGGAGGTTTGCAAATCCAAGTTGGGGAGCGGATGCTAATGAAAGAGTTAAGGTTCAGAAAGTATGAAAGGATGAATTCTTGTTCTTTCTGGACTTTTAATTGTGGTTAAGTATGTAAGACTTAAAGGGAAGAGATGTACAAAATATTTCGGGTTGGTATGATGTGATTTCTTTTACTAAAGTAAGTGTGGATGAGAAGAATTGTTGTGTGGAAGAACCAGAGGCAATTTTGGAAAGATCGGTTAGAAAGCTACGTAATGGCAAGGAAGTAGCTATGTTGAAAGTACAGTGGAAACACCATCAAGGTGCTAATGTGACTTTAGAGCCGGAAGAGAATATGAAGGATAAGTATCCCCATCTGTTTACCTGATCTTGATTTCGGGGACGAAATCATTTTCAAGTTGGGGAGTATTGTAACATCCTGAATTTTCAGTTATAGTATTTAATGAGAATTGGGATGTATTTGTATTTTGTGTAAAACCTTGGATTATATAGAGTGTTATAATTCATTAGGGTTAAAATACAAGAGATAAAAGTTTGGTGTTACTTTTGGAAATAATGAAACTCAAAGGTGTGTTTTGTTATTAAGTTATAGTGTGTAAAGATAAGAGGTGAAACCTGAGATTTTATCTCAGATTTGTTGTTGGAGTCGGCAGAAGAGAAAAAGAGAGAAAAAGTGAGAAAGAAGAGAAGAGGAAGAACCCAAGAGTTTGTCTTCATTTTTGGTAAGAAATTTGTGTTGATTTTGATAAAAATTTGTTGTGAATGTTAGATTATGAACGAATCTATGTTTGGATTAAATTACAGAATCAGTAACAACAGATTTGGAGTAGAGATTTGTGCAGAAAGTGGGTTTTACAAACCTAAGGTGAGTTCATTTGTACTATGCTTAAATCAGTGTTCTTATGTTAAATTGAACCGTGAAATAGTTGTATAAAGTGATTATGAACTGTATGGTTGTACTGGGAATGAGCTGAATCGAACAGGTATCGAATTAGATCGAATTTTAGGATGCAGACCCGACTTTTCCGGATGAATCGTCGTATCCGGAAAACCCCAATGATGAATGTTTCCGGACGCAGGAAGTATCCGGGTAGGTTTTATGTATTACAAGAATCCGGATGAAGTAAGTACCGGATGGTATCCAGATGACTATAGAGTCCGGATGTTGTCCGGATTTGAATATTATCCGGAAAAGTAGGAATTTACCGGAAAGGATGTGTTGTCCGGGTGTTGGGATTGTCCGGGGAAATTATGGTATCCGGAAAATGGAAACGTCCGGATAAGATGGGTTATCCGGAAACTTTGGGTTGTCCGGACACTTTGTGCAGACTGGGCAATTTTCAGTTCTGTTAATTGCGAATCGTTGTGATTTAGTGATTGAGACATAATTAGTTTAGCATGAACATACGTACATTCGAAGGGTAGTATGTTAGGCTTGATGACTGTGCCAGTTTGATACTAGGCAGGTGTTTGGTATAGGTAAAGGAGATTGGCTCATACTGTATGCTATGAGGGAGGAATCTAGGAGGTATAAATATGATTTGCT
The DNA here is from genome assembly GCA_033807775.1 of Saussurea involucrata. Lineage (NCBI taxonomy): Eukaryota > Viridiplantae > Streptophyta > Magnoliopsida > Asterales > Asteraceae > Saussurea > Saussurea involucrata. The sequence goes on along the minus strand of CM066320.1, from coordinate 174,076,494 downwards.
CATACTTATTGTATGAGGAATCTATATTAAATAAATACCGGTACGTTAGTAAAGTGTAATGGATCCATAGGCACTAGTGTTTGGTAATCACATGGAATAGGCGTGTGGTAATAATCGTTATTCCAGTGATGTGTGTAGTACTAATGGTTATGTGCACGTGGAATAGATGAAGTTAGTCATTATTCTGATGTGTGTAGTACTAATGGTTATGTACACGTAGAATAGATGAAGATTAATCATTATTCTGATGTGTGTGAGAAATCATGGAATAAACGTAATTCCTGTATTCTAAGGAAAAGAAGAGATTGGCATGTGTATATTGTAATCACTATTTCCTTCTCTAAGAAATAGGCATGTGTATATTGTTATTTCTTAGATGTGTACAGAAATGGACATGTGTATATTGCGGTTTCTGGAATAGATGTGTACGGAACTGGGCATGTGTATATTGCGATTTCCGGAATAGAAACATTACTCTAGAATCAGTACAGATTCGTAGGGTAGCTCTGAGACATGATATGCTGATGGATTTGTTGTCAGTCATAGTCATGGGAATGGATGAAATTGTGTAATGGAATAGAGTTATACGTACGGTAAGAAAAGTAGTAACCAGGTTTGTTATAACATGTGTACATTGATTTTTGCAAATGTTATTATTGAAACGAATGTTCTCACTAGGCGTTGGCCTAATCGTTTCATATGATGTTTTCTTACCAGGTGCAGGCTCAGGCAAATAAAGGGTTGTGGGACGAGTGTTTTGGAATAGCAGAAATGGCAATTAACAAAGAAGAGATCTTTGAAGGATAGCTTAGATAACGCAATTAATCTGATTATAGTGTCATGATTAGATTAATAGGTTGTTCGAAGTATCCTGTATTGTAAATACACTCTTGATGGTTAATTCCTTTGCTATCTATATAAGTTGTAATTTTATTGTCATAACCTGTTGTAACTTGAGGTTTAAATTGGCCCGGATTTTGGGGCGTTACATTTTTCAACTTGAGTCTAGTAAGGGTGTCAAAATATCCGAGAGGGGCGGTGGTTAGGAGATGGTTGGGAGTGGAGTTGGGGGTGGAGAAGGGAGTCGAGGGGGAGAGAATTAGGGGAGTTGGAGAGTCTCAATAATTTGTTATTAGGGTGGAAGCCGAGGGTAGATATATGTGATCGAGTGAAATGGTGTTTGGGTAAAAATGAAGTGTTCTCGTGTCAAGAACTTAAGACAGTAATTGAAGAGAAAGAGGTGCCTAGAGGACACATTCCGGAAGGAACTTGGTGGTCAAAGGTGGTTCCAAAAAAAATTGAGATATTCGTGTGGAGAATTAGACATGGTCGAATACCATGTAGAGCGATCCTCTACAAAATGGGGGTGGATATTCCATCTATGTTATGTCCAAGATGCGAGAAAGAAGTGGAGACGGTTGATCACGCACTGGTGAAGTGTCAAGAGGTGCAAAAAGTTTGGCAAGAGATGTTTCGATGGTGGAAAATAGATAAGGTAAATTTTCACACGCTTAATGATGTGCTAGTTCATCCAGAAGCTGCCGATGGAAACGAATTTCAGCCGAACTGCTGGACAGATGCAGTGTGGTCCTTCCTGTACGCAATTTGGGGACATTGCAACAATATTGTGTTCAAAGGCGAAAAGAAGCGGCTGGAAGGGATGTTTTTCGAGCTCCAAAGATGGAGCTTTGAAGGGATCGAAAGAAGAAACCGGGACAGAAAATTAGACTGGAAAGTGTGGCTCGTCGATCCCGAAAGTTTGCTACGGTCGTGAGGGCATGTACGATTTGCTCGGTTCGATTGAAACAACGTTTCGAGGTCTGTGGTCTATTTTGTTGTTGTGATTCTCTGCATCGTGGTCTATTTTTTGCTGTGATCCTCTGCATCGAATAGTTCTTGCTTCTGTTTCGGTAGTGCAGCGGGTCGAGTCAGAGTCTGTTTCGTATTCAGTGTAGCCTGGCGCTGCCCAGATTAAGTCGCTGGCAGCGGCTGTCCTGTGTGGCTGCTGCTGTTTGTATCTGGTTGCTGCAGCACCACTTGGGTCTGTCCAGATTCAGCTGTGCTTGGGACTATCCAGATTAAGACGCATGTAGCGGCTATCCAGTATGGTCACTGTTGAATGGTTTGGTTTTGCGCTGAATGATGGCTTCTTTTAATCTCACTCCTGGCAAACTGATAGGAGTTGTTTGTTTCTTTTGGATTTGTGTTGTCTTGTGTCGTTCAGAGGTGTTTTTTATGTCGCTTGTATTGTGTACTGGTTTATTGGTTTGGTAATAAAAGCTTGCAGTTGCCTTTCAAAAAAAACAAGATAACATTATTGCGTTTTGCACGGTGAATACAATATTATTATAGAAATCTAAGTATGACAACGATTTGTTAAGCAGATCTGCAGAGATACGAATGTCATTGCCACTAAGGCCACCCGTACCGGGAACGGGTAAGGTGAGGTGGTGATCGGGTTTCATCGGGCACGGGTAAGGGGGTGATGGGGTAAGGGAGCGGGCTCGGGTACCGGGTTCACCAACCCGATCAACCCGTTGGCTTTGTATTTTTATTTTATTGTTTTGAAACAATTCCGTTGGTAACGGCTATTTTACAAAAAAAAATTAATTTTTTTTTTCAAATTAATCACACTATATATATTAACCTATACCATCTTATTTTTTTCACACCAAAACATACTTTCTTCTATTTCTTTCAAATTCAATACCTTCTTCCATTTCTCTCAAATTTCATCATGAATCCAAACACCACACCTACATCCCGTCGTAACCAATCGGATACACCGCTACAAGACCCGAAGCTTGGCTTCCAAGCGTTTTCTCAACAAGGTTATGTTCCGCAAAATGAAAAAACTCGAACTCGAACGAGATAAGTTGGAACTCGAACGAGAAAAACGATATCAACAAGACTTCGAGTTTTTCATATCCCCGCATGATCACCTTTCGGGAGACGTTTTGAGGGCTACTTTAGCGAGAAAAGAGAAAATTAGAAAATATCATAATTTTTAGTGTTTTGTATTTTGTAATTTTTAATTTTTTAACAAATGATATGAATTTTAATTTTTATTATTTATCTTATTTTTATTTATTAAAAATATATAAATATTTTTATTTTTTTAAATAATTAAATGTATAAATAAAAGAATTAAAAAAGATGAGGTGGCAAGTGGGTTCATTGGGTTCATTGGGTACGGACATTGTTCTAAAAAACTCGTCGCGTAGCCGCCATGGCGCGCCATGGCACCAAGGCTTGTGTCTCACGCCATGTTAAGCCCGTGGCACGCCATGGCCTAATACGCAGTTTTTGTAATGCGATATTTCATTTTTCTTTACGTTTTTGATGTCTTGTTTGCAAGTTTTTTAATATATAACCTAATTTAACTTGCTTATTACTATTGACTCATTGAGTAACACTACAAAACATGTGTTTTTATATATAATATTATATATGAATTAGAAATTTGACGACATAAGTCACGCCTTGAAAACGTCATGGCTTCGCCGTGGCTCCTAAGGCTTGAGGCTTAGCCTCCCCGCCACGCCACGTCTCACGCCATTTAGAACCTTGGGTACGGGTACTCCACTTTTGGGTAAGGATTGGGTAAGGAGGGTAAAAAAGAGAAAAGCTGATGTGGCGCTGAGGTGACAAGTGTGTTCATTGGGTTCATTGGGTACGGGTACTCAAGGTCTAACAACACTAACTAAGAGATGGGTGGTTGAGATGTGACATGACAATTTCAAAGGTCAACCATCGTGATGATCAAAACTTAGTTTTAATAAATTAAAATTTATTTTTATAATGCCATGTCAATGAGCTAACACCACAAATCAAAATTTGAAGAAAATACTAAAATCACACTTTAACTTATTTTACTGCGTAAGATTATTGTTCATTAAAATGATATCATATGCAACAGTTAACCCGGTAAATACCTATCGGGTAACATTCTCCATACTTATCATCACTTTTACCGAATAAGACTCTTGGCACCAGTCATGTTCACCCAGAAAGGTGAATGACCTGATAAGTGTTTCTCTTTAATGATAAACGTCAGTGGAGAATTCTCCTTAAATCATGGATAAGCCTATATATATATATATTGATTTGATTTATAGTGGCGTAATAATTTGTAAACTTTTTTTCGTGTAAACTTTGGATTTCATAGGTTTTCTTGATGAAGTTTGTTAGAATTAGAGAATCGGAAGATTGATAGAGACTCGAGATGGCTGAAGTACGGCCGGCTTGCATATATTGAGAGAGAGTTTACAATGGAGAGTCTAACCTAATAATGAAACCCTAAGGAGACTATTTATACAAAGAGAAGTTACACATAATTACAGAAAGGACCCTGAACTATACATATTGACATTAATACTCTAACATCCCCCCTCAAACTCAAGTAGGGGAAGAATGAGACAAATTGAGTTTGGAAACAAGAGCCCGAAAACGCCCTGGAAGATGAGCTTTGGTGAAGATATCTGCAGTCTGATCAATGGTGGAGATTGAAAAAAGTTTAACCGTCTTGCGAAGAACATGTTGACGAGTGAAATGACAGTCAATCTCGATGTGCTTTGTACGCTCATGAAAGACATCATTGTGAGCAATCTGAATAGCACTAGTGTTGTCACACCATAGTGGTGTTGGGGAAAATTGATGAGCGCCCATATCAGATAGTAGCTAGCGTAGCCATACAAGTTCCTGAGTAGTGTCAGCTAAGGCTCTATATTCCGCTTCAGTGCTGGAGCGGGCTGTCAGTGATTGTTTCTTGCTGCGCCAGGAGATAAGGGAGTCCCCTAGAAAGAAACAATAGCCGGTAGTTGAACGACAATCGGTTATGTCACCATCCCAGTCAACATCTGAGAAGGCACGAAGCTGTAAGGATGAAGTGGATAAGAAGTGAAGTCCATGGAACATTGTCCCTTTGAGGTACCGAAGTATACGAAGAACAGCGGCATAGTGGTCTGAGCACGGGGCAGCCATGAATTGGCTAACTATAAGAACTGCATAGGCAAGATCTGGTCTAGTAACAGTCAGGTAGACTAGAGATCCAACTAGTTGACGATACCGTGTAGGGTCTTTTAACGGGGTTCCGACATTCGGAGCAAGGTGCAGATTTTGCTCAATGGGTGTAGATGCAACTTTGTTGTCCGTGATCCCAACCTTGGACAGCAGATCTGAGATGTATTTGGCTTGACAGAGATAGATGCCAGAAGAGTCTGACAGAACTTCAAGGCCAAGAAAGTAGTGTAGTTTGCCAAGATCTTTCATCTCAAAACAAGAGCTGAGAGACTTTTTGAGATGGATGATACCTGTAGAATCACTGCCGGTAATGATCATATCATCAACGTACAACAGAAGTAAGATAGTACATGCATCAGTAGTGCGAGTAAACAAGCCAGAATCATAATTACTCGGAGAGAACCCCAAAGAGATGACAGTATTGCTGAATTTTTCAAACCAAGCACGAGGAGCTTGTTTGAGGCCATAGAGGGCTTTTCGTAGTCGACAGACATTACCCTGACGGGAGGTCACACCTGGAGAGAGTCTCATGTAGACTTCCTCTTCGAGATCGCCATTGAGAAAGGCATTCTTGACATCCATCTGATAGAGTGGCCAATTCTTGGTGGCAGCAATGGCTAGAAGACTACGGACCGAGGTGACCCGAGCCACGGGAGCAAAGGTTTCCTCGTAGTCAATGCCATATTCTTGATTGAAGCCTTTTGCCACAAGACGTGCTTTGTAACGGTCAATAGATCCATCAGATTTGGTTTTGATTTTGAAGACCCATTTGCAACCAATGGGTGATTTGCCCGATGGAAGAGGAACAAATTCCCATGTATTGGCTTTGTCAAGAGCCTGAAGTTCCTCAGTCATAGCTTGTTGCCAGACAGAGTTAGAAGCGGCTTCCTTATAGGAAGTAGGTTCATGGGTGGACAACAAAGTGGCATAACAATGATAATCACGAAGGTGAGTAGGAACTTGTCTTACCCGATCTGAGCGTCTTACCTCATCTTGTGGTTGAGAGGAGCCAGGATCCAGAGACTCAGTAGATGGCTCAGAAGTAGTCCTTGGAGTTGGTGCAGATGATTGATCATGGTCAGCTGTCATAGATGGAACAGATGACTGCTCAGATGAGACAGATGAAGGTTCAGATGATGCGGAAGATGGTGGATCAGATGATGAGAAGAGTATGGGATCTAATTGGAGTAAATCCAATGAGATAGATATGTCTGTGAAGAAGGAGGTAGACGAAGTGATTGTGTCCTGAAATTTTGACACCTTAGAGAAGGGAAGATGTTCCCAAAAGGTGACATGAAGGGATATACGAAGTCTCTTAGAGACTGGATCCCAACAACGATAGCCTTTATGTTCAATACCATAGCCAAGGAAACAGCACAGACGAGAACGAGGTTCAAGTTTGGTGTGTTCATGAGGTTGTAGCTGAACAAAGCAGGCACAACCCCACACTTTGAGTAGTTCATAGGGAGGAGAGACTCCATAGAGTATTTCATACGGAGACTTTTGATTGAGAATAGGAGTTGGGTGTCGGTTGATGGTGTAGACATCCGTGAAGGCTGCTTCACCCCAAAAACGTTCCGGGCACTTGGCTGATATTAATAGAGTACGAACAGTGTCGAGGATGGGCCTGTGTTTTCGTTCGGCACGACCATTTTGTGGAGAGGTTCCGGGACAAGAGTACTGAGAAAGAGTGCCCTGAGATTGGAGAAAAGAGAGAAGAGACGATTCTTTGTATTCCATAGCATTATCTGCTCGAAGAACCTTTATAGGTTTTGAAAATTGGGTTAGAATCATTCGAGCAAATGTGATATAAAGTTTAGGTAATTCTGAGCGGTTTTTCATGAGATAAATCCATGTAAATCGTGTGTGATCATCGATAAAGATTACAAAATATCGAGCACCTCCCATAGATGGATGTGGTGCTGGTCCCCATACATCAGAATGAATAAGATCAAAAGCAGAAACAGATTTAAAATCATTAGTTTGAAAAGGTAAAGCATGATGTTTGCCAAGTTGACAAGATAGACAGGAAACATTTTCAGATGAAGTGTTTCCTAACAGCCCTGAACTAGCTAAAACTTTTATTCTTGCTAAGGATAAATGGCCTAGGCGCGCATGCCATAGTTCAAAAGTAGGAGTACTGGAGACTGAAGCAGCAAAATTTGATGAAGGGAAGGGAAGGCGGAGATAGACCACTTCAACCATCCGACCAACTTTACGGCCTACTCCAAGGATCTGCTTGGTCTTTGGATCCTGCACAACACAGCCAGAAGAGTGAAATAAAACGATTAGACCGGCTTCCATAAGTTGAGTGATGGAAATCAGATTCACAGATAGGTTAGGTATATGTAGCACATCAGGTATTTGAATATCGGGGGTAGATACAGTCCCACTGAAGGATACCGGTAAACGAGTAGCATCAGCAGTACGAACTGATGAAAACATGCTGGAAGTTTGTTTAGAGACAAAACCATCAGCCTTATGTGTCATGTGATTACAACATCCAGAGTCAAATAGCCAAGGGTTACCTGATGTAGTGACATTGCATTGAGAATTCATACCCATAGAACCTGTCATGATTTGCTCCATGAGCTCTTGATTTCGACGCATGAGTTCCATGAGGTCAGGTGTTGAGTGGTTGTTGTGCTGTGCCATAGGTGTTGGTGAAGAGGAGTCCTGAGTGATGGAGCCAGCAATTGGCTGGGGCCTGGACTGTTGCCTTTGATTACCAGAGTTCTTTGGATATGGGCATTTGGAGCAGTCAGACGCATAGTGACGTGGCTGTGTGATCCCACACCAACGACATTTTCGAGTTGGGCAGTTGAGGAGAAGATGGGAAGTAGAGTGACAAAAGGTACATTCACTATTGTTCCCCTTGCCCACAGATTTTGACTGGTCATGGTTGCCCCATTTACCTTTTGGTTTCCCTGAGCTGGGAGTGTAGAGCACAGTGTCTGATGGTAGTGGAAACCGCTGTTGAAGACGAGTTTCTTCACTTAGCAGTTCAGTGATGGCTTGTTCAAGGGTAGGCAAAGGATGTCGATGTAGAAGCGAGGCTCGAACGGCTTCAAAGCGATCAGTGAGACCCATGAGGATAGTAATCAGATGCAATTGGCTGAAGTAAGCAGTAAACTTCCGAGCAGTTTCATCAAAGACTTGAGGTGCACCCAGGCTCAGATGATCTCTAAGAGCTTGCATCTCAGAGATGTAGGAGTTGACAGACTGATCAGGCAGTTGCCTTTTGTTCTGGAAGGTAGTCCACAGCTGATATTGATGAGATAAGCCTGTAGAAGTGTACCCGTTGGCAAGGAAATCCCATAGTCCTTTTGCTGTGGTATAACCGAGGAATCGCTGATTGATCTCAGTAGTGGTAGAAGCGTTTATGAAGTTGAGGATGCGAGCATTGGCGATATCCCAATCATTCATACGTTTTGCGAAGTCAATTGCACTTTCTCCTTCCTTTTGAACAGGATCGGTAGATATACCAGTGACATAGGTATAAAGTCCATGAGACTTAAGGAGAATGGACATGTGGTGATGCCACAGGACATAGTTGTTCCCATTGAGAACAACTGAGATGGGATTGGAGTGACCGGAATTGAGAGCCATTCAAAAAAGGTTTAGTTGAAACGAGATTTCAAAACAGGTCGGATTTGGAGGCAAGTCGCAGTGGTCAGTTGTGATATGAAGACAAGTCGCAATGGTCAGTTGCGATATGGAGGTAAGTCGCAATGGTCAGTTGCGATATGGAGGTGAAGTCGCAGTGGTCAGTTGCGATTTGGAGGTGAAGTCGCAGTGGTCAGTTGCGATTTGGAGGTGAAGTCGCATTGGTCAGTTGCGATTTGGAGGTGAAGTCACAGTGGTCAGTTGCGATTTGGAGGTGAAGTCGCAGTGGTCAGTTGCGATTTGGAGGTGAAGTCGCAGTGAAGGTTTTGACAATGATGAGTGTGTGAGTTGCGACAAGTATGAACATATGATGTTTTTTAGTCGGATTTTTTTCAAAACAGATCGGTTTAGGCTGAAATTTGGTACGAAGGTTCGTGATGATATTCTGAACAACTTTAATACTTGGAATTTCGTCAAAAAAACAACAGAAAATGGGTTTTCAAGGCAAAAACGACTGCAGCAAAATAAAGAAAATTAATCAAGAATGCAGATTTGAAAGATGGTTGAGGATGTTTACCTAGAGCTCTGATACCATGTTAGAATTAGAGAATCGGAAGATTGATAGAGAGACTCGAGATGGATGAAGTACGGCCGGCTTGCATATATTGAGAGAGAGTTTACAATGGAGAGTCTAACCTAATAATGAAACCCTAAGGAGACTATTTATACAAAGAGAAGTTACACATAATTACAGAAAGAACCCTGAACTATACATATTGACATTAATACTCTAACAAAGTTGTTTCATGAAATTGTTTATTTTGATGAAAGTGTTTCATATCATTCATTTCTTGATGAAACTGTTTCATATATTTGTGTTTTTTATGTAAAAACGAAAAAGTTTCATCAAATTGAGAAAATATATGAAACAGTTTCATAGGAATGAAAAAAATATATAAGACTACATAAAACACACAAGTATATGAAACAATTTCATCAAGAAATGAATGATATGAAACAATTTCATCACAATAAACTATTTCATGAAACAATTTCATTAGGGTTGATATCATTTTAAAGTAGAATTAATCATTATATTTGGGTTTAGCTATATTTAGCTAAACATCATTTCACATAATATACATATCGATCATCACTTTATATACACACCTTCACTTCCCTATTTTTCATCTTACCCTTCTTTCGGGGCTAGAAAGATACAAAGCAAGCAATTTCACAGCTTGGAGAGGCGTCGTTGCAGATGAATTGATTTCATTGATCATAAGCTATCGAAGATAAAAAATCACAACAAATCAATTAAATAAAACAAAAATTGGGTCAAATGAATAGATAGACGACGATAAATCACATACTTGGTAGCTTCCAAAGGAGATGTACAATCTGTACACAAGACAATCTCGTTCGATCGATAAATTACCAACTTCAAAATTGCTTACCATGAAATAACTTTTGAAGTAAACGAATAATCGATGCAGAATGCAAATTGGCGATGGTTATGTAGGCAAGCGATGACAAGAAGTAAACGAAATATCTAGGGCTTGATCTAATCCGTTGATTTCTGATTACATCATTATGTAATGTTGATCTATTTAAAAAAACATTTAAGTATTTTTTAATATTTAGAGAAGCTTAAACAAGCATTACTAAAACCTGGATCCGACCGTTAGAGATGCTTTTCGTAAGAAGCATCTCTAAATCCTCCAGAGGTGTTTTTTTGTACCATATAATTTGACGAACATTCTTCTTTGAAATCATCGTGCCTTTAGTTACACTCCTCATTTGTCATCTAATTTCTTCTCTAAAATGTATTTTTAGATACACTTCTAAAATCGTCTATAAAGATTACTTCTTTAAAACCCTTTTCCCTTGTTGTGAACATCAATTTTTGGGCCTTTGTACTTGTTTTTAATACTATTTTGCCCGTCTAAATAGTACAAATAGTGGAGGAATTCAATGATTTTATCCGAGAGAGCCAACTTGTGGAAATCCCTATGGGGGGACAAAAATTCACCAGAATTAGTGATGACGGTAGAAAGTTTAGTCGGTTGGATAGTTTCCTTGCATCCAATGATTTTTGCGTATCATGGCGGAACTTGGGGGTAAAGGCACTTAAAAGAAAATGGTCGAACTATCACCCGATAATGCTCTATGACAGTACTAGTGGGTTTGGCCCGAAACCATTCAAAATGTTTGACACGTGGTTACAAGAAGAGGGGATGGAGGAGTTGGTTAGAGAAGCATGGAGTAAGGACGTGACATCAAAAGCCCCGGATTGCATTTTCCGGGATAAGCTTAAGAATGTCAAATTGGCCTTGAAGAAACTAAGCGGTGAAAAATTTAGGAAGTTGGAAGGGGATTTGGAGAAGTATAAGGAAGAAGTGAAGAAATTAGAAGAAATAACCGAAATTAGGAGCCTAGATGAAGGGGAGAGAACGTGATGGTTAGGGGTTCATAACAAATGGCTAGAGGCGGAAAAAAAGAAGGTGGAAATGGCGCGGCAAAAAGCAAAAGTCAAATGGGTGGAAGAAGGCGACGAAAACTCGAAATTCTTCCATGCCACGATTAGGAAGAGAGAGAGAAGGAATGGTATCCGGGGTTTGAATTTAAACGCACAATGGACGGAAGAACCAGAGAGGATTAAAGAGGGAGTCTTTGAGTTTTTCAAGAAGAAGTTCACATCACAGAAAAAGGAAGGGCCGAAACTCTCAAGTGGAAAGATCAATAAAATAAAAGTTGAAGAAGCGGAGCAATTGGAAAGGAGGTTCACGGAAAAAGAAATTTGGGAGGCGGTAAAAGCATGTGGGAGTAATAAATCTCCCGGTCCGGACGGTATCACGATGGCATTCATAAAGAAATTTTGGGTAATTATAAAAGACGATTTGGTGAAGGCCATTGTAAACTTTAGGGAGAAAGCGACAATTAGTGGAGGGTGTAATGCTTCATTTTTAACCCTCGTACCGAAGACTCATAGCCCGATCGGACTCAATGAATTTAGGTCGATTAGCTTGATTAGGGTTTATTATAAAAATCCTTCCAAGGTTTTAGCAGAAAGAATAAAAAAGGTCATGGGGGGATAAATTGGAGATACGCAAACGACCTTCATAAAAGGAAGGATCGTCCCCGATGGTGTTCTTATAGCAAATGAAGTGGTGGAGTTCATTCGGAAAATGAAGAAGAAAGCGTTGGTTTTTAAAGTGGACTTCAACAAGGCTTACGATAGCATCGAGTGGGAGTTTCTTCTTGATATGATGGGAAAGATGGGATTTGGTAATCTATATATATATATTAGAGTAGGATTTACCTAAAAAAAAATTCTCATTGTTTTGAATTTTTTAAATATTGAATAAGTTAAAAGACTATACTATCCCTAAATGAAAAACATGTATTTCATTATAAGAAGGTTTTTTTGGTAATTTCATTTCCACTTTAATTAACTTTAACTTTCAAACTACACAACTTCCTAGAGATATTCATTATAGTCTTTTCATATTTTCATCATCTAATTAAGAAAAAATCTACAATAAATGATGTGATACATTGTTACAAGACGATTCTTTATAAATATAATTAAGTTAAAGACGTTATAAATGTTAGTTAAGTTAACGATTTTTCTACCCGTGAATAAAAAATGTGTATTTCATTATTCTCTCCAAAATGATAACAAAATTTCGAAACCAAGACGTCTTTAATTGAGAAACTCGCATTAGTAGTTCACATATATCTAAACATAAAATATGAAGTTTCTTAGGTGGCATTTTGTTGAAGAGTTATTTCATAATTATTTTTTCTGAAAATTTTATATTTTTTAACTTATTTTGATGGTTACATTAATTGTCTTTTATTAACTCATAAATGTCCTAGACTTTTCGGTTTTCTATTCCGTTTTTATCCCGTCTATATATTGTATATCATTTAACATTTTTTTTGTTTTACTGAATCCTCCATCATATTGCAAACTATACAATCGAATGTCTAATGAAGATAGAAGGATTTTTTCTTTTATTTTACCGAATTCTTCATTATATTGCAAACTACACAACCGAATGTCTCATCAAGATGGAAGCTACATTTTATGGTTTATTTTATGTTTTTATGTGAGCTATTTGATGTTATTGATTTGTTGTGTTTTTTTGTAGAATTTTTATCGTGAAACCTTTATTCTTCCTCTATAAAATCCATGTAAGAGTTGTTATATTTTATTTTATGATTTGTCCTGGTTATATATTGTTGATAAATGTTTTTATTCCATGTTATTATATTTGTTAATTATTGTTACGTCTATTGTTCTGTGTGATATGTCGTATTTACGAGTCTCTAAATAGTTTTTTTTATTGTTCATACTCAATGTTATATAACCATAAACTTTTTCAGGTAACAAATAATACATTATATTTTATGATTTGTGTGAGTTGTTATTGATGAATGCTTTAATTTTTTTCAAAATTTCTTCCTTATTATTATATTTTATTCATTATGGTTTTTCATCCCTCATTTTTCGAAAGTTATTTATGTTGTTGTGTATTATTTTTTACGTACCTTTTTATTTTGCATAACTTTGTTTTACTAATATTGCTGTAGTTATTCAAGTTTTATTTTTTGTTTCTTGACAACAATTGTAATTATTATGTCTAAACCTCTTCATAATATGTTAACAATTAAGTTGTAAAACAAACATTATTAGCTAAATTGGAAGACTAATTTTGTGTACACTCATCGTAACAGTTAATATTCCACATATGATTGAAACTAACCATCTTCGTACAAATTTTAACTTTAATGTCAAATCATTATTTTGCAACAAATAGAAGTGTATGACATTCTATTTGTTACAAGAAACTATATCAATGAAAATATATAATTTACATATAAACAACCCACTCAATTTATTGTCTTATACTAAATCTAATTAGTTGTCATTTATCAAATTGCATTTTATCTTAACTTAATACGGATTTTCTAACAATAATTTTTTGCCGCCGTCCAACACGAATATATAAATGAAGGCTATAAGGTATTAACATGATATAATGAAAACTTATTATCCTCAAATCAATATTGTAATTAAGCTTGGGTTATCCCACATTGATAAGAAATAGAAATATTAGAAAGTGTAGTTGTGTATATTGAAGGAGAACGACAACTTGAAAATCAGTATCGGATTCTTCACAAATAATCACAAATATTAATTTATTTAATAACTACCACTTTTCTTATACAACTGCAATTACAATAAAAAATGGAAAGAACTATTTATTAAAGTTCTTAACACACTAATAGTTGTCATGTTATTTTTCGGTTAAGAATTTACCTTTGGTAAAACAACACTTCTTACATAGTACTTTTACGTATGGAGAATAAGTTGAAGAATCACTATTATGCACGTGCTAATTTGGTTAGAGTTTAGAGTTTAGAGTTAATACTTGCGATGAGTAGACACACCTATCATGTTGGACTCAACTTTACATGTTGAGTTTTATCTAAAATACTCATCATTTTCATGTTTTTTGAAACGAATCACAATATTTATTGCTACTTTTTGTCATGTTTAACATCCACGTTATACTTCATACAATGCTCTCACATCTAATGTCATAGACTCTAAAATCGGATAAAATATACAACTGAAAGAATTATAATTTCACGCCATAACCAACTTATATATGTAATTTTGATCATAAGATTTCGTTACCACGCAACGTGCGGTGTCACACCTAGTAAATATTAAATGGTGTAGGTGGATAAAGGCATGCTTGGTGTCATCAATGGTTTCGATTTTGGTGAACAGGCCGCCGACTAAAGAGTTTAATATGCTTAAAGGACTTAGGCAAGGAGACCCACTAGCTCCTTTCCTTTTTCTAATTGTGGTGGAGTGCCTTAATATCCTTATGTTGGAAGCAAAGGAAAAAGGCATTTTCGAGGGTGTCACGGTCGGGAAGGACGAGGTGGGGGTAACTCATCTCCAATATGCCGATGACGCCATATTCTTCGGAAAATGGAGTACGAGGAACGTGAAAAATCTAATGAAAATCCTACAATGCTTCCATGAGGCAACAAGGTTAAAGATAAATATTAGCAAAAGTAAGCTATATGGAGTTGGAGTGGAGGAAGGTGAAGCACAAGCATGGGCGAGAGGAATCGGTTGCGGGTACGGTTCGTTACCAGTCGTGTATCTCGGGCTCCCGGTAGGCGCGGTAATGAAAAAAAATAGACAATTGAAAGGTGGTGGTCGAAAAGATGAAAAATAAATTGGCGGCGTGGAAGGCAAGATTGATTTCGTTCGGAGGTCGACTCACGTTGGTTAGATCCGTACTTGGTAGTTTATCGTTGTATTTTTTTCGCTTTTTCGTGCCCCAAGTGGTATGATTAGAGAGTTAGAGAGAGTGAGAAGTTCATTCTTGGGGGGGGGGGACGGTTCCAACGGTAAAGGGGTGGCATGGGTCAAATGGGATAAAGTGGTGAGGGCCTTCAAACATGGGGGTCTTAGTGTGGGAAGTCTTCGGGCTTCTAATTGGAGATTGTTGGCTAAATGGTGGTGGAGGTTTCTTAGCAAAAAACGCTTTGTGGGTAAAGGTACAATTGGGGGGGGGGGGGGGGAGCGGTTTGGAGACAAAGTTATGGGCGGATAGATGGTTAGGGGGGGGGGGGGATTTTAGGGGAGAAGTTTAAAAGATTGTTGAGTCTTGAAACAAACAAAGAAGCTTCAATAGAGGAGAGTGGGTAGAGGACAAATGGACATGGAAGTGGTCGTGGAGAAGGGTACCAATGGGGAGAGAGTTGGGGGAGTTGGAAGCTTTAAGAGGTCTTGTGGAAGAGTGGGCTCCAAAGAGGAGAGCTCTCGGTGCAAGAACTAAAACCCATCATAAAAGAAGGTTTGGTTGTGGTAGGTGAGCAAGCGGTGGAAACTAAATGATGCCTTTCAAAAAACAAAAAACAAATAGGTGTTTGGTTATAATAAATTTTTACAAAACCAAACGAACTAAACCTAATGTACCCCACCTGAAAGTAAGGTTTCGAAAGAGTTGAATGTACATAGACTTTACCTATAAGGCTATACTTGTATGGATATATATTTCTATGAAGATCCTCTCTTTGTGAACTTTTTAAAGAGAAAAAATATGAAACATGAAAGGAAAATTTTGATAATATTGCAAGGAGTTTGAGATGGTAGAAACTTTTGAGTGGCATAAGAGAAGTGCGTAAAGTGAAGTCAAAAGATGAAGTTCGGAATAAATATATTAAAAGAATCAATCTTCATTATGGGAAAAAATAAGTCGATATTTTCAATTTCAATAATATTAGTATCATAACAATTATATTTAATATTTGTCCCACTTTATCTAATTTCAATTGATTTCATATCAAAATTTTCTTGAACATTCCAAGATATTGAGATTCTTGCGGCTGAAAATATTTGATTTATAAAATTTCCAGTCTCATCAAAGTCAATGCAAAAAATGTGGAACATTACTTACGACTGATCGAAAAAGATGCACTAAGAAGATCATGCAATTATTGAATGCGAAGTGGATGAAGTGGTTGCAGTATGATCAAAGGGTTTGATGAATGGAATGGAATGGAATGGAAGGGTATAAAGAGTATAATACAAGTCTAGCTGATAGGAGACTCCAAAATATGAAAACTTAGAAGCAAGTGAAGGAAAGGAAAAGGTTTAAGAAAAAGGATATATTTTTGTATGAAAAACAAAATATATCAAGAAAATGAAGACATATAAGTCAAAAATAATCTAAAAGAAATTCAGTACATGGGAAGTGAAGGGGAGATGAGATGTTTGCAAAATAACTTTCTAGTTAGAAATTGAAAAGAAAATTAAAAAATAAAAATGAAAAGAGAATTAAAAATAAAGAAGTTTGCATGGCAAACATGACTTAATCCTGAAATTTGTCGACATAGATATATATATATATATATATATATGGTCCACGAGCCCTTATGTTTCTAGTTTCTTCCAGACAGGTCTGTTCTTTTATACGTCTAACATTGAACACCCACACTTCATTGACATTTATTTCATAACAATACAATCTTATAGAAATGAAGTACATAAATAATACACAATTAACTTTTAATTAATGTATTTGGAATCCAAACAAATATGTATGTATGTATGTATCGGAAATTCTTATCATCCCTCCACTCTTGAATGACAAATAATTGTACATTGTTCCTATAATTTCTAAGTACATTGGTTTAGTCCTTGATCATGTGGTCAAGGGTAGGTTGAAACGCTTTGAAGCAAATCTTATACATCTCTTGAGTCGGATGAATTGAATCCCAAAATGCATATTTAGATGCATCTGAGCATATTTTTGTATTACGATTGCAAAGGAATGTCGCTTCTAACAAGCCAGTCCCACAACAACCGAGCCTAACTTCTTTGAACCCTGAGAGACGCACAAACGACATAAATAGACCAGGTTAAAAGATATTATCTCCATAAAATGGTTCCACCAAGATACATAAAAAGAGAATGAACTTACCATACTTATGGCCGACAATTACGTCTAATAAGGGTGAATAAATGTCAAAATAGCCGATTCGGGCACCTTCATGGGCATGGTTAAAATGCATGAGGTTTAATTGAGTTTGTAGCATGGAATTGTACGTTCTTGATACAGATGAGAAGAAATCAATACAACCACGATCCT
Organism: Saussurea involucrata; assembly: GCA_033807775.1. Classification (NCBI taxonomy): domain Eukaryota; kingdom Viridiplantae; phylum Streptophyta; class Magnoliopsida; order Asterales; family Asteraceae; genus Saussurea; species Saussurea involucrata. Next base: position 174,059,179 of record CM066320.1, on the reverse strand, counting down.
TAATTGCATTTCTGGAGAAAAGAGTGATAACAATCGGCAAACATCCCATTGGAGGTAGCCCTGCAACTCCAATCTTACGAGCACCTTCGCCCCACACGGCCTAAGCGAAAACAAATTATAAGGACGTATTGTTTTGTCAGTTAAAAAATATATGTTAAAAAGTCGATGAAAAGTTAATCATTAATTAAAACATGATGATCATTTGATCCACCAAAAAGATACAATCTTCATAAATGACTTTCACAAGAAAATACATTTGAATAGTTTAAATATTTGTTTCCGTTAGGTTTTTGAGAACACAATAAGGTAGTTAAACTAAGAAATCAAAACCAGAAAAGACTGAACATTTTGATTATCATTTTCGGTATGTGAACAAAACCAAACCATAATAGTTTTATAATAAGTTCTATATTTTTGAAAATTTAACTAATCTTATATCAAACCGATTCTAATTAAATAGTTTGGTAACATGAATCATATCTTTAAATCACATCAAACCTATTTTTAGATTATATATATATATATATATATATAGAGAGAGAGAGAGAGAGAGAGAGAGAGAGAGAAACAACGTAAAATGCAAACCTTACATTTGTTGCACCTCCTTACAAACCAGTGTGCATATACATATGCATATGCATACATGCAAGAATATACATATAATGAACATACATTCATATGGGATAATGCATATATGCATATCAGATTATGCACACATTGTTCACATATGTACATTGATTTGTAAAGGGGTGCAACAAATACATTTGTATTCTATATACATATATGTATATATATTTATATGAGTATGTTTTCTAATAATATCCTATTTATTAATATCTTGCCAAAAGGGGGTCCAAATGGAGTAGGGGTGAGCAAAACCCGACCGGCCCGAACAACCCGACCGACCCGAGCCCCGAACAACCCGAAATTTGGTCAACCCGAGCACCCGTAGCCCGAATGGTCCGAACCCAAAAATTAGGTTCGGTTAAAACGGATCGGGGCGGGCGACTAAAATTTCAGGCCGAACCCGTCCGAAACCCGAATTATATATATATATATATATATATATATTTTCTTAAATATTATTTATATTTTATATTTTATTAGGGATTCAATTTATCAATTACGATTCTCGTCTCTGTCATTCACGATTCTCGTCTCTGTAGTGTGAGGTCGAAGCCCTACCCACGAATCCATCCACGATTCTCGTCTCTGTAGTGTGAGGTCGAAGCCCTACCCACGAATCCATCCACGATTCTCGTCTCTGTAGTGTGAGGTCAAAGCCTCGAAGAGGGTTTTACCGAAGTCAGCCTCATCTGAATTCTCATCTTTGTCGAAGGTATCTCATCTGAAACTCTGAAAGTAGGGTTCAAAATCCTTCAAATGTAGGGTTCATTCTTATTAGATATTTAGATTTATTTGCTCATTTAACTTAACATTTTAAATGTGTGTTCTTGGGATTAGGTTATAGCATTTGTATTTGAGTTCATCAATGGTAGAGCACCCTGTGGTTTTGTATTAATTTAATTGGGTTTCTCGAGGGTTTTAAGTAGTCAAATTGTGTTATAAAACCAATTATAATTAGTTTGAAACTTTCTTGATCGATTGTAGGACTGCTGAATACATACGATAGTGAGGTTTAATTTGGGAACTTTAACTTGATTTAGTTTTCTTGAATTTTCTATAAACAGGTTATGGGTGAAAAAATGAAGAAGAAGTTTGATAAATATTGGGGTGATCCGAAGAAGATGAACATGGTAATTTTCTTTGCCGACATTTTTGATCCAAGAGATAAATTTGAGTACATGCCAACACAGTTCACTCAGTTGTATGGTGAAGAAAAAGGTGAATTATGTATTAGGAAAGTAAAGTCTCATCTTACTTCTTTGTTTGAAGATTATGTGCAACAATATTCTGAAGCTTTTCAATCTCAATCTCAAACTCAATCCCAATCCCAATCTCAACCGGAAAAAGGTCTCCCCCCTCTTGGAAAGTCAAAACCTAGAATTAAGAGTTTGGTAAAGAAACAGAAACTTCAAAGTGGGGTCTTGGATGCCAAACGAAGTGAGCTTGAGGTATACTTAGGTGAGGCCATTGTAGATGATTGCGACGGATTTGATTTGCTTATGTGGTGGAGAATGAATAGTGCACGGTTTCCCATCCTTTCAAAAGTTTCAAGAGATGTCCTCGCCGTACCCATTTCTACAGTTGCATCCGAATCGACCTTTAGTACAAGTGGGAGGGTGTTGGATAATTTTAGGAGTTCTCTAACTCCTAAAATAGTTGAAGCACTTATCTATACGCAAGATTGGTTAAGGGGCCCTACTGAACCGATTGCGGTGGAAGAAAATTTGGAAGACCTTGAAAAGTTTGAGAAAGGTACGAATACTCTATTAATCTATGACTTTAATAACTTATAAATTACAATTACGACTTTAAAATTTGTTACTTTTTATTTTAAAACTTGCAGAAATGGAAAATTTGAGGATTGGAACTCCTTCGGGTTCGGCTCGTGAAGATAGTCCGAGCACTCAAGCTTCAAATGACTTGGGGGATTTTTATGAAGATGATTCGATTCGTGATCTTTGAGAAATGTATGACTTTTATTATTAATAATTCTCATTTATAAATAATCATTCATGATTCATGATTCATGATTGTTGTATTGTTTATTCGTTTTTCTTGTTAGTTTGTTATAGGATTGTTTTGGACGTTGGTCAGTTTGGTTGAAGAAAAGGAACATGGAATTCGGTTGGTCGGTTGGTAATTTATTTTGGAGTGTTGGTATGTTGGACATTTGGACATTAATTGGAAATTTTGGACATTTTCTTTCATGTTTGAACTTTGAACTTGATTTGGACATTTGGTATTTTGGTATTTTGGTTAGTAGACTAGTAGTTTAGTTAATATGTAGTTTAACTTTTTAACTTTTAACTTTATTTAATTTTAAGTTATTTAGTTTAGTTAATATGTAGTATAAAATACTCATCTAAAAACACCAAAAAACAGGGCCTAAAAGGCTGAAAATTGGGCTGAAAAAAACTTGGCCTGGGATCTGGCCCAACCCGAACCCGAAATGAACCGAAACCCGAAACCCGAAGAACACTTTGGGCGGGTTTCGGGGCTTGTCTCGTCCACCCGAAACCCGATCGGGTTGGGGGTTTTTCGGCCCGACCCGACCGATGCTCACCCCTAAAATGGAGTATTTATGAGAAACAAACAAAAATTTAATTAAATGCAGGGTTCTTAGCTGGTTCACCTTGATAGGTTAATTACCCATAGAGCCAAGTTGCCATTGGCCGATCATATATATATATATATGGGTGGTATTGGGTACAAACCAAATAGATTGTACAAACTGTACAAATCCATCTCCATCAATCACGTAACTTCTTTTTTATATCTATAAGGGTATTTTAGGGTTTTTAGAATATTTTTAAATTTATTTTTTTAAATATATTATTTTACACTTTGTAACTGTTAGATGAAAAACTAAATTCATCGTCCGGCACCGACGACCGGAAAATATAGATTCATGAAGCCAAATTATATATTCATGAAGCCAAATTATATATTCATGAAGCCAGATTACAGATTCATGAAGTCAGATTGAGTTTGTAGAGTTTGTACAATCCATTTGGTTTGTATTTAATACCCATCCTATATATATATATATATATAGATAGATAGATAGATATTGATACAAACCCAAACCCTAGGACCACGAATCATACCTCCAATCCATACATTTAAATGATATTTTCCTTTGATTTTATTAATAAAAATATGAGAGTTATCTATTATTTTATGGCTCTAATACTTTTATATATGAGAAAAGTTCAAAAAAACGCAATAAACTATCTCATTTTGCATGATTAAGTCCCTAAACTATTTTTCTGAACGAAAAAATCATTAAACTTTCTCATTTTGAATGATTTAATTCCTAGACTGTTTTTTGGATGAAAAAACCACTGAACTTTCTTATTTTGAATGATAAAGTCCCTGAACCTTTTTCTTAAAAATATAGATCACCGAACTTTTAAAAATTGTCTGTAACTGACTAAGAATGTTTTAAAGTAAAAAAAACTTAAATCAATTTTACCTTTCCCAAATCATACGTCATTCAACCCTCAAGTAAACACCGGAGTCAACGGCTTGATGATATGGAGAACGAACAACGATGAAATGATGGAGAGTGGCGAGGGGAGCGATATCGTTGTTTGCGAGGGGTTTGAATGGCGTAGGATTTGGGAACGGTAAAACCGATTTAGATTTTTTTTTGCTTTAAAATCTTCATTGTCGGTTACATGTAGTTTTTTTGGTTAAAATGATGCACGTGACCAATTTTAAAAGTTCGATGATTTATTTATTCAAAAAAATATTAAAATATTTAATCATTTGAAATGAGAAAGTTTAATGGTTTTTTCATTCAAAGTGAATTTTTTTAATGTTTTTTTCATTCAAAAAAATAATTTAGGGACTTAATCATTTAAAATGAGAAAGTTTAATGTATTTTCGTTCAAAAAAATAATTTAAAGATTTAACCATTCAAAATGAAATATTTTGTTGGGTTTTAATGAACTTTTCCCAATATATTTATAAAGTTTTCTGTATTTTAATTTAATGGTTGATCTTTCCTTAGAAATATAAATTTGCCACTTTCAGAACTTATATATTTTATACTAATTAAAGTTTTATATAAAAATATATTTTAGATATTCAACTAATATTCTAGATATATAATTGAAAAAAGAAACAAGAACATGCAATTAAATATGAACTTACTTTCAAGTTAATAATTGCAGTAGAAAGGAAATTACAACGGTTTCATAATTCGTTAAGGGGCTGTTCTTTTTAAACCTCTTAATACATCTGAAGTCTGAATCGGTCAGATGTTCAGACTTTATGTTTTTTTTTTCCAGATTTAGAGGGTCTTAAGTCTGAAATTAGAAAAGATAACCTAATGTCTTATAACCTCTTAAAACACTGTCTCTTATTAATCAGAAGTAAAATAAGACTTTAGACTTCAGACCTTTTAAAAAACTAACGTCACCTTAGTTGTAAATAAAAGAGGTAATAGAAGCGAACCTGCAAGAAATCCACTTGTGTCTTCATCACGAAGTTTATGTAGCTTGGAAGACTATATTCATGCCTTCTAATCGGTAATGTAAAATAATTTACGACAAAATCATTTGTACCCGCACTCACGACAAATAATGCCTTGCGTATGATTTCTCGTGTTTTCTTCGGCCCAATCTCCGCATTCAATCGAGCTTTATACTCTTTGAAATACTCTAATTGTCGTGGCAACGAAATGACGTTCTGAAAAACAAAAAACAATTATTGAGAGTCATTTTCATAATCTTTCAATTATTTGGATTGGAAATTCAATCATTATTTTCTAATTATCTGCAACTTTTTTTACATGTATAGGTTTATTTATTACTCACGGCGTATTTATAGGATTGACATTTATGAACCTGGGACAGATTTTGAAACATCGCTATCTTCAAGATTATATTTATATAGCTTTATGATATAAATATCAAATACAAAAATAATAATAATAATAATCATAGGAGTAATTAAATTTCATAAATAATCGTACGTACTTCATTATTGTTTGCTTATATTCACATAGCAAGTCATTACATTATATATATACTATACATACATAACAATTTGCATATATATATATATATATAATATATATATACACATATATAGACTCGAGTATGCATGCAAATTAAGTATACAACATACAGAAAGATATAAATACACACACACAGATATATATATATATATATATATATATAGAGAGAGAGAGAGAGAGAGACGCTTATCGTTGGTGTAAGAGGGTCGAATCCAGATCCAGCAGAAGCAAAACTAACTCCAGTCATCAAATCATGAGTGGTAAGTGAAGGGTCCAAATATGGAGGCACATTATCCTTCAAACCCAGATGCCTAGCTATATACACAAATACAATCCAAAACCAAAATCTCAGATATATATATATATATATAGCAAAAATTGAATCAACATTACCATTAACCTTGAATTGCTTCTGATCCATTAATCTCAGATCATGATAATACCAGAGTTATATAAAGGTGAATTTGAAAAACATAACTAAGAAGAAACAATAATATATAGTAATAATTAATTAATTAACTTACCAACATAATCACTAGCTAGCAATCCATTGGTAAACCTTCCGGTGGGTACTTGGTCTGCAAAATCCCTCCCATAAGGTGGGAAATTGCCCTTGAAAGGAGTCAGAATGTAGTTATTGTTTCCAGGATCAGAAGTCGAGTCTCCAAACACCAAAACAGCAGAAACTTTGTGGTGTTTCTTTACAAGATTTTGTGGTTGACCATCGATCAAAACCACAACAAGTAACAAAATTATCAGCTTTAAAGAATGATGATGATAAGAAGAAGCGATATGGACTGCTGTTGTCATTTTGGAAATTAAGAGATTCAAGAAGAGTAGATATGAAAGATGATGATATATGACTAAAAGAAAGAACAATGATGATGGAAGATATATGGCCGGTCAAGTTGGCATGCATTCTTAAACTAGTCTAGCTTTCAAGTGTGGTTGGTTTCACTTGTATTTCATATTTTACTAAATTTAATCATTCAAAATACTACACACGTGCTGTATAAAACTATGTCGTTTCCGGTCCTTTGCTAATCATAGCTTAACTCCCGAAATGAAAAATACCAAAATAGGAATAAGACTTGATATTATTAGAAATGCCTAAAAAACATCATATTCGTATAGAAGAAACATAGATGCACTCCTATGAACATGGAAAATATACCGTATTAGTCAATTCGACTTGAAATTGTTATGTCTTTCATAACTGTTTAGTTAAAGAAAGCAAATGCTTTTGGTCGAACCATTTCATTTTTTAAAAACGTCAAAACATTGTGGTATTGTAACTCCCCTTTTACCGTAAACTGGTTACACTAGCTATAATAAATATTTTGGGATAAATCGGTAAGAAAAAACGAGAAACTAATGATGAAAATGATACATACTCTCTTACTCGCTCCCAACGACATGACTACAAATTAATCTAAGAGGCCTTTTGACATATATTAAATGATTAACTATAAAAAAGTTGACTGTTAGATTAATATCAGATATAAATTCGATTTCAAACATGATTACTTGAATAAGGTAGGATTTAATTTTGCATGGTTCTCTCATTCGATGAAATTCTATATGTTAAAACCAACATTGAGTTTGATTTTTGCGTTTATATATTTATAACTATTTGGATATTTGATTATTAAATAACTAAAGGTTTGTTGATAAATCATACTTGAAATAAAAAACAATGCATATTTATTTTGGACGATAATCAAATGAGAACCACAAATATGTTACAAACCCGTGAGAACCAATGTAAAAAAATTTGTTTACATGATTTTTTTTCATCAAAACCTATGATTTAAGATATTATTACACATATGTTCGTGTTCACCTTATGAAAAGTTTACATGTGAAAAACGAATTTTGTTTCACCTAGTGAAATGAAAAATACTCGTAAAAATATTCACATGGTGAAACAAATTCATATGAAACTATCATACTATGAAACACATATATTTGAAGTAAAATATAATAAATCCTAGCATTTGATAAAAAAATATCATGTAAAAAAATATTTTTTATATCGGTTCTCACGGTTTATAACATATTTGTGGTTGTCACATGATGTAACCCCTATTTATTTTTACAGTACAAACATTTAATAAGTTGATAAAGTTGGGAACCAAACTTTTGACAGCTGTCAAGTTTTTCCAAACAAGTTTGGTGAATCAACACAAGAAAAAGCTGGGCTGGTTTTCATAAATCAAGTTGTAAAAACCCAATTAGAGATCTCTTCTAGAAACTATATATACATAAGATATAGACAGATCACTCAAGAAAAAACTCATTATTTGGAAGGGAGTTACTACCCCTACCCCTACCCCTACCCCTACCCCTACCCCAAAAGATAAATAGCCTACCACACCTATCTCTCTTATTTGGAAGGGGTTACTATCCCTACCCCTACCCCTCCTATAAATAGCCCTACCACACCTACCTTTCTCACAAAACAAACAAAACATATTATACTTATACTTTACACCCTTAAACTTATATATTTAATTTACTTTATACATTTTAGTTTTTAATTTTTAATTTACACCTTTATCGTATTAACACATATAATCGTATATTAGCTAAAACACGTTTAAAAAATACGTTTTAATTTTAACAAATTACACCATTATAATCGTCTCTTCGATACGTTCGAAATGAGCCATATATTAAATATTTTTTGATTTGATTACTTTATTATATATCATATATACTACATAAAAGTATTTTTTATATTTAAAATTCATACTCTTATAGTTAATTATTTAATTTATGGTACATTTCTTATTTTTTCAATTTTCGTTTTACACTCTTATCACATTAACATAATAATCATATATTAACTAAAGTATGTTAAAAATACGTTTTAACATATCACATTAACATACATAATTACGTTAAAATACATTAAGGAATTCGATATATATATAGAGAGAGGTGGGTTCAAACGAAAACGCTAACTATTTAAGAAAACACGAAAAATGTCGCCCATGTACAAAATCATATGTGATTCGCGGCTTGCCACGCGACTTGCAAGTCGCGTGGAAAGTCGTGCGTGTCCAGATTTTTTGCAGGTAGTGTAAAATCACATATGATTTCGTACATGAACGACATTTTTCTTGTTTTCTTAAATAGTTAGCATTCTCGTTTGAACCTTTCTCTCTCTCTCTCTCTCTCCCTATATATATATATATATATATATATATATATCGAACGTAATTCGTTTAATAATTTGGTTTAAAATAAAGTAAAGTTATTGATTTGAAATAAAGTAAAGTTATTGACTCGAATTTTAAGTTTAGGTTTTTGAATTGCTCCGGGTTCAGATTAGTCGGATTTCGGGTTAGTGTCTGTTGGGTTCGGATATTATGATAATGCAAAAAGTATATATAAATTCAATCAATTTTGAGGACGAATTCAATCAACTGAAAGATTGATGAAATCTATAGTAAGTTTAGAAATTAGAAAACATTTCGATGGACTATAATTTACGATTTTCAAAAGATAATTACATAAATAATTACGTTTATATAATATTTAAAAAATTTATTTATATTATTTCGGGTTTTCGGACGGGTCAGGTAATCAAAGATCAAACCCAACCCGAACCTAAGTATCACACAAAAAGTCGCGTTTCGATTTTCGGATTTCAGGATATTCGGGTTTTGCACAAACACATTATTTTCGGTTGGAATTCGGGTTCAGATTTTGGACTATTCGGGTTATGCACACCTTACACATAACACTATGGTTTATAGCCTTTAGGGTCTAGAAATGGATAAATAGGTCCAGCCCAACCCTAGACATACTTGGAACTGAGACTGACTGAATAATAATATAATTAAATCAAAAAATAAGAAGGTATCGACGAATAATAATATAATTAAATCAAAAAATAACGTAAACGTATGACATATAATAATATAATTAAATCAAAAAATACTCAATATTGAGCTCATTTCGAAGGTATCGACGAGACGATTATAATGGTGTAACTTGTTAAAATTAAAAAGTCTTTTTAACGTATTTTAGTTAATATACGATTATATGTGTTAATATAATGAAAGTGTAAAATGAAAAACAGAAAACTAAAAGGTATAAAGTAAATTAATTAAATAAGTATAAATGTATGAAATGTAACTTTAAAATAAAAATTTTTAAAAATAAAAGTATGTAAGAGGAGGGGGTGTACAAAGTTGAAGGGGGTATATTTAGAATAAGCCTTTATTTATAATAACTATAAGATTCAATTTTAATTTTTTATCGTTAATAATTAATGTTTAATATTAATAATATTAAATTATGATAATTATCAATTAACTTAAAAGAAAACAATATAAAGAAAATAATTAGGGGTAAAATAGTATTTTTGTAAATCTCTCTCTCTCGCGAAAATTACCAGTTTCAAACGAAATCCCTTGTAATTAATTCACATTGTGATATATTACCACTCTATATACACCTTCTTTGCAAATGAGTATAAATTCATTTTTTCTTATATAGGCAAGGAGGTCATGTATTTACTTAGAAACTCATTTAAGGTCATTTACCTAAATGACCCGGAAAGGGGTTGAGATCCCTAACAACCAACACAAAGGGGAACGTTAAAAGTGTGGTGATTTTGGTTGCATCTCTTTGAATATGGGTTGAGACGAGAGATGATCTGGGTTTTTAGACCACATATACAAATATGTGTTTTTAAACCATAAACTGATCGACATTGTTTCATCAACCAGATTCTTCCCTTTGTTCATCTCTTCTGCATTTCCTCTATAAAAAAACAAAGAATAACTAAAACGTCAATAATTGTAATAACCAAGATCAAATTAGTAAAGATTAAAGTTTTGTGAGAAATGTGTAAAGTCGAAAGTTCAGGGGCTAATTTTGTAAGTTTTGGGGTAGGTATAAAAAGCCTCAAATAGGGCTAAAAACCCTAGGAACTAATCATTTGCATTGTTGGCGGCTAGAGAGAAAAGAGGACCAGAGAAAGAAGGAGTGTTGGGTCTCAAGAGCAGATTGAAGGGAAGAAGATCTTCAAGCAACAAATTGAAAGAGGAAGTAACATTTGAGCTCAATACCTACACTGATTCTATCAGGTAAACCCAAACTCAAATTCTTGTTATATGTTCAGTTAGTTTTGTTGGTGGATTGAGGGTTTTTAGCTAAAAGTTGAGGATGAAGCCCTAATGAGGGGATTTGATAATCATCCTTGTGATTTAAGCAACGAGAGTTGTAAGAAATGATATAGGTAAGGTTATTAAGCTATGTTGTTGCTTTAATCGTTGTAGTAAAGGGGCAATTAGTGGATTTTAATCCCAAAATCGACACAGCCGTAGTACCCGGGAACCGCCCTTGTGGCGATGGTTACCGGGGGATAGAATCCGGGTAGTATCCGGTATGTTGATAGTTTCGGAAAGATTGAGTACCCGGTAAGTATTTGTACCCGGTATGTCCTTGATACCCGGTAAGTTAGTCGTATCCGGTAAGTTTAAATTGATCGGTAGGTGTGATCCGATAAGTGTAGAGTTATCCGTAAGTTGAGTTATCCGGTAAAAGTTATCCGGTAAGTGAGTTATCCGGTAAGTTGAGTCATCCGGTAAGAGTTATCCGGTAAGCGAGTTACCCGGTAAGTTGAGTCCGGATAGTGTCCGGAAAGTTCGTATTAGGGTCTGAGCAGTTTATATTTCATCTATTTCTCAGGTAACCCGATTGTAAGTCAGAAGCAAAGTAAAGAAAGATGTTAAACGCATCAGGTGAGTTATTCTAACTAAAATACGTGATTTTATACGTGTTTTTCTAAAGAATGTGAATGAGTAGAAATGCCATGTTATTTTACATGATTTTACTTGTTTGAAAATTATGTGAGATGTATGCATACATTGTGTGAGACGTAAATTGGCTAAGTCGGGGGGTGTGGCCCGCTAGTGGTCATGCCGGGAGGAGTGACCCGTTTATGCCATGGGAAGAGTGACCTGTAAGGCAGCGTGAGACTGACTCGTTGTCACTCTTGAGTGACTTCAGGGTGCCATTTACGGGAGCGGATTTATCCGTGAAAGTTTATGTAAAGTTATGTGATAGTATTTTTATGAAAAGTTATGTGAAAGTTTATGCAAAGATATTTGAAAGTTATAAACTGTTTTGAAATGATTTTGAGAACTGTCAGGAGGGACCTCACTAGACCTCATGGTCTAACCCTCACATTTTCCAAACTAAACCTTTTCAGGTAAGCAGTTAGTAAGAGGCTCTGGTGAGAGAGCAAGAGCAGGATAGAGTACAGATGCAGGTAGAGACAATGCCACACATACTTTTAGTAGCTAGTTCATTCTCAGTTGTGTATAGGTTGTTTTCGCCAACCTAGATTCGAGACAGATGTAATGAAATTTTGGGACCCAGTTTTGGTAATGCTTTATTATATGTTTTGTATGCCTATATTAGACTGGTTTGTAACAACTGGTATCAGAGCCATAGTTTAAGGGATTTAGGTGACCGGACGAGCCTAAACTTAAACTTTGGGAGTAGAAATCACAACTGAGAATCAGGAAATGCGTTAGGAGGGCACTATGGTAGAAATAAGACTAATAGGGTACCGAAGACAGTCATGTAAGGTAAGTTTGGGATTACACCTGGCCAGTGTAATTGGGAACTTACTGGTACATGTATGTGCTTAAACTGCCTTATTATTCCGAAGCTGTAGTCTTAAACTAGTTTATATGTCGTGTTCTAGTAATCTAGAATGTCAGCAAGATCCCTGAGGGGTAGAGTGAGACCCAGTGTTGGGAAAGTATCGTGAGAGATCATTTATGATGTGATGTATGTATACATCGTAGAGACGGAATGTTGTTTGGAATGTTATGAGCCGTCTAGAGGTAGATCTTCGTGGGTTCGAAGAGGATGAGTGATTGCTTTTGAGTAAGACTCCCGGTTCTGGTGAGTCCCAATTGTAGAAGCCGTGAGGCAGATCAGTTGAGATAGTAAGAAGGACAGTGTCGAGATCTTGAAAGTGTCAATTCAAGAGCGAGTGGAGGATTAGAGTCCTGACTCTAGTCGAGCTTTTCAGTGTCGGATTGAAAACGTGTAGAGGTAGAAGGCGAGATATTTGATCAATACGAAAATAGTATGACATGGTTGAGTAAGTGGGCCGCAGAACGTATGTACATCAAGTTGTTGCAAGGCCGAGAGGGCGACCACTGGTCGAGAGCAGAGTGTCAATGATAAGTTGAGTGAGTACAACGGTTGACCTTGTTGAGTGAGTAGCCTTCAATTGCAAGTAGAGTTTCATGCATTGAGTTCTTATGTGTGTACATGAGAATTTTTCGTAAGTAAAGTAAATGTGTAAATATCAATTTTGATCGGAAATGAGTCAGCGTGTGCAAGCGTATGTTTAAAGAAAAATGCAATTCCATTTACGTCGCACAATGAAGTCTTGGGGTTTACGATTTGAAAAATATTCCACTCTTTTCATTATAAGTTAGATTGTTGCAAAAAGTCAAGAAAACGTTTGAATGAAAGACAATTATAACCAAAAGAGTATTGACATGTTGATGTCATATAAATGAATATGAGAACCGACTGGTTTACTTCATGTCGGCAATTTCTTTCAGAATTTTATCGTATAGACATATTTTCATTCAATATATTACCGATGTAACAACATTTTTTGATTGAGTAAGATCAAGTTTTTTTTTCTGAAAGATTGCGTGCGAACGATTCTCGAGATCGTGGTGCAGGGCATTAGAGTTATGAGAGTGCTGGGGTCATGCGTACCCAGGTTGTTTCCAAGTGTCGTTTTCCTTAAAATGATAAAAAGTGTGAAATGATTTATTTATCGCGTTGTCATGCATGAAGGCTATGAACTCACTAGGCCGTAGAATATTACATTTTAAGATAAGGAAGGACTCCGAGAGTGGAGAGGTGTTGGACAAATCCGAAGAGAATGTTGTAATTTTAGAAGAGAGGCGAACAGTGAAAGAGTCGGAAGTGGACTTTGATGTCGGTGGTATGAGGGTCAGTACCCTTGGTCGGTAACTGGAAATACAATTGTCGCGGGACGGTTGTGTCCGGAGGAAGGACTTGAAGTCGGCAAGGTATTAACAACTCGTTATGAGTAGTGTGGTGAAGCAGAAATGAAATATCCTCGACGTCGAATAAGAGTTTTAAGGTAATCTTGTAATATTGACGTTGCACGACTAAGTTTGAAATGAGGACGATTGGATATGAAGTTGATTATGATATGTTGGAAGGATTAGGTTCAGTAAGGGTCCCTTGTTGAAGAATAGGTTAAGAAAGTATCAACAGATCGACTGTTGATGTTGAAGTCGGCAGCTGTGTAAGGGGTCTGAGACCGAAGACTTGAATCAGAAGGTTGAAAGTTGAGGGACCACCTTGTAGGGGTGTTAAGATGGTGAAAGGCTGCTGTGTTAGATAAGCATTTTACTTACGAGGTTTGGATGGTTCGTAAAGGATGAAGTATTTAGCACAAATGAAGTAAGTGTATATATTATGTCGATCCATGAGGGAATGTGCCCTGTCTATATTATGTTTTGGGATCGCAAAGAACTAGCAAGAAACGAGTATGTTTAAGTAATAGGAAACTCGTGAGTTGTGATTCAACTGGAGTTGGGGAAAGACAAGGTAGCGAGATAGACTCAGTCACTTATGCGGGAGAATGCGAAGGCAAGTTGATTTGTGTGCGAATGACTTGGTCTGCAGTGTAATGTTATGGGTAGAGAAGGTACGGACGAGTAGTGGCATCAATTGCCTAGATAAATGTGCCAGCCAGTGTTGTAGTAATGTGACGATAGAAAGAGGAAGCATCAGATGGAAGCTTTTCGGGGGTTTCGGATGAGGTGTACAATTTGTTAATTAAGTTGTGGGAGCACGTGGTTTGAAAGTTGGCGTTGTGATTTGGATCTTGCCAGTATAGAATGTCGGAGCGGAAGTGGGTGATTACCCAAATGAGAAACCAAGTGTTTTTGGTTGTGTGAGTTGCTAAGTAAGTATGTTGTAGGAATCTTTGGAAGTTTAAAGAAGGCGATGGATGGGTTAGTAAAAAATGTGGTGTAGTAGTTGCGAAATATTTAAGGAATGTGAATTGTTTCTTATGTGTAAAGGAATTATCCGAGAAGGTAATAGTTGTAGATCAAAGAACGTGTAGTGACTTCGAACACCGGTATCATTTCGAGATAACTTGGTGGGATACCTCCAGTTAGAATTTTGGGTGCAACCGTTTAATTATGTATTTTAATGAGAAGATGTTATCGGCATGTGGAAGGATCGGAAGAGAGAGGCAAGTAATGCTTGGGAGGCGGTACTCCACGTTAATGTAGGGAGGTGAAGATAGTATGACGGGAAAAGTAGGTAGGATGGGAGCAGTAAGCTTGGCAGTAACACCGGAAAGGTGGAGTAGTGTGTGTAGATTGACATCGGTAAGTGTGCGTACTCCTGGAAGAGTATGGAGGATGGGGATTTGTGTATTTTAGTGCGGGAAAGAAGTGGAAAAAGGCTGTTGAGTGAGAGTGAGTTGGTGATGTTGTGAGAAATGTTCAATCGAACTGGTCGTTTAGTGATAAGCTATTGAGAATAGTTTTGTGTGACCGTGGCTACTCCTCCTAGTTGGGTGAGGGTAACCGAAGTTATGTTAGATATGACTGATCGCTTGTGACAAGCGGTGAAGAATTGATGTGTTTTCAGGATAAGTTCAATTCGGATAGGTGAACACTTTAATAAGGAATTTTGGAAGTTTCCTGCTGTTAGTCACGCTAAGTGTGAAGTGATGAAATGGTGAGAATGTACAAATTAGTTGTCGAGCTGTAGCCGATGCGATTCGGGAAGGGAGTACGATCTGCATAGACGTATGTCGGTTGGAAGAAGTAATCTAGAATTACATGTAACCCGAGGAGGGAACTCTTAGGTGTGAGTTCGTCGGGATGTGCAAAGGTGGCCTTGTGCCAAGTGGTCAAGTGAGTGATTATTCCTGTTTTAAGATTCTCGTTGTAGTGGCGGGGAATTTCCGCCAAGTTCCTTCTTTAAGGAAGTAAAGAGGTATGAGAGACCGTAAGTAGACGTGTTGTAAAACCGTGAGTCCCGGCGTGGGGACGGAAGTGAGCAAATGGAGGCGCGGTTGGCCTTGGATTTTCGGGTGGTATGTAAGCGAGCACAATTGTAACATCCCAATTCCCATAACATACATCATAATACATAACATGCATACATATCATTGATTTACAACAAAAGTTACATAGCAAACCAAGTACGGTCTCTTTTAGTCTCGAAACTACAAAATATATAATATCTTCCTAATCATCATCGGTCCACGAAGGCAGTCTACACTTTATTCTTTCCTTTGCCGCTATCGGATCCTCGACCTGGAAAACATATTTTTGAAAACAAAATGAGGGTTAGACCAAACGGGTCTAGTGAGTTAATCCTGGTCTTTTCCAAAATCAATATAAAACTCTTTTCACATAATACTTTGTATCAAAATAATTTACATGAAACCTTTCGTATAAGCACGCATATACCACACATATATAAATACCACATTTGGACTCGTACACCGTGTATCTCTCCTCATCTCTTCTTCTTTCCCCTGGCCACTTTAGTCGGTAGCAAGCCAACTAATTATCGTCACTGTACAATACAGTCGACTCCACTGTAATTACATACAGCCCCGCTGCAATTACCTACAGCTCCACTGCAATTTCATGCAGCCCCGCTGTATTTCAATACAACCCCGCCAAATAATAATTCGGCTCACCTATACTCGTTTCGTGCAATATAAATACAATATATATCTCAATATATCATATTGTCATTTATAAACCTTTCATCATTTTTCCAACCATATATACATATAATCAAACCTTGACACGTATCCGTCTCATATATATAAATACATATATATATTTCACACATACTCACATACACATATTAACACATATATATATTCCAGTTGAAAACGTTTTAAAGTAAAACTCACCTCGATCGCTTATCCAAAAACACTTGCAAGCTCATTTCAAAAAGATCCTATCCTTCACCTTGACTCCACAGAATCTGAAACCATTTAAGATACCTATATCGCTTTACTAGCCAAACACATAAAGCCTACTAAGTTCCGGCCCACCAATGTTTCACTTATACTCTTACCCTTCTGACTTAACAACAAAACATAACAAGGTACCGGGACTACCCAGAGTACCGGGAGACAATACTACCGGGACTTCATGGTACCGGGAGTTCCTATACCGGGAGTTCACAGTACCGGAACTCTACACTATCGGAAGTCTGCAATACCGGGACTCACATTACCGGGAGTCTACCGGGACTTCCCCGGGACTCTCAAGAACACAGTCGGTCGCTTCTCTAATCCAGAACCCAAATCAAATCTATACAACTATGATTTAAACTTTCTAATCCGATAGAAACTGTCTATTGATGATTACAAACATAAAACCTAAAGGGTACATACCTTAAAATCGACTCAAACCCGTTCAATCGATGCTCAAACCGAGCCTTTCCACTTCTGCTCCTTTTTCGCCTCACGAACACGCACACACACACACACACACATTGTCTTTCTATTTTTAGGTTTTTGAAGGGATAACTGAAGTGTGAGAGATATTTATATCTCCAATTTACACTTTTGGCTCAAACTACTCAATAAGGACTAAAACACCCCTAACCTTATAACTTATCTCAAACTTACCCAAAACATTAAATATCATCGTTACATAAACTTAACGGATAGGGAATTTGGGAGAAAAGTGAAGCGGACTACGTTTTGGGAACCGTTGAAGTTATGGAAGTTGAGTGGGTAGTGTACGATCTTGTGGTGCCCGATGAGATTTTAGAAGAATTCATAGTGCGATGCACGTCTTTATTTCTGGTGAGCAAATATTGGAAGTCGAGATGATGGCGACCTTGCATGAAATACTTACAATAAGGAGTTGACCTTAGCCATTATTGAACGAGTTGGTGCCGGGGCATGCAAGTCAGACTTGTCGGAAGAATTAAAGGGATTTCATCCAGCGTTTCATGTCTCGAACCTAAAGAAGTGTTTGGCAGAAGCAGATGTGGCTGTTTCCTTGGTGGATATCAGCGTTGATGAGGAGTTGACTTATATAGAGGAACCAATAGAAATCGTGGATAGTAAGGTTCGCAAAACGAAAAACAAAGAAAACCGGCTAGTAAAGGCCCAGTGGAGGTATCGTATGGGACGAGAAGCAACTCGAGAAATAGAAGCGGACATGAGATCCAGATACCCTCACCTCTTTTATAAAGGAATTCCGGGGACGGAATTCTTTTGAGAGGGGAGTATTGTAATAACCAAGATCAAACTAGTAAAGATTAAAGTTTTGTGAGAAATGTGTAAAGTCGAAAGTTCAGGGGCTAATTTTGTAAGTTTTGGGGTAGGTATAAAAAGCCTCAAATAGGGCTAAAAAACCCTAGGAACTAATCATTTGCATTGTTTGCGGCTAGAGAGAAAAGAGGAGCAGAGAAAGAAGGAGTGTTGGGTCTCAAGAGCAGATTGAAGGGAAGAAGATCTTCAAGCAACAAATTGAAAGAGGAAGTAACATTTGAGCTCAATACCTACACTGATTCTATCAGGTAACCCCAAACTCAAATTCTTGTTATATGTTCAGTTAGTTTTGTTGGTGGATTGAGGGTTTTTAGCTAAAAGTTGAGGATGAAGCCCTAATGGGGGGATTTGATAATCATCCTTGTGATTTAAGCAACGAGAGTTGTAAGAAATGATCTAGGTAAGGTTATTAAGCTATGTTGTTGCTTTAATCATTGTAGTAAAGGGGCAATTAGTGGATTTTAATCCCAAAATCGCCACAGCCGTAGTACCCGGGAACCGCCCTTGTGGCGATGGTTACCGGGAGATAGAATCCGGGTAGTATCCGGTATGTTGATAGTTTCGGAAAGATTGAGTACCCGGTAAGTATTTGTACCCGGTAAGTCCTTGATACCCTGTAAGTTAGTCGTATCCGGTATGTTAAATTGACCGGTAGGTGTGATCCGATAAGTGTAGAGTTATCCGGTAAGTTAAGTTATCCGGTAAAAGTTATCCGGTAAGTTGAGTCATCCGGTAAGTGAGTTACCTGGTAAGTTGAGTCCGGATAGTGTCCGGAAAGTTGGTATTAGGGTCTGAGCAGTTTATATTTCATCCATTTCTCACGTAACCCGATTGTAAGTCAGAAGCAAAGTAAAGAAAGATGTTAAACGCACCAGGTGAGTTTTTCTAACTAAAATACGCGATTTTATACGTGTTTTTCTAAAGAATGTGAATGAGTAAAAATGTCATGTTATTTTACATGATTTTACTTGTTTGAAAATTATGTGAGATGTATGCATACATTGTGTGAGACGTAAATTGGCTAAGTCGGGGGGGTGTGGCCCGTCAGTGCTCATGCCGGGAGGAGTGACCCGTTTATGCCATGAGAAGAGTGACCCTGTAAGGCAGCGTGAGACTGACTCGTTGTCACTCTTGAGTGACTTCAGGGTGCCATTTACGGGAGCGGATTTATCCGTGAAAGTTTATGTAAAGTTATGTGATAGTCTTTTTATGAAAAGTTATGTGAAAGTTTATGCAAAGATATTTGAAAGTTATAAACTGTTTTGAAATGATTTTGAGAACTGTCAGGAGGGAGCTCACTAGACCTCATGGTCTAACCCTCACATTTTCCAAACTAAACCTTTTCAAGTAAGCAGTTAGTAAGAGGCTCTGGTGAGAGAGCAAGAGCAGGATAGAGTACAGATGCAGGTAGAGACAGTGCCACACATACTTTTAGTATCTAGTTCATTCTCAAGGTTGTTTCCGCCAACCTAATTTCGAGACAGATGTAATGAAACTTTGGGACCCAGTTTTGGTAATGCTTTATTATATGTTTTGTATGCTTATATTAGACTGGGTTATTACAATAATCTTGTTGACTACACTGAAAATTTATCTGAAATCTTCATGAAAAATGATACACGAAGTGATAAATCAAAAATCTATTTTGTTGAAAAAACTAAGGAGACGTATCATTGATTGATAACTATTGAACATAAAAAATAACATTTAAATTATAATTAATCAAATTATCAATCGACCTTTTACCTATTAATTAAATAAAAAAATTAATATAATAAATTGATTAGTTCATATTGGTTTTCACGATTATCGCAAACTATCAAATTCTTATTTAATTAGACCTAGACCCGTATGTATAGGGTTGGGTTCACGTACGATAAACCTATTTTGGTGAGGCCGGTGAGACCATATTCTTATTTGAAACTTGACAGCAAAATATTGTGAAGATAAAAAAAATCTGAATCTTCACATACCTTCACAGTATTTTGTTACAAATTATTTGTATGCACAAGTGCATATCGTCCAGATGAAGGGCTATCAGATAAAAAAAATCTGAACCTTCACATACCTTAACACTTCTACTTAAATATTTTATAATATAAAATAGATTATCAAAATAACTTATCACCTGCAAATAGATGAGTCACAATCATCCCACAAGACAAAATAACATACATGAAATCCTTTTTCTTATTCAACTATCCACAATGTCATCCATTACCAACATCTGCAAAAGGTAACGTAAGTCACGGTTGAAACTTTCTCGTTTATCTTACATACATATCTCCTCCATATCACACACTAAGGCCGAAATACATGAGAAAAATAATATATGAATGAAAAGAAAAGAACATCGACAACATTAATTGTATCTTGTTGTTTCAGTATGATTTAAGCATCAGCTACCTTGCTAGTAGTGGAAGAAGCAGTTACAACCGAATTACTATTTTTGGTCTCGTATTCTTTCGCTGCTGCCTTGATGTTGCAGTGAGGGAGAAACAGGTGTTTTGCAATTTCTCTGCAATATTATCAACTATCAAAACAATATTTCAAAACCATGTACTGCAACTACCAATCCACATACATACAAAGAAACTTTCCTTTCAATAGCTAAGTAACATACAAATCAAAAGCCCCTACTGAAGAACTTACATGCTTAAGAAACACCCAATCGTAATTATGCAATGTGCAAAATACAAAATAGTCCTTTCTCTTGTAGGGTGCAAATGTGCAATCAAGATCATGGCTAGCTATTCTGGGTTGAAAGGTGCGTTTTTTCTCCACCTCTTGAGTGTTTTAGGGTTTGAATGATTGATCGATTGTTGTTATTAGAAAATCTAGACAATTAAAATTTAAAAACAATAAAAAACAAACAGGCTGGAGCAAAAAAACCAAGCATATGTAGAGAAACCAAATCGTTGGAAGTTTGAGAATTGAGATAAGAAACCTTACTTGTTGTGAAGCAAACCAGATTTCTAGAAGCAACAAATAGAGAAACCAAATTGTTGGAGTCTTGATGGAGGTGCTTACCAGATTTACAGAATTCGTAATAGCCAAAATATTGTTTTTAATTTCTAGCCAAAATATTGGTTTTAATAGCCAGAATTCGTAATAGCCAAAATATATAGAATAGCCAAAATATATAGAAGGAAGAAGGGGCTGATTATTCAGTTTCCTTTAATAATAGGCTTATTTATGGGGCTTAATAGTTTTTAATAGCCAAAATATTGTTTTTAATTTCTAGCCAAAATATTGTTTTTAATAGTCAGAATTCGTAATAGCCAAAATATATAAGAGGAAGAAGGGGTTGATTATTTAGTTTCATTTAATAATGGACTTATTTTTCGGGCTTAATAGTTACTAAAAGAAAAAAAATCAAAATTGATGTAAAATCAAACTCAAAATTAATGCAAAAGGAAATCACGCTTTCAAATTAATGCAAATAAAACCTACTTATAATCTCTTTCTTTATAACAGGAGTAAAGAAAATCCAATAAGAACGGATTAATTGAATGACTAACCCAAATCTTTCAGCTAATTAACTCGAGTTAATGAAATGTTTTTTTAAGGAAATTACGTTTCAAAATTAATGCAAAAGGAAATTAATGTTTTTTAATTGAAATCAGAAATGTTTTTTAAGAAAATTACGTTTGAAAATTAATGCAAAACGAAAATAATGTTTTGTAATTGAAATCAAAAATGTTTTTTTTAAGGAAATTAGGTTTCAAATTTAATGCAAAAGGAAATTAATGTATTTTAATTGAAATCAAAAATGTTTTTTTAAGGAAATTACGTTTCAAAATTAATGCAAAACGAAATTAATGTTTTCTAATTGAAATCAGAAATGTTTTTAAGGAAATTACTTTTCAAAATTAATGCAAATGGAAATTAATGTTTTTTAATTGAAATCAGGAATGTTTTTTTAAGGAAATTACGTTTCAAAATTAATGCAAAAGGAAATTAATGTTTTTTTAAGACTTTAAGACTTTATGCATAAATATGTTGTACTCTATGCTTAAAACTTTGTTTTTAAAACTTTAAGACTTTAAGCCTAAATGTTTTATAAGATAGTATAGATGACTAACCCAAATCTTTCAGCTGATTAACTCGAGTTAAGGAAATGTTTTTTTAAGAAAATTACGTTTCAAAATAAATGCAAAAGGAAAATAATGTTTTTAATTGAATCGGAAATATTTTTGAAGAAAATTACGTTTGAAAATTAATGCAAAACGAAATTAATGTTTTCTAATTGAAATCAGAAATGTTTTTTAAGGAAATTAGGTTTCAAGTTTAATACAAAAGGAAATTAATGTTTTCTAATTGAAATCAGAAATGTTTTTTAAGGAAATTATGTTTCAAAATTAATGCAAATGGAAATTAATGTTTTTTAATTGAAATCAGGAATGTTTTTTTAAGGAAATTATGTTTCAAAATTAATGCAAATAGAAATTAATGTTTTTTAAGACTTTAAGACTTTATGCATAAATATGTTGTACTCTATGCTTAAAACTTTGTTTTTAAAACTTTAAGTCTAAATGCTTTATAAGATAGTAAAGATTAAAAAAATTAGTACACAGAATGATAACATAAATAACATATATTAAAAAAATTTAGTAAATTTAAATAATTAATTGACTAACCAACTGCTGTATCTTCTGGAATAATCTTTGATATCACGTTTTGATATTTGACAGATAAAAAACCAAATAGGGAACCATTAAAATCCAAGCAGCTGGTAACCGAAGTTTTGTAATACAAACTTAATTTGTTTGTATTATCAATTAACTTGTATTTTGAGGCATGTCGAGCAATTGTAGGATTTTTTATGAATATGGCAGCCCCTTCATGAAGCAAATTTTTAAACTTCGGCATGGATTTTTGTAGAACATTAGCATGGATTTTAGTGCCCTGAAAAAATTGATATGGAAAAATCATAATTATTGAAAAATAAGAAGCTATGATGAATACGAAGCTAAAGATTCGAATACAAGTAATTATTTACCTCTTCATCCATTAATATCATCTCGATGGAATATATTTGTTCAGGATTCTTGAACAATGGTTGATTCCACAAACGAATTATTCTAACCTTGACAGTAAAATCATCTTCTTGTATATCAGGGTCGTTAATAAGAGTAATATTTTTCCCATCCATTATTCTGTAATACATAAAAGATTAATTAAATAAATGGTTAATCAATCCTTCATTTGGATGAAACCTAAACAGTTCATAGAGGTTATAGCGCATACAGTTAAAACACAAGATTGTTATAGCGTATACCATAAAGAACAAGCAGGCTGGAGCAAAAAAAACCAAACAGAAGTAGAGAAACCAAATCGTTAGAAGTTTAAAAATTGAGATCAGAAAACTTACCTGTTGTGAAGCAAACCAGATTTCCAGAATTCGTTGGAGTCTTGATGGAGGTGCTTACCAGATTTTCAGAATTCGTAATAGCCAAAATATATAGGAGGAAGAAGGTGTTGCCTATTCAATTTTCTTAAATAATGGGCTTAATAGTTACTAAAAGTAAAAAAAAACTCAAAATTGATGCAAAATCAAACTCAAAATTTTGAATGTAAAATCAAACTCAAAATTAATGCAAAAAGAAATCACGTTTCAAAATTAATGCAAGTAAAACCTACTCATAATCTCTTTCTTTATAACATGAGTAACTCTAGTTAAGGAAATGTTTTTTAAGGAAATTACGTTTCAAAATTAATGCAAAACGAAATTAATGTTTTTTAATTGAAATCAGAAATGTTTTTTAAGGAAATTACGTTTCGAAATTAATGCAAAATTAATCAATTTTGATTATTCAGTTTCCTTTAATAAATATGTTGTACTCTATGCTTAAAACTTTGTTTTTAAAACTTTAAGACTTTATGCATAAATATGTTGTACTCTATGCTTAAACCTTGTTTTTAAGATTTTAAGCCTAAATGTTTTATAAGATAGTATATATATAGGGTCATGTTCAAGGGAAAACCTAAAAAAACGGAAAACTGAAAAACACCCTAGGGGTCCTTCATCTGGACGGTATACACTTGTGCATACAGGTAATTTGTAACATGCACACATGCATATGCATAAATGCTAATGCACTTGAGCATAAAAACCAAAAAGTCAACTTAATTTACCTATATGCACAAATACATACTGTAACAACCCGACTTCCCAAACATACAACAAATAACATAACATGCATACATATAATTGATTTACAACAAAAGTTACATAACAAACCAAGTACGGTCCCTTCGGTCTCATAAATTACAAAATATATATAAAAGCCTCCTAATCAACATCCATCAAAAGCTTCCTACACTTCATCCTCTCCTGCCGATCCTTAACCTGGAAAACATATTTTTGAAAACAAAATGAGGGTTAGACCAAATAGTGAGTTAATCCCGGTCCTTTCCAAAATCATTATAAAACCTTTTATGTAAATCCTTTGTATCAAAATAGTTTAGATAAACCTTTGGTAATTCTTTCGTAAAATATAAACATACCACACGTATTTAAATACCAATCCAGACTCGTGCATCGTGTACATCTCATTCACCTTATTCCCCCACAAATGGCCATATTAGTTGGTAGCAAACCAACTAATAAATCAACAACCGGTCCGCTCACCGGAACTCGGCTACCCGTCGGTCCGCACACCGGAACCCGACTACTCACCGGTCCGCACACCGGAACCCGGCTACACACCGGTCCGCTCACCGGAACCCGGCAACAAGTGCACCCGTGTAGTGCAAAGCTTATATAAATACAATATATATCTCATTACATCATATTGTCATTTATATACACATAATCATATTCCTACCACATAATCATCTCATTTATATATATACACATATATATGTATCCCAGTTCAAAAACGTTTAAAGCAAAACTCACCTCGATCGCTTATCCATAAACACTTCCAAGCTTTTCTCCAAAAGATTCAGTCTTTCAATCCAAATCCACAGAATCTGAAACAGATTAAATACAAATATCCCCTTACCATTTGAACACGTGAACTCTAGATAAATCTACCTAACTCTCGCCATCAAAACAACCAAACAGCTATAGTTTCCGGACAGCCCAAAGCCACCCGGACAACCCAACTTTTCCGGACAGCATCACTAACCCGGATAACATGAATTATCCGGACAACCCGACTTTTCCGGACAACACAAGGAATCCGGACACCAAAGTAATCCGGACACCAAAGTAATCCGGACGTTATCCGGTATCTAATTCATCCGGAAATCATCAAACAAATCATCCGGACACTATCAATAAACTACCCGGACACCACCCAAGAAACTACCCGGATACCTTCATATCACCCGGACACCTCTGACTGTTTATCTCATTTTCACCCAGAAATCGACTGAATCATCAACAGATGTGATTTTGACTATTCTATCCGATAGGAACTATCTAAAAGCAATTACAAACATAAAATACAAAGAGACATACCTCAGATTCACTTCCAAGCATACCAATTGAAGCCTTAACCTAGCTTTTCTTCTTTTCTCCTTCTTGCTCTCTCAACACACACACACACACACACATACACACTAAACTGAAATCTGGATAATATCTGAGTTGTGAAATATCTGATATGCTTAAGAGATAATATCAAACTTAATTACCACTTTGATCCTTGAACTTCTCAATAATGACCCAAATACCCTTAGCTTATAATTTAAACCAATCTTACCCTAAAATCCAACTTTAAAGTTAACTTTATTTAACGGAAAGGAAATTTTAACTAACGAACTTATCCGGGGTATTACACATACCGTCCAGATGAATAGGATGATCTTCAGTTTTTCATTTTTTTAAGGTTTCCCTTAAACCCCTTTCTCTATATATACATATATATATAAAAGGCTGGTATTTAATTGACCATACGTATACTTTAAGAAGGGTAGTTGGTAGTAATGTCTACAAAAATCCTCCAATGGATTCCAGCCACTATTAAATATTCATAATTAGGCCTCTTGACTTTATTTTATTTCATAAAAATGATAAAGAAAACTTACATATTCTGCCACAAAAAAGGTACACTAGAGGAGCTAAATTGTGTGTTCCAGAACCAGAAGTACATTAACATGAATGACTTTGCAGTTGAACCTCAAACCTTAAAATGAAATGTCCACCTCTTTACCTATTTTAAACAGAAAGCTTCCCAAGCTCTATGCTGTTGTTGGGGAACTCTTAAATGGTCTTACCACCTTCTTTATTTACTAAACTCATGGTAGCTCAGGAGTAGGAAAAAGTATTAAATAAGCGTACTTTAGGAAGTGTTAAATTTAAAAATTTCTAAATGAAATTTACTTGTATCTTCTACTTTATCCATTTAAAAAAAAGATTTTTGAGAAGCCATTGACACAAACATCTATAAAATATACCAAAGAGTCTTTGGCCTAGTGATATGATATCGGAGCCTTTCACCTTCTAGGAGGTCAAGGGTTCAAACATATCAAAGGTGAGGAGGGTGTGTGGGTTTATTTGTTGCATTTGTCGTATATAAATATTATATACTTCAAAAAACATCTACAAAATACATTTTTATTTTAAGGGAAAAGTTCAAAAAAACCCACCAACTATTGCATTTTGAATGGTTAAGTCCCTAAACTATTTTTTGAACAAAAAAAACCATTAAACTTTCTCATTTTGAATGATTAAGTCCCTAAAATATTTTTTTGAATGAAAAAACCATTAAAACTCCTCACTTTGAATGAAAAAACCATTAAACTTTCTCATTTTGAACGATGAAATCCTTGAACATTTTTTTAATAAATAAATCATCGAACTTTCAAAATTTGTTATGTGCATCACTTTAACAAAAAAAACATGTAACTGGGTAGGAAAATTTTAAAGTAAAAAAAATATATATCAGTTTTACCGTTCCCAAACCCTAAGCCATTCAAACTCCTCGCAAACAACGGTAGCGCTCCCCCTCCCCACACCCCGTCGCCCCATCGTTGTCAGTTCTCCATATCATCTATCAAGCCGTTGACCCAGTGTTTGCGTGTGGTTTGAATGACGTAGGGTTTGGGAACGATAAAACTGATTTAAGTTTTCTTTAATTTAAAACATTTTTAGTTGGTTATAAGCATTTTTTAAAAGTTCGATGATTTAAATTTTTAAAAAAACTGTCCAGAGACTTAATCATTCAAAATGAGAAAGTTTAATAGTTTTTTCATTCATAAAATAGTTTAGGGACTTAATCATTCAAAATGAGAAAGTTTAATGGTTTTTTCGTTCAAAAAAAATAGTTTAGAAACTTAATCATGCAAAATAGGATAGTTCGTTGGGTTTTTATAAACTTTTCCCTTATTTTAAAATATATTAGAAGCCTCTTATACTAAGGTCATGAAAACAACTTTATACATTTATTAGCAAATACTCTTTATCTAATTTAATTAAATATTCAATACATACATATATACATGTTTATAATCAAAGCACCAGGACTTATGCTTTCAAAGTTAGAAATATATGAACACCTATTGTGCTAAAAAAAATCAAAACCCCATAAATGTAATCTCTTACTTCATTCATGTTTCTTGTTCATCACTTGTTTCTCTGCTTAAAGAATATTTTGATCATTTTCTTTAAAAGCAATAAGTTTTTCCCTTACCAAAGGGTCTTTGGCCTAGCGGTATCAGATCCATTGATCTTGTAGTAGATTTTGGGTTCAAACCTCATTAAAGACGAGGGAGTGTGTGAATTTCTTTGTTCCATTTGCCGTATATAAATATTATATACTTCAAAAAATATAATTTTCCCCTTTTCTGGATAAATTAAAAGAATAATACATTTCTTCAAAAAGATTAGACTTGTCAATTTATCATTTTCGTAGAAACGACAAATGACAACAATACGAAGTTCGAATTGATAAACGAGTCTTGAATCGTATATCCTATCATACCCTCAAATACTTGTACTTTTGCAACACTTGGTAGAAGAATTTAAGAAAGGTTAGAAGCATTCAAGCTATGAATGAAAGTAAAGAGATCTAGAGGGGTTGTTGATGCATTAAATTTGGTATAAAAGGTTCAAATTAAATTTTCAGACAAAAGAAAAAGAAAATGAACCTTCATTCAACACCAATGTATTTATTATCGGTAGTACACAGTTATGAATGGTAGAAAGCAATTAGGTAGCGTTTGATACATATACAAGATTGGACATGACTAAACAAAACAAGAGGATAGGACTAGACATGAAGAGTTGTCTCTCTCATGTTCAATACAAATAGGGACGGATAGGACATGACTAAACAAATCGCCATTAAAAGTTGTTTGATGATTTTATACATCATATAATAGTTACAAATGATACAAATCAAGTAAATATTCAAATAATTTAAGTTATACACATTGTTATACAATTTTCATATACATAAATACATACATAAATAATAGTACCAAATTTCAGTGAAGAATTTCATATTATTGATGGTAGTTAAAAAAATCATTTCATACAAAGCAAAAAACTATGTTTTATTCAGTTTGAAAGATCTTAATGAATTGGCGAGAAGGCGGGTTGGAGGTTATTGCAGTGACAATAGTGGTAAGGGTAAAGGTAACCGTGACTGGTGGATGACGGTGGTTGCGAAGTATGTGAAGATGGTGGAGAGTGGTGGTTGTGATGGCAGTCGACAGTGATGGATGAAGTAGTTGTGGATGATGTGATGAATGTTGAGGTGGTGGTGGGCGGTTGTAGTTGTACCCGATGGTGGTGGTGGTGGTGGACAACATTGAATGTGATAATGTAAAGATGGTGGATAAGAGGTGCAGTGGAGGTCGTTGCAACAACAATGGTGGTGGAGGTAGAGGCCATCATGGCTGGTGTGGACAATAGTGACTGCGGAGGATGTGAAGAAGGTAGCCAGGTGGTGGTGGTGTTGACCGACAATGATGGAGGAGGTTGTTGTAGCCGATGTGTTGAGGGTAGAGGTGGTGTCGAATGGTGGTTGTGGTAACCGATGGTGATAGTTATAGGGGTGGTGGAGGAGGTTGTAGTAGGGGTGGTGGCCGATGGTTATGGTGGCGACGATGACGATGGATGGTGGTGACCATCAAAACAAATACCATATTACGGCTATACAAATGAGGGTAGATTGATGATTTTTGAATTTGTATCTCATCCTTGTCCCATCTATTTCCGTGGAACAATACAAACTTTTTTTGTCCATCCTTATCCCATCTAGGTGAACAGGATGTTGAAACTCCA
The DNA here is from genome assembly GCA_033807775.1 of Saussurea involucrata. Classification (NCBI taxonomy): domain Eukaryota; kingdom Viridiplantae; phylum Streptophyta; class Magnoliopsida; order Asterales; family Asteraceae; genus Saussurea; species Saussurea involucrata. The sequence goes on along the minus strand of CM066320.1, from coordinate 174,029,920 downwards.
CAACGTATGACTACCCGTGCTGGACAAACAAGTTTTATTCTCGATAAATTTGATGCTACATCGTACGAACCCATATCTCTTATGCATGACACGTCGAGTTTTGGGTTAAAAACGGATAGCCAGAATATTTTCGTTTCATGCGTCTCATGGGTCGACGAAGCGTAGTTGGGTGATCAAGTTTAGTTTTTGTTATTATTAGTTCTTTTATTTTATTTGAGTTTATCTAAAGTTATTTTTGAAGTTTCCTGTTTTGAGTAGGTTTAGGAGAAGTATCATTATCTTTATCTTTGAAGTTTCCTAGTTTGAGTAGGTCTAGGAGAAGTATCCTTATCTTTTAGCTAGAGTCTTTAAATAGGATCGTAATTTTATTTTATGGATCATCTTTCAATAATATTATCAATTACACTTGGTGTAAGCTCAGTTTTCTTTCGATTGAAAACATCTAATATTGATCGAGATTTCAATATTGGAACCCTTAGGTGATTGCGATTTCATCTAAGTTGTGTGACGGTTACGACTCTCATATTCTCGATCGAGGATCGATCAAGTTCCTCATCAAGTGGTATCAGAGCCTACGCCACGTTGTTACGATTTAAAGACGGTCGTAATAATGGCAGGGCAACCCGATTTGACAGGATTAAGTGCACAACTAGCAGAACTCATGGCCAGACTTGAACAAAGCAAACAATGTCACTTAGAAACCATCGAAAAGCTAGACGCTGTGGCAGCCACGGTACAGACGATCGAAGCCAGCGAGGTTGTAACACAGCCAAGGGGTGGGCAACGGTTCAACCCCAACAACTACGATCATGACAGAGATCTCCGACTGCTCGAGTTACCCGACTTCACAGGCGAAGGCGATGCCGAAGAATACTTAGATTGGGTAAGACAAGTTGAAAAGGTGTTTGATTATAAGGGATTTGATGACCAAAAATCATACAAAATAGCCATTCTAAAACTCACCAAGTATGCCGCCCTATGGTTCGATAACCTGAAAAAGAAAAGAGACAGAGAAGAAGAGCCAAGGATTACAACTTGGTCTGAACTCAAACGGCATCTGAAAAAAAGGTTCCTACCAAGCGAATTTACTCAAGATCAATTCATCAAACTTCACTATCTTCAACAACAGAGTCTTAGCGTTTCCGAATACACGAAAGAATTCGAGAAATTGTGCATGTTATGTGATCTACGAGAACAAGACGAGATGAAGATAGCCCGCTACTTACGGGGGTTAAATATGACAATTGCTCACAAGGTACAAACCATGCCCTATACCTACTTTGAAGATGTTTTGAAACTTACAGCTAAGATCGAACAACAAGAAAAAGAGAAACTAAAACCTTCGTTTCGGGTAAACAACCTGACACCATACAAAGGCGGACAATCAAGTCAAGGCAGCAACAACGTACAAACCCCAAGATATGTCCCGACTTCACCCGAGTTCTCGAAGAAAACCGAGAAGGTAACCGGGAGACCGACGACCACGCTATCCAGAGAATACAAGGACAAAAAATGCTTCAAGTGTCAAGGTTGGGGCCATATAGCTTCGCAATGCGGGAACAGAGTAACAGTCACAATGAGGGAAGCTAGAGCATTAATGGCTAAATACGCCGCTGAAGAAGAGGCTGTAGAAAACGAAGAAAGGGCTTTGTTGATGCAAGAAACACAAGACGAGAATGATTCTGATCAGGAATACGATGGTGGATGGCAGGATCAAGAGTATGTTGGCCCACCCATAGTGGAAAACGTATTGATTCTGCGAAAACTTCAACACACTAAAGCCGAGCCAATTGAGGAGGAGCAACAAGAGAACTTGTTCCAGACTCGATGTCTTGTGAATGGGAGATGGTGTAGCTTGATCATTGATAGTGGCTCGTGTGCCAATGTGGTGTCTTCCAAAGCCGTCAATATACTAAAGCTTGATACCAAGGACCACCCAAAACCCTATAAGTTTAACTGGTTGAATGATAACGAATCACTTAGGGTAAAAAAACAAGCACTGGTGGTGTTGGAATTAGGAGGATATAAAGACGAAATCTGGTGCGACATAATCCCTATGACAGCTTGCTCAATTCTGCTAGGGCGTCCATGGCAATTCGACAGACACGTGATGCATGACGGAAGAAAGAACATTTATTCGGTAATGGTCGGGAACAAAAGAATTGGACTAAAACCGCTACCTCCCGCCATAGAGTTACCCAGGGAACCAGAAAAACATAGTATGTTCTTATCAGCTCGAGACTTCGAGAAAGAGCTGAAACAAAGCTCTTATGGCTACACTCTATATATTCGAGAGACCAACATCAAATCCCCTCCCCCAACGGATGCTACCCTACAAGCGATGATCACCGAATTCGCAGATGTCTTTCTAACCGAATTACCGAAGGGGCTACCTCCCTTAAGAGGAATTGAACATGCCATCGACCTTATTCCAGGAGCATCCCTCCCTAACAAGGCTGCTTATAGATGCAACCCAGAAGAATCAAAAGAGTTGCAACGACAAGTTCAAGAATTAATAGACCGCGGTTATGTACGGGAAAGTAAGAGTCCTTGCGCAGTTCCGGCATTATTAGTACCCAAAAAAGACGGTACTTGGAGGATGTGTATTGACAGTCGGGCCGTCAATAACATCACCATCAAATACAGGTTCCCGATACCAAGACTAGATGATATGTTGGATGAATTGCATGGTGCCACAGTCTTCTCAAAACTAGATCTCCGGAGTGGTTATCATCAGATGCGTATCCGAGAGGGGGATGAATGGAAGACTGCCTTCAAAACCAAACAAGGCCTTTATGAATGGATGGTTATGCCGTTTGGTTTGTGCAATGCTCCTAGCTCGTTCATGAGACTAATGAATGAGGTACTAAGGCCTTTCCTAAACATTTTTGTTGTCGTTTACCTTGACGATATTTTGATTTACAGCAAACATAAAGAGGAACATTATGAACATCTGAAAAAGGTGTTTTTAACCCTTAGACGACATAAGCTATACGGGAAGATGGAAAAGTGTACTTTCCTTGTTCCAAGCGTTACCTTTTTAGGGTATATCGTAGCCGGAGACGGAGTTAGAGTAGACCCCACAAAAGTGGAAGTCATCTCCTCATGGCCCGAACCAAAGAACGTACACGAAATTCGAAGTTTTCATGGGTTGGCTTCTTTCTACCGACGATTCATTCGGGATTTTAGTTCTATCATGGCTCCTGTCACCGAGTTGATGAAAAAAGGGGAATTTACTTGGAACGCCCCTGCCAAACATGCTTTTGAAGAAATCAAGCAACGACTTTGTGAAGCCCCTGTTCTCGCTCTTCCTGATTTCGGGAAATTATTTGAAGTTGAGACCGATGCCAGCGGTGTCGGCATTGGAGCGGTCCTAATACAAGAAAAGAAACCCATCGCATTTTTCAGTGAAAAGTTAGGAGGTGCCCGCCTCAACTACTCAACCTACGATAAAGAGTTTTATGCGATCGTACGAGCAATAGACCATTGGTCGCACTACTTACAACCAAAACCCTTCATCCTACACTCGGATCATGAGTCCTTGAAACACATTCATGGGCAACAAAAATTAAATGTACGACACGCCAAATGGGTGGAGTTCCTTCAGTCCTTCACGTTCTGTTCCAAATACAAAGAAGGAAAAAGTAATGTGGTCGCAGATGCTTTATCCAGAAGACATTACTTGTTGGCCGTCCTAGACACAAGAATATTAGGGTTCGAACACTTGAAGGAATTATATGCCACCTGTCCGGATTTTTCGAGAGAATTTGCAACACCAAGCGGATTGTTTGTGGTACAAGATGGGTTCCTCTTCAAACAAAACCGTCTGTGTATACCCAAGTGTGGAGTTCGTGAACTTTTGGTTCGAGAAGTACACGGCGGTGGACTAGCGGGTCACTTTGGCATACACAAGACTTATGAACTATTGTGTGAGCACTTCTACTGGCCAAAGATGATGACCGATATCCAAGGAGTCATCAAGCGATGCGCGACTTGTCAGAGAGCCAAGAGTGGCTTCCATAAGGGCTTGTACATCCCGCTGCCAGTACCGACGACTCCATGGGAAAGCGTAAGCATGGATTTTATTTGTGGCCTACCTCGCACTGCTAGAGGTAGAGACTCTATTATGGTAGTCGTGGATAGATTTTCAAAAATGGCACACTTCCTTCCTTGCAACAAGACTGACGACGCTAGCAATGTTGCCGATTTGTACTTTCGAGAGACCGTTCGACTCCATGGAATTCCCAAAAGCATTGTGTCTGATAGGGACACCAAGTTTTTAAGTCATTTTTGGCGGACTTTATGGAAGTTCGTGGGGACTAAACTGCTGTTTAGTACTTCACATCACCTCCAGACCGACGGGCAAACGGAAGTAACGAATCGAACTTTGGGTACGCTGCTCAGAGGATTGGTAAGCAAAACGACCAAGGATTGGGATGTAAAGTTGGCACATGCTGAATTTGCTTACAACAGGGAACCTTCTTCGACAACGGAAACCTCCCCTTTTGAGATAGTATATGGAGTTAACCCATTTGTTCCTGTTGACTTGATCGCTATCCCTCACAAGGACATTCTAAACTTCGAGGCTAAAGCAAGACAGGAGGCATTCTTCAAGACTTGTGAGCAAGTAAGAAAGCAGATTGAAAAAATGAATTCTAAATACAAAGAAAGAGCAAATAGAAATAGGCGCCAACCCGAATTCCAACCAGGAGATCTTGTTTGGCTTAATTTACGTAAAGAAAGGTTTCCAACCAAGCGAAAGAACAAACTTTTTCCACGAGCTGATGGACCTTTTAAAATACTTGAACGTTTCGGGGATGCTGCCTACAAACTTGACCTCCCAAGCGACTACGGTGGAGTGAGTGCTACGTTCAATGTCGGTGATTTATCTCCATATTTAGACGATGACAATTTGAGGACAATTTTTTTTCAAGAAGGAGGGAATGAACAGGATGTTGAAACTCCACAATGTATGACTACCCGTGCTGGACAAACAAGTTTTATTCTCGATAAATTTGATGCTGCATCGTACGAACCCATATCTCTTATGCATGACACGTCGAGTTTTTGGTTAAAAACGGACAGCCAGAATATTTTCGTTTCATGCGTCTCATGGGTCGACGAAGCGTAGTTGGGTGATCGAGTTTAGTTTTAGTTATTATTAGTTCTTTTATTTTATTTGAGTTTATCTAAAGTTATTTTTGAAGTTTCCTGTTTTGAGTAGGTTTAGGAGAAGTATCATTATCTTTATCTTTGAAGTTTCCTAGTTTGAGTAGGTCTAGGAGAAGTATCCTTATCTTTTAGCTAGAGTCTTTAAATAGGATCGTAATTTTATTTTCTGGATCATCTTTCAATAATATTATCAATTACACTTGGTGTAAGCTCAGTTTTCTTTCGATTGAAAACATCTAATATTGATCGAGATTTCAATATTGGAACCCTTAGGTGATTGCGATTTCATCTAAGTTGTGTGACGGTTACGACTCTCATATTCTCGACCGAGGATCGATCAAGTTCCTCATCACTAGGTCTAGCCCTTATCCTAGTCTCATGTCACGCCAAACATAGGACAATGAGTCATTGTCTTCTCCCATATTGTGCAAAATGTGGGACAATGAGTTTTGTCCTGTCCTTTCCCATGTACCAAATGCAACCTTAAGTACCACAACCCATGAGGTTTGTGGGCGGTGACTACATTTTGCAATGTAACAAACTGGGGAAAAAGGAAATTATATCAAAATGGAAGTAATGTCCTCTTTGCTTCTGTTTTATAACATCAACTTCCAAAACCTTCATTTTGTTGAAGCAATTTCTAAAACTGTTTTAAAGGACTTGGTTGACACGAAATTCATGTACCTCGAAATATGAAGGAAAGAAAAAACTAGTTTTATTTTCGTTTTCTAAATGAGAAGTTTTGAAAGTTGCCTTTCAAAATGAGAATCTTTAGAGTTGGTTGTAAAATACGACAAGCTTGAAAAATTGGTTTTTAAAATGGATGTTTTGAAAATCGATTATCTAAGATAAGAACGAACAGAACATGATTTTAAATTAATACAATTTGTCCAACATATGAGTGACATTTAGAAACCAACAATACCATCAAGATTGGCCATTGAGCAACGATAGCAATGAACTTATATTTAGAGTAACTTACAAAAATCCTCCCCGAGGTTCGATGAAACTTTGGTTTTTGTCCCTAACGGTTTAAAATTAAAAGGATGATTGTTGAATTTTAACAATTAGGAAAAATCCAAATAAGAAAATAAACAAAATTTATTAATAGAGGTTCAACTTTATAAATGGAATCACAACAAGAGAATTGATTAACTTTAATAATCACCGCTTTATAAATAAAGTTTGTAACTTTATTTATAAAGATAATAATTCTATAATTGAAATCGTTTTAAAACAATAAAATTGTACAGTTCATTAATCAAAATCAAATTTTAATTAACCTAAAAAACGTTTCTATCATTCGCGATAGATTCGTTATAGAATGGGGTAGAAGCAGAATGTCCACTCTAGTAAACGAAAAAGAAACAACACAACATAAAATTAAAACCATCCTGTTTTGATTATCGAATAGAAGATGAACTGCACGGTGAGAAACATGTCCTTAAGGGTGCGTTTGGTACACTGGACATGACAGAACAGAACAGAATAGAGATCACTGTCCCATTTTGGCAGACCTTTTATGTGGAACAGACAGGAACAAAGTGGAACAAGCTGGAACAAGCCTGTTCCACCCCCACCCCATGGAACAAGGTGGAACAGATTTATGTTTTACCAATATAACCTCAAAATAAAATCTAATTATCTTCTAAAACATCAAATACACGTTTTATTTTATATTTTGGGGGTGTTTGGGATTGCGTCTGCTTATCTGCTTCTCAAAAATCACGGCGTGGAAAAGTATGTCTCAACCTACTTCTCAAAAAATCGCGTTTCTCCGGCGAGCTAACGCAATAAGGAGTTTTCAATCTCCAATCCAAGCACTCACTCCGGCGAGCTAACGCAATAAGGAGATAAGCGCCTGTGAAACGCAATCCCAAACACCCCCTTTATATTTTATTTTTATTTTTATTTTGTCTAATGTTATCTGTTCTATTATGTCTAATTCTGTCTACCAAACGCTGAACAGCTGTTCTGTTCTGTCCTGTCCCGTCCTGTTCTATCATATCTGCATACCAAACGCACCCTAAAGGTTTTATAAGGTTACTCCGAAGCTGTGAGTCTCAAACCGCAAAGCCCAGGATTTTATGCAGTATTGTATTTCGGATTATCGACAACAACGATAATCGAAATTATAAAGCAAAATGATCCAGGAATCTCAATGGAAGGGAATTCCGTAAACACAGAAAATGAGAGAGGGAAAGGAGCCGAGAGAGAGTTCAGTTGTGGTGTGAATTATGAGAGGGTTTCAACCAATATTTATACTGGTGAAACCCTAGCAATTATGGGCTTAACAGCTCCAACAAAATCGGGGCCCACAGAGTTAGTTGGAGACTAAGTCTCCAACTTATTAAAACACAATTAAAACGTGTTTAATACGTTCAAAATTCGAATTTTAACTGCTCTCTTTCATAATCAATCACCGATCGAGTGGGGTCGCGCCACTATGCGCGCCATGCAACTTCCAGAGGCTCCCGCTGATTTTCCTGTGGGTATGGTCGCGGCATGAGTCGCGCCGAGCACTGGATCGTTACATTCCAGTGTCTCGCGCGCTTCCCTGCGCGGGTTGGGTTGCGCCGTGGATCGCACCATCCTCTGTTATTTCCCACTCCAAGCTTACCCGTGAACTTCAACCCCCACCATAAGCCCTTTAACTCATTCAAAACCCCAATTGAGAGGAAAAGCTTATAAGGTTTTTACACTTTCCAATTTTCATCTATGTGGGATGGAAGAAAACTTCCAACCTCCACAAATATTTCCAACAATGATCACTAAGGTTTCATTTTCGTTGCAGTTTTGCTTGTCCTTGTTCTTTAAAGCCAATTACCTTTTCATTAAGTGCCCTATATACAAGTTAGACGACGGTAGTTGTGTTTTTATAAAGTAATTTTTATGGTACAATCTATTAAAATTTGAATACAAGCATTATAACATTTAAAAAGTAAAAACAAAAAATTTAATTAACCCCTCGACCCGACCCGGCCCACTAACCTCTTCCCCCAATAAAATATGACAGCTCCCTCCCCCACATCTTACCCCCTACATATTTTCCATCTCTTTCTACCTCTCTTGGTATTTTTAGTTTCCTCTTCTTTTCAGCCGCAACAAAGATGAATAAATACATGGGCATTTGGGGATAAAATAAAGTTATCAATTGGAAGGTAATTTGACATAAAAGTTTAATTAAGCAAAATGGTGCTTATCATCTCTCCACCCACTAGAGGATTTTGATGACTTGTTGGTTAAACAAACAAGGACATTAAGCATATCTCTCTCTCTCTCTCTCTCTCTATATATATATATATATATATATATATATAACAACGTATGCTAGCTCGTAGGCAAGATGCATGGTTTGTCCATACCAAAAAACAAATCGAAAACTAAAACTACCGCAGGAGCATTTAGGGTGGTTATGGAACCAATAAAGGACGGGGTCTTAGATATCCTCTAATTAAGGCGACCATCATGTACATTGAAGTCAGAAAGTGGCTCCTCTTCGCCCTTCTCGACACCAAATTGGAATGGAAAAAGAAAAAGAAAAAGAAAAAAAATAGGTGATCGATTGTTTTGGGTTGTAGAAGCAAAACAAGAGGAAGGGATGAAGATGGGTGGAGAGAGATGACATATCCTGAAGGAGATGCATGGGTCGTTGTTCCGCATTCAAGCTCTAATCACAATATAAACACAAGATCAAGATCATGATCATGAACTCAAGAACTCATATACCTATTTAGTGAGAATGTTTACATTGAGATCTCTGTATCTAGCACACAATTCACACTCAAATGATCTTGGAGTTATGAGAGAGTTAACTCCCAAACTAACCATCACAATCCTATTTATACCAAGGATGTCACAAACCGACGTCTCAAGATCTTTAACAGAAAATTACACTTTAACCCCTAAATCTTGAATACAATTCATTTTGCTACTAACATAGGTGGAAAGAGGCGGAGAAGGTGGAAACGGCCAAACAAGATGTCACTTAAGACGTGGTGGAGGGAGTTGCAAACGCGTCACATGGATGGCGTGGGTTTGGGGTTTTAGTTTTAGGATTTCTAGTTGTTTGTAAATGTTTTCACGATTTCTAAATTAGCTTCAAATACTTGTACCAAAAATTCATAAAATCAAAATAATAAAACGATCGAAATGCCTTTCATGTGAATAGAACGTGAGAACATTTAACGGCTAAAGGTAACATACGTGATACGTTAAAACTAGAGATGAAAATTGAAACAAAAACAAAACTTTGATGGCTATTTTGTAATTTCGACAATCTTTAATCATAAAAGCCAAAGTTTCACCAAACCTAGGAAAGATTTTTGCAAATTTACTCTTATTTTTATTAGAATTACTATTACTTTGATTAAAATCTCCATAACATCCATTGAAGTAAGTCTGTCTTCTTATTTGTGAGTTATCTTAATTTGCAAATAAGCCCCTCCGGTTTTGTGGTTGCTAACATATATTATTCTATTGCCAACCGTGTGATCTTTTTATTTATTCAACTTTTGCCCCATAATTAATTTATCTTTTCCTTGAGGTCCAAGAAAATCATTATTTGAATACTTGCACTACTTTTACTCAATTAGCTTATACATTGAATGCAACTCTTCCCTTCTACTTTTCCTTAAACATTAATCCATGTAAAAAGATAAAATTCTTACTTTGACTTATACCACATTTGTAACATCCATCGTACACGTGATATGGACGAACGATGTCACTAACAGGACTTAACACAATCACAAAACTAATTCAGAGTAACTAATAAACTTTACAAAACATGATTTACAACCCAAAAATATTACATCTCAAAAAGTGTTTATAAACTTATAACGCTTATATATTAAGACGAGTCTAAAGACTCCAAAACTTCACGCTCGATCTCAAGTCCCGTCCCCATCAAGGTCACTTGGAACCTGTCGTGTCAAAAAACGAGAAACACGGCTGAGCACAAGGCTCAGTGAATGGATTATAATATAAATTCGGAATAATAATAAACACATAAACAATAAAGCGGAAGACTTCAAATTCAATTGAAGAACGTTTTATAAAACTCAAGACGGTAATTCATTTAATTCAAAAGAGATGATCCGCACTATTCGAAAGCAAGAATCTCAATAACGGTTCACACTTTAACTTCAAAACGTAAAATAAATCAATTCCGTCAATTCCTGTTCAAGTGTTCGTGGGGTGGTGATCATCTTAACGGATCTTTATAATTTTGAAGTTGTACATGCGTTCAGATCTTTTTGAAAACATTAATATTGTATGTGAATTTAATTGAATTTAATCAATTATATAATAAGAATGATAACAAATTACGGAAAAAAAATATTAGTTTTATGATTAATAAACATAAGAAAATGATTCATCACATAAAGATGATTTTGTGAAAGGTTAAATTCTATAAATAATAAATAAATTGGTGTATATATAAACCACTTTTATACACAAATCACTTAATTATGAGGAATGTTTTCAAGGACTGAATTTATGCTCAAGTAACCATGAAATTGGCCAATGGGAATAGAAACATGTATCATCCTAAAAGAATTATTTGATTATAATCTACTTATTTGACTTCTCATTATTCCACCATTTAATTAATACTTCATATTTGTTATAAAAATAAAAAAATATTTTGAATTCTATAGTTCATACCAAAGTCAACACTCCATCCCCTTTCCTTACACTATAATCTTCCTATCATCCTTGATTTATGCAATTATGCTTGCCTAAACCCTAAGTTTCTTACCATTTTCCTATTCATACTTTGCTAGATTGATTCAAAGTCGAGTTGTTTCTATCCATGTATTACCTTAATTTGTATATATATATATATATATATATATATAGCTTAATTGATCTTCATAAACTTGATCCATCCCTTCCCTTCCCTTTTCTATCTCAAAATATGGCAGTTGAAAAGAAATTACAAACTCCTCCGTCAGACGGGATTCTAGAGAATGTATGGGCAAGTTTCATTGGCGAAGATTGTCAAACAAGCGAGGAACCAACAAAGAAACCGTATCAAGGTTTTGAATCATGGGAGGAACTGCCAAATTTTGATCTTGGTGGAGACGAAGAATCAACTGGATTTTTACAAAGGCTACCGAGCTTAGGTAGATGGATATCCATGGGAGCGAACGAATGGGAGGAAATTCTTGATGGAATTGTGATTCCTTCAGAAAAATTGGAAAAGTCACGTGATCAATGTCTTTCAAAAAGTGGCAGTAGTACTATTTCTAATTCAGGAGGTAACATTGTGAAAGTTGAGAAACGTTATAGAGGAGTAAGAAGACGACCTTGGGGAAAGTATGCAGCCGAAATCAGGGATTCATCAAAAAAAGGAGCAAGGGTTTGGCTTGGAACATTTAAGACAGCCGAAGAAGCTGCTTTGGCTTATGATAAGGCGGCATTGAGAATTAGAGGCTCTAAAGCACGCCTTAACTTTCCGATCCAAGTAGTAGAAAACATGGTGGGAGTCACTAATCCGGAATGCGCCCATCGTTCCACCACTTGGCAAGGGACTGATTCAACAACTATCGATAACTTATGGGCCACAGATTACAATACAAATAAAAGGGTGGTTAGAGGATGGGAAGAGAACAGATTGGACACCTTGGAAGGATCGTATTAGGATGACAACATTCATTGATGTACTCGAGTTTCAAGAACTTAATGTTAGTTTTTTAGAAAATATGTTGTCTAAAGAAACATAATTCTAATTTATTATAATTGTATAAGAAATTATAGAATAATTTTTTAGATACGACAAAATATTTTGTAATCACAATCACCAAATTTTTATCTTCATTCATTTACTCTTACAGAAGGCTATACAGGTGGTTCTAAGATGGTATACTTGTAAAAATAAGCAAGGGTTTAAGCGTGATAATCACAGTACGAGAGTTAAAAATCCTTAGGGTATCGATCTTTTTGTGGGCACTGTGGCTTATATGACATTCTTAGGACCGGACGATGTGAGTTCGAGGTTACTGGTTACAAAACCCTTCGTATCGTTATTACCATTATAACATGTTCATCAAATTTATATACATTCACTCAATTTCTATATTCCGTAACTCTCAAAATAGGTATCATTCTTATCATGAGATTATGATAAAGTATATTTTCCTATATCTACGAACTTATTACAAAAAAATAAATTAAATTTAGATAATAAAAACTATAGAACATCGAAACAAACACCATTTTGAAAACCTACTTTCAAAAATTCAATTGTTAATTTCTACGAAATGAAAATATCAAACAATAAAGTTTACTATTTTTTTTTTCATTTTTGTGTTTAAAAGATTTAATAAATTCCTTCGTTTCATTCATGTAAATATAGTACATTCTTTTAATTGCATTAAAGATATAACATAGTTCTTAACCAAAAGAGGGTTGTGGTATAGTGATTAAGGCCCTGGGGATGTGATGAAATATCTCATCTGTTCAGGGTTCGAATTCAGACGTACACAACAATTGTGGTAACTGATATTTAATCAGGGCTAATGTCTTACAATTATAAATTGACAAGAGATTAGTGTAGACATAACTTATGACAACTTTCCAAAAAGAATATATAACATAGTTCAAAGATTTTAGCCCGAGTAAGCGCTTATCGGTAAATTTCAATGCTATAATTTTCTTACCGGGTAAGGATTTTAGCCCACCAAAACGGTATCGTATGTAACAATTTTTTCGGTAAGCGCTAACCGTGGTAAGAGTCTTCATCATCTCTTACCGATTAATACTCTCGGTCCTTGCCTTAGCTCTTACCGGGTAAGATTTTTGGTTCTTGTCATATTCATCTGGTAAGGTAATGTACCTTGGTAAGTGCTTACCCGGGTAAGCATTTAGGGCCTGTTTACTAGCTGCTGACCGGGCTGACTCGGTCAGCACATCTGACCCGGTCAGCAGTCAGAGCGTTTACCAAGTTCTGGATCTGACCGAGATCTGACCGAGAAGCTGACTGTGATCTTACCGAGCCAGCACCAAAATCATGCTTACCCGGGTCAGATTTCGTTTCTACGCACTTTGCCCTTTTTGCGATTAGGGTTTTCTACAGCCGATCGTTTTTTTTTTGCACATCAAGGAGATAATATTATTAATAAGAGCTCACAATACAAACCAAAGCCACTAACCAAAACAAACAGTGGCCAATAAACCCACAAGAAAGCACCCAGTGGCTTTGGTTTGTATTTAATAAAAACCCACAAAATCATAATTTACTCAAAAATCAATATATTTTATTAAATATATATATATATTTAATAAAAACCCACAAAAATGCTCAGTGGAAGGAGAAGTCATTAAAGTTTGCTTTTTTCTTCCCTTAAATGATTTGTAATAGAAATAATTACATTTAATTTAGAATATAATTATAAAAGAGTTAAAATGGTCATTTTTTGTCGGTAATCACTTACCAAAAAATACTTCGTAAACACTCTTACCCGGATAGCACTTACCGGGGACAGCACTTACCCGAGACAACACTCTTACCCGGACAGCACTTACCCGGAAAGAGTTGGTAAACGGCCCCTTAGTAAACAACCCCTAAATATGTCATTTCTTTTATTTCAGGTTAAATGCACGAAATAACGAATTTGTTATAAATCTTTTCATTATGGTATTATACTTTCAGTTTTCATTCTTATAATAATATACTTTTAAACTACTTTTCATTAAGACATTGTACTTCATTTTTTTTCTTCCTATTATAGCAATGTGTAATCTTTTAATTTGAATCAAGATAACATTACACTTGACACAAGTTATTAGAATTCCATAATGTCATGTCAGTGTCTACTGTCTAGTACATATATTGTTGATATAACATTTCTTGTTACAACATTTTACTTTCATAAACTTAATTTTACATATTATTTGATAATATATTAAATTATATAAAAAATCTAAATTATTCATTAATATAAGAGTATTAAAAAAATTAAATCACAATTTATTTTGCAAACAATTCAAAAAAAGGTTAAAAAATGTATTTTCTTTAAACAAATAAAATAAGAAGCATTAGGTCTTATTTTACTAACAAAATATTTATATTGAAAAGAGTATATCATATTTGTTTTAGTAAAGATAGAATTGACATATTACTTAATAAATATAATAAATTAATTAGAAAATTTATAAATTATTCATTAATAAAATAATGTTAAGAAGAAAAGTAAAAAAATATGTATTTAGAAAAAGGAAAATAAACAGTCTTCAATAATAACAACCTCAGTTGTTAAATTCCGAAAATCTGATATCAATTATTGTAAATTACTAGTGTCTATTTGAAAATTAAACACAAACTAGCTAGGTCAAATCAATTTATAAATATCCCCAAGACAAAGAGTGAATTGTGGATTTGGTCCATGTGATTTGATAGTCTTTTGACTAGGATCCCTATGGTATGTATATTGTGGATTTAGTCCTTGTGGTATTTAATTTGGTTTGAATACAGTCCCTCTGACTAACGCCTCCGTTAAATCAAGAGTCATTTTTAGCCTTTTTGCTTATTCTTTGTCTTTTTTCCTAAAAAAATAAAATAAAATATTTATACACAAGTATGTATCTATCTATACTACTTATATATTTGTTCTAACCAAAAGTCTTAAAGACAACTATTTAAGCCTATGGTACCACCATTTTATGCATAACATTTGAAAAACTCTTAATTACAAGCTCGTATGCATAATGTATAAGTCATGGATGCAAGAAATTTAAAAGAGGGCCATACACACTCAGGCGTTGAACCCATGCTTTCCTCTTATTTTACGGACCCATGCTTTCCTCTAATTTTACGTTTCAGCCCATGCTTTCTTCTGAACGTTGTGTTCTCGAAACTCATTTTAGGAAGGAAAGGAAAGGAAATGGAGGGAAATGGATGAAAAGTAAAAAAAACTCGTGTTCTCGAAACTTTTTTAGGAGAGAAAGGAAAGGAAACGGAAGGAAAATAATGATAAGTTTCCTTCCAAAACTTTCCTCCCAAATGTGGGAGGAAAGGGAAGGAAAGGAAATGAAAGAAATTAAAAACATTTTAAAAAATTACTGAAATTATTAAAATTACAAAACTACCCGATATTTTCTTATAAAAGATATATTTTAAGGGTATATTAGTAAAAACGACATCTTTCCTTTCCTTTCTCTCCTGTTCAAGAACACGAAAAAATATTTTCTTTCCTTTCTTTTCCTTCCTTTTCTTCCCCTTTCGAGAACACAAATGAAAAAATTACTTTCCTTTCCTTTCTTTTCTCTCCCTTTCTTTTCCATTAATTTCCTTTCTTTTCTTTTCTCTCCAGATTAGAGAACACAACGGAAATGGAGAACCAGAGACATACTCTCTTCTGCTTCATTCTACCTACCACTAGATGTCTCCCAAGATTAAGAGGTAACCCCCTCCCCTCCCTTCATCCTTTTTCTTCACAACCGTTGCATATAAATAAGGTTCTTCATCTTTTCTCCAAACATTGTTATCATGGCTAGGGTTCTTCGATTTTCGATTTTGGTTTGATATCAATTTTCTCATCTTCTGTCGGGTGTTTCCTTCAAATAATTCCATTTTTGTTGTGGGGGTTCGTGTTTTATTTGCGATTTTGATTGTCTACCAGATATGGTCCTTTTGTAATCTGAATTTTGATGCGTTTTTATGAAGAACCCTTCTGTTACATGAAGGTTTTTGCGCTCTTTTTTTGTTGTAAGTTGTAATTATTGAGACAAGGTTTTCGTTCTTGAAGATTAAGATTATAGATTCATGGGTTTGTTTTTATCTAATACATTTTGGTATCCAAGAAACATACATTAACCCTAGTACTCAATCGTCTCTCTTTGTGCTCAAATCACGGCGATATGTTTCAGTTTCCCTATGTTTTGTTCATTTTGATTTATCGACTCATTTTGCTTTATTGTTTATGTGCATATTGTAGTTCGATTTTTTTGTTGATTGTTGATTGATTATGTGTTAGTACTTTTGGATGATTTCAATGTGTTTAGGAGTAAGTGGATATAAGTTGCTGTCACTGGGTTGGGTTCCGGTGAGAAGTGCCAAATTTGGTGAGAAGTGGTTAACAACTGTTGGATGAGAAATGGACGAACATTAGGATGAGATGCACCGGGATAAGATGCACCGAGATGCACCAGATCAACTCCCTTTTAAGCCACAATTCATGGGAGGGTATTTGATTAAAAGTGATCAACGGTTTAAAAGCACTTCTCACACTTCCAAATATGGCACTTCTCATCACCTGATCCTAAGCCTGCGGTCAACAGGCTTATGATGGGTCTTTACTTGATCTATATGTTATTTGTTAATGTTAGTTGACAATGATTAGTTAAATGATGGTTAACTTCTAACTCAGAACAAGTTCTTGACCAACTATTATTCATTGTAGTAGTAGCAAAATAGGTGCAGCAAGCCACATGTGGATTGCCAATTAGCTGCAGCAAGCCACATTAGTTCTTGACCAACTTTCATTACTTTGTCCTTTTCTTTTTCCAATTGGAGCATTCTGTTTTTGCTGCTTGCAAAGAAGACATGGATTACATACCCACATTTCATTGCTTGAATTTTCTTACATGTTCAAATGTTGAATCATGATAATTTGAACTTTTAAATTTGTACCAGTCCATGACAATTTTAACTTTTAATGTTGTACCAGTCCACATAATTTATATTTTTTATCCCTACTTTTTTGGTTTTGACTTTCGTATTCTTAGATGTGATTTTTCTCGACCGTCTATTGGTTGCCCAAGATAGTAGTGGTGGAACCGCGACCCGTTGTCTATAAGGAGACAAGAACCTTGGTAGAAGATACGCCACAATCAACCCACCAAGCTGATTGATAAGTATTGAACGCCACAAGCAAGAAGACTTGATAAGTTCTAAAGTTCACAAAGAACTAAAAGAGTATAAAACTCACAATATGATTCAAATCAAGGATGTCTCCAAAAGATTACAAAAGCAACCTATTTATAGGACTCAAAATACTAATCAAAAGACTCAATTTAATTCTAGACTTTAATTGAAGCAACTCTTAAATATCTTGTGATAAATAGCTTCATAATGATAGGAACCTTCAAAATGCCTTCCAAATTCAATGAGATGAGTTACTTGAACTTGGATCTTTTATTGGGCAGATTCATGGACGTCCTTCCCTATTCATTTTGGGCTTGAATCCTTCTTGGATTGTTGTAATAAGACTTCTCTTTAAGTGGGCTTTGATTTGAGTCCATTTGGACTTGAAATGAGTGACTTATGGCTTAAACATGGGCCATATGTGGACTTGGCCGAATTTTTATGGATTTGGGTGATCTAGAGATGAATTATCCACAACTTGGGCTGTTGGTCCCGAAAGGCTTAAACAAGTTTGTAGAAGGGGGGGGGGGGGTTGAATACAAACACACTATTTTACTTTTCTAAATTGTTTATTGATAAATCATTAACAATTTACAGCTTGTTGCGGAAACAAGATTAAGGATAAACCTAAATCTAAACAAGTTGGAACACTAAGGTTTTCTTGCACTAAGAAAGATAAGGAGATTACTAATAAAATCCTATCTTGAGAGATTTGAACTTGTCCAGAGTTAGCAAGTTACTTCAAATGAAGTGAGTTCATCTCTTTATATACTGCATGCATTTAATGCAATCCAGTATATACTTTACACGTGTCATTAGCGGATTGGTTGCATGTCATTGACCTTTGATGACAACCTTAGTAGCCGCATGAATGAACAGTGTAGTATCAGAGTGGTTGTACGATTTCAGATTTTCGGAGGTTCTTTTCTGACATTTCGTACGGTGGCGTGCAAGGGAGGTTAAGACAAAAGTACTTTGTACGGAGGACTTCATGATCAGCTTTCGTTGATTCAGCGATTATCATTTACTATTCAGCAGATGATAAAGTTCAGCGATAGCTGAAGTCTTGTACTTGATACTTCACGTTGAGTGGACAAATCTGAGTCTTCGCTGATCCGCATCAGTTCATTAGGAGACTTGTCGCTGGTTCTTGAGCTTGATCTTCGACTTCAGCGTAGAACCTTTGTTGACGTGAATCTTGTCTTCAGGGATCATAAGTAAACAACTAACTTATCAGCGATCACCATAAGGACTGAACAGACTCAGCGATATGGTGAACAGTGTTCGCTGAATGTTTAATCTAAAAGTGCGAGAGTTCCTATCAGCAGTACTGTAAGATCTTAGTACTTATCAGCGATAGTGAAACTCTGATACATATTGTTTACTTACAATTTTCACTAAGTATTTAAGATAGGGTCATTATCAAATCACTGAGGGTTTGGATCAACAATCTCCCCCTATTTGATTATGACATAGCAACAGAGAAAATTGCTATTTAATGAAAACATAAGGATAAAAAGAACTCATAAAATATTTGTCCCTTTTACTGTTTTCTGGGATCTTTTCAGTACTGATGGAGTAAAGTACATTCGCTGAAATCTTTCTTTAAATCTTTGAATCAGGTTACAATATGAATGAGAAAGATTACAAGTACAAGCGAAATAAATTACAAGTACTGAAGGATGACTGATACAATAGAGAAAATGGTGATTGTTGTCAGCCTTCAAAGGGTTCTTCCTTAATGAGAAGTTCATCAAGGGTTGTCTTTTCAGTTGGAATCATCCAGTCAGGAACCTTTTCTCCTTTATTCTTTAGCTTCAGAGCAGCTTCAAAAATCAAGGGTTTTAGGTGTCGTGCCTGAATGTCTTTTCTGAAGTCGCATCAGTAGATGAGATCTTTGAGCTGTTCGATTGGAGTGATTGGAAGCTCAGCGATCCGTTGAAAGCATTTACGTCCGTCGTAGTCAAGAAAGAATATTCCATAAGGATTACTGATGACTTTACCAGGGACGAAAAGTTCACATGGTGGCAAAGAGACATCAAGGGCAGATAGATCAGGATCAGGACCAAGTACTTCAGCGCGAGAGAAACCAATTCCAGTTTCATTTCGTATGACAGGACCTGAGTTTGAATCTTGACGTTTCTTCCTTGGAGAGTCCTTTTTTCTTTTTGGCTTTAGATCAGGAACAGGAGGAATATCCACACAAGAAGATATCAAATCGATCTGTCTGTTTATCAGCTTTTCGAAATGATCCTTGTACTTAGATTTTGACGGTTGGATAGCTAACCTCATCTCCAGCCATTCAGAGAGACCATACCTTTTTACAGTGTCAGCACGAAAGGTTTCAGATGAGTCATCTTCTCTGAACAGTTTGATGTCAACAATAGGTACTCCGACGGAGGTTCTTCCAGAGATGAATACCTTGTTGATCTTCGCTGGACGATATCTGAAGTGGATTTTCTCTTTACACCAGATCAGGGTGGTCTGAGAAACTTCAGCTTTCTTTTCCACGATCTTCTGGGCTTGTTCCCAAAGCTTTCGTTGGATTTGAATGGGAATACGCTTCAGCTTGGGGTCTTTGACAGATTCTTGAGTGAGCTTGATGGCGTATTCTCTGTCTTTATCTTCAGCTTCCTTCCTTTCAGCGATGAGGCGTTCAGCTCTGAGATGATCTTGGTATTCAGCTTTTGAAATTCTGAACTTAGGAGGAACTGAAGGTAGTTGATCGCGCCTTAGGATGATTCGCTGATCCTCGAATCGCTTTATCATTTCTTCTCTCCTCTTTTGATCTTCTTCACTCAGCCTTTGAGCAACTGAGGAAAGTCTGTTTCTGCGCGAGAGAGGTTGTTCTTCTGGTTCATCAGTCTCAGAGATTAAATCTAAGACTGGGATTATGTCTTCAGCGTTAGCTGGAATTATTGGTGAAGTCGCAACAGATCTTTCAGCGATATCCTCAAACAGGGGAGAGGACTAGCTGAAACGCAGCGATCTTACAAATAAGAACTGGGTAGAAGAACTTGGGTAGAAAAGATAGAAAAAAATGTGGATGTGTATGGTGTTTGTGGAATGGATAACTGATTTTTCATAGATGATCAGGGAAGGAAAAATAAGTTTAGTGTACCTGACAAATCGGCTTTGCAAGTAGGATCGCCAGATTATCATCTTCAGCGATGCCTTTGTCTTTGCTTTTCTCAGCGCCAGAGGCTGAGTGCTTTGTCTTTGTCTTCTCCCCTGAAGGTTCTTTTATTGAAATACCTTTAAGAGCTTTGGTTCGAGGAGCAGGTTTGACAACAAAGAAATCATCGTCATCTTCATCATCATCATCATCGTTCCTTGGAGAGGAGGATGGTTCAGCTTCAGGGATGTCGAAGTCTTCGTCTTCTTCTGCTTCAGATTCCTCAGCATCTTCATCGAGTTGCTCCCCCTCAGATATAGAGGCGAGGTTCTCGGTTCCCTCAGGGTTTTCATCTCCCTGAGGTCCAGTAATCCGATCTTCATTACCCTCTCCCCTGATAGATTCATCATGGGAAAGGTCTTCAGCGCTCTTCTCCTGTTCAGCGCTCTTCTCCCCCTCTTTCTCATGATGGGCGGGGGAGGAATGGGTAGATTCAGCATTGGTGTTGTCTCTGTCTTCTGGGCCAGAGATTTTCACACAACCTTCAAGCTTAGCTATTCTGTCTTCTAGGCCAGAAATAGCAGGCGTGATTTTCTTCAGCTCTTGGCGATCCTCTACGGTGAATGAGTCCAAAACAGGTGCAGGGGCCGGAGCAGGAGCTGGATTATTTGCCTTGTTCACCAGCGTCTCGATCATTGTCTTGACGGAACCAAGGTCGGTCTTCACTGAGCCCAAGTCGGTCTTGACCACTGACATATCACCTTCGAGTGTACCAACCGATTTCTTCAGCGTTGTAACTTCGCTGGAAATGGTGGAAACTGATGATTTGAGGTTGGTGTAGTCAGTGTAGATGTCGGAGAGCACTTTGGCAAAGTCGGCGAGAGTTTTATCAAGATCTTTGATGTCATCAGAGGAGGCCTTCTTTTCCACCACAGTAGTCAGCTTCGTCAGATTCTCTCCAGCGTTTGTTACAGCTGTAGAGTTATTTGATAGACCGGTGGTGAGATCCGTAAGTTTCATCTCCATAGACTTCAGAGACTGGTTGATGTCTCCCAAAAAAGGACCTGTAACATATAAGT
Source organism: Saussurea involucrata (assembly GCA_033807775.1). Classification (NCBI taxonomy): domain Eukaryota; kingdom Viridiplantae; phylum Streptophyta; class Magnoliopsida; order Asterales; family Asteraceae; genus Saussurea; species Saussurea involucrata. Next base: position 174,008,682 of record CM066320.1, on the reverse strand, counting down.
ACTTGTGAACAAAGGAAAGCTCAGAAGTTTCAGGTTTAGTTACAGTGTTTAAGGTGGGATCTGTACCTGCAGGAGCGTTGACGAACTCATCAAAGTTTCGAGTCCCTCCATAGTGTTCCATATCTCCCTCAAAAGTTCCGTGAGGAATGGAGATCTCTGCAGGTCCTTTCTTCGTCATTCGCTGAGAAGCTTCAACGGCTTCTTGAATGATGGCATCTCCAGTTTTGACTGGAGGAGTGTCCAAAGAAGTAGAGGGAGGAGCGAAGGATAAGAATTGGGGTTGGGGTTCAATTTCAGCGTTGGATTCGCTGAGAAGTACTTCATCAGTCTTTTGAGAGACTGACGAAGGTTGGGTAGATTCCAAAGTTCTAACCTCAGCGTTTAGGGACGCTGAAGTAGGTTTAGAAGGGATGGCTTGAATTGGTGTGGCAGAGCGTACCACGGAACTTTCCTTCAGCTCTTCAGAATGAGCTGAGGAGTCTTCAGCATGCAACTGCTGGGGTTGCTCCTTGGTTTTCTTGATCCTTTTGGAATCAAGAGGGGTAAGTGATTGTTTCCTTTTCTTAGAAGGAATGGATTTTGTGGCCGGGGTATCAGCGATGGGTATTGTCGCTGAAGGAGCCACAGAAAGCGGAGAGTTAAGAAGAGTGAGAAGAGTAGAGAGACGTACCTCGTTGGCGACAGGCTTGAAGTCGAGAACGTTAGGGCCAATCTGAGAGAGTTTCAGATCACCCTCTTCAGGATAGCTGTCCTTCAGGCCATATTGAAAGATGGCGCTGATGAATCGCGGGTAAGGAACCCATGCTGGTCGGTCAGCGGCAGAATCAACACGTTGAATGAGGTCTTCATAGATGATGGAGGCCCAGTCAATGTTGAGACCTTTCAGCAGTGCGTAACCCATGGCCTGCTGAGGTTGAGCGGCTTGATCAGAAGATCCGGATTTCGCTGTCATGCAACTGATCAGGTGAGCGAAGATGAAGTTCATCTCGCTGGGCATCTTGGATTTCTTTATCAGCGTCAGCTTCTTCTCAGGTAGCTTGTCTCTTCCAGTCTCCCAGATGTAACCCATCGCATCAAGGAAAGCAATGATTTCTTCCCTGTCAGCGTGCTTCTTGTGGTCAGGAAATGGAATGAAAGGATTTTCTGAGGTAGCGTTAGGGAATTTCAGAGCTTTACGGATTATTGCGGGGGTTATCTTGATGGTGCCATACTCAGTATCGCTGAGTATGCAGTCGATGGTTTTAGATGGATCTTTGGCTGAGGGTAGGTTGGTGTGTCTGGCAGAGTACCAGAATTGGGATAATAGACGCTGACTGGCAGGAGGTGTGATTGTCAGTGCTGTGTATATGGGGCTATTCTTCAAAAAAATCACAGCGTCGTCTAGATGGGATACCTGCTTCCGAGGAGGAAACTCGAGAAGCGCTGAAAGGTTGTTTGCCTTTGTCCAGTCTAGTTGATCCAGCTCAAACTTAACCTGAGGAGCTTTGGTGATTTCCAGTTCCTCAGAATCACTGGAGATGGACTCAGCGGTAACATTCAGCTTTGAAGTTGCCATTTCACTGTATTATCAGTTCAACCAAAGATGTTAACAAATAAGAAATATCTTAATGTGGAAAGAGAATTTCCATTAAGATTTTTCGAATTTTGTCCATTTCATTCAGACAAAAAAGTCTTAATGAAGATTAGGGTTTTTCTTGTTTTAAAAAAAAACGAATATAACACCTATAAGCCTTGTATTCCAGTTTTTAAAAAAATGGATACGAAAGAAGAACAAGTTTAAGATTTTAGATTTAAAACTTGAAGAACAACCATGAAATGGTTGTGTTTATAAAACCATGAAAGAAAATGATTTTATTTTTGAGTTCTTTTGTTTGATCTTGTGTAAAACAATGATAAGATCGAAAACAAGTTATTTGCATTTGATAAAAGATAAGAACATATTGACCTTGAGTTTGATGAAGAAGATGATGAACAGTTCTTGAAGATCGAGAGCACAAAATGCAACAGTGTTCTTTTCTTGCGGAGAAAGATTGATTCGCATAAAAGACAAATATAAACTTTCAGAGAGTTTATATAGGAAGAGAGTAGAGAGAGAAAAACTTGAGCGGGAAAGTTTTTCATCATGACACGGACACGTGTTTGCATTTGATTGGATAGACAACGAAACGTGCAAACGTGTGTCAGAAAAAGAAACGTGCCTGGTGTTATCCGTTGCAATGACGTCACAAATGTCCTTTCACATTCTTTCGTTGTCTCTGAGGTTTTGAAAGAAAAACTCAGGGACTCTTTGGAAATTATGAAGCACTGAATATAAATATCAGTGAGGGTTTTAAGAAATTTCAAAATATTATTCAGCGATGAAAGAATTTGAAATCTTGCATTTTCATGCGTTTTGTCAGAGAAAACATACCTTGATATCAGTTTAACCCAATTTATTCAGAGAGAAGATGATGAAATGGATTGTACTAGTTTATTTTATCCAGAGCCTATACAAGAATGTATAAACGTATCGCTGATTAAATGTGAACCGCTGAAGATTTATCCTTCAAAGTTCAGCATTCCAAGCTCGCTGATGAGAAAGTTGAATCTTGTCTCATCAAGAGGTTTGGTAAACAAATCAGCTAACTGATAATCAGTTGGGATAAAATGAAGTTCTATATCACCATTCATCACATGATCTCTGATAAAATGATATCTGATTTCTATGTGTTTTGTCTTTGAGTGTAGCACTGGATTGTTTGCTATAGCGATGGCACTTGTGCTGTCGCAATAGATTGGAATTTTGGAGAGCTGAAGATCATAGTCTAGTAGTTGATTTCTCATCCACAAGACTTGAGAACAGCAGCTTCCAGCGGCTACATACTCAGCTTCAGCTGTGGAAGTGGACACCGAGTTTTGCTTCTTACTTGTCCAACTTACCAGCTTTCCACCCAGGAGCTGACATCCTCCTGTGGTGCTTTTCCTATCCATTTTGCAACCTGCAAAATCACTGTCTCAATAGGCGGTTAGATCGAATCCTGAATCTTTGGGATACCAAAGACCTAGATTCGCTGTACCCTTAAGATATCGAAAGATTCGCTTTACAGCTTTCATATGAGATATCTTAGGTTCAGCTTGATATCGTGCGCACAGAAAAGTTGCAAACATAATATCGGGTCGGCTAGCTGTAAGATACAGTAGTGAGCCGATCATCCCACGGTACAGCGTGACATTGACAGGAACACCCTTTGTGTCCTTATCAAGTATCAGCGGTGGTGCCATAGGGGTTTTCATAGCTGAACTTTCAGTTAAGTCGAATTTTTTCAGCATATCTTTAACATACTTTCCCTGATTTATAAAAGTTCCTTTTTCAGTTTGCTTAATCTGAAGACCAAGGAAATATGTTAGTTCACCCATCATACTCATTTTATACTCATCTTTCATTCTATCAGCGAAACGAGTACAAAGCTCAGGGTTAGTAGAACCAAATATAATGTCATCAACATATATTTGAACTAAAATGATATGACCTTTTATTTTTCTAAAAAACAAAGTTTTGTCAATCTTACCTCTCTCAAATTTTTCAAGGTGGAGATACGTAGAAAGAGTGTCATACCATGCACGAGGAGCTTGCTTCAAGCCATAAAGTGCCTTATCCAGCTTATAAACATAACCTGGACGCTTAGGATCTGAGAATCCTGGAGGTTGTTCCACATAAACTTCTTCATTCAGCTTTCCATTTAGAAACGCTGACTTAACATCCATTTGATGTACAGTGAAGTTTTTGTGTACAGCATATGCTAAGAAAAGACGAATAGATTCAAGTCTTGCTACAGGAGCAAAGGTTTCGTCATAATCTATACCTTCCTCTTGTCTGTATCCCTGAGCAACAAGACGAGCTTTGTTGCGAGTTACAGTACCATGTTCGTCCAACTTGTTTCGATAGACCCACTTAGTGCCTATCACTGTTTTGTCAGTTGGTCTCCGAACAAGTTTCCAAACTTTGTTTCTTTCGAATTCAGTCAGCTCTTCTTGCATAGCGCTGACCCAGTTTGGATCTCTGAGGGCATCATCTATTTTCTTTGGTTCAGTTAGAGAAATAAAGTTAACAAATAAACAAATATTACCTGCACTTCTACGAGTCTGAATACCAGCGTTGGGATCACCAAGAATTTGATCGATTGGGTGATTTACAGTCCATCGCTGAGCCGGAGCATGCGTCGCTGACGCAGTCTGAACTGGAGAAACTGAAGATGAGGCTTCAGCTACTTCTGGATAATCAGCTAAGAGAGGAATGCTTGCATTTGTCACTTCATTCACTGATTGCTGAGAAATAGATGGAATTTCTGAGACATTTGGATCAACTACGGGTATAGTGTTTATAGGAACAGCTGAGACCCAAGATGTTTCAGCTTCACTATTCTGCATATTGGGAATGATAGTAGGACCATCATTTTCAGTTGTATGAGTATGAGTAGTGGGAACATCTTCTGAATCACCAAGATGAGAAAACATCCATTGATTCAGTTCTTCTGTATCAGCGTTCGGTTTAGAGTTCGCTGAACGGGATTCGTCAAACGTGACGTGAATAGTTTCTTCTACAGTTTGTCTTCTTCGGTTGAAGACTCTGAAGGCTTTGGAAACTGAGGAGTATCCAAGAAAGATTCCATCATCAGCCTTAGGATCAAACTTTCCAAGGGCATCTCTGTTGTTCAGTATGAAACACTGACAACCAAAGATGTGAAGAAAGCTGATTGAAGGCTTTCTCCCATGAAAGAGTTCATAGGCTGTCTTTTTGAATCTTTTGACTATCAGCGACCTGTTTTGCGTAAAACAAGCCGTGTTGACAGCTTCTGCCCAAAACTGAGTAGGCAGGTGAGAATCGCTGAGCATTGAACGTGCAGCTTCAATAATTGTTCTATTTCTTCTTTCAGCGACTCCGTTTTGTTGTGGTGTTCTCACTGACGAAAAGTTATGAGAAATACCCTTGCTCTCAAGGAAGGAATCAAGAGAACTGTTTTTGAATTCAGTTCCATGATCACTCCTTATTGAGCGAACAGTCATATTGTTCAGAGTTTCCATCTTCCGAACAAAGGTGATGAGTTCTTCAGGGGTGTCACTCTTAGAACGGAGAAACATTACCCATGTATAACGAGAGAATTCATCAACTATGACCAGCGTATATTTCTTTCCAGCGATGGATTGTTTGTTAACGGGGCCAAACAAATCCATATGGAGTAGTTGAAGAGGAGATGACACTGAGGAAACTTGCTTGGACTTAAAGCTTGCCTTGGTCTGCTTCCCTTTTTCACACGCTGAACATAAGGATTCTTTGGCGTATGAATGTTGAGGTAGACCAGTGACTAACTCTTTGGATGAAAGAGTATTCAGTGTCTTGAAGTTGAGATGTGAGAGTCTCTTGTGCCATAGCCAGTTGACATCAGAAGATGCCTTTGAGAAGAAACAGGAGTTCTCAGTGGTTGTTGAGTCCATGTTTATAACGTAAACATTTTCCAAACGATAACCGCTGAGAGCTATCTTCTCCTTTTTGTCAGAGACAAAGCAGGATTCCTTGGTGAAAATCACTTTGTTATCCATGTCGCAAAGCTGACTGATGCTCAGAAGATTATGCTTCAGCCCTTCAACATATGCGACTCTTCTGAAGGATGTTGTACCATTTGAAAGTACACCATACCCTCGGGTGTGTCCTTTTCCATTTCCACCGAAAGTTACAGAGGGACCCTTCTCTTCCTTGTATTCAGCGAGCAGGCTTTTCTTTCCAGTCATGTGTCTAGAGCATCCGCTATCGAGATACCAGATACCCTTCTTAACCTGCAATACAAAGGAAGATTAGTTTTTGTTGGACAACCTAAGGGGGGGGTAAGGTTGTATTTTAAAACTTTTACTTTCAAAAATTCTTTTTACAAATAAATACAGAATAAATAAAGCAGAGTATAAATAAATAAGTATACAACAATTATATAAACAGATATAATTTAAATACACAGAGATTATATAAATAAATATAAATGCAAAGCAGTTTATATAAATAAATATAATATAGCACAGCGGAATAAATAAAGAGATAAGGGATAGAGATACTTGACACAGAGATTTACTGATTTACCACCAACTGTGATAAACCAGCAGCCGAGACACTTCCCGACACGATCCAATAAATGTATTCTTTACGGTAGAAATACAAACCAAATACAGAGCAAAGTAAACGGCTCTCAAGCTTTAGCTTATCGAGATATACAGGATCACACACCCGTTATTCAAAAACTTACAAGAGGAGTATAACTCACAATGGGTAATCACTCTTGTATAATATCTCACACTTGGATATTTTATAAAAAATGTTTTATAAAATATATATATATAAATAAGAGAGCTGAGAGTGGTTGCTGCTTGTTGTTACTGTTGTTGTTGTCTAAGGTCTTCATTACCAGCAAGCATCATTTATACATAGCATCTCCAACGGCATTGTGCAGCCGCGGTATACCGCCAAAAGCATGCGGTATACCGCCGTCAGAAAAGTGCGCTGACACACCAAACGGCTACATGCAAAGTTGACAGGAAAAAGTACCCGCGGTATACCGGCTGGGTCTCGCGGTATACCGCGGTCAGGAAAAGCCACTTCAACCAATCAGAGAAGCACACGAGCCTGTCGCGGTATACCGGCTGTACACCCGCGGTATACCGCCAAAAGTGTACCCGCGGTATACCGGGTATTCCCCACGGTATACCGGCGTCAGAAAAGAACCTTCCAGGACAGCAACCAATCTTGCTGAATCTTCTCAAAAACCTTATTAAAATTAATTGTTGGGTTTTTAGAAATATCCAAGTGGTATATTATTTTAGGGTGTTTATCATTATTAGTTATAAACAATAATGACGACGTAAACACTTCCGTCTTGAACCCTTCAGATTAAATCTTCGTGTTCTTCAACAACTGCACACTTGGATTAAATTGTTAGATAAACAATAATGCGTTGTGTTTGTAATCATCAAAATAAATATATATAAATATATAGAGATGTGGTACACTTGCACCAACAATCTCCCCCTTTTTGATGATGACAAACACAACCGCTAAGCAAGAGCATGTGCGGTTTCTCTCCCCCGTTTGTCGAAACAAAAAGGGTCAAGAAAGACGGTATGCTTCCCCTCGAGAGATGCTCCCCCTCAAAATATGCATATAAATGAGGTAGCATAAACTCATGGGTAAAGAGCTAAAACGCTCCCCCTCAAATTAATAACGATATCAATTTGATTTTATAAAATTTGAGGGATAAAATAAAATGCAAAAAGCAATAGAGACATAAGATATACAAACCAATACGAAACACTTGCACCAAAACGGATCTTAAGGCTTCAATTTTCGGTTAATTTTATGTGAAAAAAAAACCACCACGTATTATGACCTCGTCAGGTAACCACGTATTATAACCTCGGCAGGTAACCACGTATTATAACCTCGGCAGGTAACCACGTATTATAACCTCGGCAGGTAACACGTATTATATCCTCGCCAGGAAACCACGTATTATAACCTCGGCAGGTAACCACGTATTATAACCTCGGCAGGTAACCACGTATTATAACCTCGGCAGGTAACCACGTATTATAACCTCGGCAGGTAACCACGTATTGTATCCTCGCCAGGAAACACCTACAAAAGGCAAAGAAAATATTTCGTGGTACCCTTTTCTTATGGGTCTTTTTAACAGTTAGTATAAAAACATAAACTGCAAAAAAAATATGTTGTCGACATAAAACAAACACGACAAACATACAAAACCATAAAAATGGTTTAAAACCATAAACGCATTCCACCCGGATTATCAACATTAAACATTCCTTTCGGAATCCATTTTCTAACCATTTTAATTTTACGATTGTATTTATCATACACATAAAATGAAGCATTTATATTCGCATTAGGTCTAGAAAAATTATCGTTATACATACGAGCATACGGTTTCCTCCCATAATTCACATTTTTCATTTTTGACATATATGGGGGTTTTTGCACATAGGGTTTTCTCGTTTCAACTTTAGGAGATGCAAAAAATCTTTTAATGGGTTTACACGAACATTTATCAACACATGTATCGGAACCAATGCCTTTTCGGCAATTTATACGATTAGGCATATTTAGCATTTTAAGCACTTTATCATTGCTATTTTGAAATGCATTAGCTAACAGATTATCTTTTTCATATAAATCGCATTTAGCTTTTAAACATGCATTATCATTTTCAAGTATATCGCATTTTGTACATAAAATATTTTCACATGTTCTTTTATCTAAACATGCAATTTTATCATTTAAGACAATGCAAGATTTGCAAACAATATTTTCGCATGCTTTCTTTTCTAAAGTGACAACTTTATCATTTAACTCATTTTTGATTTTATTATCACATGCAATGGTTTGTTTACAATTATTCAACTCATTTTGACATAATAATAATTCTTCTTTTAATTTAGCATTCTCATTTTTATAACTATTTACGAGAACAATCAATTTTTGAAAAGAGACATTTGACATATTAATATCATCATCGTTATCACTACAACTAGAATAACTTGAGTATGAAGTACATACCTCTTTCTCGCAGTCGACGATGAGACACGTTTCTTCATTTCTTTGATCTCGGGTTTCGTCTCTCTTTTCTTTTGAGTTTCCACCATAGGTGACGTTCAAGTTCTCCCAAATATCACGAGCAGTTTCAAAGAGATAAACACGCTCAATATCATCGTTAGTAAGAACCGAAAAGAGAAAATTTTTGGCTTCATAATTTAAACAATAATTAGCCTCATCTTCGTCGGACCATTCCGAGCTAGGTTTTTCAACAACTTTGTTGTTTTGAAATTTTGTGGGTTTGAAATTTCCTTTAATAATAATATCCCAAATTTTTTGATTTATCCCACGAACACAACGTTCAAAAGAATTTGCCCAAAGATCAAAATTTTCGAAATCAATAAGAAGAGATTTAGAAAACCAAGCATTTTGTTGAGCCATAACAAAAACGGATTTTAAAAAATTAAATAGACGATTTTTGAAAGCCCTGCTCTGATACCAAATGTTGGACAACCTAAGGGGGGGGTAAGGTTGTATTTTAAAACTTTTACTTTCAAAAATTCTTTTTACAAATAAATACAGAATAAATAAAGCAGAGTATAAATAAATAAGTATACAACAATTATATAAACAGATATAATTTAAATACACAGAGATTATATAAATAAATATAAATGCAAAGCAGTTTATATAAATAAATATAATATAGCACAGCGGAATAAATAAAGAGATAAGGGATAGAGATACTTGACACAGAGATTTACTGATTTACCACCAACTGTGATAAACCAGCAGCCGAGACACTTCCCGACACGATCCAATAAATGTATTCTTTACGGTAGAAATACAAACCAAATACAGAGCAAAGTAAACGGCTCTCAAGCTTTAGCTTATCGAGATATACAGGATCACACACCCGTTATTCAAAAACTTACAAGAGGAGTATAACTCACAATGGGTAATCACTCTTGTATAATATCTCACACTTGGATATTTTATAAAAAATGTTTTATAAAATATATATATATAAATAAGAGAGCTGAGAGTGGTTGCTGCTTGTTGTTACTGTTGTTGTTGTCTAAGGTCTTCATTACCAGCAAGCATCATTTATACATAGCATCTCCAACGGCATTGTGCAGCCGCGGTATACCGCCAAAAGCATGCGGTATACCGCCGTCAGAAAAGTGCGCTGACACACCAAACGGCTACATGCAAAGTTGACAGGAAAAAGTACCCGCGGTATACCGGCTGGGTCTCGCGGTATACCGCGGTCAGGAAAAGCCACTTCAACCAATCAGAGAAGCACACGAGCCTGTCGCGGTATACCGGCTGTACACCCGCGGTATACCGCCAAAAGTGTACCCGCGGTATACCGGGTATTCCCCACGGTATACCGGCGTCAGAAAAGAACCTTCCAGGACAGCAACCAATCTTGCTGAATCTTCTCAAAAACCTTATTAAAATTAATTGTTGGGTTTTTAGAAATATCCAAGTGGTATATTATTTTAGGGTGTTTATCATTATTAGTTATAAACAATAATGACGACGTAAACACTTCCGTCTTGAACCCTTCAGATTAAATCTTCGTGTTCTTCAACAACTGCACACTTGGATTAAATTGTTAGATAAACAATAATGCGTTGTGTTTGTAATCATCAAAATAAATATATATAAATATATAGAGATGTGGTACACTTGCACCAACAGTTTTGCTTGGGTACCCACTTCACCATGTATACGCGTTTGTCAGTGGAAGTGGTTGGAATGGGTTCAGCAGTCTTCGCAGCATTTGAAGATTCAGCTTTGTCTTTCTTCACTTTGGTCAATTTCTTGACCTCAGTGGTATGAGTCACCTTGACCTGACTTGCAACTGGTTTGGTCTTCTTTGGTGCTATCTTCACCTTAGCTATCTTATCAGCTTTGGTGGCTGTGGGACACTTACTTGCAATATGATCGGTAAGTCCACAGTGATAACATTTCCTATAACTAAAATTAGTTCTAGGACCACTTGTGTGCTGAGCTTTTAATTTGGAATTAGAAGTGCCAGCACCAAGTACACTATTGGTTTTTGAAATAGGACGAACATTCAGTTCTTCAGATTTCTTACCAAGGACATCTACTCTGAGTCTAGGAGTAGGTCGCTGAACTGATCCAGAGGTCTGATTTCTAGAACCAGATGAATGAATCACTAAGGCTTTGGAAGCATTCAGCTTAGGTACTAAAGTACCCTTCTGAGGATTTTGATAAATTACAATTCCTTTACCTTTATCTTTAGAGACAGAGGTAGGTTTTGAATAAACCATTTTCTCCTTACCTTTTGAGGAGGTAGGAGTTTCCTCAGGGATTGGTGTAATCGACGAGGAGTACTGAGATGAAGAAGTGTCAGCTACTGAGGATACGAACGTTCCAAATTTAAGCATTGAACGTTCAGTGGTTGGTATTGGAGTATCATATTTATAACCCAGACCACGTTTATCACTCAGAGGAATCTGAGCCTTAATTATCTCAGTGATCTTTGTTGAAGAATTACACCATCCTTCAACAGTAGCTTGTTCAGCTTTTAATGCAGCGATAGCTTCCGCTCGTTCAATTTTGACTAGCTGATTTAAATGGACTTGATCTTTAAAATCTTCTTCAAATTTAGAAAGCTTTTCTATTTGAAGGTGGCAATTTTTAAGCTTTTCAGCGAGATCAAGATTTTGGTTTTCAACCACAGCTTTGCCGTTCATGGCTTCGTATAAGCTTCTAGTCAGTAGTTCGATTTTACGGAGACTATCAGCTTCATCAATATTTACAATATTGGTAAAGAAGGAAGGTGATACCTGAATGGCAGATGTTGAAGTGGAGGGTATGTCTGAACTTTCTTCCTCTTCTTCAATCTTGGCCATGAGACATTGATTTGCTTCATCATCTTCAGAATCAGATGATGAGGCTTCTTCATCAGAAGCAGCCCAATCATAGTCAGCCATTAGGCCTTTTCCCTTCTTCTTAAAGCTTTTCAGCTTTGCATACTTCTCCTTCAGCTTTAAGTATTTGTCGTCTTTATTCCTTGGAACAAAGGATTTCTTTGTAAAGGCTGAAGGTCTCATGATTTTCTTTGACCTGCACTCGTTAGCGAAATGACCTGTCTTTTCGCAGTTAAAACAAGTAGCAGTAGCCTTATCAACAAAAGCTGATGACTTAGGCTTGTCAGCTATAGAAAGAGTTTTGTTCTTTCTAAACATTTTCTTCTTGGCGAATCTCCTGAACTTTTTAGTTAGGAGAGCCAAGGATTCATCATCTGAAGAATCAGAATCTGATGATCTTTCAGAGTTACTTTCTAACTCAGTGATAGTGACCACGGGTCGCTGAGTAGAAGGTTCCTCTGAGATTAAAGCAACAGGGGTGCTTTTGGAATCTTTTACAAGATTCTTCTTAAGATGGCTAGATTGCTCATGATTCAGCAATGTGCCATATAAGGTAGCGAGTGTCATTGATCTTAGATCTTTTGACAGCTTGAGACACATGGAATAATTGTCCCAGCTTTCAGGTAAACATTCTAATAACTTTGTCAGAACTTCAAAGTTAGAATATTCCTTACCAACCGTTTTAAGATCTATAATTAAGCAGTTAAAACGTTGATGTACTTCAGAGAGAGTTTCATTCTTACCAGAGATGAAACTTTCGTATTGTCTTACCAGGTTGATCTTTCTTGAATCCTGGACTTCAGACGTTCCTTCATACTGAACACATATTGTGTCCCACATGGCCTTCGAGGATTTCAGGTTCATGACGGAATGGTAGACTTCGTCAGGAAGGGCCATGGATAGTATGGATCTGGCTTTTGTATCTATAGCCACTTTCTTCTTGTCTTCATCGGTCCAATGATGGATTTCCTTTGGAATCAGCCTTTCTGGAATAGCAGCTCTAGTTGCAGTGGCTGGAACGGCAGGATCAATCGTTACAGGGATGTGTGGACCGTTTTCAAGATAGTAAGGTATAGTAGGGTCTACACCTTCTAAGAAGAGTGTCATCCTATTTTTCCATAAGTTGAAGTTGTCTCTGGAAAATCTAGGGGGTTTTGCAAGAGAACCATTGTCGATATAGTGAGTGTTTGTGTTTGAGTTGGCCATTTTCAGATAATAGCAAGGAAGAGAAAATATCTTAGATTAGATCTTGTTTATGAGATTAAACAAATATGCTCTGATACCACTTGTTGGTCCCGAAAGGCTTAAACAAGTTTGTAGAAGGGGGGGGGGGGGGGGGGGGGTTGAATACAAACACACTATTTTACTTTTCTAAATTGTTTATTGATAAATCATTAACAATTTACAGCTTGTTGCGGAAACAAGATTAAGGATAAACCTAAATCTAAACAAGTTGGAACACTAAGGTTTTCTTGCACTAAGAAAGATAAGGAGATTACTAATAAAATCCTATCTTGAGAGATTTGAACTTGTCCAGAGTTAGCAAGTTACTTCAAATGAAGTGAGTTCATCTCTTTATATACTGCATGCATTTAATGCAATCCAGTATATACTTTACACGTGTCATTAGCGGATTGGTTGCATGTCATTGACCTTTGATGACAACCTTAGTAGCCGCATGAATGAACAGTGTAGTATCAGAGTGGTTGTACGATTTCAGATTTTCGGAGGTTCTTTTCTGACATTTCGTACGGTGGCGTGCAAGGGAGGTTAAGACAAAAGTACTTTGTACGGAGGACTTCATGATCAGCTTTCGTTGATTCAGCGATTATCATTTACTATTCAGCAGATGATAAAGTTCAGCGATAGCTGAAGTCTTGTACTTGATACTTCACGTTGAGTGGACAAATCTGAGTCTTCGCTGATCCGCATCAGTTCATTAGGAGACTTGTCGCTGGTTCTTGAGCTTGATCTTCGACTTCAGCGTAGAACCTTTGTTGACGTGAATCTTGTCTTCAGGGATCATAAGTAAACAACTAACTTATCAGCGATCACCATAAGGACTGAACAGACTCAGCGATATGGTGAACAGTGTTCGCTGAATGTTTAATCTAAAAGTGCGAGAGTTCCTATCAGCAGTACTGTAAGATCTTAGTACTTATCAGCGATAGTGAAACTCTGATACATATTGTTTACTTACAATTTTCACTAAGTATTTAAGATAGGGTCATTATCAAATCACTGAGGGTTTGGATCAACATGGGCTACCAAGACTTAGGCTAATCTTGGCCTTCAATTTGGATCAAAAGTCGAAGGTCTCCTTGGATACTTGATGGCGTGATGAGAGATTGTTTCCGACAGGATTTTATCAACCCATTAAAAGCATCATAGAACATTTTGGACCTGCATCTTGTGATCGGTCCAATATGCCATTTCAACGGATCTTCGTCAATCGGGTCTTTGGATGTGCTCACATCATTCCCCCTCTCTTCAAAGTGATCTGTCCTCAAATCGTCACCTGCATTGAAAGGACTCAAATCAGAAACGTTGAATACATCATGCACATTATACTCAACAGGCAAGTCAAGTTTGTAAGCATTGTCATTAATTTTCTGCATGACTTGGAATGGCCCATCCCCCCTTGGCATCAGTTTTGACTCCCTTTTAGTTGGAAATCGTTCTTTTCTCAAATGAAGCCACACCCAGTCTCCAGGTTCAAATGTGACCTTTCTTTTGCCATTGTTTGCTTGTTGCTCATACTTCTTGGTGCGCTCTTCAATGTTGCTTCTTGCCTTCTCGTGGATCTGTTTAACAAATTCAGCTTTCTTTTTGCCATCTAAATTCACTTGTTCACTCAAAGATAAAGGAGTTAAATGCATTGGAGTTAATGGTTTAAAACCGTACACAATTTCAAAAGGTGAAAACTTGGTAGCAGAATGAACATGACGATTATATGCAAATTCAACATGAGGCAAGCATTGCTCCCAAGTTTTGACATTTTTTCCAATTATGGTTCGCAATAAAGTACCAAGAGTGCGGTTTACAACTTCTGTTTGCCCATCAGTTTTGGGGGTGACAAGTTGTTGAAAACAAGAGTTTTGTTCCCAATTTCCCCCACAAGGTTTTCCAAAAGTAACTCAAAAATTTGGTGTCTCGGTCCGAGACAATGGTTCTTGGCATCCCATGCAACCTCACTATTTCTTTGAAAAACAAATCAGAAATATGTGATGCATCATTAGTTCGATTGCATGCAATGAAATGAGCCATTTTAGAGAACCTATCACCAACCACAAAAATTGAGTCTTTACCACCTTTGGTTTTTGGCAAACCCAAGACGAAATCCATTGAAAGATCAACCCATGGTTCACTTGGTATAGGCAATGGAGTATATAAACCATGAGGTTGAACTTTTGATTTTGCCTGTATGCAAACAATACAATTTTCACATATTTTGCCAACACCGACCTTCATTTTTGGCCAATAAAAGTGTTCTTGCAAGATTGACAAAGTTTTTGCCACGCCAAAATGACCCATAAGGCCACCACCATGTGCTTCCCTAACCAAAAGTTCTCGCAAAGAAGAGTTAGGGATGCAAAGCCTTGATTCTTTAAACAAAAACCCCTCATGTATGAAGAACTTTTCAAAAGAAGATTTTCCACACGTTTGAAAATTTTGCCCAAAATCAACATCATCGTGGTACAAATATTTGATTTGTTCAAATCCAAGAATTTTATAGTCAAGAGAAGAGAGTAAAGAGTATCTCCGTGAAAGTGCATCAGCAACAATATTTTCCTTACCTTTCTTGTACCGGATGACATAAGGAAATGTCTCAAGAAACTCAATCCACCTAGCATGCCTTTTGTTCAACTTGTGTTGCCCTTTTAAGAATTTCAAGGATTCATGATCAGAATGAATTACAAATTCTTTGGCCCACAAATAGTGCTGCCATGTTTTTAATGCACGAACCAATGCATATAATTCTTTGTCATAAGTGGGATAGTTCAAAGTCGCCCCATTCAGTTTCTCACTAAAGTATGCCAATGGTTTACCTTCTTGCATCAAAACTGCACCAATTCCAACACCTGATGCATCACACTCAATTTCAAAGGTTTTATCAAAGTTGGGCAAAGATAACAAAGGAGCACGAGTTAATTGAAACTTAAGTTGTTCAAAAGCTTGCTCTTGTTCTTTGCCCCATTTGAAACCAACATTCTTTTTAATGACTTCGGTGAGTGGTGATGCCAAAGTGCTAAAGTTTTTGACAAATCTACGATAAAAACTCGCAAGACCATGAAAACTTCGCACTTCACTTACACTCTTTGGAGTTGGCCAATCTTGGATGGCCTTTACCTTTTCTTCATCGACAGAGATTCCTTGTGAGCTCACCATGTATCCAAGAAAAACAAGATGATTGGTACAAAAGGTGCACTTCTTCACGTTTGCAAAGAGCTTTTCCTTTCTAAGCACACTCAAAACAGAAGTTAGATGTTCAAGATGATCATCCAAACTCTTGGAGTAAATCAAAATATCATCAAAGTAAACAACCACAAACTTTCCTATGAATTCTCGCAAAACATGGTTCATTAATCTCATGAAAGTACTAGGAGCGTTAGTTAAACCAAAAGGCATCACTAACCATTCATATAAACCATGTTTTGTTTTGAAAGAAGTTTTTCACTCATCACCCTCTCTCATTCGAATTTGGTGATAACCACTTTTCAAATCAATTTTCGAAAATGACTTTGCACCATACAGTTCATCAAGCATATCATCTAACCGAGGAATTGGATGACGATACTTTACCGTCATATTGTTGACGGTGCGACAATCCACACACATCCTCCATGAACCATCCTTCTTTGGTACTAACCAAACTAGAACAGCACATGGACTCATGCTTTCTCGAACCAATCCTTTGGCAAGTAATTCTTCAACTTGTCTTTGTAACTCCTTGGTTTCTTCTAGACTTGTTCTATAAGCTGGTTTATTTGGAATGGACGCTCCAGGTACAAAGTCAACTTGGTGTTCAATCCCTCGAATTGGTGGAAATCTATCGGGAACTTCTTCCGGAAACAAGTCTTCAAATTCCTGCAAGACAGACATGACCTTGCTCGGAATGCTACCGGCCAAGTCATTAGTGGCTAATTGGGCTTCTTTGAACAAAAGAAGCACAAAAAGCATTTCAGAATTTAAGGCTTCTTTGATCTCACTCTTTTTAGCCAAAGCACAATATTGACTATTTTTTTCCGTCAAATATTTTTTTATCTTCTCCTTTTTCTTTCGAGCCTTGTTCATTATTTTCTTTTGGCTCTTTCATTTTTTCGCATCTTTTTGCAGTTTAACTTGATCTTCATAAACCTGACTAGGTGACATGGGTACAAGAGTTACGGGTTTGGCTTTATGTACAAATGTGTATTTGTTGGTAAAACCGTCATGCTTTACATGTTGATCATATTGCCATGGCCTCCCAAGCAGCATATGACTAGCTTGCATAGGTACAACATCACATAAGACTTCATCTTCATATTTACCTATGCGAAATGAGACCAAAACCTGTTTTGAAACCCGTACCTCACCACTATCATTAAGCCATTGAAGTTTGTATGGATTTTGATGCTTCGTCGTAGGTAGACCAAGCTTTTCAACCATAGATGAACTAGCCACATTAGAACAACTCAGCCCATTAATGATAACACTACATACCTTGCCTTCAACGTAGCATCGAGTGTGAAAGATGTTCTCCCTTTGTGCATCATCAACTTCCTTGGAATGAGCACTTAAGGCTCTTCTCGCCACCAACAAGTCTCCTTGGACAGCAAACTCTTCATCATTATCCGAACCCTCGGGAGTGTTCATAAAATCTGATTTATCTGTCTCGATTTCTCCGTCTTCTCTAATCACCATGGCAAGCTTGTTTGGACATTGACTTGCAATATGACCCCTTCCTTGACACTTAAAACACTTTATGTCACGATTCTTAGGAGTATAAGAATCAGATTTTCCTTTTGAAGTGTTTATATCTTTAGAACCAGATTTAGGATTAGAAGATGAAGAAGATGCGTTTTCAAATTTCTTTGAAGAACTAGTCTTCCAACTACTATTTCGTGATCCTCCCCCTCTCTTAAGTTGTTTCTCAATTTTAACAGCCATATGAACCATATCCTCAATTTCAACATAATGGTACATTTCAACACGATCTCTTATTTCAAAATTTAAACCATGTAAGAACCTGGCCATTGTAGCTTCTCGATCCTCCTCAATGTTGGCCCTTATTATGATAACCTCCATCTCCTTAAAGTAATCCTCAACACATTTGTTTCCTTGCTTTAGATTTTGAAGCTTGTTGTGAAGATCACGGAAGTAGTGGCTAGGCACAAAACGTCTTCTCATGACCATCTTCATTTCCTCCCAACTCTCGATAGGTCTTTCTCCATTCCTTCGCTTGCTAATAAGAAGTTGATCCCACCATGTTAGTGCATCATCAGAAAACTCAATGACAGCAAGTTTTACCTTCTTTCGATTGGAGTATTCATGACAGTCAAATATGAACTCCATTTTTGTCTCCCAATCGAGGTATGCTTCCGGATCTGACTTTCCTTGAAAAGAAGGGACTTTCATCTTTATGGAACTCAAATTGTTGTCTATACGTCGCCTCCTCCTAGCCGATCTCCTTTCAAATTCCCTATCCCATTCATCGCTTCTTTCATCCTCATTCATAACGGAACCTTCACGAGATGGCTGCCTTCGTGCATTTGCTTCTATTCGATCCATTCTTTCATGAACTTGGTTGAATTCATTTGTCATCATCCGCTGCATTTCATCCATTAGGGCTTGGATTTGTAGGTTCGGAAGAGGTTTTTCATCCCCCATCTTAAAATTCTGCAAAAATAAGATTAGGTCCTTACAAAACTCCCTCACGTGTTTCTCTAAAAAAATGATTCAACCCTCGGTATCTCACAAATGGCTTTTACCCTCTATTGATCTCACCACACAGCCTTTTACCACTCTTTTAAATCTCTTAAAGTTCTAAAAGAACTAAAGAAACAATTATCAAGTTTGGCTTGTGGCCTTGAGGAATTCAAACTTACCAACCAACTTGAACTATGATATATCAAATAATCACGATATAACAAGAAGATTTTGTACTTCACTTTTTGTGTTTATCTTTTTTTTTTGCTATTTTTTCTTTTGTTGCTTTTTTTGCCGATATTTTTTTGTTTTTTTTACTCGGCCTTTTTATTTTTTTTCTTTTTTGCAAGGAATTATATACTACTAGAAATTGGAGAAAGAAATGTAGAAGAGCAAAAATTGATGACTTAAGTTCAATCGTCACTAGTAGGAACCAAGCCAACTTATGACAAGACCCGCTACCAGTACGTGATTCTTGGATCTCAAGAGAAAGAAATTAACAAGATGAAAAAGTAGAAAAGAAATGAATGCAAACCAATAGCGCCGACTCTGATACCAAATGATGTGATTTTTCCCGACCGTCTATTGGTTGCCCAAGATAGTAGTGGTGGAACCGCGACCCGTTGTCTATAAGGAGACAAGAACCTTGGTATAAGATACGCCACAATCAACCCACCAAGCTGATTGATAAGTATTGAACGCCACAAGCAAGAAGACTTGATAAGTTCTAAAGTTCACAAAGAACTAAAAGAGTTTAAAACTCACAATATGGTTCAAATCAAGGATGTCTCCAAAAGATTACAAAAACACCATATTTATAGGACTCAAAATACTTATCAAAAGACTCAATTTAATTCTAGACTTTAATTGAAGCAACTCTTAAATATCTTGTGATAAATAGCTTCATAATGATAGGAACCTTCAAAATGCCTTCCAAATTCAATGAGATGAGTTACTTGAACTTGGATATTTTATTGGGCAGATTCATGGACGTCCTTCCCTCTTCATTTTGGGCTTGAATCCTTCTTGGATTGTTGTAATAAGACTTCTCTTTAAGTGGGCTTTGATTTGAGTCCATTTGGACTTGAAATGAGTGACTTATGGCTTAAACATGGGCCATATGTGGACTTGGCCGAATTTTCTTGGATTTGGGTGATCTAGAGATGAATTAACCACAACTTGGGCTACCAAGACTTAGGCTAATCTTGGCCTTCAATTTGGATCAAAAGTCGAAGGTCTCCTTGGATACTTGATGGCGTGATGAGAGATTGTTTCCGACAGGATTTTATCAACCCATTAAGAGCATCATAGAACATTTTGGACCTGCATCTTGTGATCGGTCCAATCTGCCATTTCAACGGATCTTCGTCAATCGAGTGTTTGGATGTGCTCACATCATGTTAGTTGACAAAGATTAGTTAAATGATGGTTAACTTCTAATTCAGAACAAGTTCTTGACCAACTGTTATTCATTGTAGTAGTAGCAAAATAGGTGCAGCAAGCCACATTAGTT
Source organism: Saussurea involucrata (assembly GCA_033807775.1). NCBI lineage: Eukaryota > Viridiplantae > Streptophyta > Magnoliopsida > Asterales > Asteraceae > Saussurea > Saussurea involucrata. The sequence continues at coordinate 173,988,785 of CM066320.1, read as the reverse complement.
CTTGACCAACTTTCATTACTTTGTCCTTTTCTTTTTTCCAATTGGAGCATTTTGTTTTTGCTGCTTGCAAAGAAGACATGGATTACATACCCACATTTCATTGCTTGAATTTTCTTACATGTTCAAATGTTGAATCATGATGATTTGAACTTTTAAAGTTGTACCAGTCCATGACAATTTTAACTTTTAATGTTGTGCCAGTCCACATAATTTATATTTTTTATCCCTACTTTTTTGGTTTTGACTTTCGTATTCTTATTATTTTTATTTTGGTGCTAAACTAATTATGGATGAATGAGAATCTTTGTTAATGTTTCAAAATTCACATGCAGGTTGGGCGAGTCAAGAAATTAAATTAATGACATGAACAATGGAGAGTTCACTAAGCATGTTTGTAAAAGGAAAATGAGTTGTCTTTGAGGTTTGAAATTTTGTTGCATTAAGGTGTACATGTGTTAGAGATATGTCCTATATTGAATTGTGAGGGTTAGGTTGTTTGTCTTAGCTTCATGTTAAAGTTTGGACTCACAAAAATTGGGACATTGTGTGGTTTTAGTTTTAAGGATCATCACTCATCAGGATCTTGGGGTTGTGAGTGGAGTTTTCTTTTGTTCTTTAAAGACTATGCGTCTATTGTGTTTACATTTGATTTTTTTTTAATTCCTGTTCATATATTGGTTTTGTGGGTTTGGATCTGATTTTTGGAGGGATAAGGCTGTTGACCAATTTTTGGAATTTTAATGCTATTTGTTTGAATTTGGCTGCTGTCCAACATTGATCAATCTTGGTGTTCATTGTGTTCTTCTGTTGGCTGTTGTTGGCTTGCAACTGTTCATGTAAATCTGTTTGATGCATAATGACATTCTGGTTGGAGTTAGTTTCCCTTTGTATTTTAGTTTTCTAATGTTACATATATATTCTAAATGAGATTTCGCTAATTAACTTCTTGAAAACAGGTTGATGGTAAAATGGTAAAGGTTCAAATTTTGTTAAGAAAATATATATGTTTGTTTGTGTTTGTTCATTCGGTTGCTAAACGAATATAGAAAGAAGCTTGTTGGCATCCATTTACTGTGTATTACCATTTGTAGAATTGTAGTTGCTTATTACATTGTACCTGTTTGTAGTTTGTAAATACCCAAAGTGTAAAAATCTAACGATGACATTTTGTTGGATATCCGTAAGTATAAAGTTGTGCCGTTTTTTGTGCTACTTCCTTATCTCTTATATTTTTGTAAAGGGATCATGAGAATAGCAAATAACTTATTCGATTTCAGCTGGTACATCTACTTCCTATTTGAATGAGTTTTTATAGTTATTTAGCAGTCTTACTTGCTTCACCAAATTAGATGATTTATGATCATTTCTTTCGGGAAAGACTGCGATTGACTTGTAATGTTCGTCTCTTGGATGCGCTCGCTTATGAATACAAATGTTCATGATATCATGCAAAACTGGCCTGGTGTGTCTTCTGCAGAGATTTGATTCTGCACAATTTTTAGAATCACCTGTCTTTTGTTGATCTTGAATACTATTTTCATAAGGATGACAAATACGAGTTTAACGACCTGATATGCATATCTCAAGAATGAATTAATAAATATATGGAGCTTATATAACGCTCCTTATTGACCACAAGTTGCCTGCATTGCTTTTTGTGGAAGGTAACAAATGCATGTGACTTCCAAAGTTATACTGTTAACTGTTAAGTTGTGTGACATTTTTCTTCAAAGGCACTCTAATAATTGAAGTGCAAAGTTTCAACAACATTGTAGCATTTTTTTTGTTTGTTGTAGAGAAATATGCAAAGCTTTTCGTTTTGAAACACATTTCCTCATGACTTTTTACCACTACCGTTTGTTTATCAATGGTTTCATTGTGCCTCCGTTTCGTCTCCTTTTCTTTTAGCTCATGTTATTGCCTCATTCGTTCTAAAATAATTGTCTATATTTTCTATTTTAAGGCGCTTACCGGTAAGAGGCAACAATTTCACTTAACTTAACGGGTAAGATTTTAGTTCATTAAAACAACATCATATTCAACAATTTATCCGATTAGCACTTACCAGGTAAGACTCTTGGTCTTTGTCATCGCTCTTACCCGATAAGATTTTCAATCTTGTTCATGTTCATTGGATAAGGTAAAGTAACCCAGTAAACATTTACCAAAAGTATTTGGTAAACAACCCCTTAATTTGTCAGAAATAAGTGTCTACTTTAAAAAAATAATTGTCTAATTTTCTATTCTCCTCTTAATTAGATTGAGAAGATTTCGAACTCCATTAATTAGTAAAGGTGTCATTTAGATAACTAAAAATGTAAAAGTTACAAATTCCTAAAAAATTACTTTTCCACTATGGACATTTGTTTTGAGACGAAGGGAGTAACATTTTATTATTGTTGCATTTGTTTGTCTCTCCCTAAAATTTGGGTTTAAACAACTTGTACATGCTTAGCTAGCTATATGGAAAACAAAGCTAGCAAATGAGCCCATGTTTGTCATTCGAACTTATAATACACTTTGGGATTGTGCGCCACTAGATTCTTAAGGAGCTTAGGAAAAATAGTTTATGCCGTTCTCTGAAGCGCCTTGACCTTGTCGGCCCCACGTTCATAATATATAAACTAGAAGAAAATTATGCATACCGCCGCTTTGTACAGGTACACTGCTAGTATGTATATATATATATATATATATATATATATATATATATAATTTCAAAATAAATAAAATAAGATATTATTCTATCATTTGATCTATTTAATTTTTTTAAATATATTATATTAAATAAAAATTTAGTTTATTGTTTTATTGCAATGATGAAAAAAGATATGGTTTTATTGTTTTAATGTAATTAAATTTAATTTAAACAAATCAAATCATATAAACAGTATCTTATTTTATTTAGAGTGAATAAAATAAGATATGATTTTATGCTTTGATTTGTTAAATTAAAATTTTAATTATGTTAAAAACAATTTAGTTTCAATAGTTCTTTTTCTATCATTGCAATAAACAAGCTTAATATTGATATTTTAACATCAAAATTTTTGAAAACAACTAAGAAATAAACTTCAATTTTATCATCCTAACCAAATGAAAGATTCAAACAAACTATCATCTTTGTAACTTAAAATTGAACAAATTTCTAAACTTCAACCATGTTTTCATACCCAATTAGGCAAAATACTAAAACAAAAAATTTAAAACGTATTTAATATAATTAATTTAATATATATATATATGGGTGTATAGAAATAATATTTTTATTTTTTTCATAGGAAAAAGACCAAAGAATAAGCAAAATGGCTAAAATGATCCTTGAATACCACAAGGACCAAATCCATAATAAACATACCATAGGGACCTTAGTCAAAAAAATCATCAAATGAACTAAGTTCTAATACCATGGTATAAGAGGAATATTTGTGCATACGTGTTTGGAGAAATAAGTTGGGTTTGAAATTGAATTTGAGAGAAGCAAGTAGGAGAATAGAAGATGTATGAAAAGAGCCCTAAATAACAGATTAAAACGCCTCTGGGCTTCTATGCCACCTGGGCATAGGGTTATACACATTCTCAAGGAGTCATTTGAACGTATCTAAATAGATACTATGTTTACATATGGATCCCTACGTCGTTACATTCCATTTAGGATTAGGAATAGGCGTAATCGGACCTGCTTTGTATGCAACTCAGGCCCGCGTAGGAAAGTGGTCACAAAACCTGGATTTAGAGCATTTCCAACGGAGGTTCTTATAAGAATATTCTTTTTACTTTTTTTGTTATCAATTCATCTCCAACTCATTAAATTAAGAACTCTCTTAAATATCTACAATGATAGTTCTTATAAGAACCTCTTTTTGTGGGTCTCATTGATTCTTTCAACATCAATAATAATTAAATAAGTTATATTAATAATTTTGAAGTAAGCAAAATAAAATAAAAAATAAGGAAAATGTTACTTTCTTACAAAGTTCATGGTAAGAACCAAGGTTCTTATTTAAGAACATAAAGGAGTTTGAGTTCTTATAAGAACTCTCTATAATGGTAGTTTCTACAAGATAGAGGAGTTTGAGTTCTTATGAGATACATGAGAACTCGTTATCAATCGTTGGATGAGAAATGGATAAACATTAGAATAAGATGCACAGAGATAAGATACAACAAGATACATGATCCGATTCTCTTCTAAGCCACAATAAAGTGATCAACGGTTCTAATCCACTTATCACGTTTTTACAGTAACCTCAACTTCTCACACGATCCTTCGCCTATATGTATATGAGTATACACACTTCACAACAGCTGCAGCATATTTCCTTCACAAGATGGTCCTGCTGCACCTTTCGAATTCGATATCTCATCAGAACTACTGCTCGAACACGACCCTTGCCTATCGTTCCGATTCAAGCTCGATTCTTGGCTCATCTTCTGCATCGATGTCATCAGCTCGGCTGGAAAATTCAAAAGAGCCTTAGCACCTCTCATTTCAAACGCAGCTCGATCATAAGCCAACGCCGCATCCTCAGCCGTCTCAAACGTCCCCAACCATACTCTTGCACCATGCCGATTGGAATCACGAATCTCGGCTGCAAATTTACCCCATGGACGACGCCTTACCCCTCTGTAGTGCTTACTCTTGCTTATAACACGAGTCGGTTCAAGGGCATTTTTGGAAACACTAGTGGCGCCTTGCCGTCTTGCGCCGAAGCCGACGATGGAGTTGGCTTCATGAAGGACTTGATAGAGCACCATATCTTGTGAATCATTCTCGTTTAAGGGTAACTCATGGCCGCTAGAAGTTGGTTCCATTTTTGTTTCTTGGTAACTTGAAAAGTTGAATCTTGTATTTAAGGTTTTGGTTTGGTTTTGTTTGGTGAAAAGATGAAGAAAGATTAAAGAAAGAAAAAATTGTGCAAATAAATTAATGGGGGTTCTAGAAGCCATCATGTATTATTGTTTGAATATTCATATGGAAACTTAAATAGAGGTTTACTTGCCCCTAAACTTTTATCATTTTACGTAAAAGATCCCTCGTATATGACAACCAGGGCCGTTCCTGACATATTGTAGGTCATGAGCGAGATGTAAAAATGGGTCCTCGATAAGTACGATTTTTTTTTTCAATATGTTGTCTTTTATCATTAGAAATAACATTTGAGTTCAAGAAATATTAATAAATCATATAAAACTGTTTTCTGATAATTCCTAGACGCAAAATTCAATCAATAATTATTTCTAAATTAATATTATCTATCATATCATTTTTACCTAGCATCATAAATTCGTTCCATCGCCAAACACGTCATATGATATACCTTTAATATATAGACCGACATCATTTTATGTCACAATAATGACTATTCAGAGTAACACTATATGCAAATTAATATAAATCGGTTGGGTTCCATATCACCTCACATTAATGTTTTCACCATTTTAAACTTTTAGGGTTAATACATACATTTACGAACCATCAATCTTAGAATCAAAACTTCATGTTGGTTATAACTTGAGATCTTATTCTTGTTGTAGATATAGAAAAATACTTAAATTTTGCATTCAATATTAGGTAATAAGAGCAACTCCAACAGCTTCCCCAAAATGGGAAAAATGAAGAAAATTGGGATTTTAGGCTAATCTTGTGCTCCAACAGCTTCCCCAAAACTATCCCAAAAATGGAGAAAGTTGGAGAGAGAAGGTTTTTTTCTCTAAATATGGAGATCACTCCAAAAATGATTACCAAGTGAGATGACCAATATGAAGCTTTAAAAATAAATATGTAGAGAAAGAAATAATATTTTAATAGATAAATGAAATATTTTAATATTTTAATTAATGTTGGATTCTCCAAAATAAAGAAGCTGTTGGAGATGAATGTGTATTTTTTTGGGGATTTTGGTTTTTGGTTCCCCATTTTGGAGAAATTATTGGAAAACTGTTGGAGATGCTTTAAGGAAGTCCATAATGTATGGAAAGACGAGATTAGTTTTGAAATCCTAAATATAGATATATGATGGATAGTCCCAAATGGTTGGTAATTTTTTCAAAAAGAATGAACTTTCTTAGTTAATAACAATAAATCTATTATATTCTAATATATATGTTTGAGCCTTTAATATAATGTCAAATTCTTTTTGAATCTTATTAGACACTAAAAAAAAATTGTGTCTTCTTTTTAGTATATAGTACATACTAAAAAAATTTGAGCCCCTAATTTTTGTGTGCCGTTAGTTAATATAACGTTAAATTATTTTTGGGTGCTATTAGATATTAAAAAAAAATCGTGCTCTCTTATTGACTAATTTTTTTGAACTACAATTATATGTTATATAGTATATAGTACTAAAAAAGTTTGGGCCCTATTTTTTGTGGGGCCTGGGCGTGTGCCCGACCCTCCCTTCCCCTGGCACGGCCCTGATGACAACAACGCCTGCATGCATGATATACATAACGTCTTGAAAAGAATATTATTCTTTTAATTAACTTGATAAAAACATATACCTTTTGGTACTTTTATAACACTAGCTATGTAATTTTATTAGAATATCGTCTTTTAGTTAGATGGAGTACACGTGACGTTTGATTCGTTGGCAATTCGATAGAAATTCGAAGAATTGGAACGACCAATACCATTGACTAAATTTCATTGTTGTATTTGGTTCATTCTATGAGTTTTCTTGATTCCACAAATGACGGAAAGTAAATTCCTTCAGTTCTGAGAAAGGGATTTAAATTCCTCCGTATCATCTTTTAAGAAAAACTATTATACTATATATTACTCCATTCTATTTCCATATATATCACCACGATAGATGTTACCATTGTCGTTGCCGTCACCATCGTCGTCGCTGCCACGACCACCACCACCCGTCGTCATCGCCCCCGACGCGCGCACCACCATCCTTAGTCACCGTCGCCGCCATCATCGTTGTTACCACTTTCGTCTGTAAATGAAGCCCCACTCATGGCAAGTCAAAAGAGAAAAAAAAACTCACAGTTCGACCAATCTATTCTAATGACCTTCGAAGTCTACAACCATTCATTACTTTATTGTTCACATACAAAAACACAAATTTGTATATACACACCCATAAACATGGAAGAAGGGGGTGGGGATAAAAGTTGCCGGTGTGTATGTGCGTTAATATGTGTTGCATGTGTGTGTGTGAGAGATGTGGGTTCGGGTTCGGGTTCCTAAAAGACTAAAACAATAATTAATAAAATATCATGTTAATTTTCTACCAGGAAAAAGACAAAAGAGAGAGTAAAAAGACAAAAATGTCCTCATACTTAACTGAGTTAACAAGATTCGTTAGCGTGAGGGACCCTCGGTGCGTGCTTTTGCATACCATAGGGACGACCAGTATAATAAACATGTTTTAGAGACGATATCCAAAAGATCAACAAACCACAGGGACCGCGAATGTAATTTACTCTTATAAATTCAAACAAAAATAATTTTAATCATGATAGATTTATAATAATATTATGTAGATTATTTTTAATCAAGTTTATATGTATTGTAACATTTTTGGTCATTACTTATAATATATGGATGAGTAAACACGTTTTTAGTCCTTGTGGTTTGTTGATATTTCTATTTTCATTCTTATGGTTTTGAATTTACGATTTTCATTTCTATTGTTTATATTCATTACCTTTTTCGGCCTTATAACTTAAATTTTTCTGATTTTTTCATCCCTATGGTTTACAATTCAATTCTATTTTAGTCTTTCATACTTAAAAGTGATGTTTTGGCCTTAAAATCAAAAATAGAAATGAATTGCAAACTATAGGGATAAAAACTGAAATTCTGAAATCATAGGAACAAATTCGGTAACTTTTAACAAACCACAAGGACAAGAAAACGTAATTTACTCTATATAGATAATGACCGTAAATATAGAATATGAAATAAAAAGGCAGCTCCTTTAGAATTGTTTGGTGACAGTCAACGAAGTCGATTCAAGGGATTCTAGATTGATACTATCCTGACGTCATCGGCTGCGTAACTTATTCGGACTTTTCTATTCGGGCTCACCCGAGCGTGGAAATACCGATTGACCGTACAAATATATTAGTCAATTTAAGAGGTGGATTTCATAAATCACAGTTTCAAAATATTTGAATGTTCTTTTTTTTTTAAATGGATCAATGTCCATATTGAACATAAGAAGTAAAAATAAAAATTATTTGCAACCGGAACTTTCTTAAAGTTTTCTATAACCAGTGACGAACTCAGGATTTTAGGTGAGCAGGTATACATACGAAAAGTTTAAGAAATTGTTGTTAATGTGTTTTTGGCCGAATTCCTCCTTTGGGGGAATTTTCAAGTTTTTGATTGATTTTAAGAGATTTTTTTCTTTTTCAGTTTTTTGGTTGATTTTAAGGGATTTTTTAAGTTTTTGTGTTGATTCGATTGGCTTTTTTGGTTTCTTTGTGTTGATTCGAGGGAGTTTTTTTATTGATTTCAAATTTTTTTTGATTATTTGGTTGATTTCGAGAGTACATTTTTTTTGTAAAGACTAATATCAAATTTAGTGTACTTTTTAAAGTTTTTATTTTTTTAAAAACGTGTCTACCCGTGCTTGAGACAAAATGTCAAAGGAGTGATCAAACCTTTTAAAGTCAGGTTCTAAATGACGTGAGGTGTGACGTGGCGGTGAAGTCAAGCCTCAAGCCTTACCAGTTACGGCGAGACCACGACGTTTTTCAAGGCATGCCTTAAGGCGGCATATATATATATATGTATATACATAGATACACACTTGTGTACTAGTGTATATAATAATAACGTAGAACAAAATAAATTCATGTAAAGTAATAAAAAAAAGACAATTGATACCAAATCTATAGAGCTTATGGAAAATTATATCAAGAGTGTAAAATTGGGAGTAATTTCTTGAATCTCTACTCATTACCTTCTTCAATTTTTCAAGAATTCACGTTCGACTCTTCGTGTACGAGAATGGAAGTAAGTATTTACCAATTTTGGGTTTTTAGTTTCAAGTTTCCTTTAAATGTGTATTTAAGTCTTAGGTTGCATAAACAATTATCATTTGTTTATATATTAAAAATAATCTCACACCTTACAAAATGATGTGTCGTAACGCGTTGTAACGCATCGTAACGCGCCATAACGCGTTACATTGCAAGTCACGCCTTAAGGTGGAGCCACAGGGGTTAACGTGGCGGCGACCCCAAGCATTGACGCCATAACGAGGCCATACCGAGTTATTTAGAACCATGTTTAAAGTTCATAATATGTGCACCCTTCACCCCTCAGAAACCTCTAAATCCTGGAGCACCCCCTGTACTCCTGTAGTTGAGTAGGTGCACTTTACGTACCAGAAAAAGTTCTCCCTTATGAAACGAACTTGAGCGGGTGCACGAGACCCCCGGGGTGAGGGTAGATCCGCCCCTGTCTATAACACCATAAACCGTAATAATCATAAAGATTGTTATAGATTTATATACATTGGTTGTGTACCATGCATATATAATGAAGGAGAGGCATATATAAAACTTCATTTTACCTTGAACAATATATTGTAAGAAACAATATTGCTTTGTTTGAACATAAATCAACCTAAAACCAAGGGTAAATGATGTGACATAATTAGGAGTGTATGTGGGATGGGCCGGACAACTTACGACATTTATACATCATAACTGAATTATGGTGGTTTGGAAAAAACCCAACCCTTGCAGGTTTGCGGGTTAGTAGTTACATAAATTTGACGAATGATATATACTTTATAGGAATTAAGTTTATAGTACGTTTTTTTGGTGTTTCAATGAGTTTTACGACGTTAATTAAATAAAATGTCGCAATAGCTATTTTATATAACAATTTTAATAAATGTTGTACAAACTCATCCATTTTGAATACATTTATTTATATTCATATGGCACTTTTCAAATAGTATTGTATATATAAATTAACTTATACAACACTATTTTAAAAACGTCATAAAAACTTGTCAAAACATCCAAAATCATGCTATAAACATATTTAAACACTTTTAGATATGCCATTTGTTTTTCACCCTATAACTTAAGTCTTATAAAGTATCATTTTTGGCGTCGTATAAACCTAATGTTGTAATAAAATGCGATAATTATCAACATTTTCTTTCCACCAAAGTACAACATTTAAAGGGAGGGTCTTTGAATTGATAGATTTTTCATCCAAGTATTTATTAACATCATTCATCTTCTCCGACACATCTATTTATTGTTGCTGCAAAAACGATTCCATTAACTTTTTCCTGTTAAATTATTTGCCTTCAATTCATTCCTTAGTGGTGAATCTTTTTTTGGGTAACTTATACATATAGCTAAAAAGAAATACAAACATAAAGTCAACATTCATTATATAAAATTTTACTCATTATTACACAAATTGTATATAAAATAGACTAGTATATTATATATAGATATAATTAAAATTTTTATCGTAGTTATATATATTAACGACGGTTTTAGGTTGAGTAGAGCTAGGCTACCCAATTTCAACCTTTCTTAATTATCGATTTATCTGATTAGATTTAATTGGTTATTAAAGGGTTGGATGATTTGAACGGTTTGACGGTTTTTGTAGATCTCTAGACACAATGATGCTTGAGCATTCTCAAATATTGAAATTTAGTTTGTCTGTCATCGTAGGGAAATACATAATTGAAAGTAGAGAGTTTTGTGTCAACTCATAAACTCAATTTGAATTTACTCAATTTTTTGCAAAAATAAATAAAATATCTATATACATAGTTAAAAGGATGTTTCTTGGGAAAAAAAATAAAGACATTTTCTTAATTATCTATAAGGTATGTCTATGTATTAAATAATAGAGATGATTCAGTTTAATTAACTTTACTTCTTTTTATGCAAAAATGCATTTTATATAAAAATTCTTTTATATTAATGGATTTTGAAACAAAGGTAGACATGTTTATGGGTTAGGTAGATCAAGTTGAAAGCATTTAAACAATCTAATAAAATGTTGATGGTTTGTAAAATTTCAGCCCAACTTAACCAAAAAAAAAGTGCAATCCAACTCACTTGGATTGATCGGTTATGTTTAAACAAAGTAAAATTAACATTTAGAACATAAAAATGAAAAAACTTTCCTTTAAAATACGATCAATCATTCAAGAGAATAGACAATTTCATCCAATATTTAAGTATTATATATAAATTTCCAATAATTTCTGCTTATAAGTTTCATTGCTCGTTGTTGCCGAATCGTGTTTGTTAACCTATATATATTAAATAGATATACAAATAATTTTAGATAACTGCCTAAGAGGCTGTTTACCAAATTTTATATTAAACCATGTATGGATAAATTTTCTCTCTGGATAAATTTTTTCATCCGGATAAAAATGTTTTGTTGTTTACTTATTTTCTTTCTTTCTAAATAAACAGTCTGAATAACATAAATTACCTCTTTACCCCTTCATACGAGATAAACAGTATGATATTTTAAAATGACAAAAAATCGTAAATATGATAGTTTGAACATAATTCTTAAAATTAAATAATGTAATCAATTTAGAAAAGATAACATATCATTTAGAATCTCAGCAAATCCAATTCCAACACTAATTTATCAATCTATAGACAAAACAAAAATTATCACATCCACATACTTGGTGGAAATTAAAAAAACAACTTTATAACATGCTTCTCAAAATTTACCACAAAATTAAATTTTCCTAGTTGATCATCCCAAGTTTCTCGAGAGTGGCGAAAATTTACATGCCTAAATTGGGATAAAAGGTACAGTTAGTGGCGGGCCCAGGATTTTGAACGAGCGGGTGCACCTTTAAATTGTATCAAATGTCGGCAAAGCCGCTTGTTGTGTTTTTAAGCCGGATTCCGTTCTTTGGGGATTTTTTTTTACAGTTTTTGGTTGATTTCGATAGAGTTTTTCGGGTTTTTTTTTGTTGATTTTGAGAGTTTTTTGGTGTTTAGGTCGATTTCGAGATAATTTTTCACCTTTTCCGGTAAAAACTACCCTAAAAACTCAACATGAGAGAAAACTTGAGCTTTTGTTTGTTTTAATTAAAAAAAATTGGAACCCATGCTCTAAATTCTAGAACTATAGTTAAAGGGTTAATAAGGGGGTGTTTGGGAGTGTGTTTCAAAACTCCTTATCTGCTTATTGTGTTTCCAGGAAGCACATGAGTGTTTGGATTTCAAAAAAAACTGCTTATCACGTTCCCATGAAGCAAATAAGGAGTTTTTTGAGAAGTAGATCCAAAGTGACTTTTCTGGAACGGAGATAAGTTATAAGCAAATAAGCATAAGTTAAAAATATAAGCACTCCCAAACACCCCCTAAATAAAAACTAAACCTATGCTCAAGATTCTAAAAGTAAAGTTGGAGGCTTCACCAAAATAAATAAAGATAAGTAGAGGATGGGATTTGAACCCTAGACCTCGATTAAAACTAAAGGAGATTTAGCAGATCCTCACAAACCATCTAGGCAGGTGCAACTTTGTGTTACGAGTTTAGTATAACAATATTTAAGAGAAACCTTAAAAATCAAGTGGGTGCACCTACGCAACATCTACATTTTTTTCCCTTTACGGTAAGTAAGTGAGCGGATGCACGGGACCCCTATAAGGTCTTAGTGGGTCCGCCAATGAGTGAAGAATAAAATAGGGGGAATGCAACTTTGTAAGAAATCTTGGCGAGTGAAGAAGAAAAATAAACCAGCAAGGAATGTAACTTTGTAAAAAAATCTTGGCGACTGAAGAACAAAATCAGGGACAAAAAGTGGGTGGGGTGACCCTTATACCTGCCATCATTCTCAAACAGTGTGAAGATTTGTTTATTGAGCCAAAGAGTTGAAGCAAACCAACACGAGATTAATAAAATATGAAATCGCCGTCGCTGATGAAAACCAATGGGAACAAGATCGTCGGAGAAAAGGTGCACGACCGAGGGGGGAGGGGGTGGAGGTACGTTCTGGAAGCGGTGGTGCTAGGTTTGAACTGGAGCTTCCAGGCGTGGGATTGAAAGAGGAGGGGGGGGGGGGATTGAAGGGGGAGGCGTGTTCAAAAATTGGTATAATTGTCAAATTTTTGGCTTAATGGGGACAACATAAATACATATTATATCATATACAGTCCCTTAGTCTCAAAACTGTACAGTACATAATGCAGTACAAACTTTTCGCTAACAATTTATATTACAATTTATAAAAACTATCCATACAAAACGATCTTTAGAAATAGTCATAGATACACAGACTTTGAAAGCGTATTACACCTTATCCTTTCCCTTGCATTTAAAAGTTCTTTGACCTGGAATACATATTTTTGAAAACAAAATGAGGGTTAAACCAATTGGTCTAAGTGAGAAAATCTCTGTCAGTTTAGTAATCATTTTGTAAAACACAGATTTACAATGTATATATATATATATATACCACGCATGACTCGTATGCACTGTGTACAGCTCTTTCCCATTGCCATATTAGTTGGTTGCGCTAAACCAACTAATCAATTTACTCTGTTGCACTAAAATACAGCCAACTCCGTTGTCCCTCCGTACAGCCAATACTCCACCGACCCTAAGTCCGGCCAATGTGCAATCGTGTAGTGTAATGCTTATATAAATACAACATACATCTTAATATATCATATTTTAATCATAAGCACATCATCACACTACCTACCACATTCTCATTCAGTATATATGTATTTTAGTTTGAAAATGGTTGAAGTAAAACTCACCTGAAAAAAATAACGCAACTACCACCTTCTCTTTAAAACTTGCAAGGACCTTACTTTTCCACCAACTTCTCAAAATCTGAATTACACAAAATACATACAACTATTTACCACATAAAACTCAATGACAGGCTAAGAATTCTAAATAAGCCTATCATACCCTTACCCAGAAAACACTAACAATTGTCCCTCTTCGGCGACTTAGCACGACAGCGCCCCGATAATTTTTTTATAAAATCTTATCCGGGTAACTCATCCGGAAACCAATCCGGAAACTATATTCGGAAACCCCTTATCCGGAATCCAAATCCGGAACATTCCGGGAAACCCAAATCTGGAACTTTCCCAGAAACAAACACCCGGAATCCGGAAATACCTTATCCGGAAACCTGGTCCGGACACCATATCCGGGAAACGTTTTCGGAAACCGCATCCGGAAACTAGAAGAATTTGGGAACATCGACTGAAACCCAGAATCGATCTAATACAATTAAGAATCAAAATTAAAGATTCTAAACCGATAGAACTCTACTACTATCGATTATAAACACATGTTGAAAAGAAATATACCTAAAAAACGACTCCAATTGAAACTCCTTTGAGCCCTAAATGATCAACTTCTTCTTCTGCTATCTCTCTTTCTCTCTTGATTATTCCCACACATAAATCAGGAAACGGACGTAATGAAATAAAGAGGAGGTGAGACTTATATATAATAAGCCAAAATTGCAATTAAGGTTTTGAACTTTACTAAAACGACGGATACACCACTAAACTTATAAATCAACACAACTCACCCTAAACTATAAAAATAAATAAATAACTAACTTACCTAAGTCATTACAGGTTGATTTACTTTTTAGCACCCCTAATGAAAGGTAATGAGGTCACATTAGATAATTTTAGGGAAATTAATTAAAATACCCAAAGTCAAACATTGAGTTACCAAAATGCCACAAAAATTTCTCAGTTTACCAAAATGCCCTAAATACCCGCGATGGAGCCCGCGATCGCAGGATAGGACTGACGTGGCACGAACTTTGGCCACAAATGCCCCGTGAAGCCCCTCAACTTTGGCCGCGGTGCACATTTGGCCCCTGCCCGCGATCGCAGCCCGCGATGGACCAAAATTTTCCAGTTTTGGTCCCTGAAAATTTACACTTTTGGTCCCTGTACTTAGACGAATCTTGCATGCTTTTACTGTTTTTTTCCACAATTATTGTACTTTTGAAGACCGATTTGTGGTTGAAATTCATTTGCATGTTTTCATCAATGTTAAATCAGTGTTTTTTGGAATACCAGTTTGTGGATGAAATGAGAGATTGGTTGTCATCAATGTTGGTTGTTTCATTGATAAATAGATGTAAAATGCAATCCATAATCCACACACCGATTTCATACTTCTTTCTTGATTTCTTTCTGCAATATTTTGTGTTTGAGATAATACTGAAAAAATGAGTTCATCTGTTGCAAAAACTAAGCTATATTTCTGTTTTGATGGTGAATGGGAGCAAGATAACAATGAGTGGAATTTTGCTTATAAATCTAAGCATGGTGTAAAATTGCCAGTAAACTATACTTATCAGAAATTTCTTGCATACGCCATGCAAAAATGTGGAATCAGCCCTTCTGCTGTTTGCAAGTTAGTGTTTAAAAATGGCGATGGGTCATTTGTGGATTTAGGGCCATGCAAGAAGTTGATCATTTAGGGCTCAATGTTGGGGCGTCGGACAAATGACCCATCGCCATTTTTAAACACTAACTTGCAAACAGCAGAAGGGTTGATTCCACATTTTTGCATGTCGTATGCAAGAAATTTCTGATAAGTATAGTTTACTGGCAATTTTACACCATGCTTAGATTTATAAGCAAAATTCCACTCATTGTTATCTTGCTCCCATTCACCATCAAAACAGAAATATAGCTTAGTTTTTGCAACAGATGAACTCATTTTTTCAGTAGTATCTCAAACACAAAATATTGCAGAAAGAAATCAAGAAAGAAGTATGAAATCGGTGTGTGGATTATGGATTGCATTTTACATCTATTTATCAATGAAACAACCAACATTGATGACAACCAATCTCTCATTTCATCCACAAACTGGTATTCCAAAAAACACTGATTTAACATTGATGAAAACATGCAAATGAATTTCAACCACAAATCGGTCTTCAAAGTACAATAATTGTGGAAAAAAACAGTAAAAGCATGCAAGATTCGTCTAAGTACAGGGACCAAAAGTGTACATTTTCAGGGACCAAAACTGGAAAATTTTGGTCCATCGCGGGCAGGGGCCAAATGTGCATCGCGGCCAAAGTTGAGGGGCTCCGCGGGGCATTTGTGGCCAAAGTTCGTGCCACGTCAGCCCTATCCCGCGATCGCGGGCTCCATCGCGGGTATTTAGGGCATTTTGGTAAACTGAGAAATTTTTGTGGCATTTTGGTAACTGTTGGTCAAACTTTGGGTATTTTAATTAATTTCCCATAATTTTATATTATAGAATTGAAATAAAAACTATATTATAACATTACGAAAAATCTATTGATTATTTTAGTTTATTATAACGGGAATTCGATCTATTGTTATGTTTACGGTGAATTATGGATTTGGTCCTTAAGCTATGTCAATTTTTACAGATTTGATCTCTCTTCTTTGTTTATTACAAAAAACCCTCCATGCATGCAATTTTTTACGGAGTTGGCCTATCACCCTAACCACCATCCAACTATTATGTTAAATATGACATTATACACATTTTTTATTTTACCATTTTAAAAATAGTCTTTCATTGAAATGCTTCAAGTTGGACTCCTCACTTACAAAAATGCTCAAACTCTCCTCAATTTAACCAAAATACCCAAAAAATCCATAAAATACCCCGTGATCACGGATTCAAATCAATTTCATGAAAAACCCAAGCTTCGCGGACATCTCCATCCTCTATCGCGGACAAAATCATGTCCTTCGCGGACATCTCCATCCTCTATCGCGGACAGTGGCAGATGTATAGTGTAATTAGGGGGGACGGGGATGGGACCCCACTAAAAGGAGTAAATTTTGAAATTTTTAGTTTAAAATACAGATTTTTCAACTTTCTATCCTGATGTCCCCCAGTTGTTTTTCGGCCGGGACCTCATCAACTACAAAAAATGTTTCGAAATCAAACAAAAAACCAAAACTACTCTTGAAATCGACTAAAAAAACAAAAAAAGTCCTCAAAATCGACCAAAAAACTTAAAATTATCTTAAAATCTACCAAAAAAAACTTTAAAAAACTCTCGAAACGTTGGATTTAGACGAAAAATATATCGAACAATTTTACGGATATTTAAGCTACCTTAAAGGGGACCCAGTAGGAAAAATCTTGGATCCGCTGTAACAACCCAAAACCATAACATAATGATAAGTGTCATTTTATATATATTTTTACGTCAAACTTCCCTTCAATTAGTCTTAATTAGGTGACTAAAATACCTATTTTATATTGAGTTTTAGTAAATAAATAAAAAAAGAAAAAAAGAAAAAAATATATAATATATAAATATTTTAATATGTATGTTTATTATTTAAGAAAAAGAAAAAAAAATAATACAATTTTGGTTCTTGTGGTTGGCGTGAAGTGCAGCACAAGAGAAAAAAAAAGATAAAAAAGAGGCCCATTCCATATTTGTAGCCCAACGTGAGAGAAAGCAAAGCAGCCCAAATCCATTCTTGTGTGCACCTCCAACACTCAGAACGCAGGGCAGATCGGAAGAACGTGAGCAGCAGCAAATCAATTAAAAGGAACAGAGTCTTGCGCGGCCTTCACCGCGGGGTGAAGCCGCGCGCATCATCTCTCGTTTTGGAGCAGTTCCTTCGATTTCTCCTTTAAGAGATGGTTGAAACTGCCATTTTTTGGGGTGAATTCCAGAAATCAGTTTTGGGGGAAGACAAGACCAAAGAGTAGACCGATTTGGAGCAATTTCTCCATCAATTTCACTTAACCTTTGGTAAATTCTTTTTGTAGTTGTAACCCTAGTTTTAATTCCAACAATAGTTTGATTAGATTTTGATGGTTGCACTTTGAGATTCCATTGTAATCATTTGGGACAAATCCATTTGCTTGATTTCTAATTTCAATGTCAATTTCGTTTGAGTTTTCAATTAACTTGATCAATTAGTGGAATCTCTTATGAAAAATTGTTAGTCAAAATATTAGATACTTAATTGTCTTTTGGTTTTGATGAGAGTAACAATGTAACTTTTTGAATTCAATAAGGTTTTCAATTTGAGTTCTTGAAATCTTGCAATCAAGGTTATAATAAGCCGAGCTTATGAGCTTATTGCCTTGAGTTGGTATTTTTCTAGTTCGATAAAGCTAATCATTTCTAAAGAAATTAAGAGCTTATTTAATTTCTTATTTGTGATTAAGATCCGATTGAAGAGCTTATTTTAACCGGTGTAAATTAAGAAAAAATATAGGTCGTTAGAGCTTGTTAACGACTATAATCAACTTAGGTTCGTTCTTTATGTTTACGTTCTTGGAATCAATGATAGGTGCCATCATCTTAATCGAAGTTAAACTAATGTTGGGTTTTATTTCACTGTTTATAATTAATTTTAGTCGCATTTTTAGTTTAGTTAATCAAATCCAAACCCCCCCCGTTTTACTTAACGTGTAGAAGTTGAAATAATTGTCACAACCAATCCCTGTGGATTCGACCTGACTTACCACTATTACAATTTAAATTGTGATTTGGGAAAGTTAGAACTATACTTATTATTTGACGGTCTCGACGCCCGTCAGATAACATAATTATTGAAAATCCCAACAAGAGTCCCATTACATCTCAATTTAAAATAGAGTCTTCAAAATCTAGCAGCGGAAACACGTTTCCGCAGCCGAGAATCTACTAAACATAAAAGCTAAAAAGAAGAACTATAGTGCTCTAATCTCGCAACCTCCGCCTTTAGACAAAGTCCTTCCCTCTAGAGGGAGCTCCACTAGCTTCTCACCTGAAAATAATTTTAGCTTTTGAAAAGCGAGGGTTAGACTATGAGGTCTAGTGAATTCCCTCTCGAAAACAGTTAAAACAATTTCTCAACTTTAAAACATACAAACTGTCACATTAGTGAAAAAAATAACAGTTTAAGTAATCAACTTCACATAAGGGTATCTGCACAGTGCTCTTCACGCCCATCACCTCTACGTGATGTCCACACTCGGGGCCCCCAGTAGATGCCATATCCGTGTGCACGAGAAACAGATTCAAGACACACAGTTCAACCACACTCCCAAGGATTCTCAACAATCCAAGGTACCACCAAACCACTGTGCAACCCGACTCCTCACACAAGCATACCAAGCAAGGCTAGAAGTAAATTAGCAATGCATATATCTTTGTAAAACAACTCATATAATGCGAAATAAGCATTTCCAAAACATATCATTCATGCGAGGAATTTATAAGGTTTATAAATAAAACATGCTCGCATCTCATACCATATTCAGTAATAAACAAAAACGTTTAGCATATCGTTCCAAAACGAAAAGGGTATAAGGAACTCACCTGAAATGCAGTAAGTTTGACTAATGCCAACCCTCACTTCCAATCACTTCTAATCAACCTGACAACCTACAAGTACCCCAAATAGTACATGAGAAAAGTCGGACACAACACACCCGAAAGGTCCCCTCTAAACTAGGCCCTCCAAACTGAACTTTCTATCTGGACACTAAAGCTATCCAGAAACCACGCTTATCCGGACACTAAAGCTATCCGGAAACCTCCTTATCCGGAAACTTCAATCCGGAAACCAATGTACCCGGAAAACTCCTTATTCCGGACACCAGACGCAGTACTGTCCGGATACAACCCATCCAGAAACAATTATGTGGAAACCACTATTCGGACATAGCCATCCGAAAACTACACTGTCCGGATACTACACCATCCGGAAACCCAACAATCCGGTTATTCTATCCGGACGTGATTCCATCCGAAAACCCAACAATCCGGTTATTCTATCCGGACGTGATTCCATCCGAAAACCCAACAATCCAGACAATCCCCATCCGAATTTCACCCGTATCCGGATAACTACAATCCGGACAGGGCGACTTTCCGAACGACTCGAATAGTGCCTTTGATTCCTCCCTTTTCGATTACAAACAGAGGGTTTTCACCCTAAACCATTCCCAATACTTAAGAGAGTTTGCATAATACTCATAATAATCATTTCATATCAATTTTGCATCTTAACATTCCACTTGATACAAAAACCCAACAAATGTCAAATATGATAACACAGGTTAACTAGAAACCCCAAAATCAATCCCTAAGCAAACATTCAATACTATAATCAGTGAGGAGGATGGAAGATTACCTTGATGATGATTTCTCTCCAAGCAATTTTAGCAATTTTCTACACGGTTATTGAATCTTTCCAATTTCTTCTCTCTTCTCTTTGTTCTCGATGTGCAGTCGCAAGAATGAGGAAATTAGAGATTTCCTATTCTTTATATACTTTCCAACAAATTACCTTTAGGTCCTTAAGTTTCATATTCTTGACTTTAGCCACAACTTACCCAAAGTATGCATTTTAGGATTACGGTTATTACAACACTTCCCATCTTAAAAGAATTTCGTCCCCAGAATTCCTTTGTCAAACAGATGCAGGTACTTGGCTCTTACCTCGGAATCCACTTCCCAATTCGCTTCCTAACCTTCGTGAAATCACCATTGAACATTTACGAGATTGATATCTTTAATCCTCTGTTTCTTAACATTACGATTCGCGATCGCCTCGGGTTATGTTACGAGTTCAATTCCTTGTCCACTCGCACTTCATTCGCATGTGTTTCCATACCAGCTTCTAACTCACGCTCTAAAGTAGAGGCATAAAGCACACTGTGAAATTCCCCCATGACCATCAAGCCCGTCCAGTTCATATAGTGACTCTCCAATCCCTTTCACTAACTACAACAAACCCACTAAACGTGGCTCAACTCTATTTCCTCTTGAAATGCACCACTCCAATCCACGGGTTGCCTTTAGCATCAAGCCGATCCCCAACTTTAAGTTTCAAAGCTTCACGCTTTGCGGTTTACTCCATTTGGTTCCATTTCATTCTACGACCAACTATCTGTAACATCCAAATATTGTCCCAACTGTCCATACCTGGACTCACGGTTTTAAAACGCGTCTAAACAAGATTTTCACATACATCTTTACTTCCTTAAAGAAGGAATTTTACCAAACCCAATGTCACCACAACCTGAGTCCTTTACAACAATATATCCACCCATTTCGCCATTCTTAGCACAAAGTCAACCCCACATATTTTAACAATTTCGCAGTTATGAGTTTCTTCATTGGATAACATAAAATTCCAAGATCACTTCCCCTAGCACGACATACGTCTAACGCAAAAAGTGTCTTCTTTCCCCCAAGCCACGCTGACTACAACTCAACAAGGTTAACCGATTCCTACGCTCCTACCCTATCATCACCTCACGCTTACACAAAGCTAACAGCAGGAGACCTCCACAATTTATCATTCGGGGTATCCCCCGATTCAAGCTGAACCAACCCTGAAGACACACACTCATATTCTTACTGCATCCCACAAGCGTCCAACCATCAAAGAAATAAGTTCAAGTTCCCTCGCTCAGTCAGGGGGAGTGATCATGTTCCCACACTACCACCCTTATTAACACAACGTTGAACACCAAGTTCACTTCAGAATAATCATTATAGTAATACTTACTCAAATCGCACGGTCTCACACTTTGAGTGTCCCGTGCGACCACTTATACCATGTCTTCTCGAAGGCATAGATCATGCCCCTTCAAAGAAAGGCTTATTAACCCGTGCAAGTATTCCCACCCTTTAACCATGACATACACAATAATCCACGTCCTCACACCCTTTAACCATGACATACACCTACTCCATTTTCCGACCATTTCAAACGTGTTAGAAGCACATGTGCGTTACTATGCCTAACTGAACGGTTTCACCACAATTCTCACTCTAGAAAATCAACCAAGTCTTCCTGGAACGACATTCAACGCTCGAAAGCACCACACATTTCTCGCTCTCCAAGCGGAGTTAACCTACTCACTAGGAGTTCTTTATACACAAGGAATACTTCAATATTTCCAACGAGTTTTAAATCTACTACACAACATCATAAACTATTTAAATACTGCATTCACATCGACATTCATTTAGTATAAGATAAATTCACCCAAAATTCAACGTATCCGGAGAGAACACCGACCTTTATGTTAGGTAGTCGCCTATCACCACTTCATCCTTTGTTTTCAAATAACAGTAGGTAATACCACCTCGCAATTTATACACCCCCAATTTAGCATAATCGCCACCCTAGATTTCTTCCCTAGAAATTTGCGAATAAAATCCATACCTATACTTATCTCATAATACACCACACGCCCACTGCTTGATATAACGACAACCCATTATCAGAACGATGACTTACACGTCCCCCTTGGCATAAAAGCCACCAACCTGCATACTCAATTATCACACCACAATATCATACTGCAAACAAATTCTTCACGATTCTCTTCCACACATAATGAATACTGTCTTCTTCATACCAACCATAACCCATCATTTTGAAATAAGGTCATTTCATGACTTGTCTTCACCAAATCCAGCTGAACCGCAGATTCATGACCATGCAACTCAATCAAGTTCTCATCTATCATCGACTCACCACGATATTAAAAAACAAGCTCAAGTACTTCAAGAAGATAAGACGCATCCCCTTTTCAGACCAAAATTATCAATGCACACCCATCTCAGTTGTGCTAGTTATTCCATTTCTATACGGGTCACCAAAATCTCTTAGGAAACCCACATAGCTACAGTAGCTATCTTCCACTTTCATAACTCCCATAGATGGTGTTCCATCCTCATACCAGGTACACACCCTTTTTCGAAACGACTCCGACACCGGTCATCCAGAACGGTCCCTAACTTCATCGTCAACCATTGACCTGGCGATGATGCTTCGACCATCTCGCCAACAACAATGATTTCCATCAGAACCTACTTTTACCAACGCATCGTGACTAACTTCGTTCCCCACAGTCCTTACAAGTTAAGGAATAAGACTTATTTGGTACGTAGTCTATTTACAATACCACTCATTACTCCGGCTCATAGCCGATAACATTTCATCAGTGTACAATAACTACTTATTGACATGCTACTATTAAGAGAACCTCACCAACTGCAAACTTCTCATCGGTGTACTCGCTTCACAGACAACCACATCACCCATTACCGAATATTATGAAATTCATTGTCCGAGACCCCCACTATTTCCGTTCTCCTCATAACCGAAACACTAAGGCCATAACTCGACCATAATCGGATCAACCAAACAATTTCCATTCTCAGAACCTTTTCTTGTCCTTAATTGTAATATCCTCTACGACCTAGCGAGTTCATAGCCTTCATGCATGACAACACAATGATTTAGATCATTTGCATACTTGAAAATCAATAGGTACGATAACATGAAACCAATTTGAGCGTGCATGGCACCACTCCACTAAAGTTAAATAGTAAACACAATGACCTCAATGATCGCTCACATGCAACCCCACAATAAATCACCACCCTGCCCAACCGAATCAATGTCGGCACAACCAAAAATATATTCAATGGAACATTTGCGATATGACTAGAAAATTTTGGAACGAAATCAGTTATACGGAGTGAGTCAGTCGGCTCCCACACTCATTTGTATGCTAAAAAGTGCTAATACTCATTTCGATTATAAAAACTTTTGCAGTAAAACGTTTTCATGACTTTCACAACAATGTTTATCCTAACATGGAAGAGGTAAAATAATTCACAATTCACTACGCTCAAAATATCATCATGCAACGTAAACAAGTTTATCTTTTTCTTTAAACACACGCTCGCGCATGTCAACTTATTTTCCAAAACTGGGAGCTCATTATGCTCATATATAATTTTAACATGAAAGAGTTCATTAATTCATTTAAAAAAAAACACCATGCATGAAACTAAATTTGTAATGAAGGCTATTCACTCTAACAAGGTCCACCATTAAACTCACAATAACTTATCATCGACACCCAACTTTTCGACCAACGGTCACCTTCCCACCCTTATAACAACTTGTGCTACAGTTGTTTCACAAATTTCCTGTTGACCACTCCACACAGTTTCCGTATAGGCCAATGATCCACAACCATGCGATTTCAATTTTTGACCTTTAAGGTCGAATAACGACCAGTTTCCTCACATCCTACTCATACACACGCTTCGAACCAACACTGATATCTTTCCTTCATCATCCTTGCTACTACAGTGCTTGACTAAAAGTCAAGGGCTCATTTCCTTTACCCGGTCTTGTTTCGAAACTTTAAAGATCCCAACACAGATATCCTTCTTATCCCAACTGATCGACACATCAAACCAAGGAATGGGGACTCACTAGAAACTAGGACCTTACCCTTATTCCGTCCTTCAACCCTTTCGAACCCAAAAAGTTTTGCCTTTAGTCTAATTAACGTCCCGAACAATACTCCTGTTGTGACACATCCCGTTCAACTGGGATCTCTACCCTCCTTCTAGAAGACGTCATCGTTTACACCATGAGCGAACACCCACATCACATCAAAACCATCGCTATCGTCACAAGGGTAGAGTTTACTCCATACCACCACCCCTCTATAGAATGTCTCAACACTGATAATCTTTCAGGAATGACAAGAACTGAAATTACCACCTGTAATCAACACTCAATTGACAGCTCCACCTAATAAGGCAATTTGAGCACATACATGTACCTGTAAATTCGCAATTACACTAGCCAGGTGTAACTCCAAATTTACCTTACATGACAGTTCTCACTACCTCATCCTTAAGCGCACTCAGAGTGATCCTTCCGAGAGGTAGTCCTATATATCGGCTGTGTCCCCCATCCTACAGCTTAAGTTTTGGCCCGTCCGGTCACCTAAATCCCTTAAACTATGGCTCTGATACCATTTGTAACAACCTAAAACCATAAGATAACATAATTATTGAAAATCCCAACAAGGGTCCCATTACATCTCAATTTAAAACAGAGTCTTCAAAATCTAGCAGCGGAAACACAATTCCACAATCGAGAATCTACTAAACAAAAAAGCTAAAAAGAAGAACTATAGTGCTCTAATCTCGCAGCCTCCGCCTTTAGAAAAAGTCCTTCCCTCTAGAGGGAGCTCCACTAGCTTTTCACCTGAAAATGGTTTTAGTTTTTGAAAAGTGAGGGTTAGACCATGAGGTCTAGCGAAATCACTCTCGAAAACAGTTCAAACAATTTCTCAACTTTAAAACATACAAACTGTCACATTAGTGAAAAAAAATAACAGTTTAAGTAATCAACTTCACATAAGGGTATCTGCACAGTGGTCTTCACGCCCATCACCTCCACGTGATGTCCACACTCGGGCCCCCCCAGTAGACCCCCATGGCCCCCCAGTAGATGCCATATCCGTGTGCATGAGAAACAGATTCAAGGCACACGGTTCAACCACACTCCCAAGGATTCTCAACAATCCAAGGTACCGCCAACCCACTGTGCAACCCGACTCCTCATACAAGCATACCAAGCAAGGCTAGAAGTAAATTAGCAATGCATATATCTTTGTAAAACAGCTCATATCATGCGAAATAAGCATTTCCAAAACATATCATTCATGCGAGGAATTTATAAGGGTTTATAAATAAAACATGCTCGCATCTCATACCATATTCAGTAATAAACGAAAACGTTTAGCATATCGTTCCAAAAAGAAAGGGTATAAGGAACTCACCTGAAATGCAGTAAGTTTGACTAATGCCAACCCTCACTTCCAATCAACCTGATAACCTACAAGTACCCCAAATAGTACATGAGAAAAGTCGGACACAACACACCCGAAAGGTCCCCTCTAAACTAGGCCCTCCAAACTGAACTTTCTATCTGGACACTAAAGCTATCCGGAAACCACGCTTATCCGGACACTAAAGCTACCCGGACACTAAAGCTACCCAGAAACCTCCTTATCCGAAAACCTCAATCCAGAAACCAACGTACCCGAAAAACTCCCTATTCCGGACACCAGGCGCAGGACTGTCCGGATACAACCCATCCGGAAACAACTATGCGGAAATCACTATCCGGGCATGACCATCCGGAAACTACACTGTTCGGATACTACACCATCCGGAAACCCAATAATCCGGTTATTCTATCCGGACGTGATTCCACCCGGAAACCCAACAATCCGGACAATCCCCATCCGGATTTCACCCGTATCCGGATAACTACAATCCGGACAGGGCGATATTCCGAACGACTCGAACAGTGCCTCTGATTTCTCCCTTTTCAATTACAAACATAGGGTTTTCACCCTAAACCATTCCCAATACTTAAGAGAGTTTGCACAATACTCATAATAATCATTTCATATCGATTTTGCATCTTAACATTCCACTTGATACAAAAACCCAACAAATCTCAAATATGAGAACACAGGTTAATTAGAAACCCCAAAATTAATCCCAAAGCAAACATTCAATACTAGAATCAGAGAGGAGGATGGAAGATTACCTTGATGATGATTTCTCTCCAAGCAATTTTCTACACGGTTATTGCAATTTCCAATTTCTTCTCTCTTCTCTTTGTTATCGATGTGCAGCCGCAAGAATGAGGAAATTAGGGATTTCCTGTTCTTTATATACTTTCCAACAAATTACCTTTAGGTCCTCAAGTTTCATATTCTTGACTTTAGCCACAACTTACCCAAAAGTATGCATTTTAGGATAACAGTTATTACATCCGCCACTGATCGCGGACAACCATGTGGTTCACGGACAATTTCAAGGGTGAGAATCCAACTTTGTTAAGGAGTCCGTGATTACGGGGTATTTTCACGGATATTTTGGTTAAATTGGAGAGAGTATGGGTATTTTTGTAAGTCAGGATTCAAAGTTGTGGCATTTTTATTAATTTCTCTTTTAAAAACCACGTAGAGCAAATCTATAATTTACTCTAATATATCTATGTTTTATGTATTATATATTAATATTTTATAAATTATATTATATTTATATGCAATCAATTATCTTATATATTTATAATACGGGGAAATTAATTAAAAAGGCCTCAAGTTGATAAATCGGTTACAAAAATGCCCCAAATCTCTTTGGATTTGCCAAAATGCCACCATAATTTCGCGATTTATCCCGCGATCCCGGACTCTGACCAAACACCCCTCGAATTTGACCTGCAATGTCCGCTATACCCCCTGATCCGCGATGAAATTTACATTTTAACCCCCTGGTCCTCGATGAAAATTTACATTATCGCGACTAATTATTTAACACATATATAATTTCATTTCATACCCCTATAATTGTTTAATTAGTTTACTTTATACCTTTTATTTTTCTAATTTTCATTTTATATCTTCATCATATTAACACATATAATTGTATATTAACTAAAATACGTTAAAAAAATACGTTTTAATTTTAACAAGTTACACCATTATATTCGTCTCTTCGATACCTTCAAAATGAGCCAAATATTGAATATTTTTGATTTAATTATTTTATTAAATATCATATATATACTACATAAAAATATTTTTAATATTTATAATTCATACCCTTATAGTTAATTATTTAATTTATGGTACATTTCTTACTTTTTCAATTTTTGTTTTACACTCTTATCACATTAACATAATAATCATATATTAACTAAATGAAAAATAAAAAACTAAAAGGTATAAAGTAAATTAACTAAATAAGTATAATATAATATAATTAAATCAAAAAATATTTAATATTGGGCTCATTTCGAACGTATCGACGAGACGATTATAATGGTGTAACTTGTTAAAATTAAAACGTATTTTTAACGTATTTTAGTTAATATACGATTATATGTGTTAATATGATGAAGGTGTAAAATTAAAATTAGAAAGTAAAAGTATAAAGTAAACTAAGTAAATAATTATAGGGGTATGAAATGTAACTTTCAAATCAAAACATACAATCTTCGGGGTGGATCACGGACACATGTGTGGATCGCGGGCTCCTATCGCGGGCCATTTAGGTCTGGTTCGCGATAGAGGGCCCAATCGCAGGATTATGGGGCATTTTGGTAAATTGGGAGAAATTTGGGGCATTTTGGTAACTGATTTTCCAACTTGGGGTATTTTAATTAATTTCCCTATAATATGTGCTATATTAATCTATTATAAAGTTTATTTTATATTTATATTTATATTTATAATTTATATAGATAAATATTTTATGTATGTAAACCTTCAAATCTATGTAATTTGTATAGCGATATGATTGTTGTGTAGCATAAACTTTGTGATAAAATTGTACAAACTTATGATTTATGATTTATATGTAAGGTTTTGATATTTAGCTTATAAATAATTTAAAATTTATGCTACAATTTAATAAAATATAAATTATAAATTATAAAACATAAATATATAATATAACTATAAAATATAAAATATAAACTTAAATACTTTTTAATTAATATAAAATATATAAATATAAATATACAATACATAAAATATAAACTTAAATACTTTTTAATTAATATAAAATATATAAATATAAATATACAATACATAAAATAAATACAATTTAGAGTAAATTACAGATTTGGTCCATGTGGTTTGAAAAATGGTAAAATAAAGAAAATATGCTAAAAAGGTCATATTTAACGGAATCATTGGATTATTGTTAGCACGATCGACCAAATGTATACATGGAAGGTTCTTTTGTTATAAAGGAAGATAAAGAACCAAATCGATAAACTTGACTCTATGCTTATAAATTTCTATGACATCCCATCCATGTTTATATATACTCACCTTTCTTTCAGTGTCATCGTTTTCTCACTGATATGGGATAATCAAATAAGACATCTTATCCACCTTTTATGTACAAACCTCTTCTTTCAAACCTATCATATTTTCGTTGATGTGAGATAACCAAATAAGACATCTCATTCATCTAACCCCTTCTTTTGATTTAAATCTATCATTTTCCCACTGATGTTGGATAACCAAATAAGACATCTCATTCACCTTTTATATACTCACCCAGTCTTCCAAATTTATCGTCTTTCCACTGATGTGGGATAACCAAATAACATCAATTCATGATTTACGATAACTTAAATCTTCTTGTGGGATAATCAAGATGACACCACAATTCAATATTTGATAATATATACATATTGACTGAAATATGATTTATTTTCTTAGTTTTATCTATGCTACCATATAAAAAATATCATTTACAGTCTCAAAACAAGCTCTAATGCATGGAGTACTACTTATTAATGCATAAAGTCTTAAATCTCTTAAAACCAACTTCTAATGCATGGAGTACAAATTAACATTACTCAACATTCCATTAAATTCCCAATACACTCTTATCAGACTCACCCTCAAAATGACGATTCAATCTCATCTCCATTTCTCAAAATGAAGATTCTTCATCTCAAGAATCTCTCTTCGGTTCCTCAAAGTGGACATTTCCTCATCTCAGATGATTATATGTGTTCTTTGTTTCACTGTCTCCAACACTCCACATCGATTCATCATTGCTCATCGATTCATCACCCTCCTTCTGTCAACACCACGATAATTAGGGCTTTGATTCAATCCAAGTTTAGTTCCATTTGAATCCAGGAAATTACATTTTGATTTCCCACTTTTAATCACTCTCCTTCTATTTTGGTTGAATCATGTGTAAAATGCTTCTGTGTGGTAAAAACGTAGGTTGTCTTTTTTGTGTTTTTGTAAAAATGTTGAAAATGATTAGACGGAGACATTCTGATTAGAGAAAATGTTCAATTCAAATCAGAATATCAACCTTACGACTGCTGTGAAAATGTTGCAATAGTGGTTTCATTATACCACTCTCCAAGCCCGGTCCTAAGGCAGGGCGGTGGGGGCGACCGCTCTAGGCAGCATGACGGATGCCGAGTCCACTAAATAATAAGTTCCAACTATCGGCTAATTACAACCAAAATTGTTATACCGGTAAGTCGGGTCGAATCCACTGAGACTCGGTTTGTAACTTGTTATGACAAAATAATTCTCACACAAGGTGGAATTTTAAAGTAAATACAAGGGGGGGGGATTGGATACGGTTAACTAGCTTAAACATACTAAACCAAAATTTATATAAATAAAATGCAAGAAATTAAAAACCCAACATTAGTTCGCTCTCGATGATGTGAACACTTATCATTGATCTTGCAAATGTAAAAAGATAGGAAAAACTTAAGCCGGTAATGACTATCAACAAGCTCTGACAACCTTTGTTTTCACCTAAATGGACATTAGCTAAAATAAGCTCTTTAGCTAAATCTTAACTACAAATGGAACAATGGACAAGCTCTCAATGTTCCAAGTGTAACTAGCTTTACCGAATTAGAAATATAACACCCTAAAACTGAGTAAAATTTAAAACCTACAATTATCCGGAAAATAAACATCTAAAATAGACAAATCACCCAATGAATGGGGAATTAAAGTATGGCGTTTACAATTCCAAGGAATGAGCAATTAATGATTCAACAACCTCATAATCTAAACCAACAATTCGTAGATTACACTCGGGTGTTGTCGATTCAACAACCTAATAATCTAAACCAACAATTCCAAGGAATGCTCTCGATTCCCGCCGATCTTGGGCACCCACACGCGCCCGTTGAACAACTTAACTCCACGGCTATCCTTCGTTAAAAGTTGTTTCTGCTTCACCATCACCTCACCCTTGAGATTTTCTTCCAACAAGGCTTCGGATTGCGCCATTCTAATCCGTTCCACTAAACTTGACACGATGTCAATCCTTAAGAGGTTGGCGCGTAGACTCCTACTATACTCCTTTCGGCTCAAGGCGTCGGCGACCACGTTGGCCTTACCCGGATGGTAGAGCAATTCACAATCATAGTCCTTGAGTAATTCCAACCATCTTCGCTGCCTCATGTTCAACTCTTTTTGATCGAATACATACTTCAAGCTCTTGTGATCCGTATACAACGTACATTTTGTGCCGTAAAGGTAATGACGCCACAACTTCAACGCGAATACCACCGCGGCCAACTCCAAATCGTGCGTAGGGTAGTTCTTTTCGTGTACCTTGAGTTGCCTTGAAGCATATGCGATCACCTTTCCTCTTTGCATCAATACGCACCAAACCCATCTTGGATGCGTCACTATAGACCACGAAATCTCCCGATCCTTCGGGTAAGGATAAAACCGGTGTCTCACATAATTTCTTTTGTAGAGTACAAAATGCTTTCTCTTGCGCTTCGGTCCAAACAAACTTCACGTTTTTCCGAGTCAACGCCGTCAATGAAGAAGCAATCTTGGAAAAGTCTTGAATGAACCTTCGGTAGTAACTCGCCAAACCTAAGATTCGAATCTCACCCGGACTCTTAGGAGGTTCCCAATTCATCATTGCCACGATTTTGGAAGGGTCCACCTTCACCCCATCTCGGGTCACCACATGACCCAAGAATTGGACCTCGCTCAACCAAAAATCACAGTTGGAGAACTTTGCGTATAACTTCTCTTTTCTTAGGACCTCCAACACCTCTCGTAGGTGAAACTCGTGGTACACTTCGTTCTTGGAGTACACTAAGTTGTCGTCTATGAAAACGATCACCGACTTATCGAGGAAGGGTCCACACACCCGATTCATCAAATCCATGAACACCGCCGGTGCATTTGTCAACCCGAAAGGCATCACTAGAAACTCGTAGTGACCAAACCGCGTTCGGAAAGCCGTCTTTGGAATATCGCCTTCTCCGACCCTTACTTGATGATAGCCCGAACGTAGATCAATCTTTGAGAAGCATCCTGCTCCTTGAAGTTGGTCGAACTGTTGGAACCACCTCAAAAGTGACCGTCACTGATCGTTTATCATTCCTGATATGATAATTGACAATAACTGAAATCCCTATGTCTAGTAAATATATGATGGGCATATTTACTATTATTGACATACTATAGGGTTTCCCATTAGGTGATTGGAACTATGGGGATTATATCGCACATAATAAACACCAAGGGTTGAAGGTGTAAGATACTCTTATTATAAATAGAGTACCCTAATCTTTCTTAAAACCCTAATGACATATTGCTGATCACACTCCAGCCGTGCGCCCCCTAAGGATCGTCTCTCTCTCAAGAATCGATCATCTTCATCCCATCATTATACGATCACCTCGTTCTGGGAACCCGACAATCAATGGCAAACATGTTCAATGCCTTCACTGGATCCTCAGGATCATCGGGTATGATTTCTTATCATCTTATTGACATTATCGATTACAAGTCATGAAGTTTATTCCAACATCTGGTATCAGAGCTACGGTTCATTACTGATTCGTGATTTGTATCGTTTTTTTGTGGCTTTAATTCATCGATTTCTTTCGTATTTATGAATGTCGCCGCAAACATCATTCTGTTTTGAATTATCGGCTGCCATATTCAATTGATTCAATTCGAAATTTATATTGAATCGCTAAAATAAAATTTTCTGGCCGCCGCATACTGGATTTTTTTCGGCTGTTATAATGCATTTTTTTTTTATTATTTGCATTAAACCCTAATTATGCCATGTTGATTGATCAATGTTAATTGCACTGAATTGATCATTGTATCGGAAATTTTTCGGTTGAACCAAACTTTTCGACAGCTTAAATACCGAATACCTCATTTTTCGGCATCTTGCATGCCAAAAACCTTACTTTTCGGTTCCTTACATGTCGAAAACATAATTTTTTGAATTCCTTACATACCGAATTCCTTACTTTTCGCAACTGTACATAGCGAAAACCTTACTTTTCGCAACTGTACATAGCGAAAACCTTACTTTTCGCAACTGTACATAGCGAAAACCTTACTTTTCGCAACTGTACATTGCGAAAACCTTACTCTTCGCTTCTGTACATTGCGAAAACCTTACTTTTCGCTTCTGTACATTGCGAAAACCTTACTTTTCGCTTCTGTACATTGCGAAAACCTTACTTTTCGCTTCTGTTCATAGCGAAAACCTTGCACTAATATTTACGGTCTCATCATTTGTGCCCAAAGGTCAAATATGATTCTCATAATGCATTTTTTTTCCTTTTGCATAATGAACATTGAGTATACTAATTCTGCCCAAAGGTGATTTAATATACCTGTGTGTCAAAAGGACTTTCTACATGCATAATTCACACGATGCTCTATTTTGTGCCCAAAGGTCAAAAGATAAGCATTGCGTTGCATAACCCTAACGCTCATGTTTACTTAGATATTAGTTATTTCTGCCCAAAGGTGATGTAACATCTAAGTAGAGCCTTACTTTGACTTATTGTTTTGGTGTTTACAATAGGTATACTCATCACTAGCTTCATCACTAAAATGGTCATAGTTTCATTACTCTAAGGAATATTACTGTTAGGCCTGCTTACTTTAGCTTTACTTTAATTACATTTCCTTAAGAAACATTACTTTGTCTGCCCTCTATAGCTAACTATGTCACTATGATAATCTTCTATAACTTATATTCTCCTTAATTTCCACATCGGTACCTAACTTTGGCATTGAGCCACTTACTGGTGCGAACTTTGCGTCATGGAAGGATCAATTACTTCTTACTCTGGGGATGCTTGACCTTGACCATGCTATTCGCCATGATGAACCCGCTACTATTACTGCTACGTCTACTGCAGCTCAGAAAGCGGATTTTGAAAAGTGGGAAAGGGCAAATCGCTTGTCACTAATGATGGTCAAGAACTTCATTAACCTCAGTATCCGAGGAGCTATCCCTGACTCTGATAAAGTCAAAACTTACCTCAAATCTGTTGAGGATCACTTCAAGGGATCGTCTAAGGCGCATGCGAGTAGTTTAATGCTACAGATGCTCACTCTGAAATATGAAGGAAATAGCAGTGTCCGTGAACACATCATGAAAATGATTGATATGGCTCATAAGCTTAAGAGTCTTGAGATGGAAGTATCTGATAATTTTCTTGTGCATTTCATAATGACCTCTTTGCCTGCTCGGTTCGACACCTTCAAAGTTAACTATAATGCTATGAAGGATAAATGGTCGATAAGTGAACTGATTGCAATGTGTGTGCAAGAGGAGGATCGCCTGAAGCTGGTACAACCTGAAGCTGTTCACCTGACAACCACTGCTAATTCTAAGAAAAGGAAGGGTAATCAAGGTAATCAGACTGGAAATAAAGTCCAAAAGGATAATCACCATGGTGCCGTTGCCACTGGCTCTAAACCCTTGACTAATAAACCTAGCTGCAAATTCTGTCGTGCAAAAGGGCACAGACAGAAAGATTGCCCTAAGTTCAAGGAATGGCTAGCTAAGAAAGGTAACATTCTTTATGTAATATTTGATTCCTTTATTACTGATGTCCCTGTTAATACATGGTGGGGTGACTCTGGTTCTATGGTCCATGTGACAAACTCAATGCAGGGATTCCTTACAATCCAGAAGCTACCAAAGGGCCAAAGAAAACTTAGAGTTGGAAGCGGTGATCTCTTAGATGTCGAAGCCATGGGAACTTTAAATTTACATATGAGTACCGGAAAGTGTATTAGACTAGTGGATACCTTATATGTACCGAGAATTACTCGGAACCTTGTATCCATATCTAGACTAGACCTTGAAGGTTATGTAATAATTCATGGTTGCGGCAAGATTGCCATTACTCATAATAATGAATTACTTGGTCAAGGTTTCTTGGATGGATTACTGTATAAATTAGAACTAGATCATAATTTCTCACAGTCTTTGTTGTCTCTTAATATTGATGACGTAACTAAGACAACAAAATCACCTAAACAATCAGAGAATTCCTCCATGTTGTGGCATAAACGTCTTGGCCACATCTCACGAGATCGAATGACACGACTCGTAAAGGATGGAATCTTACCTTCTCTTGATTTTAGTGATTTTGAAACATGTATTAAGTGCCTCAAAGGCAAAATGGCGAAAGGGAATAAGTAAGGAGCCACTAGGAGTTCCAACTTATTGGAAATAATTCACACTGATATTAGTGGTCCCTATCCCGCATCAATCACAGGACATACATCATTTATTACATTCATTGACGATTATTCGCGTTATTTGCACCTATATCTAATTAAGGAAAAATCTGAATCCTTACAAACTTTTATTGATTTTAAAACTTTGGTTGAAAACCAACTTGATCATAAAATAAAAGTTGTGAGATCAGATAGAGGAGGTGAGTATTATGGTAGACATACTGATATTGGTCAAGCTCCTGGTCCTTTCTATAATTTTTGCAAGGAACATGGCATAATTAACCAATACACCATGCCTGGTTCTCCTCAACAAAATGGTGTTGCTGAAAGGAGAAACAGAACCTTAATGGACATGGTGAGAAGTATGCTTGCTAACACTAACTTACCTACTTTCCTCTGGACTGAGGCATTAAAAACAGCTGTTCATATACTCAATAGGGTTCCATCAAAATCTGTCCCTAAAACTCCTTATGAGATCTGGACAGGTAGGAAACCGAGTCTAAAATATATGAAAGTATGGGGCTGTCCTGCCGAAGCAAAAGTCTATAACCCTAACTTAAAGAAACTGGATCCTAAGACCATTACGTGTTTCTTTATCGGTTATCCTGATAACTCAAAAGGTTATCGGTTTTACTGTCCTTCCCGCACTACGAGCATCATTGACACGCAGCATGCCACATTTCTTGAGAACTCAGAGATCAGTGGGAGCACGACAAATCCTGACTCAGATTTGCAAGAAGTACAAGAAGCGGGGGGAAACCATTCTTCCGGTATCTTTATTCCTCCAATAATTCCTCTTGTACCCACCGCTGCTCCTAATATCACTGATCCAGCTCCTCCTAACCAAAATACCGAGGGAACATCATCATCGCTTCCGAACGCTGATCCTAATATCACTGATTCCACTCCTCCAGTTACTGAACCAGAAAATCAACTAAGGAGATCATCTAGGACTCGCAGGGCCACAAATTTTGATGATTTCGTAACCTTTTTAACTGAAGTTGAGAACATTGGAAAGCTTAATGATCCTACCTCTTATCGAGAAGCCGTTAATAGTGATCAGGCCACTCAGTGGAATGAAGCCATTATTGAAGAGCTTAATTCCATGCAGCATAATGATGTTTGGGACTTGGTTGAACTTCCTGAAGGATCCAAAACCATCGGTTGTAAATGGGTCTTCAAAACCAAATTAGACCCGAAAAGAAACATCGAACGCTATAAGGCCAGACTGGTTGCAAAAGGCTTTACTCAAAAGGAAGGAATCGATTATCAAGAGACCTTCTCTCCTGTCTCTCGTAAAGATTCTTTAAGGATTGTTATGGCACTTGTAGCTCATTATGATTTAGAGTTACATCAGATGGATGTCAAGACCGCATTCTTAAATGGAGACTTGCAAGAAGACGTATACATGCGACAACCTGAAGGATTCATTCCAGAAGGTAAAGAGCATATGGTCTGCAAGTTGAAGAAATCCATTTATGGGTTGAAGCAGGCATCACGACAATGGTATCTCAAGTTCGATAAAATCGTAAAAGGGCAAGATTTTCTAAAGAATCAAGTGGATTAATGCACCTTTCTCAAGATCAGTGGGAGTAACTTTATAATCCTTGTCTTGTACGTAGATGACATCCTACTAGCAAGTAATAACTTGGATATGCTGCATGAGTCGAAGCGGATGCTTTCGCAAAATTTCGACATGAAAGATCTCGGTGATGCCTCTTATGTCATTGGTATCGAAATACACCGAGATAGGCATAATGGTGTTTTGGGTCTTTCTCAAAATGCATATATTGAGCGTATCTTAAAACGCTATAACATGCAGAAATGTACACCCACTGTAGCTCCAGTAGTTAAAGGGGACGTGTTTGGTTCTTTCCAAGCTCCGAGCACTGAGATTGAAAGGGAAGAAATGAGGATGATACCTTATTCGTCTGTAGTAGGGAGCATTATGTATGCTCAGGTCTGTACTCGTCCGGATATCGCTTATATCGCTGGTATGCTGGGACGTTACTTATCTAATCCCGGAATAGCACACTGGAAAGCGGCTAAAAAGGTTCTACGATATCTGCAAGGGACCAAAGACTACAATTTAACTTATAGAAGAAGTGACAACTTAGAAGTAGTTGGATATTCTGATTCCGATTTTGCTAAATGCAAAGAAGATAAGAAATCTACTTCTGGGTATATTTTTATGTTAGCTGGTGGACCTATCTCCTGGCGGAGTCATAAACAGAAGCTGACTACAACGTCCACCATGATGGCTGAATACGTTGCCGTTTATAATGCCTCTTGTCATGGGATGTTGTTAAGGAACCTGGTCAGTGGACTCAAAATCGTCAATTCCATTTCTAGACCATTGAAGCTTTACTGTGATAACTCAGCTGCCGTAACTTTCTCGAACAGTAACAGTTCAACTGGCGCTGGGCTGTATCTTGATACAAAGTATCTGTTTGTGCGCGAACGGGTTGAGGAAAACGTTCTTTGTATCGAGTACATAAGTACAAAAGAAATGCTAGCGGATCCAATGACCAAAGGTCTTCCTCCTAATATCTTCGTAGGACACGTGTCGAAGATGGGGCTTACAAAAGACTTAATTTAATAGCATGTTGTACTTATTGGTCATTATTATTATCTTAATAAAATTTTCCTCTATATTCAAATTTCGTTTGTCTATTAGTTACACTTTGAGCTCATAATGGTGTACGGACATTATTATAACGAAGTTTGTCTTAGTCAATTGATCATTGCTTATTCAGTTTTAAATTTGAGTCATAGTTTGACTAGTGGGGGTCCTGAGTTGATATTCATCTCTACGGATGTACTTATCAGCTATGATTTCAGTTTAAAACAAAATGAGTGTTATCCCGGCCAGACTTATTGATACTCATAGATAAAAGATCGCTTGGTCAAGTGGGAGAATGTTGGAACCACCTCAAAAGTGACCGTCACTGATCGTTTATCATTCCTGATATGATAATTGACAATAACTAAAATCCCTATGTCTAGTAAATATATGATGGGCATATTTACTATTATTGACATACTATAGGGTTTCCCATTAGGTGATTGGAACTATGGGGATTATATCGCACATAATAAACACCAAGGGTTGAAAGTGTAAGATACTCTTATTATAAATAGAGTACCCTAATCTTTCTTAAAACCCTAATGACATATTGCTGATCACACTCCAGCCGTGCGCCCCCTAAGGATCGTCTCTCTCTCAAGAATCGATCATCTTCATCCCATCATTATACGATCACCTCGTTCTGGGAACCCGACAATCAATGGCAAACATGTTCAATGCCTTCACTGGATCCTCAGGATCATCGGGTATGATTTCTTATCATCTTATTGACATTATCGATTACAAGTCATGAAGTTTATTCCAACACGAACAAGTCGTCGATTCTAGGGAGTGGATACTTGTTCTTCACGGTCACCTTATTCAACTCTCGGTAGTCGATACACATCCTCATAGTGCCATCCTTCTTCTTCACAAACAAGACCGGTGCTCCCCAAGGAGATGAACTCGGCCTCACAAACCCTTCTCCAAAAGCTCTTGGAGTTGTGCCATCATTTCTTGCATTTCGGACGGAGCCAAACGGTAGGGAGCTCTAGCTATCGGTGCCGCTCCCTGCACCAAGTCTATCTTGAACTCTACTTGACGATCCAGTGGCAAACTCGGCAAGTCTTCCGGAAATACATCGAGGAACTCGCGTACCACCTTCACGTCCTCAAGCTTCTTCTTTTCCAACTTAGCATCGATCACATACGCCAAGAAGGACGTACATCCCTTGACTAGGCACTTGCGTGCCTTCAACATGGAGAGGATTGCTACATCTCCCTTTCTTCGTTCGCCATAGATGACCACACAACTTCCATCCGGAGAAGGTATGCGAATCAACTTCTTTGCGCATAAAATCTCGGCGTGATTTCTAGATAACCAATCCATTCCAACCACCACGTCGAATCCCCCGATTACCATTGGCATCAAGTCAATTGAGAATTTCTTTCCTTCGATTTCTAACATGCAACCCCACAAAATATCCCGAACTACTACGTGTCCACCATCGGCTATTTCTACCACTATGGCTTCTTCTAAACTACTAGTGGGCATAGGCAACTTTTGACAAAAGGAGGTCGACACAAACGAAAAACTTGCACCCGAATCAAATAACACACGCGTCGGTACAGAGTTTAGAAGAAACGTACCCGACACTACGTCCGTCGAAGCCTTCGCCTCCTCGGTTGTCATCCGAAAAGCTCTGCCCGTCGCTCTTGGAGGCTCCACCTTCGGTCCTCCACTTCCTCCCACCTTCAGCTTTGGGCAATCCCTTCTAATGTGACCCGACTCCTTGTACTTGAAGCACATTGTCCCCCTGACGGGACAAGAATTGATTGAAAGTCTGGTCTTGCCATACTTATAACACTTTCCCGGAACAAAGTTGCATGGGCCGAAGTGCTTGCTCCGGCACATGGAGTACCACCTAGCCTCCCTCTTTGGGTCGGCTCCTCGGTAATTGTCGTCAAACGTCCTCGGTTTCTTGAAGGGTACGGACTTCCCTTCCCATCTCCTCTTCTCCGGCACTCTAGCAACCTCTTCCTTGCCTCGACCGTAGGCATCGTACACCAACTGAGCTTCTTCCACCACCTCACGGAGGGTAGAGGCCTTAGACACTCGAACCATAGTCATCATGTCCGATGGAAGGCCCTTGATGTAGCCCTTGATCATCTCTTTCTCTGTCAGGACTAGATGTCCCACCAATCCTAGCTTATCCATAAACAAACGGTTGTAGTCCTTAACCGCCAAGTTTCCCTTCTTCAGATTCCGAAACTCCTCGATCCGGTCCATGGCTCTCTCGTTGCAATATTCCTCTAACACCTTTTCCTTGAAGGTTGCCTAGCTTAGTTTTGCCAAAACCGGGGGCTCTAGAGATGCGGAATAAACATTCCACCACTTAAGAGTCGCCCTCTTAACATTTGAGACCCAAACTTCGCTTTTTGGCTCTCCCCACATTCACTGGTCCGAAACGCTTGCTCCATTTCCCGAATCCAATTCATGCAAATAACCGGATCATCCGCCCCTTTGAACTCCAGTGGTCTGCAACTCAGAAAAGTCTTGAAGGAACAAACCTTCCCTGCTTGCCTAGTTTATGTTGTCCCCAAACCATCAGTAGGATTTCCATTGCCAGTACCCCCAGATCCAGCCACTACAATGTTCTCATCCACCATCTTGTTCTTACGGTTGTTCGTATCTCTATCTTCCATAAGTTTCAAAAACTGCTCTTGCTGTTGAGCCATGGCCTTGTTCATGGCTCTCATCATGCTGTCCATCGTTCGTGTCTCGGCTGTTGCTTCTTCCAAAATAGGGTCGGACGTTTCCAGGTCATGACGAGGGATATGCTCAGTTCCCCCTCCCAAAACGGTGTTAACCAGCGGAGGTACCGTAGTTGTTGTCACCCTTTGTTGATCAGCTGTAGATGCCGTGGCATCATGGCCATCCGACCTATTGCGAGTGTTTACCATTGGAGTCTACCACACATTCGAGAATGAGGTGAGAAATGGGCTATAAGATTTAAACATAAAGAAACGTACTAATACATGCATCAATCATCACAATAATAGCAATCTAAGCATACCCACGTAATGATACATTCATAATAGCAGTAGCTAATTGAAATTATGAACATACTTCACGTAAGGATTCTCGTTACCAAGGTCACAACTTTCAACTTATGTACTTCCGTCAGCTCTAAGACCATCATATCTTAAGAGGTCTACCCAAGCTCACCAATTCATACTTAGTCATTCCAGCTTAAGTCTAGGCATCTTAACAACATACCTAGTTCACTTAAACTACTCATCTGATACCAACTTATAACACCCTAAAACTGAGTAAAATTTAAAACCTGCAATTATCCGGAAAATAAACATCTAAAATAGACAAATCACCCAATGAATGGGGAATTAAAGTATGGCGTTTACAATTCCAAGGAATAAATAATTACCGATTCAATAACCTAATAATCTAAACCAACAATTCGTAGATTACACTCGGGCGTTGTCTAATTGCTACCAAAAATTCAATATTGATCAATTGTCATATACGCCTCTATATACTCCTAAAAATGCTATTCACCATCACATCTCTTCACTCATGTCCGAGGAGCGCCACCGCTTAAAGGCCCTAAACATGTACCCAAAAGAAGAAGTGTTAGTCTAACACGATGGGAATGAGAATCGACAATTTGTTATAATAAGAATTTAATTCAAGATACGATGGGAAACATAATAAAACCCATTGTGGAAGCTTGATAATCAACAATAACTATAACACCTTAAAATAAGAACAAATTTAAACCTAAATTAAAAGATTTACATTACTAATATCCATAACATAAGTATTCGTAAATAGTGAACTAATGACAAGAGTTAATTTTACATCAACTAGTCATCAACATAAACTCTTCACTCATCCCATTACTTCCCTGAGCTCATACCTGGTATTAAAATATAATTTGAAACGATTAGGCTAACGCCTAGTGAGAACATTCAGTTTCAAAATAATACTTTTAAATTAATGTAAACAAGGTTTATCATCTTGACTTACACTCGCTCTTACCATACTCGTACTCATCTCATAATAACAGAATCATACTCAATCCCATGAGTATAACTACCATTCATAAAATCATATCACCATATTCAATAGCCTACTATGAATCAACACGGTTTCTATTTTATCGATCAATCCTACAGACTTACATTCAACCATCATACATTCTTCTTGAAATGGATACATAAATAGCACTTATATATTGCCTATTTTTAATCCGCTGAAACACATGAAAACAACCTTTACTCTTCGTCTAATTCATATTTCCACATCTCAAATACGAATAACAACTCTGCTTGGTCTATTCAATCAATTAACCTGAATAGCAGTTTTGCTTTTGCCTATTCAACCTTTCCTATATGAATAGTAATTCTATATTACCTATTCAATTATTCAACAGGAATAGCAATTCTACTTTTGTCTATTCATTCATTCCTAGTTAACATGAATATGACTAACACTAAGTCAGTTATGATATCATGTTCCAGAGCCGCACTACGAATCTCCACGGATTCTAGATTAATGCTCACATCCAAGAAATCGCAATTACACATACCCATTTCTTCTCGTATCATGTCCCAGAGCCGCACTACGAATCTCTACGGATTCTAGATTAATGCTCATATCCAAGAAATCGCAATTACACATGCCCATTTCTTGGAAATGAAGTAGAGATTACAATCACATGCCAATCCCTTTTTCTTCCTTAAAAATCGGGAATAACGATTAGTGCCACACGCCTATTCCACGATTTCCCACACACACT
Organism: Saussurea involucrata; assembly: GCA_033807775.1. Classification (NCBI taxonomy): domain Eukaryota; kingdom Viridiplantae; phylum Streptophyta; class Magnoliopsida; order Asterales; family Asteraceae; genus Saussurea; species Saussurea involucrata. The sequence continues at coordinate 173,946,525 of CM066320.1, read as the reverse complement.
GGAATAACGATTAGTACCACACGCCTATTCCATGTGATTACGAACACTAGTGTCTATTCAACGATTTCCCACACACACTAGAATAACGATTAGTACCACACGCCTATTCCATGTGATTACAAACACTAGTGCCTATTTCATCATCTCAAGGATACACGGGAATAACATTTGTCTATTCCTCCTTTTTCAAGGATACACGAGAATAACATTTGGTCTATTCCTCTCTTTCAAGAATACACGGAATTAACAATTATACTTTGTCTATTCCTTACATTCCACTATAAACAAGAATAGCAATTGTACTTTGCTGATCTTACACTATCCAATAAATCTAGTGTATATGGATTCATTACCCTTAGCCGTATTCATACAAGTTATTATTTATTATAGATTCCTCATAACATTCAGTATGAGCAATTCATCTTTATACCACATTGATTCCTCATATCATTTAGTATGAGCAAATCTATTTTATAATCTCTCATATCATTCAGTATAAGCAAATCACATTTAATATGTCAATTTCTTATAACATAAGTCTAACCATCAATATCATCACTCACGGTCCTTGCTATAAATATTATTGTAACCCACTTGTCCATTAACTCTAATAGTTAAAACTCGTAACAATCGCTCATCCGAAATTCATTCAAAACAGTTCATTATAAAAATGCACCTTACCATAATTTAAAACGTTATAAAAAGGTAAGGTAAGAATGAACTCACCTGCTAGTAGTCGCGTCACTCTTACTTTACTTCCTCAACAGTCGTAAGAAGTTCTGTCAGCAGCTTCACAAGGATCTGAAATACACAAATACTTAGTGTATTGGTATTAATCTACTGTTTAGGACCCTTAAAGATTAAAAATCCTAAATATCCAAAATTCTCGTCTCTTATCGCAACCAACTAGCTGCGATAACTATTGTCGCAATACACAGCACTTGTCGCAACTAACTGTTGGGACATCTTCCTCTTATCGCAATCAACTACTGCGATACACTTTTCATCGCAACCAACTGTTGCGATACATCCTACTTGTCGCAACCCAAGGTTGCGACATTCATAACTATCGCAACACTCATAACTGTCGCAAATAACTACTGCGACATTCATAACTGTCTCAATCAACTAAATTCATACTTAACCCAAAAATTTATACTTTTAAGTTATGCATGTAACTATAAACATCCAGATATGTTTAATACTACCAATAGAACATAAACATAAACCCATATTTCTCATAATACTCAAAAACATCATAACCTATTTCTAAACTCATAGAAAACTCAATACACATAAAGAGAGCAATTAAACTAGAAACATACCTTTGATTCTCACATATTTCACCTACTTTACAGCTGAATATTTCTGTTTCTTCCTCTTCTTTGTCTTTGTTTCTTGGCTCTTCTCTCTTTTCTCTCTCTCTCTCTTGCCGTACTAAAAACACACACACAAGGACACATAAAAGATAAATCTCTTATGAAGTGCCACCTAGCTGAGTTTTAGAGAATGGGGCAGTGGTGTTGGTATAAGTTTCATCACTTAACCAAACAGTCCCCTCAACTATCAACACTTGGCAAGTTTAATCCCTTCACTTATAAATTAAAATTAAAGTTTACCCCTTAACTTATTACTCCACAAAACAACTAACATTTATTCGGGGTTAAACTCTAAAATTAATCCATCAAATAATAAATCATAACTTATCAAATAATTATAATCAAATTATTTAATAAACCCAAACATCATCCATTATAAAAATCGAGATGTTACAATACTCCCCAACTTGAAAATGATTCCGTCCTCGAAATCAAAGCTAGGTAAACAAATGAGGATATTTAACCTTCATTTCCTCTTCCGACTCTAAAGTCACATTTTCACCTCGATGATGTTTTCATTGAACTTGTAATATGACTACATTCTTAGGTCCGATCTTTCTAACATGGTTTCCCCACGTTAGCGTGGAGCACCATCCTCCAAACATTACTTGCCTCTTTCTACCGACCTTTCCACATGCTGATAACATTTTCTCATTACTATACATAACCAAACAGTTGCACCAAAATTCTAACTTAAGACATTCGAACAAATCATCTTGAATCGACACCAGTATTCGAAGTTACTTCACATTCTTTGATCTTCAACTATTACTTTCTCGGACAATCCTTTCACACATAAGAAGCAACTCTCATTCCTTAAGGATTTTGCATCTACTACACCACATTTTGACTAACACACCCATCATCCTCTTTAAACTTCCAATGATTCCAAAATATACTTACTTAGCGACTCACACAACCAAAAACACTTGGTTCCTCATTTGGGTAAACACCCACTACCGCTCCAACATTCTATCCCTATATTAGCCATATCACAACGCCATCTTACAAATCACATGCTCCCACAACTTTATTGACAAATCGTATACTTCATCCGAAATCTCCGAAAAGACTTCCATTTGATGCTTCTTCTTTCTAACATCACACTACACACTGGTTGACACATTTATCTTGGTAATTGATGCCATTACTCGTCCGTACATTCTCCACCCATAACATCTCACAGTAGACCCGGTCTCTCATGGTCATTCGTACACAACTCAAACTTACCTTCACGTTCTCCTGCATAATTAACTGAGTCTATTTCGCTACTTTATCCCTCTCCAACTCTAGTTGAACCACAACTCACGAGTTTCTAATTACTCAAACCTACTCGTTTCTTGCTAGCTCTTTGTGATTCCCAACCATTATATACTTAATCATAGATAAAAGTTTAGGAAGAACAAGGACTCAACTTTACACATTTTCTGGATCTCATATCCTTCAACATTACCCGCTCCCCAACTTGAAAACGACCTAAAATTCTATCAGTCTTCTTTGGTTATTAATCCAAATCCCATTACCGGACAAGGTTATCCATAAATGTGCCATTGAAACTCTAACACTACTTCAAAATTTAACTATGACATAACACTAAGAGGCTTTCCTAGATCATCCATATTCTTTCAGATCATAACTCGTACTTCATCTATTCCACTTGTCTAATTTCTGTCTTTCCATCCGCAATTGAATTAAGACACAATTACTAGGAGGCAAACTAATCTAGAATTGTATTAGGTCACCATTCCCATTGAAATTAAGCTTATGATTTAAATCAATAATGGGATTTGACTACCCATAATATCTTCTATTAGATACCGATTCATTGCCATGAACACATCATAATACTAGTAAATTCCGTCGGAGGATTTCAACTTACTTACCCAATGACATGAATTCGTCGTGCAATACTTAAAATTCTTTTACGTGCATAACATCGTCATCTCCCGGTTTGGCCATTTTGAATATCACAACACCCGTGCCCCGAGTATTGAGCCTATTCAAAGTTAGTTCGATAACTCAAACTCAAATAGTCAAACCAATTGTACACATTCAACTAACTAAACGAAATAAGTGGATAATGGTTAAGTTATCCCACTTTCACTCAGAAATTTCCAAAGGTTGTAAACTTTCATTGTTAGCTCGACTTACAAAATATCTTCCAAAAATAGTAACTGGTATAACTAACTTTCTGACAAGAGATTATAGTACAAAAGACAAGTTAGTACTACCATTACATAATACACACACTTATATATTCTTAAACAAGGAATGTATCATAAACTACACCCACTCATTCCTTAAAATTCTCCACCGTCCTACAAACATTCATCCGGTTGATATTGGGATGTTGGATTTCTTTTCTTGATTCCCGCTATTTTTCAACTTCGGGCAATCCCTCCGAAAATGACCAGATTTCTTACATTCATAGCAAGTTGGTCCTTGGATAGAACAGTTTTTAATCGTGTGACCAGTTTCTCCGCACTTGAAACATTTCCGATCTAAATTGATTTCTTGACGGGATTCAAAATGATGATTCTTAGAAAGAGTTTCTAATTTCTGGAAAGACTCTAATCGATCCGCCTGTTTCCTTTTCTCCCCCCACTTGAGCGATTTCAGCTTTATTTCCAGCATGAACTTCCTTCATTATACTAATAGTATTCAATACTGGAGTAACAGGTGAAATTACAGTACCAGTACTCACCTCATCTACATGACTCCATGATATGGTCATTTAGCATTTTTATAAATATCTCTTTTTGTTGAGTCAGTGCAGTATTCATAACCCTAATCATGTTTTCCATTATACGGGACTCCATAGTAGATTCCGTCATTACCGAATTAGAAGTACCAATGCTCGTTCTATGAGTTTGACTTTCCAATCCACCTATTAAAGGTTGCCTCGACGGACTTTCATGGGTCCCGCCAGTTCCAGGTTGTTCCCCCCAACCCCTAATCATTTACTGCTCCGTCCTCCAAAGAATTAGAGGACCTTGGTGGCGTATTCACCATCATTCTGCTATAACACAAAGAAATAACCATAAAAATGGTTACACATATCTAGACATACGAAACATACTTTACCGATCATTAGTCACTGTAACAATTTATAAACAAGTATACTCGTGTGGTAATATATTCATAATAACAGTAGCTAATTGAGATTGTGAATATATTATACGTGAGAATTCTTGTTACCATTGCTACCGTACTAATTTCACGTATTTACGTCGACTCTAAGACTATCCCGTCTTAGTGCTTCTACCCATATCTCACGAATCATATCCTAATTCATCTCAGCTTAAGTCTAGGTATCTCATTTAGCATACCTAGTTCACTTAAACTAAAACTCTGATACCATATTGTAACACCCTAAAATCACGGCAAATTTAAACCTAAATTAAAAGGTTTACATAACTAATATCCATAACATAAATATTCGTAAATAGTGAAATAATGACAAGAGTTAATTTTACATCAACTAGTCATCAACATAAACTCTTCACTCATCCCATTACTTCCCTGAGCTCATACCTGGTAAGAAAATATAATTTGAAACGATTAGGCTAACGCCTAGTGAGAACATTCAGTTTCAAAATAATACTTTTAAATTAATGTAAACAAGGTTTATCATCTTGACTTACACTCGCTCTTACCATACTCGTACTCATCTCATAATAACAGAATCATACTCAATCCCATGAGTATAACTATCATTCATAAAATCATATCACCATATTCAATAGCCTACTATGAATCATCACGGTTTCTATTTTATCGATCAATCCTACAGACTTACATTCAACCATCATACCTGTGGATCCCAGATATGTATGCAATCACAATTAATCAACACAAACAGTAATCATAAGTCATAAATCTCACTTGTATTGATGAACTGTTGAAGGAATAAAGCGGCAGACTGTGTAGCCGTACAAAGGTTTAGCAAAATAGTAATACTGATCATTAACCTAAAATTAGGTTAAACACAAACTATTTATACCCAAAGGGTATTTACAAGAAATGACAAGACAAGTCCCTGAACTTCTAATTCCACACATATTAAGACCTAACAATCTCCCCCTTGGAATAGAAGTTCGCGTTCACGCCAGTCTGGAACATAGCGCTTTCGGATGGCAAAGAGCACTTCAAAATATCTGATGCTGCTTCTGAACTCAAGCCGGTCTTCAATGGCTTTGAGAAGATCTTCGGCAAGGAACTCGCGGAGATTGACATACTGCTCTGGAGGAGCATTCTTGACTTCTTCTTCTAAAATCTTCTTCAGATCAGACTGGATTTTCACCAATGTTCCCTCGCTAAATTTATGCACTTCACTTTTTCTGATGAACCGTTTCTCCCCTTTTCCGTTCAGATACACGAACCCTGTTTCTGGTTTAGAAAGAAAAGAATGTACCTGTGCGTCTTCAGGGAGGTTCAGATTGGGCTTTAAGATGTTGATCTTTTTCTGATTACTTTCGAGTCCCAACTGAAAGTCTTCAATATAGGATAATGTGATCGTGCACTTCATGAATCTTTTGATAGCTTCGAGGGCTTTGGTATACGATAGAGGCCGAATAGTAAGAGTCTTCAAAAATCTGAGTAGAACTGGAAAATCTCTCAGGCAAAGATGTTTGAAATCGGATTCTAAGAAGGTCCAAAAATAACAAACTCTGTTACCAATTGTGGATCCCAGATTGATCAAGTAACAATGAATTTGAAGCGATTAATCCTTAATGATTGAATGCAGAGAGGAGAGTTACAAGATTAGAATGATGAACAAACTCTCTCTCGAAACTCTGTTAAGCGCACGGCTAATATCACCAAGTCTCACCTAATTACCACTCTAATCACACATTAAATACCAAGGGCTTGACAGGCCCAAGCCCATTAGCCATAAAGCCCATTAGCCATAAAGCCCATTATCTTGAGAGGCTTTACAAACCAATAAATAACACTAATTATTTCTTTATATCACTTTCTATTTTATAGGACTTTTAGTCCTAACAATCTCCCCCTAAAGTTATATAAAGAAAAAATACGAACTTGAACTCTTCCGATCTTGATCTTCTCTTCGTCTTGAATCTTTGAAGCACTTTAGTGTTGCTTGTCTTCATATCTTTCACGCTCCCCCTTGAAATATGCTCTTGGTCTTCTTAGTATCACGAGTTGAACCACGAGTTGAATTAGCTTTGAAAACTTCAGCACTTTGTTAAACAGATAGAAGAACCATGCACGTTGTAATATTTTCAGCACAGGTTATAACAGTTACTCCCTCTCAACTTTTGCTTACTCCCCCTCAACTTGATAGTCTGGGTCTTTTAACTTTTATAACGTTTTTCCCCTCATGATGATGATCTTTGTCTTTGAATTTGTATCAGTTCTCCCCCTCATGATGATTAGGAGTATCCTGAGCATCATGTAACTTCAAAGACAACACTGATGAGTAGCAAAAGTACCAGATAAAACGATAAGTAACCAAAATATTAAGACCTAACAATACCTTCTTCTTGAAATGGATACAGAAATAGCACTTATATATTTCCTATTTTTAATCCGCCAAAACACATGAAAACAACCCTTACTCTTCGTCTAATTCATATTTCCACATCTCAAATACGAATAACAACTCTGCTTGGTCTATTCAATCAATTAACCTAAATAGCAGTTATGCTTTTGCCTATTCAACCGTTCCTATATGAATAGTAATTCTATATTACCTATTCAATTATTCAACAGGAATAGCAATTCTACTTTTGTCTATTCATTCATTCCTAGTTAACATGAATATGACTAACACTAAGTCAGTTATGATATCATGTTCCAGAGCCGCACTACGAATCTCCACGAATTCTAGATTAATGCTCACATCCAAGAAATCGTAATTACACATACCCATTTCTTCTCGTATCATGTCCTAGAGCCGCACTACGAATTCTAGATTAATGCTCATATCCAAGAAATCGCAATTACACATGCCCATTTCTTGGAAAGGAAGTAGAGATTACAATCACATGCCAATCCCTTTTTCTTCCTTAGAAATCGGGAATAACGATTAGTGCCACACGCCTATTCCACGATTTCCCACACACACTGGAATAACGATTAGTACCACACGCCTATTCCATGTGATTACGAACACTAGTGTCTATTCAACGATTTCCCACACACACTGGAATAACGATTAGTACCACACGCCTATTCCATGTGATTACAAACACTAGTGCCTATTCCATCATCTCAAGGATACACGGGAATAACATTTGTCTATTCCTCCTTTTTCAAGGATACACGGGAATAACATTTGGTCTATTCCTCTCTTTCAAGAATACACAAAATTAACAATTATACTTTGTCTATTCCTTACATTCCACTATAAACCAGAATAGCAATTGTACTTTGCTGATCTTACACTATCCAATAAATCTAGTGTATATGGATTCATTACCCTTAGCCGTATTCGTACAAGTTATTATTTATTATAGATTCCTCATAACATTCAGTATAAGCAATTCATCTTTATACCACATTGATTCCTCATATCATTTAGTATGAGCAAATCTATTTTATAATCTCTCATATCATTAAGTATAAGCAAATCACATTTAATATGTCAATTTCTTATAACATAAGTCTAACCATCAATATCATCACTCACGGTCCTTGCTATAAATATTATTGTAACCCACTTGTCCATTAACTCTAATAGTTAAAACTCGTAACAATCGCTTATCCGAAATTCATTCAAAACAGTTCATTATAAAAATGCACCGTACCATAATTTAAAACGTTATAAAAAGGTAAGGTAAGAATGAACTCACCTGCTAGTAGTCGCGTCACTCTTACTTTACTTCCTCAACTGTCGTAAGAAGTTCTGTCAGCAGCTTCACAAGGATCTGAAATACCCAAATACTTAGTGTATTGGTATTAATATACTGTTTAGGACCCTTAAAGATTAAAAATCCTAAATATCCAAAATTCTCGTCTCTTATCGCAACCAACTAGCTGCGATAACTCTTGTCACAATACACAACACTTGTCGCAACTAACTGTTGGGACATCTTCCTCTTATCGCAATCAACTACTGCGATACATCCTACTAGGATACCGGGATCACTCTATTGGTGATTGGTCGGGTAAGTCGTGTTTGGATTGGTTCATGATGTGGGTGACAAAAGATATAGGCTAAGGCTCAAAGTGGTGTGCAAAAAGGATCATTATGACACAACGGATAGGCTTAAGCCTAATTGGCTAAAATAAAATTTATTAAAAGATGACCTTTGTCATATTTATTAGCATGTAAATATCATGTAATCATAAGGAGAGACAAATCAAATTCTAGAAGCACATGTCTAGGTACGACGTAATCTCACAAGAAATGTAATTGAGACTAATATCAAGTGTTTAGTCTAATAAGCTCAAAGTCTCACGGTGTTAAAGTTGTTCAAGAGATTAGCAAGAGTCTAACTTTAACCTGTATACTACCACTAGCCGACTCTAAGCGCTATCAATCAAGCTCAATCATGCAATACAAACATCCAATCTCATTATCATCAACAATTTTAGCTCATAAAAACATGCTAACACATCATTAAGACAGACAAAAAGTCTACATTTAAGCACAAAATTTTGCAAAAAATTGCAAAAATTTACCCTTAAAAACCCAAACCATGCCAATTCATGCAAACTCAAAATTTACATCCCACCCCCACACTTAGACCATACATTGTCCTCAATGTATTCGATAAAGTAAAGGACATTCAAAGCAGCAAAGAATGAGGGGAAACAGTAAACTCCCGCGATTTGGTGAATAGTCCTCTAATGTATGGGTCCGTGAAGGTAGATGTGCCCTTCTAGCTCTAAATTCCAGGGTGAATCCTGAGAATAACCAAGAAAAATGCAAGAGTGAGAGTGGAGAATCTAATTAAACTAAAGCAAGTACGAAAAACGATAAAAAGCAAATAAACGGAAATCCATGGGTTGCCTCCCATGCCACGCCTTTCTTTAACGTCTTTGGCTAGACGCCTTCATGTCTATGGTTCTCTTCCCTTCGGCACCTCCACCTTGAAAACTCCACGTTAAGAGGTTTGAAACCTTCATAAAACGGATTTAAACGATGGCCATTAACGTTGCATACTTTTCCCGTTTTCTCACTTTTGATCTCTATGGCACCATGACTAAAAACATTAGCAACAACAAATGGTCCCACCCATCGGGACCAAAGTTTTTCGGGAAATAACTTGAGACGAGAGTGAAAAAGTAAGACATTTTGACCTAGAACAAATGTCTTACGAGAAGATATTTTGTCATGAAAAGCTTTGGTCTTTTCTTTATATAAATAACTAATCTCACACGCATCATTGCGTATCTCTTCCAATTCTTGGAGTTGGAGTTTTCAGTAAGTACCGACTTTATCAATGTCCAAATTGACATTTTTCACGGCCTAAAAGGCTTTATGTTCCAACTCAACGGGAAGATAACAAGCTTTCCCGTAAACTAAACTCGTAACAATCGCTCATCCGAAATTCATTCAAAAACAGTTCATTATAAAAATGCACCGTACCATAATTTAAAACGTTATAAAAAGGTAAGGTAAGAATGAACTCACCTGCTAGTAGTCGCGTCACTCTTACTTTACTTCCTCAACTGTCGTAAGAAGTTCTGTCAGCAGCTTCACAAGGATCTGAAATACCCAAATACTTAGTGTATTGGTATTAATCTACTGTTTAGGACCCTTAAAGATTAAAAATCCTAAATATCCAAAATTCTCGTCTCTTATCGCAACCAACTAGCTGCGATAACTCTTGTCACAATACACAGCACTTGTCGCAACTAACTGTTGCGACATCTTCCTCTTATCGCAATCAACTACTGCGATACATCCTACTAGGATACCAGGATCACTCTATTGGTGATTGGTCGGGTAAGTCGTGTTTGGATTGGTTCATGATGTGGGTGACAAAAGATATAGGCTAAGGCTCAAAGTGGTGTGCAAAAAGGATCATTATGACACAACGGATAGGCTTAAGCCTAATTGGCTAAAATAAAATTTATTAAAAGATGACCTTTGTCATATTTATTAGCATGTAAATATCATGTAATCATAAGGAGAGACAAATCAAATTCTAGAAGCACATGTCTAGGTACGACGTAATCTCACAAGAAATGTAATTGAGACTAATATCAAGTGTTTAGTCTAATAAGCTCAAAGTCTCACGGTGTTAAAGTTGTTCAAGAGATTAGCAAGAGTCTAACTTTAACCTGTATACTACCACTAGTCGACTCTAAGCGCTATCAATCAAGCTCAATCATGCAATACAAACATCCAATCTCATTATCATCAACAATTTTAGCTCATAAAAACATGCTAACACATCATTAAGACAGACAAAAAGTCTACATTTAAGCACAAAATTTTGCAAAAAATTGCAAAAATTTACCCTTAAAAACCCAAACCATGCCAATTCATGCAAACTCAAAATTTACATCCCACCCACACACTTAGACCATACATTGTCCTCAATGTATTCGATAAAGTAAAGGACATTCAAAGCAGCAAAGAATGAGGGGAAACAGTAAACTCCCGCGATTTGGTGAATAGTCCTCTAATGTATGGGTCCGTGAAGGTAGATGTGCCCTTCTAGCTCTAAATTCCGGGGTGAATCCTGAGAATAACCAAGAAAAATGCAAGAGTGAGAGTGGAGAATCTAATTAAACTAAAGCAAGTACGAAAAACGATAAAAAGCAAATAAACGGAAATCCATGGGTTGTCTCCCATGCCACGCCTTTCTTTAACGTCTTTGGCTAGACGCCTTCATGTCTATGGTTCTCTTCCCTTCGGCACCTCCACCTTGAAAACTCCACGTTAAGAGGTTTGAAACCTTCATAAAACGGATTTAAACGATGGCCATTAACGTTGCATACTTTTCCCGTTTTCTCACTTTTGATCTCTATGGCACCATGACTAAAAACATTAGCAACAACAAATGGTCCCACCCATCGGGACCAAAGTTTTTCGGGAAATAACTTGAGACGAGAGTGAAAAAGTAAGACATTTTGACCTAGAACAAATGTCTTACGAGAAGATATTTTGTCATGAAAAGCTTTGGTCTTTTCTTTATATAAATAACTAATCTCACACGCATCATTGCGTATCTCTTCCAATTCTTGGAGTTGGAGTTTTCAGTAAGTACCGACTTTATCAATGTCCAAATTGACATTTTTCACGGCCCAAAAGGCTTTATGTTCCAACTCAACGGGAAGATAACAAGCTTTCCCGTAAACTAAACTCGTAACAATCGCTCATCCGAAATTCATTCAAAACAGTTCATTATAAAAATACACCGTACTATAATTTAAAACGTTATAAAAAGGTAAGGTAAGAATGAACTCACCTGCTAGTAGTCGCGTCACTCTTACTTTACTTCCTCAACTGTCGTAAGAAGTTCTGTCAGCAGCTTCACAAGGATCTGAAATACCCAAATACTTAGTGTATTGGTATTAATCTACTGTTTAGGACCCTTAAAGATTAAAAATCCTAAATATCCAAAATTCTCGTCTCTTATCGCAACCAACTAGCTGCGATAACTCTTGTCACAATACACAGCACTTGTCGCAACTAACTGTTGCGACATCTTCCTCTTATCGCAATCAACTACTGCGATACATCCTACTAGGATACCGGGATCACTCTATTGGTGATTGGTCGGGTAAGTCGTGTTTGGATTGGTTCATGATGTGGGTGACAAAAGATATAGGCTAAGGCTCAAAGTGGTGTGCAAAAAGGATCATTATGACACAACGGATAGGCTTAAGCCTAATTGGCTAAAATAAAATTTATTAAAAGATGACCTTTGTCATATTTATTAGCATGTAAATATCATGTACTCATAAGGAGAGACAAATCAAATTCTAGAAGCACATGTCTAGGTACGACGTAATCTCACAAGAAATGTAATTGAGACTAATATCAAGTGTTTAGTCTAATAAGCTCAAAGTCTCACGGTGTTAAAGTTGTTCAAGAGATTAGCAAGAGTCTAACTTTAACCTGTATACTACCACTAGTCGACTCTAAGCGCTATCAATCAAGCTCAATCATGCAATACAAACATCCAATCTCATTATCATCAACAGTTTTAGCTCATAAAAACATGCTAACACATCATTAAGACAGACAAAAAGTCTACATTTAAGCACAAAATTTTGCAAAAAATTGCAAGAATTTACCCTTAAAAACCCAAACCATGCCAATTCATGCAAACTCAAAATTTACATCCCACCCCCACACTTAGACCATACATTGTCCTCAATGTATTCGATAAAGTAAAGGACATTCAAAGCAGCAAAGAATGAGGGGAAACAGTAAACTCCCGCGATTTGGTGAATAGTCCTCTAATGTATGGGTCCGTGAAGGTAGATGTGCCCTTCTAGCTCTAAATTCCGGGGTGAATCCTGAGAATAACCAAGAAAAATGCAAGAGTGAGAGTGGAGAATCTAATTAAACTAAAGCAAGTACGAAAAACGATAAAAAGAAAATAAACGGAAATCCATGGGTTGCCTCCCATGCCACGCCTTTCTTTAACGTCTTTGGCTAGACGCCTTCATGTCTATGGTTCTCTTCCCTTCGGCACCTCCACCTTGAAAACTCCACGTTAAGAGGTTTGAAACCTTCATAAAACAGATTTAAACGATGGCCATTAACGTTGCATACTTTTCCCGTTTTCTCACTTTTGATCTCTATGGCACCATGACTAAAAACATTAGCAACAACAAATGGTCCCACCCATCGGGACCAAAGTTTTTCGGGAAATAACTTGAGACGAGAGTGAAAAAGTAAGACATTTTGACCTAGAACAAATGTCTTACGAGAAGATATTTTGTCATGAAAAGCTTTGGTCTTTTCTTTATATAAATAACTAATCTCACACGCATCATTGCGTATCTCTTCCAATTCTTGGAGTTGGAGTTTTCAGTAAGTACCGACTTTATCAATGTCCAAATTGACATTTTTCACGGCCCAAAAGGCTTTATGTTCCAACTCAACGGGAAGATAACAAGCTTTCCCGTAAACTAAACGAAAAAGGGACATATATTAGGGATTTTTAGGCGGTCCGGTAGGCCCATAGCGCATCATTGAGCCTCAAAGTCCAATCCTTCCTACTCGTATTTACCGTTTTTTCTAGAATTTGCTTGATCTCCCAATTTAACACCTCCGCTTGCCCATTTGTTTGAGGATGGCAGGCGGTGGATATTCGGTGCTTTACACCATACTTTTTGAACAAGGCCGCCATCACTCCATTGACAAAATGGGTTCCTCTATCGCTTATCACCATCTTAGGGACTCCAAATCTGCAGAAAATCTTATCCTTCACAAAATCTGAAACATATTTAGCATTGTCAGTCCTTGTCCCTTTTGCCTCTAGACACTTAGAGTCGTAATCGACATTAAGTAAGATGTAATAAAACCCAAAAGAGTATGAAAAAGGGCCCATGAAATCAATTCCCGAAATGTCAAAGATCTCGTAAGCATGAATGTGTTTCCAGTGTGTTGCCAACGAGGACAAGCTTTACAAAACATGTATGTGTCTCGATGAATACGTGACCAAAATAGGCCACTCTCGAGAACCTTACAAGTTTTCCTTGTTGGGCCAAAATGGCCACCACATGCATGAGAATGACAGAACTCTAAAATAGAAGTTACCTCATCATCACTTACACGTCGTCAGATGATTTGATCGGACCTATGCTTCCACAAATAGGGATCATCCCACATGTAGTACTTGGAATCACTCTTTATCTTGTCTCTCTTCGATCTTAGTAGCTCCTTAGGTGTGGTCCCGGTGACTATGTAGTTGACTATGTCGGCATACCAAGGAACCGCGGTCTTTACCTAAAAAATATGCTCATCTGGGAACTTATCATCTAGCGGTAACGGCTTTTCGTTGGAAACAATCTGGCTCAAGTGATCTGCTACTAAATTTTGTGCTCCACTTTTGTCTCTAATCTCTAAGTTGAATTCTTGGAGCAACAAAATCCATCGAATGAGCCTTGGCTTGGCATCCTTCGTTGTCATCAAATACCGCAACGCCGCATGATCTGTATAAACAATAACTTTAGTACCCAAAAGATATTGACGAAATTTTTCCAAAGCAAAGACAACCGCAAGCCATTCTTTCTTCGTGGTGGAGTAGTTTGCTTACGTGCTATCGAGGGTTCTCGAGGCATAATATATAACATGTGGGTCCCTTCCAACCCTTTTCCCGAGTACCGCTCCAATAGCATAATTGCTTGCATCACACATAATCTCAAAAGGGAGATCCCAGTTGGGTGGTTTCATTAACTGTTCATGGAGAAGTTAAATTTGGTGGGGCATGTGGCTCCTAACGAGAAGGAAAGGATAAAGGCTTATTTGAAAGGTCTACCCGCGGATATGATGTCCCGAGTAAGGAGTGCAAAGGTTTCAACATTGAGGGAAGCTATCGAAGAAGCGAAAGTGACGGAGGAAGTGTACTCGCGAGATAAAGAAGAAAAGACCCAAGTTGGGGAGAAACGAAAGTGGGATAGTCGATCGGACTCTTCACAGAAATCTAAAGCGGTTGATAAAAGTGCTCGTTATGATTCACGGCGTGAACCAAATTGGTGTCCGAAATGCAAAAGCAAACATTTTGGGCAGTGTCGGGCGATAGCCTGGTTCTGCATGAACGGACCTGGATGCTGATTCTGAGCGAACAAACCTGATCCTGGACCTGGATTATACGCGAATGGTCGAGGACCATTTTGACCGAACGATCCTTGGCCTGGATTCTGAACGAATGGCCTAGGACCATTCTGAGGTCCAGAGGGATTTCTTAATCGTGTGATCTCCTCAGCTGCTCTACGGCTTTGCTCCGCCATGGCGTTGATTTGATTTCGAGCGACTTCAAGCTCCTGGTACATCTGGGCAATGACATGCTGCTGATCTCCAGGGGCTGCCATTTTCCTGAAACAGAGAACAAAGAAAACTCCAAGAAACCGTTAGTAAAACGCACGTTCGTCGAAGATTTTCTCAACATGACGTCCCACGGATGGCGCCAAACTGTTAATGCCAAAAATCGCACCAAAGGGACAACTTAAGGTCAATGTGGACTTTAACAACTAAAGAAAGGAATCGTTCGACAAAGGCGTGTCACAAAGACAAAAATGTAAATGAGACAGAGGATTTGATGACGCAGGAAAAACCTCAACGAGGAAAAAACCTGCAGACGACAATGGATGTCGTCGCTGCACTATGGTCGCCAATTAGGGGTGATGTCCTTGGTGTTCCGGGTGTCGATCGTACATAGATTACAATACAAATGAAGGGAAAGACTTCAAAATGTAAAGTACAAGTGTTTGAAATGTAAAAACAGTGTGTGTCGTGTGTGAAAACAATGTGTAAACTGTTGGTCGAGAGTGAAAGTTGTACGTCGGGAGCGATTCTTCGAGTGAGAGTTCTTTGCTTGTAGTGTTCTTCTGAGGTGGGATGCTTATCTTCTATTGTTCGATGTTCGGTCCCCGGAACTGAAGTTTAACTTGATCTTTTATAACCTTCGGGTGCTTTGATTAGCTCATTGATTGCTTTGATAACAGCCATAACGGTCGCCAGTTGTAACTCTTCATAATTGCTCTTCGTCGGTTATGACCGTTGCCCATTAATGACTTTGACTCCTGCATTAGTCATTGAACAAACGTAACAGTCGTATATTGAGTTAGTCAAGGTCGTACGGTCTTGTGCGACGGTCGTGTGGAATGGGCGACGTAGAGGTCGAGTGTCGTGAGGAACTCTCGACTTACCTTTTAGGAGGGACGACGGAGGTTTTTTGGGTCTTTGTCGGGGTCTTATCTTAATACAAGATATAGTTCATAACATGTGTCTTACCTTTTCTGGTCGTGGTCGAGACCTGTGAAATTTTGCCCAAACAGTCATGCGAGTAGATAGGAGTACATCATGATCGGCACGACGAGGTATGGTGAGGTCGATCGCCATGAAGTGCGCGACTATCAGCTGTAGGAATCGTGGATACGGAAGGAATGTGAGGCGTCGGCTGCCTTGCTTCTTTTGAACTTGCGCGATCAGCTCCGTCCATAGAATTTTTGCGTAGTCGGCATGTCGGTTGTATATGACGGCATGGAATAGGCCGAGCAAGTTGACGGACGTCTGATCGATGCCTTTGTTGATTGCTGATAGACACCTGTTCAATATTGTGAACAAGGTGTACCAGACAGGCTGAAGATGTATGCGTGAAAAGTGCGATGGTTGGGCGAGCGCGGCATGATATCCGAGAGTGCGAATATCTCGGCAGAGGACTGCATCTGAGACCTGAGCGTCGTAGGCGACACGTCCTGGAATTGCATTCGCTTCCGGCAGTTCAAGGATCCGTCGGAAGATGTCGCAAGAGATTACGATCTGGGAGTCGCCAATACGGCCTCGAAGTATGAATTGCTAGCCGCGTGCGACGGGTGTGAGGGGGCGCCATAATTGATGCACATAGACGACTGGAACTGGAGCGGTGGCCGTCAGTGCTCGGTTGAGTGAGTGGCCCTTCAGAATCTCCACAATGACTGGACATTGGCATATGAGATTGCCGTGTCCAGGTGGAAATTGTTCGGAACTAAAGGTAGATTCGGACCTTCGGATAATTGTGGGGCAACACATTGTGGATTCGGATTTGGTTGAGCCATGGACCTGTTTAAAGGAAAAACGGTGTTGAGTGTTGATGGCGTGTGCAAGTCAAAAACAAGTCTCGGGGCCCGTATTCTTGGATTTGGAAACCGAGAGTCGGTGACGGTCCGAAACTGAACACTACACGGGTCTTAACGAGTCCGGAGTGACTGTGTGCATTTATGTGCAACTCAGAGTGCCAAACATCCTATTTAAACACAATGTAACAGTAGCCATGAGTAACTAGATTACCAAATCTCAGATTAAAACCAATGAAACAGGACTCCCATAATGGAGTTCCGGAGTGGAGTTCCGGAATAGACTCCGGAACCTAAAGGGATCCGAAACCAGAGGGCATACCGGAACCATATAGGAGCGGTTCCGGAGTTAAATACCGGAACACACATACCGGAACACTAATACCGGAATTACATTCCGGAACCTTTCGAGATCCGGAACCGAACTTAGTCAAAATTGGTTCGAACAGGTTAGAACTCCGGGACACATTCCGGAACTCGAGAGTACTGGAACGCATACCGGAACTCATGGCTTCCGGAACTGATTCCGGATCTAAAGAACACCGGAACCCTAGTCAAACTCAGATCAATCCAAACTTAAAATTAACCTATCTCATGCTAAATCGATGATCGACAACACATTAACAACTCGATTTGAGGTGAGATTGATGCGCTTAGGTCCGATTATAGATCGAGGGTGCGATCCGAAGGGTTTGAAACCCTGTTAGTGCCGACCCTCATGAACACGATCAAATCGATCGTATTTTGGGTCTGATTTGGATCGATCGTTTGATGTTAAAGCGATTAAGAGTAGATTCAAATACATACCTGAGAAATCGGATGTAGATCGGAGTCCGAATGGATGCAAAAACACACAGTGGAGAGCAAGTGAGAAGAAGTTGGGTTGAGAGAGTTTTGGGCGCGAGATTTTTGAAATTGTAAAGATTTCAAATAAAAAACCGGTATTTATACCGGTCAATACCGGAAGCGAGTCCAGTACCGGATGCCTTAACTCTCCCGGTTCCAATTTAATCTCAACTTTAGGCAATTGGCGAAAAATACCCCTGAAGTTTGAAAAACTTTAAAAAAATTCCTTGAATCTAAAGTTTACACTTTTAGCCCCTCAGGTTTTGAAAATCTCAATTCTCCCCCTCAGCTTTCCGAAAACAACTCTCCCCCTCAAGTTTTGAATAATAGCATTGCACCCTCGACTTTTTGAAATAAAGACCTTTTTTCTAAAAACTTAAACACAAAACTTAAACAAAAACTTGAAAGATTTCCCCTTTGAGGATCGATTAAGTGACAAGGCTCCTTCTCGACTTGTCAAACTGACACTTCTCCCCCTCAATTTCTAAATTTTTTTTGCAACTCTAGCCTCACAGAAACGAGAAACGTACCTTAGGTACTTCGCATTCGAGGAATCAACTTGAAGAGTAGATGGTTAGTAGCACGGGAAATTAACGGAAAAACAAAGACTAGATGGATAAAGTTAAAGAAACATGGAAAACCGAAAACCGAAAGAAACACTAAACACGGAAATACAGAGAACACGTCACCGTTGTGCTTGAAACACCTAAACCACGTTGCGAGACAAGTGTAACTGCTAAAGAGAAAGTTATCCCGTAGTGTAGGAAAGGTGTGACAAGTACAACCGTGACTCAAACTTTCAGATTGAGCATACCTAGCTTGGACACGAGTTCATTTAACTGTTTTTCGTCCAAAGCCTTGGTAAACAAATCTGCAAGTTGGTTTTCTGTACTTACAAAGTAGAGTTCCACCGTACCTTTTTCCACACGGTCTTTAATGAAGTGGTAGCACACGTCTATATATGTGGAAAAAGTGGGCACTCTATGAATAACTGCCCAGTACAGGGAAATCTGTGTTTTGAGTGTAAGCAACCGGGTCACTTTCGTCGGGAGTGCCCAAGACTGAAAAAGAGCGGCGATCAGAGTAAAAAACCAGTTATTCCAAAGCCAATCGTCAAACTTGAACTCCACATCCTTTTGAAGTAGACTGCATATCGATCGGGTAATGCACGGGAAATCCTTTATGAAACGCCTATAGAAACCTGTATGAACCAAAAATGACCAAACTTCCCTCACCGAAGTGGGGTAGGTTAAGCTTTTGATGACATCTATTTTAGCTTTATCTACTTCAATCCCCTTACTTGAAATTATATGTCCTAAAATCAGCCCTTGGGTTACCATAAAGTGACCCTTTTCATAATTTAAAACCAAGTTGGTCTCTATGCACCTATGAAGGATTTTAGTGAGATTTTGCAAACACTCATCAAAGGAGTTTCCATAAACGGTAAATCATCCATAAAAACTTAAATGATATTTTCCACAGATTCAGAAAAAATACTCATCATACACCGCTGAAAAGTAGTCGGTGCATTGCATAGGCCAAAGGGCATTCAGCGATAAGCAAAAGGGTCGAAAGGACATGTAAATGTGGTTTTCTCTTGGTCTTCTGGTGCAACCAGAATTTGATGAAAACCAGAAAAAACATCTAGACAACAATAATGGGATTTACCTGCCAGTCTCTCGAGCATCTAATCGATAAAAGGTAGAGAGAAGTGATCCTTTCGGGTGGAAGTGTTCAACCTTTGGTAATCGATACATACTCTCCAACCGCTTTGTACTCTCATCAGAACCATCACTCCCTCAGCATTCTCTACTACCGTCACTCCGGATTTCTTTGGAACAACTTTCACCAGGCTCACACATTTGCTATCGGAAATAGCAAAGATCATATCCGCATCTAGTAACTTTTGAATCTCTTTCTTTACAACCTCCATCATGGGTGGATTCAAACGCCTTTGAAGCCTCACAAAATGGCTTGAAATCATCCTCCATCAAAATCTTATGCATGCAAGTTGATGGATTCAAACCTTTTATGTCGGCTATCGTCCACCCAATGGCTTCCTTATATCGTTTGAGCACGAGTATAAGCTTCTTCTCCTCGGATGTGTATAGGCTACTTGAAATGATTACCGGTAGCGTCTCTCCTTCTCTTAAGTAGGCATACTTGAGATGATCGGGAAGTTTCTTTAGCTCTAGTTCTTGTGCCTGTAAAACAAAAGGAGTAGCTTTGTGTTAGATGGTGGTAAAGAAACTTGAGAAATATCATACCTTGCAGTCTTCTTTTGATCCATACTAGCTACTAGCTTTTGAAACTCAGGTCCGAGCTCAATCCTCTTCAAAAGTTTAGTCACTCCTGCTTCATCTAAAGACCTACTCAAGGTTGTGTCTAAAGCATCAAAATGGGTTAGTTCGAACAACTCTTGAGAAATAGGTTCAATAATGTCAATGGCACAAAGAGAGGATACATCACTTGAAAAACGCATGGCTTCATACATATTAAAATGAATGGTGTTACCATCGAATTCCATAGAAAGCGTGTCATTGTGAACATCTATCTTTGTTTTTGATGTTTTCAAAAAGGGCCTCCCTAACAAAATGGATGTGGATTTAGGATGAGAATCCTTCTTCATATCAATGACATAAAAATCCATGGGGAAGACAAGTTCATTCACTTGAACCAATAAGTCCTCTAGTACCCCTTTGGGTGCACCACAGACCTATCGGCCAATTGGATGACCACCCCGGTTTCTTGTAAGGGGCTTACAATTAAAGTCTTAAAGATAGAGTATGGAATCACATTGATAGATGCACCCAAATCAAGCATAACTGTATTGACCATAACATTCCCCAATTTGCAAGGAATGGTGAGAACACCGAGATATTTGCACTTTGGGGGTAGCTTCTTTTGAAGCATGGCCGACACATTTTCACTCATAGTGATCGTCTCGTTACCCCTAAGTTTTCTTTTATTGGTGCACAATTCTTTAAAAAACTTGGCGTAACGAGGGACTTGCTTGATTTCATCTAAAAGAGGGATATTCACCTCAACCTTCCTAAAAGTTATTTTTCATCTCTAGCCTTGCTAGACATTTGAAAACTTGTAGGAAAAGGAGGTGGAATTACCTTTGCCTTTTCACTTATATCAATTATGGGTTCCGGTTGTTTCTCTCTTTGAACCGACTTTGGACTTACCTCCTTCTCTTTCTCCACTTCTCTGCTCTTTGCCAACTTTGGTTCTTCAAGCTCTTTTCCACTCCTCAAGACAATTGCACTTACGTTTTGTTTCGGGTTCGTTTCCGTTTGGGAAGGCAACTTTCCTTGAGATTCCAAGCGGCTCATGGAAGTAGCAAGTTGTATCATTTGAGCTCCCAAATTTTGAATACTTCTTCCGTTTTCTGTTGGAATTTAATTGCTTAATGCTACAGATCTCTCTATGAAGGTTAGCAGCTCGGGAGGCGGAAAAGATTTTTTCTAAAAATAGCCTCGCCATTTGGTTCAACGTCGTTACCGAATCGGGGGGTAACAAGTATAACCAATCCGTAGCACGGTCCTTTAAGGAAAAGGAAAAGCCTTTAACTTTATAAGGTCCTCTGTAACCTCATTTGGTTTCATGCTAAGTCAAACTATGTGGAATTGCTTCAAATGCTTATTAGAGTCCTCATTCTCTAAACCCTGATGTGTGGGTAAGAGATGGACCAAGCCAGTCTTAAGCATAAATTTTTGTTACATGTTCGATACCTAATACAAATCGGAGTTTGAGCAACATCTTGGGTTGCTAGTTGACGTAGTGTCTGCTTCGCATCACCGATCTTGACCTTCAGATCTTTCGCACCCTCTTTTTCAAATTCCGTCTTCGGCTCTTCTACTTCGCTTTCGGACTCGGATGGTAATTCAATATCCTTCCAGATGTTGATTACCGGTGAACTTGAAGATTCGCCTTGCGCCTTTCGGAGCCTAGCAAACTTCCTGAATTTCTTGGTCGTCCGTTATATTTCTTAGTCTATTGGAACAGGTGTACCTGAACGTGAAGATCTAGACATAAACCGTTAAGAAATACCGAGTCCCCGGCAACGGCGCCAAATATTTTACGGATGCGGAGTCCACCAAATATTAAGTTCCAACTATCGGCTAATTACAACCAAAATTGTTATACCGGTAAGTCGGGTCGAATCCACAGAGACTAGGTTTTAACTTATTACACCTAAATAATTCACACACAATGTGAAATTTTAAAGTAAATACAAGGGGGGGGGGGGGGGTTGGATACGGTTAACTAGCTTAATGTAACACCTGGAAATTTTGGAGTGAGCTTTTTAGAGGAACTCCTCATAGTTCTTCCAAGGATCATGAACCCGTAGATTGAATGTGAAGAACGGTGAAGCAATCGAATTTTAGGGATTGGCAGGGCTGGGGCGAGAATGCCTAG
Source organism: Saussurea involucrata (assembly GCA_033807775.1). NCBI lineage: Eukaryota > Viridiplantae > Streptophyta > Magnoliopsida > Asterales > Asteraceae > Saussurea > Saussurea involucrata. The sequence continues at coordinate 173,924,161 of CM066320.1, read as the reverse complement.
CGACTATGACACTTATCATAGTCGCGTGTCAAAGTCGCTCAAGGGGACGTGCCGTGGTACATGGGTGGCGAGATTGCCCCTCGATTGTGACATATGGCATTATCGTTGGTCACTCTCGCCGGGGATGTACCGTAGAGAGGGGGATCTCGTCATTAATGCAGGCGACTATGCCCCATGGCAAGGTTGCCCAACATAGTCGCCCGTGACCTCTGGTTGTTTAAAAACCTGATTTCCTTCATCCTTCTCATTCACTCTCTAACCCACTTCGTTTTTCTCCCAAGAACCGAAACCCTTCATCCCCATTGTCGATTTTAAGCCTCTAAGACCCCGAGAATCAAAAATTTAAGTGACCCTTATTCACCTAACTTGGTTATGGAAGATAAAACTAGAACTCCCTCCACTTCATCAAGTTTCCTAGGGTTTCATCCTACCATTTTTCTCCATTTTGAAGATCTGGAGTTGTGGTTCATTTTGGTAACCCTAGAAGTGTTTTGGTTGGTGGATTCAAGTTGTGGTTAAGACAATCTTCTCTTTTCTTCATCTATGGAAATTAGAGTCTTGGTATAAGTTGAAATAATTATGTAAAATGTTTGGAGAACGATTATAAATGGTTGGATACGAATATTTATGGTTGGAAACTTATGGGTATAGGTTTGTGGAAGATTTGGCTTGAGGATTCAAATTTATTTAAAGGAGCTCAAGTTGGGAACAAAAATCTAAATTTAGCCTAAATCTAGCAAAGTGAGTTCTAGTAGATTTGTGAAAACGTTGTACACACCAGACTGTCCATTTTAAAGTGTTTTTGTGTTTTACATGAAAATATTCATTGTTGAGTTATTTGGTGGATTTTGATTACTTGGAGTATTTGATTTTATAAATCTTGCAAAACACCCACTTTTGGGATTTTTGGGATAATTTGATAAGTATAAATGGAAGTATTTTGATAATTATTTCATAATTGGAGGTTATCTAGAAAAATACACTTTTAGTGTTTTGTTGGAAATATGCATAATTTATGTTGTGGTGCGTTTTGAAAATACGAACATGTGGGTTATTGGATTTTGGTCATCCCCGACCTTATGAACATTTCAGAAGTTGTAAACCTTTTTGGTTTTGGGAAAAATTGTATTTTAGGTATTTCGATGAATAAATCTTACGTATTGATGTTTTAATGATTTATCACGCGAATGTAAATCTGTTAGTACAAATGCACTTTAATGTGTGCTTGGGAAAATGTTTTGTCTTAATTGAGAGTTGTGTTGAGTTATTCGTTTCTATGGAGCATGTTTCGCATAAACGTGGGTTATATACGTTTTATTGCCTTATTTGATTTTTATAAGTGGTCAATTGATTTTGGTAGAGCTTTTGGCTCGGTTTATGACTTTATTGAGTCTTCAGGACATGTTTCCGGGTTTTTATATTTTAATGTGGAGCTTTGGATGTGAGTTGCATTTATTGCATTTTATTTGGAGAGTACATGTTTTGAGTGTGTGTGTGTCATTCAAGTGGAGTCATGTACTATTAGACTGTAATGCATTGGATCTATATGCATATGAGTTAGTCATTTTTATATAGTGGAGAGTCTTGGCATTCTTACCTTAGGAAGTATGCCATTGTGGCATTTTGTGTCCCGACGTTGTGGAGCGGAACCATATTGGGTTGTACTCCGGGATGTGGTTTGATGTTCTAACTCTTGTGCACGAGGGTTGAACATCTTGGGTTATCAAGTAAGGAGCCGAGACTCCAATTCTTGAATGCTAGTAAGTAGGCAATAAAGGTTCAACGAAAACCTTGAGGTGTAACTTACTAGAGAATGAACATGCAATAAGATCGTGTATCCTTGAGGTATAGTTGGGCACAGTAGGCAATAAAGGATACGGTGGTGCCACCCGTTGTTGGGTGTGGAACTTGAGGTGTAGCTTATTATAGCATGCAATAAAGTCCGACTCGAGTTGGAGCTTATTAAAGCAGACAATAGAGTCACGATCTGAGGTGTAGTTCAATAGCATAGTTATGTGGCTTAACTTTGTGTAACGCCACATACAATGGAAGCTGGTTGTTGGGAATAAAATTAGATTGAATATAAGTTCAAGGGATTAATATGTAACATTATATATGGGCTTAATCTTGTAATGGCCATGGGCCTTAGTTGTCTAGCCTAAGTATATAATGTGTTGTTAGCTTCATTGTTGAAGTTAATCGTCCATTAACCATTGTAAACATATTCTCTGAATTCTATGAATGGTTATGAAATAGATGGATGACAAATTAAAATCATACTGTGTTTATTGTTAATCTTTCTGTGATTTCTACTGTATCACACTAATCTGGGATCCACACTGGTCTCCCCTGTCACCGAAAGGTGTTGTTTGGGTATTTATTTTTATCCATGTTTTCGGTGATGTATTATATTTATATGGATTGTTTTCCATGTTTCATGGGTTGGGTCTTATGCCTCATCCGTGCTTGGTTGTTTTGAACAATAGAGATTTAACTCACGTTTATGTAATTGGAAATTAAATATTTATTCCTGTTTTGAGTGAGTTTGGATCAGAATTCATTTGGGGAACACTATATATTTTGAAGCTTTCGTCATAGAATTTGTGTGCGTTGGCAAATGGGTTGTTTGCCTATTTAATATAAACCCATTCAGAAATCACGATTTAGTTACACTCTTTTCATTTGACGAATTATGTAATCATGATAAAAACTCTTAAACTCACTAGGCGTTAGCCTAATCTTTTTATTGTCGGCATGTGCAACATGCTCCGGTTCGGTAATAGTTCTAGTGCAACTGTGAAGACTTGAGAGCTAGATGTGTGCTCGACATGTGAATAGCTTGGTGAAGTCTTCCGCGTCTATATTGGGAATAGTGACTTGTATTTGGGTTGAGTAACACCCGATCTGTTGTAGTCTTAGTAAGTGACTTAAGTTATTGAATGTTGGTGTAGTTTTATGTTTTAAAGTTGAGGTATTTCCAAGGATGATTTTTGTAGAAAGAATTTCATCCTTTATTTGGTTATTTTTATTGAACTTTTATTTAGTTGTTCTTTCTAAATTTGAGGGTGTTACATTTAAACATACAAACTAAAATTTATATAAATAAAATGCAAGAAATTAAAAACCCAACATTAGTTCGCTCTCGATGATGATGTGAACACTTATTATTGATCTTGCAAATGTAAAAAGATAGGACAAACTTAAACCGGTAATGGCTATCAACAAGCTCTGACAACCTTTGTTTTCACCTATATAGACATTAACTAATATAAGCTCTTTAGCTAAATTTTAACTACAAATGGAACAATGAACAAGCTCTCAATGTTCCAAGTGTAACTAGCTTATCCGAATTAGAAAACACCGACTCAAAGCTCATAATGTAACACCCTCAAAATTGGAAAGAGCAACTAATTAAAATTTTCAATAAAATAACCACTTAAGGAATAAAATCCCTTCTACACACCATTTTTGGAATTACCTCAAGATAAAACATAACAACTCCCACAATTAATAACTCAATTCATACTATACGACCACATAAAGTCGGGTGTCACTTAACACGTGTACAAGTTCCTAATCCCAAAATAGGTGCGGAAGACTTCACTAAGTAATTCACTTCTCGAGCACACTACAAGCACTCGTCTCTTCACCGTGTCACTAGAACTACTTCCCAACCGGAACTTGTTGCACATGCCGACAAATAAAAAGGTTAGGCTAACGCCTAGTGAGTTTAAGAGTTTTATCATGATTATATAATTCGTAAAACGTGAGAGATGCAACTTAAATCATGAGTTCAAAAGAATTTACTTTAGATACAAATCACCTATTTTCCAACGCACACAAATCCCGTGATGAAAGCTTTAATGTAAAAACGATTCTCATAATGGACTCATCCCAAAACCTATTTGAAAAGTATAATAGTATTTGAATTCCAAAACGACTGAAATCATGAATAAATCGTTATTATTCAAAACATCTTAAACACGGATGAAGCATAACCCCCAACTCAAATGTCGTGGAAAACGATCTATATAAATATAATACGTTACCGAAAACATGGATACAATAAACATTCAAAGCAACACCTTCCGGTGACGGGGGAGACCCGATTACATCGCAGGTGACGGGACACAAAAGTGGGTCACATAACTATGTAATAAAACAAACATGTGGACTCTTCTCATAATATACCGAGCTCAACCACTCCAGATCTATTGCCCGTGGAGACTTAGGAGCCCCCAATTTCAACCACTCCAGGTCTATACATTGGGTCACTCCAAATCCACAAAACAAGCACATTAGGATTACACCTTACTGCCCATGGGACGATGTCCGACCATATAGGCCCACATCTTACTTACCATGACACCCGATGCCTATCCCGTGCCAAGCACATTGGATTTACACGTTACTGCTCATGGGACAATGCCCGACCATATAGGTCCACATTTTACTTACCATGAAACCCGATGCCTATTCCGTGCTACAATGAGAGAAACTAGCGTCTCATCATTAAACGTAAAAACTCAAGTTCCTATGGATCCATAACAACTAAGGTCAAAACATTACATGACTCCAAACGAATGAACTAGCGCATTCAAAACATGTAATTCTCAATAATTATAAATCATGACCAAGCTCTACGTTGAGCTATCGAAGCTGGACAAATGTCCCCAAAACCCATCATAATCAAATACCGGTCCACAAACTCGACTAATCAAAAGACCATTTGTTAAAATCCATAAAATGAAATAAAACGTAAATACCCCACGTGTATGCGAAACATGCTCCATAAACGTAAATAACTCCACACAACTTTAGGATATACAAACCATTTTCCAATACACCCATCAAGGTGCAATTATACCAAAAGATTTATACACGTAAGATAAATCATTAAAAATACCTAATATTTACTCATCAAAATACTCAAAATATATATTTTCCTCAAAACCAAAAGGTTTAGAATTTCCAAAATGTTCGCAAGGTCGGGAATGACCAAAATCCAATGACTCACACGATCGTATTTTCAAAGTGTACCATAACACAAACTATGCATATTTCCAACAAACACCGAAATGCATCTTTACCAAATAACTTTCATTTATGCAATAATTCATCAAACATTTTCATTTATGATTCATTTATCAAATTACCCAAAAATCCAAAATATGGGTAGTTTAAAATGTTTATAATGTTAAATAATTCAAATAATCAAGATCCACCAAATAATTCAACAATTGATAATTTAATGTAAAACACATAAATACTTGGAAAATTAACATTTTTGACATTTACAACGTTTTCACAAATCAACTTGAACTCACCTTGCTAGATTTAAGCTAAATCTAGATTTTCCCCAAACGTAAGCTCCTTTGAAGAAACACGAATCTTCAAGCCCCAAATCTTCCAAAAACCTAGATCCGCAAGTTTCCAACCATAAATATTTATCCCCAAACACTTGGAATCATTTCCCCCAACATATTACATTCAAAATCACCAATAGATCGAAACCCTAATTTCCAAAATGAAGAGAAGAGAAGATTACCTCAACCATCATGTGAATCCACCAACCAAACACTTCTAGTGTTACCAAAGTGAGCCTCAATCTTTATTTCATCCAAAGAAAGGGAAGGGTTTAGGAGAGGATTGAGTAAAACTCTATAAATGTAGAAATCTCTCAAAAAACGAAAGTGAAATGGAGAGCTTTGATCTTTAACCATGAATCTTTGCTAAAAGGTAAGGGGTTTGCTTTGAATCACAAAATCTATAGCTCTAAAGGCTCCAAAAACAATTTTGAGGGTTAGGGTTCGGTTTTAGGAGAGAAAGGGGTGAAGGGAAGAAAGTGAGGAGTGAAATGGGATAAAATCGGATTTAAAACAGCCCCTGCACCTCGACCGTGACAGTGCCCGGCGACTATGCCCTTGCCATAGTCGCGTGTCATAGTCGCTGGCTTGGTACCGCGGCTCTCACCCACCTCGCGACTGTGCCCCGCGAAAGTGCCCCCTTGGCACAATCGCGGGCATACTCTCCGCATGCATATCGAGAGGTGGTGCTCCTCGGCGACATTGCCCTCGGCGATAGTGACCATGTCACAATCGCCGGGCATAGTCACGCCCCGCATGCCGAAGCCCGAAATTCCTGAGTTGCTCCCGATTAGCTGAGTTCCATTCGTAAACATTTTCCCAACTTTAAACCTTCGTCAAAACCTTTTATCGAGAGTCATGTAACATATTATTTATCTTAATGAAATTTCGGATGTTACACATAAGCTTGGTTTAAACCACTTTGATTATAAGATTTCAAAAACTCAAATTGAAAACCTTTTGAATTCAAAGAGTTCTATTGTTACTCTATCAAAACCACAAGAAAATTACGTATCTAGTATTTTGGCTAACAATAATTCATAAAAATATCAAATAATTCGCCAAATTAGTTAACATTCAAATGAAATTAACATTTAACCTAGAAATCAAAGAATTAAACTTGTCCAAAACCATTACAACGAAATCTCAAAGTGGAAAACACCAAAATCTAAAGTTAACTAATGTTGGAATGGAGAAATTAGCCACACATAGCTAAACTAGGTTACCAATTCGAAATATTCAAGAAATTACCTAAGAGTTTGACAAGAATTTGATGAGAAAAGCTCCCCAATCGATCTTCTTTTTGATGCTGTGTTTTTCTCCCCGATTCCTGAAATCGATTTCTAAAATGATTCCCTCTAAAAATGGCGGTTTCAATTTGCTTTTATATGAAAGATCCGTTTCCGCCGAATCCGCCAAGCATGTGAACTATTTTGGTTGTTGTTGGAACAAATATTTTGACACAATTTGGAACAATTGTATGGTAGTTTTGCCTGGAACATTGTATTGGGCATTTTGGTTTTATGAAATTATCAGTTTTTACAGTTTTAGCAGGTTTTGAATTGAAAAAACAGGTTTCGGTAGTTTTCAGCAGGAAAATATAATTCTGGAGGTAGTTTTCGACGGATTTTCGGCGGATTAATCCGCCGGAAATAAATAAATAATAAATAAATAAAAATAATAGTTAAAAAATATTTCCGGTGGATTATTTCGCCGGAAATCCGCCGCAAAAAAATAAAAACTTCGTCGGTTCTAACTTATTCTGTATTTTAAAAAAAGAAATAAAAATATTTTTGGCAGACAGATCCGTCGGAAAATCCGTCGAAAACTAAAATTTTAATTAACCACTTTATTAATTTTGGAAAACTGACCCGACGGTTTTCCGGCGGATATATCCGCCGAAAAATTCCCTATCCGCTGGAAATTCCGCCGAAAACCACTGTTGCAACGGGGTTTTGATCCGACAGCCAGATCTGCCGAAAATTTATTTTCTTGCGAATTTCGGGCGGATCTGTCCGCCGGAATTGCCAATCTATTTGGTAGTGCTTACAAGACTAGATAAGTAGATCAAGTTATGTTTATTTAATTTCTTTTTATCTTTTTCTATTTTCATGGAAATTTAAAAAATAAAACATAATATAGAAATATGATTCAAACATATAATAACTATTATTCTTTCATTTTTTATTTTAATTTATAAGGATGATATAATTATAAAAATGAAATATGATTCATTTTTTTAATCTAAAATTATTTATGTTTTTCTATAAAACTGTATATCAACTTATGTGGTGTTAAATCGGAGTTTTATAAAAATTGTCAAACCGATATAAGAAAGTTTTTTTTCCCATCTAAACACTAAAACTACTTATTATCGGTATGACACCAGAATAAGTAAATAAACGTTTTAAATAAGCAATCCCAAATACGTACCCCCTAAGATAGACTGAACGAGTTAGTACGAATAATGAGTTTTTAGCAAACATTTATTATGATAAAATAATTGACGTTTTTGCTTTAAAAGTTACATGAAGACATATTTTATATTATGTATTTTATGTTTTGTTGTTCAGGGTTTTTACTTAGAGCATCTCCAACAGATTCTCTATAATTTTTCTAAAATAGAGACTTAAAAGTTAAAATATCTAAAATGAATTACATTTGGCTCCAACAGATTCTCTATTTTAGAGAACTTAACATTCATTGTATTATTAAAATATTATTTAAAATTATCATCTCAATACATTCTTTAAAAAGAATTTATATAAAATAATGATAACTCAATCTATTGGTGGAAATGAATAAAAAAGTAATTTATCTCTCCATCTAGCAAGTTTTAGAAAATTCTTTAAACTTGGAGCTTTCTCTAGTTTTCTCTATTTTAGAGAACAATATAAAAAAGTTGTTGGAGCAATATAGAGAACAAAAATGCAATTTTCTCTATTTTAGAGAAGCTGTTGGAGATGCTCTTAAGTCTCACATATTATTTAATTATATTTAATAAAATCGTCATGAGGATAGACCATTTACTTGTATTTTGGTTGTTTTCCTATATTGTGAGAATGTGAGGGACAACCTATTAGCTTTTCTGCCCTCGGCATGAAAAACATCGAGATCGGCCCTGCCACTCTCTATTTCTTTCACACCAATAGTTCAATTTCTGATCAAAATTTTACTTTGTCAAGATTTCTTGATTTCAATTTTGTGGGTTTTTGTTGAAGAAAAGAGAGTCCCTTACAAGGACTCCTTGTTGATTTGGAAAGCAAACCCAAATGCTGGTATAATCATTCTTTGAGAATTTTGAATTCACCAATGGAAAATGTGGCTTTTTCTTATAGATTTGTGAAGGATGATTTTGTGTTTCTGTAAGTTTCATAAGGTTAACCAATATTTATTTTCATTCCCCATGTGAGAAAAGCCCAATATCTAACCCTTTTCAAATGATTCAATCTTTTGTGTTAAGAGTGCCAAGATCCCTTTTTTTTAACCCTTTTTGAATTAAAAAAATTACTTATGGGTTTCATTTCGAGCATGTGTTTATTAGGATTAAAACAAATATTTTCCTAATCTATATATGTCCGTAACTATTTTCATGTTAAGACCGCAACAGTTGATCAATTTAGTCTCGAGTTATGATTAATTAAAATGTCGTTTGGATTAAAACTTACCAAATTAACTAAACACTTTTTATAAAAACCAGTTATTATCAAACACTAACTTTAATTTCACTTCATGAAAAACCAACTAGTTAAAATTCAATAGTTGTTGTAAAAACAATTTATCAATACTAAAGATTGATCCAAAGTAACAATTACCTAGTTAAATGATAGTATATCAAAAAAAAAATTACACTAGAATTTAAAAAATAAACATTTAATTTAATCTAAAACACATAAAATAATTAACACTATAGAGCCTGTAAATCAGATTATACTAATAAGTAAGAAATAAAATTGTTAGGTCTAATATATTGTATCTGAGATCATGAGGTAATTAGAAGATTAAAGAGATGAAGATTTAGTAAAAGATGTAAAGTCAATAATAGTCTAACTTTATTAGAGTTTATAATGTTTACCTTACTTTGTAATTATGTGGTATATAATCCTTTTTTTAAAGGAAAACTCCGGCAATATTATAAAAGCAAAAGAAAGAAAAAGGGGCAGAAAATTACCAACCCCAACATCCAAGACCAAGGACAGGCCCAAGGCAAGCCAAATCAAAAAAGGAAAAACCCAACCATACGGAAACGCAACAAGCCATAAGCCACACCCGGCCAAAGCAAACAACCAAAAACAAACAAAAACCAACAAAGCCAAATTAACTACCATGAGGGACAATCTGCTTCTTTTTCCTCTCCTTCCATGCCATCCTCAATAAAACCACATCCCGAATCTCCTTGACAATTTGAGACACAACTTTGCAGCGATTCTGAAAAATTCGACGATTACGTCCCCTCCATATCATGTAGACCGTAGCTCCCAAAGCAAGGTTCTGCATCATCAAGTGCGGCCCACGAGCCTCCTGAAAAGCAATAAGAATGTCATCCCAAGCTTCAACAAACCCAAACAGCTCCACCTCTCGCTTTATCGCCCTCCAAATATCCCACGAGAACGGACATAAGAAGAACAAGTGGTTATGAGAGTCCGGACAATGGTTGCACAATGGGCATCGCATGTCAGGCGGCTCATCCTTCCATAACACAATACGGTATTGGGTAGGCAGTTTCTTTTGGCAAGCGATCCACATGCAAAAAGCATGTTTCGGTATACATCCATCAAACCAAACATACTTCGTCCAAGGCACCGTAGGATGTATACCATCCAAAGCAAGCCACGTTTCTCGAACCGAGAACTCCACTAACCTTTGATTCGATCCAATCCACCTCAAATTATCCATTGCCAAAGCATCAATTATAGGAAGCGGATGATTAGCAAGCTCCGATTTTTGTTGAACCCATGAATGCGGCCAAACGCCATTACAAGCAATAATAACATCTCGAGCCGAAGAGTACATATTGAAACCCTCCCCCGTGAATCGTCGATACGAAATATAAGAAGAAAGAGGTCCACACATAGACCATTTATCCTCCCATCCATTAGTTTCATGACCATTGCCAATTTGAACAAAAAATGACTGTCGAATATGGGGCCGTAAACCAAGTAACTTACGGAACACCCAAGACCAACACAGTTTTGGCCTAAGCGTCCAAAACGAGCATCCTTGTAAGCAATGCAATCGAATCCACCGCACCCACATGGAATTCCTATTAGAAAGCACATCCCATGCGTGTTTTGCCACAAAAGTTCTATTCTAAACCGCAAGCTTTTTGAAACCAAGGCCCCCACTTTCAATCAGAGTACAAACTTTATGCCAAGCCAGACGACACTTACCACGAGAGTCTTCCCCTTGAGCCCACAAGAAATTACGAAAGCACTTTTCCAGCTCATGAATAATGCGCGAGGGAAGCAAGAAAACAGCCATCCAGTACAATTGCATTGATTGCAAAACAGAACAGATCAACAGTTTCCGTCCACCGTATGATAAGAATTTAGATTTCCAATTATGGATTCTTTGGTTGACCTTAGTTACCAAATTACCATAATCAACCACCTTTAATCTAACCGGAGATAAAGGCACTCCAAGATACCGAATCAGAAACGTACCATCACTGAAAGGAAGAGAATTAAGAATCCCTACTTTGACATCCTCCGGGACGTTACCAAAGAACACCTCACTTTTCTCCAAGCTAGGCGTTAAACCGGAACGAATACGAAATAAATCCAACGCTCGTTTAAGAACCTCAACGAACGCCACATCTCCTCGAGTAAAGACAAACAAGTCATCAGCGAAACATAAGTGAGTTATATCCAACTCATGACAACCATGATGATACCCAAAAGAGGAAGATTCCACAATACATTGCTTCAAGATCATGGAAAAACCTTCCATAACGATAGTAAAGAGGTAAGGGGAAATTGGGTCCCCTTGTCGAATGCCCCTTGCACCTTTGAAGAAACCCACAGTGCCACCATTCAAAGCAATGGAAAATGAGGACGTGTAAAGCATCTCCCGGATCCACTTTATCAATACAGGGTGAAAGCCAAATCCCTGCAGCATGTTAAGAATATACGTCCAATCGACTGTATCATATGCTTTGCGTATGTCAATTTTAAATGCACAACGTGGGGGACCGTACCCATTATGGTAACCCGAAACCAATTCGTGAGCCATTATGATATTATCCGATATCCTCCGACCCGGGATAAACGCTGACTGGGTGGGGCTCACAAGTTGACTAAGGTACGGTTTCATGCACTCCGATATGATCTTGGAAATGCATTTATAAAGTACCGAGCAGCATGCAATGGGCCGAAAATCAGAAACTCTTGTGGCATTCGGAACCTTCGGAATTAGGCATAAAAGAGTGTGATTCAATTCCTTTGCCAAACGCCCCGAGTAGAAAAAATTATGAATAGCAATTTGAACATCATTCCCAATCACACTCCACGCAGATTTAAAAAACCTGGAAGAATAGCCATCCGAACCTGGGGCTTTCGCATCACCAATCTAAAAAATGGCGAGTCGAATCTCTTCATTTGTGATAGGCCGTATAATATCAAGAGCCTCAGAAAGTGTAAGAGAATTGACAAAGAGATCAGGAGCCATCGTGGGGTTCACCACCGGGTCTGCATGCCAATAATATCAATAACACATCCTCCACCTCATTGTCATACACAAAATTCCCATGCACATCACAAATCGAATGAATAAAGGATCGACCCCTTTTTTCTTTAACAACTTGATGGAAATATTTAGTGTTTCCATCCCCCTCCGCCAACCATTTCACCTTAGCCCGTTGCCGAAAATAAGTCTCCTCATCCATCTTTGCTTGTTGATAAGCAAGAATAATATGGGCTAGGTCCTCCATCAACTCATTATTTGTCAAATCAAGATCACAAGCTAACAGAATCACATCAAGTTCAACTTTCAGATTTGAGACACGCTTTGAAATGTCCCCATAACTCCTACAAATAGACCGCAATGGCGCTTTTAAAAGTTTCAAGAGACATAGGATTTTGTGCATAAAGGACATGTTGGTCCCGAAGGGTTATACAAGTTTGTAGAAGGGGGGGGGGGGGGGGGGTTGCATACAAACACACGATTTTTACTTTCTAAATTATTTATTGATAAATCTTAAAACAATTTACAGCTTGTTGCGAAACAAGATTAAGGATAAACCTAATCTAAACAAGTTAAGAACAGTAAGTTTCTTGCACTAGAAATAAGATAGGAAGGAGATAAGAATATTACGAATAATATTCTAACACTAAGAGAGAAAGAAGAAGATGGCCGAGCACTTCAATTCTGAAGTAGGGTTCTTCTTTATATACTGCATGGATTTAATGCTTAGCAATGTTACTTTACACGTGGCATCAGCTGAGTGGTTGCATGTTTTGACCTTTGTAGACAACCTTAGTAGCCGCATGGTGCACAATGTAGAATCAGAGTTTGTTGTACGATTCTAGATAGAAGGGAGGTCCGTTCTGACATTTCGTACGGAGACGTGCAAGGGGATAGACAAAAGTAACTTGTAGAGTAGACCTCATGATCAGCGTTCGTTGAACAGTTCTTTATCAGCGAATGATAAAGCTCAGCGATTGCTGAAGTCTTCTACTTGATACTTCACGTTGAATGGACAGGTCTTGCTTTGCTGATATCCGCATCAGTTTATTAGTAGACTTCTCGCTGGTTCTTGGGCTTGATCTTCGACTTCAGCGTAGAACCTTTGTTGACGTGAAACTTGTCTTCAGGGATCATAAGTAAACAACTAAACTATCAGCGATCATCACAGAGACTGAACAGGCTCAGAGCTACTGGATAAACAATGTTTGCTGAATGTCTAATCTAAAGAGCGAGAGTTCCTATCAGCGGTACTGTAAAGTCCTAGTACTTATCAGCGATAGTGAAACTCTAATACATATTGTTTACTTACAATTTTCACTAAGTGTTTAAGAGAGGGTCATTATCAAATCACTGAGGGTTTGGATCAACAATCTCCCCCTATTTGATTATGACATAGCAACAAAGAAAATTGCTAAGTATGAAAACATAAGGATAAAAAGAACTCATAAAGTATTTATCCCTTTTACTGTTTTCTGGGATCTTTTAAGTACTGATGGAGTAAAGTACATTCGCTGAAAATTTTCTTTTAACTTCGTATAAGATTACAGAGGGAAGTAGAAAAATTACAAGTACAACAAATTTAAATTACAAGTACAAAAGAGGTAAGCTGATAAAGATAGAGGAAATACAAGGAAATCCTATCAGCCTTCAAAAGGTTCTTCCTTAATGAGAAATTCATCAAGGGTCTTTGTTTTGGGTATCATCCAGTCAGGGACCGTTACTCCTTGATCTCGTTTATTATTTGCTTCAGCAAAGATTAAGGGCTTGAGATATCGTGCCTGAAGATCCCGTCTGAATTCACACCGATAGATGCGATCCTAGAGCTGTTCAATGGGAGTGATGGGAAGCTCAGAGACACGTTGAAAACGTTGTCCTTCATCATAGTCGAGAAAGAAGATACCATAAGGATTGCTTATGACTTTACCAGGGACGAAACGTTCACCGGGTGGCAGAGAGGTATCCAGCACTGAGAGATCAGGATCAGGACCAAGTACTTCAGCACGTGAAAAAACACGTTCCGGATAGGATGACCTGAATCTGATGGTTTGGACTTTTTCTTAGCAGAGGCCTTTGTTCGTTGAGTCTCAAGAGGAGGAGGAGGAGGAATATCAACAGCAGAAGAAACCAAGTCGATCTGAGAGTTTATGATTTTCTCGACATGGCTCTTATATTGTGAGCTAGATCGCTGAATGGCTATTCGCATCTCCAACCATTCAGAGAAACCGTACTTATTGATCGTAGCAGCGTAGATGTTTTCCTTGGTACCGTTTTCTCTGAATAGATCGACCTTAACAACTGGAACATCTATGGTCGTTTTTCATCTGATGATCACCTTGTGAATTCTGGCAGCCCGATATCGATAGTGCAGTCTTTCTTTGCACCATTCCAAGGTAGAATCAGATACCTTGGTCTTTTCTTCAACGATCTTCTGGACGTCTTCCCATAACTGACGTTGGACTTCGATGGGAGTTCTTTTCAGTTTTGGGTCATTCACCGATTCTTGGGCAAGCTGGATGGCGAGGGCCTTATCTTTTTTCTTCAGCTTCCTTCTTTTCGGCGAGTAATCTTGTGGCTCTAAGATGATCAGCGAACTCTTTCTTTGATAACCTGAACTTTGTGGGAACAGGGACTTTAGAGTGAGGGAGGATGATTCGCTGATCCTTGAACTTCTTGATCATTTCTTCTCTCCTTTTCTGATCCTCTTCACTTAGCTTTTGAGGAGCTAAGTAGCAGCATTCAGGCGATCGAGGATTTGCTGCAGTAGATTGGTGGCAGTGCTAACATCTATCCTTAAGAAGGACACTTCTGTCTTCAGCGTTGTGACTTCGCTGGACATGTTAGTATGGGAGAGGTTGAGATTGTTGATGGCAGTAGAGTTTTCAGCAAGAGCAACAGCAAAACTTGCAATGTTGCCATCTATCTTCTCCAGATCAGCACTGGAAGCTTTCTTATCAACAACCTCGGTCAGCTTTTTTAGATTTTCTCCAGCGTCTGTAACTGCTGAAGAGTTGGTGGAGAGAGTAGTGGTGAGAGATTCCACCTTAGTTTCCAAGTCTTTCAGGGAGTTGTTGATATCTCCCAAATTAGGACCTGAAAAAGTTATTAACTTATGAATAGAGGAAAGCTCAGAAGTTTGGGGTTTTGAGAGAGGAGTAGGTTGAGTTATGTGTATACCTGCAGGCGGGTTGGTGAAGTTGTCGAAACCTTGTAACCCTGAATGGTATTCCATGTCGTCTTCGAGAGTGCCTTGGCGCATGGAGGTGCATGCAGATCCTAAATTTGTTTCCATCATCGCATGTAGAGTATCAGCAGCTGAATCATGAACGATGACGTTTGTACCTGAAAACGGTGGGAAAATTGGTGGAGTGTCAAAAGAAAAAGTGGGAGGAGTGAAGGATGAGAAGATTGGTTGGGTGCGGGGTTCAGCGTTGGATCCGCTGACAATCACCTCAGTCTGTAGAGAGGCTGAAGGAGGTGGGTTTAGTTCCAAGTTTATAACCTCAGTGTTTAGAGACACTGAAGTTTGGATGGAAGGGGTGGCTTGAGCAGCTGTGGCAGAGCTTACCACGAAACTATCCAGCGACTCTTGTATAAGGTGAGTCGTGGAGTCTTCAGCCGTTGATGGCTTGGAGTGTTGCTCCTTGGTTTTCTTGATTCTTTTGGAATCAAGTTGGGAAGATGAGAGTTTCCTTTTACGAGAAGGAGTGGAGGGTGCAGCCTGGGTATCAGCGGTGGGGATTTCCACTGAAGTAGCTGCAGAAGTAGAAGAAGGAGGATTGAGAAGAGGTAAGAGAATAGAGAGACGTACCTCGTTTGGCATGGGGATGAAGTCGAGCACCTTAGGGCCAACCTGAGAGAGTCTCAGATCACCCTGTTTTGGGTATTTGTCCCCAAGTCCTTGTAGAAAGATGGCGCTAATGAATCTGGGATATGGAACCCATGATGGTCTATCAGCCATATCTACTCTGAACGCAAGATCGTCGTAGATGATCGAGGCCCAGTCAACATGGAGACCTTTCAGCAATGCATAGCCCATTGCTTGCAGAGGTTGAGCGGCTTGATCAGAGGAGCCGGACTTCGCTATCATGCAGCTTATCAAGTGGGGGAAGATGAAGTTCATCTCACTGGGCATATTTGATTGCTTGATCTGGGTCAGCTTCTTCTCGGGCAATTTATCCCTCCCTGTGTCCCATGTGTAACCCATTGCATCAAAGAAGGCAGTGGTGGCTTCTCTATCAGTATGGTTTTTGTGGTTTGGCAGAGGGACACAGCGTTTTTCTTTCGTAGCTGTGGGTAGGTTGAGTGCACGCCTGATAATGGCGGGGTTGATTTTGGTGGTGCCAAATTTGGTGTCACAGAGAATGACATCAAGTAGTTTCTCAGAGTCTTTGGATGAAGGAACCTGAGCTCGTCTGGCAGTATACCAGAACTGAGATAGAAGGAATTTATGGGCAGGGGGTAGGGTAGTGAGGACTGTAGATAAGCAACAGGTTTTGAGAAAGTTTACAGCATCATCCAGATGCCTGACTTGCTTTTTCGGAGGAAAATCGAAAAGCGCATAGAGATTGTTGTTGTTGAAAGTGACTTTCTCAAGCGTGAACTTGACCTGAGAAGCCTTGATGAGATTCAGTTTCTCAGCAGCAGGAGATTTCTCAGTAGTAGGAGCAGCAGTAGAAGATGCCATTTCTGTTAATCACATATAAACATGAAGAAGAGATAAAGAACAATGTCTTAATGTGGAAAGATTTTTTAATAAGTTGTTGTTGAGTTTTGTCCATTTCATTCAGACCAAAGATGTCTTAATGAAGATTAGGGTTTTTCTAGTTTTGACAAAAAGAGACAAATACTAGTGAATGTCTTATTTTCCAGTTTCCTCTTTCTTAAAAGATAAGGATTCTGGAAAAAAATATGAGGTTTCAAGTTTAAAGATTTTGAGATGTAAACTTGAAGAACAACCATGAAGGTTGTGTTCATAAAACCATGAAAGAAATGATTTCATTTTTAAAAGTTCTTTTGTTTGATCTTGTAGAAACAATGAGAAGATCAGAAACAAGTTAAAACAGGTAAATAATAAGAATATTAACCTTGTTGTTGAAGAAGAAGATGAACAGTTTCTGGAAACAAGAGTTCAAGATGCAACAGTAATTCTTTTCTTGTAGGAGAAGTTGTTCGCGTAAAGGAAAAATATAAACTCGAAATGGTTTATATAGTGAGAATAGAGAGAGAGAAAAACTAGAGCGGGAAAGTTTTTCATCATGACACGGACACGTGTTTGCATTTGATTGGATGAGAAAACGAAACGTGTGTCAGAAAAAGAACGTGCCAGGGTTTATCCGTTTGATTACGTCACAAACGTCCTTTCACATTTTAGGATGTCTCTGAGGTTTTTGAGAGCTCAGGGACACTTTAAAAAAAAGAAGAAGCACTGAATAGAATTATCAGTGTTTGTTTTAGAAATTTCAAAGTATTGCTGATAAGGAAGAGATATTCAGCGATACAATTTGTTTTGAAATCTTGCATTCATTTGCGAACGTCAGTGAGTAAAGAGAGCATACCTTGATATCAGCAAATCAAGTTTGTTCAGAGAGAAGATGATAGAATGGGTTATATAAGTTGGTTTTATCCTTTTGCTGATCAAATGCGAACCGCTGAAGATTTTATTCTTCAAAGTTCAGCATTCCAAGCTCGCTGATGAGAAAGTTAAATCTTGTCTCATCAAGAGGTTTGGTGAAAAGATCAGCTAACTGAAAGTCAGTTGGGATAAAGTGAAGTTCTATATCACCATTCATCACATGATCTCTGATAAAATGATACCTGATTTCGATGTGTTTAGTCGTTGCGTGTAGCACAAGATTGTTGGCTATAGCGATGGCACTTGTGCTGTCGCAATAGATTGGAATTTTCGAGAGCTGAAGGTCATAGTCCAGTAGTTGATTTCTCATCCACAAGACTTGAGAACAACAGCTTCCAGCAGCTACGTACTCAGCTTCAGCGGTGGAGGTGGACACTGAGTTTTGTTTTTTACTTGTCCAACTCGCCAGCTTTCCACTCAGGAGCTGACAGCCTCCTGTGGTGCTTTTCCTATCCATCTTGCAACCTGCAAAATCACTATCTGAATAGGCGATCAGATCAAACCCTGAATCTTTGGGATACCAAAGACCTAGGTTAGGAGTACCCTTAAGGTAACGAAAGATTCGCTTTACAGCGATCATATGAGATTCCTTAGGTTCAGCTTGATATCGTGCACACAAACAGGTTGCGTACATAATATCAGGTCGGCTAGCTGTAAGATACATAAGAGAGCCGATTATCCCACGGTACGTCGTGACATTAACAGGTATTCCAGAAGGATCCTTGGTTAGTGTCAGCGGTGGTGCCATAGGGGTTTTCATAGCTGAACTCTGAGTTAACAGCATATCTTTAACATACTTTCCCTGATTAATGAAAGTTCCCTTTTCATTTTGTTTTATCTGAAGACCAAGGAAATATGTTAGCTCGCCCATCATACTCATTTTATACTCTGCTTTCATTCTATCAGCGAAACGAGTACAAAGGTCAGGGTTAGTAGAACCAAATTTAATGTCATCAACATATATCTGAACAAGAATAATATGACCTTTTACTTTCCTGAAAAATAGAGTCTTATCGATTTTACCACGTTCAAATTTTTCAATATGGAGATAAGTAGAGAGAGTGTCATACCATGCACGAGGAGATTTCTTTAAGCCATAGAGTGCCTTATCCAGTTTATAAACATAACCTGGATGCTTAGGATCTGAGAATCCTGGAGGTTGTTCCACGTAGACTTCTTCATTCTGCTTTCCATTAAGGAACGCTGACTTGACATCCATTTGATACACTTTGAAGTCTTTGTGTACAGCGTATGCTAAGAAAAGACAAATGGCTTCTAGTCTTGCCACTGGAGCAAAGGTTTCGTCATAATCTATACCTTTCTCTTGTCTGTATCCCTGAGCAACGAGTCGAGCCTTGTTGCGGGATACAGTTCCATGTTCATCCAACTTGTTTCGATAGACCCATTTAGTGCATATCACTGACTTGTCGGATGGACGAGGAACAAGCTTCCAAACTTTGTTTCTTTCAAATTCAGTCAGCTCTTCTTGCATAGCGCTGACCCAGTTTGGATCTTGGAGGGCATTATCTGTTTTCTTTGGTTCAATCAGAGAAATAAAGTTAACAAATAAACAAATGTTACCTTCACTTCGTTGAGTCTGAACACCAACGTTTGGATCACCAAGAATTTGATCAATTGGGTGATTAATAGTCCATCGATGAGCCGAAGCATGAGTCGCTGACTCAACCTGAACTTGAGGGGCTGAAGATGAGGCTTCAGCAACTTCTGGTATATCAGTCAAGAAAGGAGTAGGTGTGGATGTCATTACATTCACTGATTGCTGAGAAGTAGATGGAATGTCTGAGACATTTGGTTCAGAAGCAGGCATAGTGTTTAGAGGAACAACTGAGACCCATGAAGTTTCAGCTTCACTATTCTGTATGTTTGGGATGATAGTAGGACCATCATCTTCAACGGGATGACTATGAGGAGTGGGAATGTCTTCTGAATCACCAAGATGAGAAAACATCCATTGATTCAATTCTTCAGTATCAGCAGAAGGTCTAGAATTCGCTGAATGGGATTCGTCAAAGGTGACGTGAATAGTTTCTTCTACAGTCTGTCTTCTACGATTGAAGACTCTGAAGGCTTTGGAGATTGAAGAATATCCAAGAAAGATTCCATCATCAGCCTAAGGATCAAACTTTCCAAGGGCATCTCTGTTGTTCAGTATGAAACACTGACATCCAAAGATGTGAAGAAAGCTAATTGAAGGCTTTCTCCCATGAAAAAGTTCATAGGCTGTCTTTTTGAATCTTTTGACTATCAGCGACCTGTTTTGCGTAAAACAAGCAGTGTTGACAGCTTCTGCCCAAAACTTAGTAGGCAGGTGAGAATCGCTGAGCATTGAACGTGCAGCTTCAATGATAATTCTATTTCTTCTTTCAGCGACTCCATTTTGTTGCGGTGTTCTCACTGAAGAGAAGTTGTGAGAAATACCCTTACTCTCAAAGAAGGAATCAAGAGAACTGTTTTTGAATTCAGTCCCATGATCACTCCTTATTGAGCGAACGGTCATATTGTTTAGGACTTCCATTTTCCTAACAAAGGTGATGAGTTCTTCAGGGGTGTCACTCTTAGAACGGAGAAACATTACCCAGGTATAGCGAGAGAATTCATCAACTATGACAAGTGTATATTTCTTTCCAGCGATGGATTGTTTGTTAACAAGGCCAAACAAATCCATATGGAGAAGTTGTAGAGGAGATGACACTGAGGAGACTTGCTTTGACTTGAAGCTTGCTTTGGTCTGCTTGCCTTTTTCACACGCTGAACATAAGGAATCTTTGGCGTATGAGTGTTGAGGTAGACCAGTAACTAACTCTTTAGAAGATAGAATATTCAGTGTCTTGAAGTTTAGATGAGAGCGCCTCTTATGCCATAGCCAGTTGACATCAGATGAGGCTTTTGAGAAGAAACATGAGTTCTCAGTGGTTGTTGAGTCCATGTTTATTACATAAACATTTTCCAAATGATAACCGCTGAGAGCTATCTTCTCCTTTTTGTCAGCGACAAAGCAGGATTCCTTAGTAAAGATTACTTTGTTATCCATGTCGCAAAGCTGACTGATGCTTAGAAGATTATGCTTCAGCCCTTCAACATATGCGACTCTTCTGAAGGTTGTTGTACCATTAGAGAGTACACCAAACCCTCGGTTATGTCCTTTTCCGGTTCCACCGAAAGTCACAGAGGGACCCTTCTCTTCCTTATACTCAGTGAGTAGGTTCTTCTTACCAGTCATGTGTCTAGAGCATCCGCTATCGAGATACCAGATACCCTTCTTAACCTGCAAACAAAGGAAGATTAGTTTGACATGGGCACCCATTTCGTCATGTGTACACACTTGTCAGTGGAGGTAGATGGAATGGAAGGTTCAGCAGTCTTTGCAGCATTTGAAGATTCAGCTTTGTCAGTCTTCACTTTGGTTAATTTCTTAACCTCGGTGGTATTCTTTGCCTTGGGGGCAATAATCTTCACCTTAGCTATCTTTTCAGCTTTGGTGGCTGTAGGGCACTTACTAGCAATATGATTTGTAAGTCCACAGTGATAACATTTCCTATAACTAAAAGTAGTCTTAGGACCATTTGCATGCTTAGCCGTTAATTTTAAATGAGCAGGGCTAGCACAAAGTATACCTTTGGTATTGGAAATGAGAGGAACTATCAGTTCTTCAGATTTCTTACCAGTTATATCCACTTTAAGTCTAGGAGTAGATCGCTGAATAAATCCAGGGATCTTGTTCTTAGAAGTAGAGGGATAAGTCACTGAAGCTTTAGAAGCATTCAGCTTAGGTACAAAGGTACCCTTCTGAGGTTTTTGGTTAAAAGAAATTCCTTTACCTTTGTTATTAGAGACTGAGTTAGGTTTTGGATAAACAGTTTTCTCTTTACCTTTAGAAGTTAAGGTAGAGATTTCCTCAGGGATGGGAGGTTTTGAAGAGGAACACTGAGAAGAGAAAGTGTCAGGGATAGAGGATACGAACATTCCAAACTTAAGCATGGAACGGTCAGTGGTTGGTTCTAGAGTTTCATCTTTGTAACCAAGACCACGTTTATCACTCAGGGGAATCTAAGACTTAATTATCTCAGTGATTGTTGTTGAGGATTTATACCATCCATCAACAGTAGCTTTTTCAGCTTTTAATGCAGCGATAACTTCTTCGCGCTCGATTTTGACTAGCTGATTTATATGAACTTGATCTTTAAAATCTTCTTCAATTTTAGAAAGCTTTTCTATTTGAAGGTGACAGTTTTTAAGCTGTTCAGCGAGATCAAGGTTTTGATTTTCAATAACAGTTTTGCCATTCATGGCTTCATATAAACTTCTGGTCAGAAGATCGATTTTTCGAAGACTATCAGCTTCATCAATATTTAAAATATTGGTAAAGAAGGAAGGTGATACCTTAGTAGCAGAGGTTGAAGTAGAGGGAATGTCAGACTTTTCGTCCTCATCTTCAAGTTTGGCCATGAGACAGAGATTGGCTTCATCATCATCTTCAGAGTCAGATGATTCTTCTTCGTCAGAGGTAGCCCAATCATAGTCAGCCATCAGGCCTTTGCCTTTCTTCTTAAAGGTTTTCAGCTTTGAATACCTTTCTTTCAGCTTTTTGTATTTTTCATCTCTAGTCATGGGAGTAAAGTTTTTCTTGGGAAAAGCTGAGGATCTAGAGACTTTCTTTGACCTGCACTCGCACAAATGAAGCTTTTGTACTGTCTTACCAGGTTGATCTTACATGAGTCCTGGACTTCAGATGTACCTTCATACTGGACACAGATTGTGTCCCACATGGCTTTGGATGTTTTCAGGTTCATGACGGAATGGTAGACTTCGTCAGGAAAGGCCATGGAAAGAATGGATCTGGCTTTAGTGTCGATAGCCACTTTCTTCTTATCTTCATCAGTCCACATATGGATTTCCTTGGTAACCAACCTTTCTGGAATAGCAACTCTATTCTCAGCGGCTGGAACTTCAGGATCAATTCTAACAGGAATATATGTGCCGTTTTCAAGATAGTAACGCATAGTAGGGTCTACACCTTCTAAGAAGAGAATCATCCTATTTTTCCACATATTAAAGTTATCTCTGGAGAATCTAGGGGGTTTTGCAAGAGAACCGTTGTCAATATAGTTAGTGTTTGTGTTGGTAGCCATTTTAAGAAATAGCAAGGAAGAAGAGATTAGTATAGATAAGATCTTGTTTATGAGATTAAACAAATCTGCTCTGATACCACTTGTTGGTCTTGAAGGGTTATACAAGTTTGTAGAAGGGGGGGTTGAATACAAACACACGATTTTTACTTTCTAAATTGTTTATTGATAAATCTTAAAACAATTTACAACTTGTTGCGGAACAAGATTAAGGATAAACCTAATCTAAACAAGTTAAGAACACTAAGTTTCTTGCACTAGAAATAAGATAGAAAGGAGATAAGAATATTACGAAAAATATTCTAACACTAAGAGAGAAAGAAGAAGATGGCAGGGCACTTCAATTCTGTAGTAGGGTTCTTCTTTATATACTGCATGCATTTAATGCATGGCAGTGTTACTTTACACGTGGCAGCTGCTGAGTGGTTGCATGTTTTAACCTTTGTAGACAATCTTAGTACCCGCATGGTGCACAGTGTAGAATCAGAGTTTGTTGTACGATTCTAGACATAAGGGAGGTCCGTTCTGACATTTCGTACGAAGACGTGCAAGGGGATAGACAAAAGTAACTTGTAGAGTAGACCTCATGATCAGCGTTCGTTGAACAGTTCTTTATCAGCGAATGATAAAGCTCAGCGATTGCTGAAGTCTTCTACTTGACACTTCACGTTGAATGGACAGGTCTTGCTTCGCTGATATCCGCATCAGTTTATTAGTAGACTTGTCGCTGGTTCTTGGGCTTGATCTTCGACTTCAGCGTAGAACCTTTGTTGACGTGAAACTTGTCTTCAGGGATCATAAGTAAACAACTAAACTATCAGCGATCATCACAGAGACTGAACAGGCTCAGAGCTACTGGATAAACAGTGTTCGCTGAATGTCTAATCTAAAGAGCGAGAGTTCCTATCAGCGGTACTGTAAAGTCCTAGTACTTATCAGCGATAGTGAAACTCTAATACATATTGTTTACTTACAATTTTCAATAAGTGTTTAAGAGAGGGTCATTATCAAATCACTAGGGGTTTGGATCAACAGGACCCATACACCGGCTGGTTCCAAGCATTTCCCACCACCTGCAGAAATTGAGGATGATCAACAAGATAACTCTCAAATTTAAACCCACGCACCTTTTTCCGCTGCCCACCCTTAAAGGCAAGAACATCCGGTGCATGATCTGAAATTCCCCGAGGGTGGAAAAATACCGACGCATCAGAATAGCAATTCAGAAACTCGGTGTTAGCCATAATACGATCCAACTTTTGAAGCAGACCTCCCCCTCCCCTTGGTTTTTGACACCAAGTATATTGAATCCCTGCATAGTTAATATCAAACGATTCTATATCTTCAACACACAAGAAGAACTCCTCCATGTCTATATTTCTTCTAGAAGACCCCCCAAATCCGTCATGGGGGGAAAAGCATGACGTTGAAATCCCCCATCAAGACCCATGGGCTCAAACCCAAGAGAACCTTCGCCTTTCTAAGGCCAGACCACAGTGCACGTCTAGCCAACCCAGGATTTTATGACCATATACAGCCGTAAGATAGAATGGAGATGCCTCTCCACGAATTTTCACTAAACAGTGAATATATTGGTCGTGGCCTTCAAGGTGCATTACATCAAGGACACTCTCATCCCACGCCACCACTATACGAGTACCGTGCTCCGAAAAACTTTTATTCGAGAGCCAACACCAATTACCAAACACTTGTTTGCAAATAGATTCCAAATTATCCCCATGCACATGGGTTTCGATGATAGCGTTCCTTCAACTGCTCGCATACTCCCACCCTCGTCATTAAATCTGAAAAAATAGATGCTATTGTTGTTCATCATGGCATCACAATACCCATACTTCCCCCAATCCGCTTTCACGAATCTCTGCACCACCGGAAAATGTAACCGTGGTCCAAGGAAATAGCCATACAGTGTTGTGTGGTAGGCTTTGACAACTTCCTTTGCAAGGCTCACCGGAATGTGGACGCGAGATTGCACTTTGTCTTCCAATGGGAAGAACTGCAATGATGTCGTGTCGTTGGTCCCTAATACCGCCACAAAAACCATCTTACTTCGTTCTCCCAAACCAAACTTTAAACGTTCATCCATCACCCCTTTTTACCGAGAGCCGATCCCAAACTGACGTGCGTGACACATTCTCCTTGGAGCCGCAAGCAACATCAGACACCTTATCCTTCGCAGTCCCATGTTGGAGCAGTTGCTGTTTAGGGTGCAACGTCGCTGTGCATGAGGAATAGCCATCATGCAACTTAGGGCTTACGTCATCAAACATCTTCGAAAAGATGTTCTCATCATCACCGACCTTCTCATCACTGCCATTCCCATCCTCTACCACTACCCCTTCGTCCGCAGAGGAGTCCATCACACCCAGATCAAGCCACCCCAGGGCCGACTACAGCCAAGAAGCTGAAACCGCGATTAGGAAACCCTAATTAGGAAAACCCTAATCAAGGAACGAAGGCTCTAGAAACCTGAAGCGCAGAACCTCACGGGCCTCCTAACCTAGTAACGAAGTTCTTGAACTGCGACAACCACCGGAAGTAGAAACAGATGAGGGATGAATGTACCTTGTCAGAGAAGAAAACAACGCTGGCACCGAAACCCTAGCCGCTAAACAGCAAAAAACCATAGAAAAACCTCGAAAAAATGCTCAAAAAGATATAATCCACACTTCAATAATCTTGCAATCATTAACAAGATCAAAAACCACGAGAATTGAGTACCAATTGATCAAAAAAAGCATCCCGTCGTGAGAAACCCTACACGCCTCCTGGCTTACACACTTCCTCCCAAGAGATACAGACTCTCCCCCTCGTGGTATATAATGCTTTGTAATAGTTAGTTAGTGTGTGTAACAAGAACAAGTTCTCTTAGAAGCACTTCATTAGATATATTCTAGAGAGAGTCTAGAGAGAGAAAGTGAGATAAAAGTACCACCTTATTTCCAAGAAACGTTCAAATATCTTATTTGTGGAACTTTTGTAACACCCTAAAATAGGGGTTAACAAAAACTTCCATAAAACGGAAGAGTGGTACACCTTCTTAAAGCACAAGTGTACTTAAATATCTTTACATAACTTTCAATACAAAGACTTAGATAAATATAACTAATAATGGACCATTAGATTATCAAATCTCTACTATAAAATCCGATTACGAAATGTGTCGAAAAGTTCTATCATTAATCTTCTAATCTTTAGCTTTTCCAACAATGATCCCATGCTCTCAAACCCCGGTCTAACCTTCTTGTGTCCTGAACCACTAATATCTGTAACACATAAAACACATAGCAAGTGTTAGGCTTTTTAAAGCCTAAGTGAGGTTTACACATAACACATGGAATATAAACATAGCATGCAGGAATAATAATTCGATACGTTCACAAATTGGATTCCATGGAGAAGGTCCATATCGCTACCCAATTACATCATAATTGAAGATATACCTTGATCGGTACCCCACGGTATTGTCACAAGGCATAACACAACGGAACACCCCACGGTATCCGAAGGTATGAATCAATTACACTTACCCCACGGTGTGTAAGAATATATCCTCCAAATGCATACTAGGTGCTCCTCCAATTATGTGAATTACCAAATATATTAATCCTAAAATAATATTCTAGGGTATTTAACACATAACAATGGTCCAACCATTTAGCATGAATAATGTTTAACATATAACAATGGTCCAACCATTTAACATGAATAATAACAATGGTCCAACCATTTAACATGAATAATAACAATGGTCCAACCATTTAACATGAATCAATACTACTTCCATGTAGTTCCTATACATCCATATGTAACAAATCTTATTCCATATAATATCAATAATAGACATTCGTGTTTACAATTCAATAGTAGGTCCATTTCAATCATTAAGCCATCATTACTTAATTAAGACATATCTTAAGCCATCAACATAATCACACACTAATGATATGAAATCAAACCCAAATCTTTAACACTAACATTTACCATGGTATTGTAAGTAATAGAACACAATTAAACCATCATAACTTACTTGAACTCTTCTTGTTTCCCTCTTATCCATTAAGAGCTTATTAGCCAAGATTTCTCATTAACAATAACAAAATCAAAGTAAAGGATGATGATAAGGTGTAATACAACTAATTAAGTACAAGTTACTCACCTCAAACTCTTCAATTGAAATAACCCTAACTTGAAGATTTGAACCCTAGTACTTCCACAAGAAAGATGAAGATGACAAGCCCTAGATGAAGTATAATTGGTAAGATTCATCTAATAATTCTTTGAATGGAATTAGGATTGAAAGATTATGAGTTTACCTTAAGCTCCAGATGAAAAATCGCCCAAAACTCAGAAAGAAGAAGCTGGAATTCGTTTTAGAAGAAGTGAGAAAGATAAAGGAATTAAATATCCTAAATTGAGTCGGCCAGTGCTCGACGCCGATGGCTGGCGCAGATTGATCGGCGCCGAGGTCGGCGCCGGGTTCTGTTTGGTGTTCTTCTCGTTTTAGCACTTAATCCCTCGTAACTTCTTCGTTAAAGCTCCGTTTTCGCTCCGGAAAGAACCGTTGGACTCGTATTCGAATTACCCATCCAACCAAACCATAGAATCTAGGATTTAACCCAACATTCTATTTTTCATTATTTTCTTAAGAATGACTCATACGAATTCCTAAAGTACGGTCTTCGTGTAACGATCAAATAGAATTTCTCATAAATTTACACAAGGCCTATAATTCACTTTAAAGAAACATTAGAAAGATTTTACCTATAAAATAAATTCCGGGGTGTTACAATTCTCCCAACCTTAAAAGGATTTCGTCCCCGAAATCTACTTCCTTCACACTCCAACAACATAGAGCGTAATGTCAATCATAAACCATAAATCCTTAACAGGAATCTAAATTTCCCTCACAGCCATAACAGTAGTTCTTCGAACCACTTCCTTACTACAACACCCTTATCCACGTACACTGTACTTACGATCTGGAGAATACTCTAACTAATGGAATAACTCCTAGTTAGACGGCTTCGGTTATCTCCCAACCTTAGATGTTCCATACATCCCAATTCCGATTTCAGACTTCAAGTCAATCCAAGGCCTAATTAATACTGAAATCAACCGATTCATCAATTCTGATCATTCCTATTATTAACTGTCGACTAACTCTGACGAGTTCTAACAAACTCCAAAGTCCATCCCAACATCAATCACTAAACCGGTAAGTTCATTAATCACCCCCGCAGGTTATCCTACCAAAACCGCTCATCGCAATCGAGTATCTTACAGTTACTACCACTATTATCAACATCCTATTTACTGCGATTTCCTGATTACACTAACGATTTCCTGTCTTAACCCTACAAAGGTTGATACTTAGTTATATCACCGAGCTTTGAACTAACAATATCCCACACATAAATTCCCTTCTCAGAAAAGATTTCGTCCTTGTAGTCTAGTCTTCATACAAACAATGGTTACTACACCCCCAATACATTCCAAGTCTCCCGGTTTCAACTCTGTTCAAAATGACTTCCCTAAAGAATTGCCCATAATGGCTTCTCGGTAATGTTCACCACAATTTCTCGCTTACAGTTAATTACTTACATCCACTTTAAGGTCAAATTTTCTAGAATGATCTCTGACCACCATACATAAGTTGCTTCCCAACCTTAAGTGATCCATACCATTCTATCAACAAAAACAATTTCCCCAAACATACCCCGTTCACGTGTTCTCAAATTTTCTCTCTATGTCAATTATAGCCAGGTTTTGTACCACACATGGAAAGTCATTTCACTAAACTTCTTATCACAAACAAGCATCTTAAGGATACTACAACCATCACTATTATTCATTTAAATCGAACTACAATTTCACGATTACAATAATGGTGCTTGGTTCCTAGCCCAAAAGTCAACACCTAACATATCACCAAGTCAAATCCTTGCGGACTCTTCCCACGAGTTCATTCTTCAAATAATCCTATCAAGATCAAATTATCACTATGATGTCCAAAGGGTCTCATATTCGAAAGCTGGACAAGACCCTAAAAAAAACTGGGTTACTTACCAAATATAAGATCCTAACGAGTTCAAAGTTTTCAAGCGCGACATCAAATAAATATACCAATTTAAAATCAAAATCAATCACAAAATAATTTCAACACTAAAACTTTTATATCAAGTACACCGTACACACAAAACCATTACTATTAGTTCGGTGGTTACGTAAAACTGGACACCCTCGTCCCACATATGAAAATCATGTTGAAAACCATTTCATTGCAGTTCAATTTATCCACAAAATGCTATACGAGTAAAAATAACTTCTTTAAAACAAACACTACGATTTTGGTATGGATTGACCAATGACATGCATTCAATGTAACTGTCCTCTTTAACGATGTGCACATTTTTTTTTCATACGTACTTCAAAAGAAGTCCAAACAACAGTTGACTCAAAATTCTTTTCTGACTATTCAAATGATATGAAACAAAGTTTGCCAACCAAAATTTGCGCACGTCAATTCATTATACGAAGACTAAAATATGACTTCTAATTTACACCTCAGTCAACACACCAAACGACTTATGCAATTTCCAAGTTTAAACATAACCAATATATTTCCAATATTTAAAAATTATCTACCTGAAACATCATAAAACTTCAAATTCGGGTAGACACACCAACTTTAACCTTTCCTTAGAATTTTCTTGAAATAAGATAATCATACACAACTCAACTTACACTATCATTTCAAAAGATGAGGTTCTTCAGTTTGATTTCTAAAACTTTCCCAAATGGTCACATAGTAATAAACTAGCAATTCATCTTCTACAGAACCGTACTTAACAATACATTTTTCCAAAAGAGAAACCAAGAAGAACATTTGCTAGTAACTGGTTGACATTAAAAAGGGTCAAGTCGACTTCAATCCATAATTTTAACAAAGATATACGTCAAAGTCCAAAACATAAGAAATCCCGTATACTTATGATTTTATACAAAAAGAAAACTTCTAAAATTTTCCTCATGAAGCATTTTCCTCAAAATCTTGCACTTGTGCATAAAAAGTCAAAACGTCTATGCTTACAATGTATTTTGTTAAAACACTCCAATAAACATTTCTCAAAAACCAACAAGGTTTTTAAATTCTCCCAAACTAGTCAACAATTCAAAGTTGACAAAATGTTGACAACTAATATTACAAATCAAATTGTAAGACATTGCGAATTATGCATGATTCCTACAACCCAAAACACCCTTTTGACCGAATGGTCATCTTTTAAACAATAATTTATCAAACACTTCAAGTATGACTCGATCATTAAGGTATCGAAAACAACGATTACTGAGCTTATGCACATTCCTAAGTTGATATAACATATTTTTCCACAAAAATGAAGATAAAACAATTAACCGATCAAAAGTGCATCAAGCAAAATTTTATGAAGCATTGCCAAAATCATTCTTTCATGCATCACTTAATCCATGTCTCCATCAATCCATACCTTGAACTTATTTGCAATGGAATACTTAATAGGATAAATCTTCGCAGAAAGAAAAGAAGAAAAAAAAAGAAATTTCACATCACACACAGGTTCCAAACTCAACTCTTCTTAGTCGCCTAGCGGCATAAAATTAACTTTTCTTTAACAAAATTCGTGTGGGATCAAATGTCCAACATAACTTAAAACTTAACCAAGTAAGCAATTAAGACATTTACTTTGTGAAATCATACTCACACGACCCAACATGTCACAACACTAAACTTCATGAACCTCCATTGGACTTAATGACTCCAAGTCATAAAACGGCGTTAACATTACGTTTCCAAAGCAAAATTTGTTATGAACAAAGTCATAAAAGAAATGCCAAATCTCCAACAATCTATTCCATATAAAAACTTTATTAGCAACACCGTTTAATATCTCATCAAAACAAATTTATTTTCCAAAATAACTTTATATATATAAAATGGGAAAATAGTTCACCGCTCCAACTCTAACATACGTGGAGGGAATCCAATGCTAGAGGCACAAGCCGTAGCTATTCGCCCGTCACCTCAGCTTCATAAAATATGATTATTATTAGTTTCAACACATGACTCAAAAACAGCCCTCGAATCGATGACTTGGTCCTAGACCCGAACAAACAACAAAACAGAAAATGAAGTTGAAATGGCAGACTCCTGCGCCGATGGTGGCGCCGATTCATCGGCGCCGAGGTCGGCGCGGATGACCTGCACTATTCTCTTCCCAAAATTTTCCCAAATTTGGTTCTAATTCTCCCAAAATCAATATTCCATTTACAATCTTAATCAAGGAACAAACTCATATTTTATCAACGTAAAGTATAGTTATCATTGTATCTAAAACAAGATTGATTATTAACAGAATATAACGAATTCTAACAGAGTTTGCAACCCCTTACTAAAACGATTTACATATTTCCAAATTCATGATTTGAAATCTTGTGTGTGTGCCAAACATTTTCTCAAAATTCATAATACTATCCACATAAGGGTTGGAAACACAAGCAATAGTCGATGCAATTTATTTCTAAAATAAATTTCGTGCAATGACATAGTCGGCATTCAACCTATTGACATTATACTCTTCCGGTCTACTATTGTCATTCGGCCATTCAAACCTCTTAAGGCTATATCAGAAAACACATTGATCAATCTTACGACTTTCCTCAAATTAAGGTCGGCTCACAAACCTATGGTCCTATTCCAACCATCAATCTCGACCCAAACAATCTTCTTAGAGCAATTATTATGCCTATCGTCACTCCAAGTGACCAATACTAGAATCGCCTTTCTAATTTAAACGACTACTAATCTAAGACTTTCCTTACTACCCCCACGATCATCACACTAAAGTAGTTCAAGTATGCACATGTACTAGTAGGCTCATCATGACACTGGCCAGGTGTCATTATAAACGTGCCATACATGATTATCCTTGCTACTCTCGACGCGGTTCTAGTTTCTCTCCATATTCATCGATCCCAAAGCATCCTATCTCAAAGTGCCTAACGGAGAATTCCACTCTCTTTTACTTATACAAACGCTAGTTTGAGTCTAGGTATCCAAAATAAACACCTAAATCTCTCAAACTTATGCTCTGATACCAACTTGTAACACCCTAAAATAGGGGTTAACAAAAACTTCCATAAAACGGAAGAGTGGTACACCTTCTTAAAGCACAAGTGTACTTAAATATCTTTACATAACTTTCAATACAAAGACTTAGATAAATATAACTAATAATGGACCATTAGATTATCAAATCTCTACTATAAAATCCGATTACGAAATGTGTCGAAAAGTTCTATCATTAATCTTCTAATCTTTAGCTTTTCCAACAATGATCCCATGCTCTCAAACCCCGGTCTAACCTTCTTGTGTCCTGAACCACTAATATCTGTAACACATAAAACACATAGCAAGTGTTAGGCTTTTTAAAGCCTAAGTGAGGTTTACACATAACACATGGAATATAAACATAGCATGCAGGAATAATAATTCGATACGTTCACAAATTGGATTCCATGGAGAAGGTCCATATCGCTACCCAATTACATCATAATTGAAGATATACCTCGATCGGTACCCCACGGTATTGTCACAAGGCATAACACAACGGAACACCCCACGGTATCCGAAGGTATGAATCAATTACACTTACCCCACGGTGTGTAAGAATATATCCTCCAAATGCATACTAGGTGCTCCTCCAATTATGTGAATTACCAAATATATTAATCCTAAAATAATATTCTAGGGTATTTAACACATAACAATGGTCCAACCATTTAGCATGAATAATGTTTAACATATAACAATGGTCCAACCATTTAACATGAATAATAACAATGGTCCAACCATTTAACATGAATAATAACAATGGTCCAACCATTTAACATGAATCAATACTACTTCCATGTAGTTCCTATACATCCATATGTAACAAATCTTATTCCATATAATATCAATAATAGACATTCGTGTTTACAATTCAATAGTAGGTCCATTTCAATCATTAAGCCATCATTACTTAATTAAGACATATCTTAAGCCATCAACATAATCACACACTAATGATATGAAATCAAACCCAAATCTTTAACACTAACATTTACCATGGTATTGTAAGTAATAGAACACAATTAAACCATCATAACTTACTTGAACTCTTCTTGTTTCCCTCTTATCCATTAAGAGCTTATTAGCCAAGATTTCTCATTAACAATAACAAAATCAAAGTAAAGGATGATGATAAGGTGTAATACAACTAATTAAGTACAAGTTACTCACCTCAAACTCTTCAATTGAAATAACCCTAACTTGAAGATTTGAACCCTAGTACTTCCACAAGAAAGATGAAGATGACAAGCCCTAGATGAAGTATAATTGGTAAGATTCATCTAATAATTCTTTGAATGGAATTAGGATTGAAAGATTATGAGTTTACCTTAAGCTCCAGATGAAAAATCGCCCAAAACTCAGAAAGAAGAAGCTGGAATTCGTTTTAGAAGAAGTGAGAAAGATAAAGGAATTAAATATCCTAAATTGAGTCGGCCAGTGCTCGACGCCGATGGCTGGCGCAGATTGATCGGCGCCGAGGTCGGCGCCGGGTTCTGTTTGGTGTTCTTCTCGTTTTAGCACTTAATCCCTCGTAACTTCTTCGTTAAAGCTCCGTTTTCGCTCCGGAAAGAACCGTTGGACTCGTATTCGAATTACCCATCCAACCAAACCATAGAATCTAGGATTTAACCCAACATTCTATTTTTCATTATTTTCTTAAGAATGACTCATACGAATTCCTAAAGTACGGTCTTCGTGTAACGATCAAATAGAATTTCTCATAAATTTACACAAGGCCTATAATTCACTTTAAAGAAACATTAGAAAGATTTTACCTATAAAATAAATTCCGGGGTGTTACAATTCTCCCAACCTTAAAAGGATTTCGTCCCCGAAATCTACTTCCTTCACACTCCAACAACATAGAGCGTAATGTCAATCATAAACCATAAATCCTTAACAGGAATCTAAATTTCCCTCACAGCCATAACAGTAGTTCTTCGAACCACTTCCTTACTACAACACCCTTATCCACGTACACTGTACTTACGATCTGGAGAATACTCTAACTAATGGAATAACTCCTAGTTAGACGGCTTCGGTTATCTCCCAACCTTAGATGTTCCATACATCCCAATTCCGATTTCAGACTTCAAGTCAATCCAAGGCCTAATTAATACTGAAATCAACCGATTCATCAATTCTGATCATTCCTATTATTAACTGTCGACTAACTCTGACGAGTTCTAACAAACTCCAAAGTCCATCCCAACATCAATCACTAAACCGGTAAGTTCATTAATCACCCCCGCAGGTTATCCTACCAAAACCGCTCATCGCAATCGAGTATCTTACAGTTACTACCACTATTATCAACATCCTATTTACTGCGATTTCCTGATTACACTAACGATTTCCTGTCTTAACCCTACAAAGGTTGATACTTAGTTATATCACCGAGCTTTGAACTAACAATATCCCACACATAAATTCCCTTCTCAGAAAAGATTTCGTCCTTGTAGTCTAGTCTTCATACAAACAATGGTTACTACACCCCCAATACATTCCAAGTCTCCCGGTTTCAACTCTGTTCAAAATGACTTCCCTAAAGAATTGCCCATAATGGCTTCTCGGTAATGTTCACCACAATTTCTCGCTTACAGTTAATTACTTACATCCACTTTAAGGTCAAATTTTCTAGAATGATCTCTGACCACCATACATAAGTTGCTTCCCAACCTTAAGTGATCCATACCATTCTATCAACAAAAACAATTTCCCCAAACATACCCCGTTCACGTGTTCTCAAATTTTCTCTCTATGTCAATTATAGCCAGGTTTTGTACCACACATGGAAAGTCATTTCACTAAACTTCTTATCACAAACAAGCATCTTAAGGATACTACAACCATCACTATTATTCATTTAAATCGAACTACAATTTCACGATTACAATAATGGTGCTTGGTTCCTAGCCCAAAAGTCAACACCTAACATATCACCAAGTCAAATCCTTGCGGACTCTTCCCACGAGTTCATTCTTCAAATAATCCTATCAAGATCAAATTATCACTATGATGTCCAAAGGGTCTCATATTCGAAAGCTGGACAAGACCCTAAAAAAAACTGGGTTACTTACCAAATATAAGATCCTAACGAGTTCAAAGTTTTCAAGCGCGACATCAAATAAATATACCAATTTAAAATCAAAATCAATCACAAAATAATTTCAACACTAAAACTTTTATATCAAGTACACCGTACACACAAAACCATTACTATTAGTTCGGTGGTTACGTAAAACTGGACACCCTCGTCCCACATATGAAAATCATGTTGAAAACCATTTCATTGCAGTTCAATTTATCCACAAAATGCTATACGAGTAAAAATAACTTCTTTAAAACAAACACTACGATTTTGGTATGGATTGACCAATGACATGCATTCAATGTAACTGTCCTCTTTAACGATGTGCACATTTTTTTTTCATACGTACTTCAAAAGAAGTCCAAACAACAGTTGACTCAAAATTCTTTTCTGACTATTCAAATGATATGAAACAAAGTTTGCCAACCAAAATTTGCGCACGTCAATTCATTATACGAAGACTAAAATATGACTTCTAATTTACACCTCAGTCAACACACCAAACGACTTATGCAATTTCCAAGTTTAAACATAACCAATATATTTCCAATATTTAAAAATTATCTACCTGAAACATCATAAAACTTCAAATTCGGGTAGACACACCAACTTTAACCTTTCCTTAGAATTTTCTTGAAATAAGATAATCATACACAACTCAACTTACACTATCATTTCAAAAGATGAGGTTCTTCAGTTTGATTTCTAAAACTTTCCCAAATGGTCACATAGTAATAAACTAGCAATTCATCTTCTACAGAACCGTACTTAACAATACATTTTTCCAAAAGAGAAACCAAGAAGAACATTTGCTAGTAACTGGTTGACATTAAAAAGGGTCAAGTCGACTTCAATCCATAATTTTAACAAAGATATACGTCAAAGTCCAAAACATAAGAAATCCCGTATACTTATGATTTTATACAAAAAGAAAACTTCTAAAATTTTCCTCATGAAGCATTTTCCTCAAAATCTTGCACTTGTGCATAAAAAGTCAAAACGTCTATGCTTACAATGTATTTTGTTAAAACACTCCAATAAACATTTCTCAAAAACCAACAAGGTTTTTAAATTCTCCCAAACTAGTCAACAATTCAAAGTTGACAAAATGTTGACAACTAATATTACAAATCAAATTGTAAGACATTGCGAATTATGCATGATTCCTACAACCCAAAACACCCTTTTGACCGAATGGTCATCTTTTAAACAATAATTTATCAAACACTTCAAGTATGACTCGATCATTAAGGTATCGAAAACAACGATTACTGAGCTTATGCACATTCCTAAGTTGATATAACATATTTTTCCACAAAAATGAAGATAAAACAATTAACCGATCAAAAGTGCATCAAGCAAAATTTTATGAAGCATTGCCAAAATCATTCTTTCATGCATCACTTAATCCATGTCTCCATCAATCCATACCTTGAACTTATTTGCAATGGAATACTTAATAGGATAAATCTTCGCAGAAAGAAAAGAAGAAAAAAAAAGAAATTTCACATCACACACAGGTTCCAAACTCAACTCTTCTTAGTCGCCTAGCGGCATAAAATTAACTTTTCTTTAACAAAATTCGTGTGGGATCAAATGTCCAACATAACTTAAAACTTAACCAAGTAAGCAATTAAGACATTTACTTTGTGAAATCATACTCACACGACCCAACATGTCACAACACTAAACTTCATGAACCTCCATTGGACTTAATGACTCCAAGTCATAAAACGGCGTTAACATTACGTTTCCAAAGCAAAATTTGTTATGAACAAAGTCATAAAAGAAATGCCAAATCTCCAACAATCTATTCCATATAAAAACTTTATTAGCAACACCGTTTAATATCTCATCAAAACAAATTTATTTTCCAAAATAACTTTATATATATAAAATGGGAAAATAGTTCACCGCTCCAACTCTAACATACGTGGAGGGAATCCAATGCTAGAGGCACAAGCCGTAGCTATTCGCCCGTCACCTCAGCTTCATAAAATATGATTATTATTAGTTTCAACACATGACTCAAAAACAGCCCTCGAATCGATGACTTGGTCCTAGACCCGAACAAACAACAAAACAGAAAATGAAGTTGAAATGGCAGACTCCTGCGCCGATGGTGGCGCCGATTCATCGGCGCCGAGGTCGGCGCGGATGACCTGCACTATTCTCTTCCCAAAATTTTCCCAAATTTGGTTCTAATTCTCCCAAAATCAATATTCCATTTACAATCTTAATCAAGGAACAAACTCATATTTTATCAACGTAAAGTATAGTTATCATTGTATCTAAAACAAGATTGATTATTAACAGAATATAACGAATTCTAACAGAGTTTGCAACCCCTTACTAAAACGATTTACATATTTCCAAATTCATGATTTGAAATCTTGTGTGTGTGCCAAACATTTTCTCAAAATTCATAATACTATCCACATAAGGGTTGGAAACACAAGCAATAGTCGATGCAATTTATTTCTAAAATAAATTTCGTGCAATGACATAGTCGGCATTCAACCTATTGACATTATACTCTTCCGGTCTACTATTGTCATTCGGCCATTCAAACCTCTTAAGGCTATATCAGAAAACACATTGATCAATCTTACGACTTTCCTCAAATTAAGGTCGGCTCACAAACCTATGGTCCTATTCCAACCATCAATCTCGACCCAAACAATCTTCTTAGAGCAATTATTATGCCTATCGTCACTCCAAGTGACCAATACTAGAATCGCCTTTCTAATTTAAACGACTACTAATCTAAGACTTTCCTTACTACCCCCACGATCATCACACTAAAGTAGTTCAAGTATGCACATGTACTAGTAGGCTCATCATGACACTGGCCAGGTGTCATTATAAACGTGCCATACATGATTATCCTTGCTACTCTCGACGCGGTTCTAGTTTCTCTCCATATTCATCGATCCCAAAGCATCCTATCTCAAAGTGCCTAACGGAGAATTCCACTCTCTTTTACTTATACAAACGCTAGTTTGAGTCTAGGTATCCAAAATAAACACCTAAATCTCTCAAACTTATGCTCTGATACCAACTTGTAACACCCTAAAATAGGGGTTAACAAAAACTTCCATAAAACGGAAGAGTGGTACACCTTCTTAAAGCACAAGTGTACTTAAATATCTTTACATAACTTTCAATACAAAGACTTAGATAAATATAACTAATAATGGACCATTAGATTATCAAATCTCTACTATAAAATCCGATTACGAAATGTGTCGAAAAGTTCTATCATTAATCTTCTAATCTTTAGCTTTTCCAACAATGATCCCATGCTCTCAAACCCCGGTCTAACCTTCTTGTGTCCTGAACCACTAATATCTGTAACACATAAAACACATAGCAAGTGTTAGGCTTTTTAAAGCCTAAGTGAGGTTTACACATAACACATGGAATATAAACATAGCATGCAGGAATAATAATTCGATACGTTCACAAATTGGATTCCATGGAGAAGGTCCATATCGCTACCCAATTACATCATAATTGAAGATATACCTCGATCGGTACCCCACGGTATTGTCACAAGGCATAACACAACGGAACACCCCACGGTATCCGAAGGTATGAATCAATTACACTTACCCCACGGTGTGTAAGAATATATCCTCCAAATGCATACTAGGTGCTCCTCCAATTATGTGAATTACCAAATATATTAATCCTAAAATAATATTCTAGGGTATTTAACACATAACAATGGTCCAACCATTTAGCATGAATAATGTTTAACATATAACAATGGTCCAACCATTTAACATGAATAATAACAATGGTCCAACCATTTAACATGAATAATAACAATGGTCCAACCATTTAACATGAATCAATACTACTTCCATGTAGTTCCTATACATCCATATGTAACAAATCTTATTCCATATAATATCAATAATAGACATTCGTGTTTACAATTCAATAGTAGGTCCATTTCAATCATTAAGCCATCATTACTTAATTAAGACATATCTTAAGCCATCAACATAATCACACACTAATGATATGAAATCAAACCCAAATCTTTAACACTAACATTTACCATGGTATTGTAAGTAATAGAACACAATTAAACCATCATAACTTACTTGAACTCTTCTTGTTTCCCTCTTATCCATTAAGAGCTTATTAGCCAAGATTTCTCATTAACAATAACAAAATCAAAGTAAAGGATGATGATAAGGTGTAATACAACTAATTAAGTACAAGTTACTCACCTCAAACTCTTCAATTGAAATAACCCTAACTTGAAGATTTGAATCCTAGTACTTCCACAAGAAAGATGAAGATGACAAGCCCTAGATGAAGTATAATTGGTAAGATTCATCTAATAATTCTTTGAATGGAATTAGGATTGAAAGATTATGAGTTTACCTTAAGCTCCAGATGAAAAATCGCCCAAAACTCAGAAAGAAGAAGCTGGAATTCGTTTTAGAAGAAGTGAGAAAGATAAAGGAATTAAATATCCTAAATTGAGTCGGCCAGTGCTCGGCGCCGATGGCTGGCGCAGATTGATCGGCGCCGAGGTCGGCGCCGGGTTCTGTTTGGTGTTCTTCTCGTTTTAGCACTTAATCCCTCGTAACTTCTTCGTTAAAGCTCCATTTTCGCTCCGGAAAGAACCGTTGGACTCGTATTCGAATTACCCATCCAACCAAACCATAGAATCTAGGATTTAACCCAACATTCTATTTTTCATTATTTTCTTAAGAATGACTCATACGAATTCCTAAAGTACGGTCTTCGTGTAACGATCAAATAGAATTTCTCATAAATTTACACAAGGCCTATAATTCACTTTAAAGAAACATTAGAAAGATTTTACCTATAAAATAAATTCCGGGGTGTTACAACTTTAGATTTTTAAGTCTTTCCATAATAAAATGAACCAAACAAGTGAACATAATTTGGTCAAATAAATTTAGCATTCCAATTCTATCAAATTCCTCCGAAATCTACAATTTTTTTGAACGGCGAAATTTATTAACGCAAAACTAGCAAGATACTAGACGCAAAGGGAGAGTAGTACAAAATAGAAGTAGGCTTACAAAGCCAATCACTCCAATTGATATCATGTTGTTTGTATCTATTTTTGACCCAATAGAAGGAAGACAGTTGAATCTCATCAACAATGTAGTTAATTGGAAGACTTTGCTGAATTTTTGTAAATCTTTTCATTCCTGAGCTTCCAAACCGTCAAGATTGTGTTGCAAACCACTGCATCGAAACATTTAGCAGGAATATCTGACAACTTTGAAGAGCTCGCCCAATCCAAAATGTCCTTGAGATCGTTACCATGAGGAATTTGAATTTTTCACCGTCTCGTAATAATTCTCCAAATGTTTTTAACCACTGAGCAGTGCCAAAATATATGGTCTTCATAATCCCGACTCTCTCCGCATAAAACGCAGGTTTGTTGTTGCATATTTACCCCAATGCTCGAACACTTTCAAGGGAAAACACTCCGAGACTTGAAGTATGTCTTGTTTATTGGATTTCATAAATTGTCAGTTGGGTAAATTATTTGTTGTATTATGCTAGAGTCTTTTATTAACTATCATATTGTGATTATGGGTTTTTTTATTTGGGTTATGCTTGTCTTTTAAAAAACTGATTTTGTTTATTTCATAAGCACTATATATTAATGTGCATTTGTACGTATAAACAATACGATTAAAATGAACTATTATTAAAAAACTTTACCAATGATTAGCAACAAAATATTCGTTGCTAAATGGGTCCCCCGGAAACCTGACAGTAAAAAGGGCCCTCAGAAATCCATCGGTAAAAGAACCCCTTAGAAATCCGTCGGTGAAATGAACCTTGAAAATCCGTCGTTAAAATGGGTTATCAGAAATACGTCGGAAATGCGTGGATGCGGTCTTTGCCCATTAATGTTTGACTGACCTACTTTTATCGACAGGAATCATGTCTATCGGTCGAAGTCTTCAAAAATTGTAGTAGTTCTCCCCATATTTATTTTTACACTTTCTCTCTTCAAAAGACAATAATATATTATATATACATTAAGGGTGCGTTTGGTACACTCGACAGGATGGGACAAGACAGGACAAGGCAAAACAAAACATGTTTGTACCATGTTTGGTGTGTCCATATATGGGACTAGCTAGAACTAAATGGAACAAGAGTAGGACACGCATACCCACTCCTCCCCCTAGAACAAGATAGAACAAGGACTATTGGACAAAATACCCCTCTATTGAAAAACCTAATCAGATTTGTTTCATCTCATTTCTTCTTCCCATCTGCGTCTACATCCCAACGTGAGCTTCATCCAGGTATCTTCTTCTTCTTCCATTTTGTTCACAAATTTCTTCTTCTTCTCCGATTTTTCCACTGATTTCGTCTTCTTCTTCTTCCATTTCTTTCCATAAATTTCTTCTTCTTATTCGACTTTTCCACATCTTTCTTCTTCTTCTTCTTCGATTTTTTTCCAAAAATTCTTCTTCTTCTTCTTCGATTTTTTCCACAGCTTTCTTCTTCTTCTTTGATTTTTTCCACAGATTCTTCTTCTTCTTCTTCTTCTTTGATTTTTTTGGTTATCGATTTTGGTTATCTTTTTTTCCATAGGTTTATTCACTTTCTTCTTGGTTTTTGATTTTTGTACTGTTCGATTTTGGTTATTTTGATACTGTTCGAACAAGAGGATACAATGGAGGATACAAATGGTTAAGAGACGAGGCAGAAAACTATGAAGACTTCCATACTAACACTTTTTGAAGAATTTCGATACAATCCAACATATAGGTAGGTTTAATCGGAGGTCTTTCAGTTGCAAAAAGGAAGAATCAATGCTTAACAACAAAGAATCAATCATTTGGTAAAAAAACACTAAAAACTCACTAGGGGTAAATTAGTCATTTAACCGGTCCTGTTCTGTCCTGTCCAGTCTTACCAAACGATGAACAGTCCTGTTCTGTCCTGTCCCGTCCCGTCCTGTCATGTCCTGTCATGTCCTTTCATGTCCTGTCCTGTCATGTCATGTCATGTCTGCGTACCAAACACACTCAAAATGATTAATTAGACAATGTGTTTACGAGGATTGAAGAAAGGAGGGATATGAAAAATGGGAAGAGGTGAATACGGGTTGAACCTAGGGACCTCATGTTTTTGGTACCCACTTCTTTGGATTTCTGATGTACTGATATAGAAAGACCAAGGTAGAAAGATGACTCATGTAATTGAAGTTGTTTTACATTAACTATTATCTTACTGTGTGATTTTTTAAGGTAGCGGTTGGTACACAAACATGATTGGATAGAACTGGACAAGAGGACACGATATGACTAGATTAATTAGAATGGATGAATTGGGCATGTGTTTGTTTAGTGTTTAGTACAACTAGGACCGGATA
The DNA here is from genome assembly GCA_033807775.1 of Saussurea involucrata. Lineage (NCBI taxonomy): Eukaryota > Viridiplantae > Streptophyta > Magnoliopsida > Asterales > Asteraceae > Saussurea > Saussurea involucrata. The sequence continues at coordinate 173,881,667 of CM066320.1, read as the reverse complement.
GAACATGACTAGACAAGTTGTTCCTAAAAGGTGTCTGCTAATTTTATATACCATATAGTATTTTTGGAAACGACAATGCATTAAAAAACTAGCAAGAGACTACCGAACAAATTACAAGGTTTCAAAATAACTTAAGGAGAGATGTTCCAGACAGTTACATTTTTAACTCACTTCTTACTTCACAACACCATCCACCTAAACGAATTATCAATAATGCCATCAAACAGCTCTCCCCTGTTTTGCGTCGTTCCCGCAAAAACGGTCCTGTTACGGAAGCACCAAAGCTAATAACAAACCGTAAAAAGAATTGCTTCGAGACAACTTCGTTTCAAAGAAGAACCCTGGACCGCTCCTATACCTTCTATAGCCGCTTCTAACGATGAATAAGTAGAGAACGGGTGTTGCCACCATCCTTGAACTTTTCTCCAAATGGCCACCACAACTTCACAAGAGAATAAGATATGATCAATCGTTTCCGTCTTCTGCTTATAGATGGAACAAACAATGTTATCTAAATCTATACCCATATTTGCGATCCTCTCCTTTACTGGAATTCGACCCTGCATTGCCCTCCAACTAAAAATATTAATTTTAGCTGGAATAAGTTTGTTCCATTTCGTGGGAAAATATCATCCCCGAACATGATTTGCTCTATTCTTTCTCTATTACCTTTGACAGAGTATTCACCGTCACTCGAGAGATTCCATCTCCATCTATCGACCGTAGAATTAAGATTAAAGTTTCTCAACTTCGTAGCCAGAGACACGAGTTCTTCGGCTTCTCTTCCATCTCGAATGTCTCTATTCCAATCCCAATTGAATTCTTCTTTCCCGATTCTGTCTGCCACTCTTACCGTCTTATCTTTATCTAACACATAAAGTCTAGGATGATTATCTTTTAATTTGTCGTCGACCGTCCAATTCGTTCCAAAAGGATGTATAGATACCGTCTCCAACTCATCCAATTGTATCCCTTTCGTCCTCCACCATTTCATCACCTTTAAAACGCTAGACCACAGTCCTTGTTTACCACCTCCTACCTCGTTATTATCCAAGTCGTCGTCGTTCCCATGGATCGCCTTCACCACCCTTCCCCATATCATCTTTGTTTTTGTTTTGAATTCTCATATCCACTTTGTGAGAAGCGCAATGTTAGTAGTTGTTATACTCCCTAACCCAAGTCCTCCATTAACCAAACTTTCTCGTGGTTAATCCCCACTTAACCCATACAACCTTCTTTTCTCCACTCTATGCCCCCTAGAAAAAATCTCTTCTCAGTTTCTCCAGTTTGTTGGTCACTGCTGTAGGAGCTTTGAAAATAGACATCGAATATGTTGGTAGACTGTCCAACACCAGAAAGTATTAATACTCTCCTCCCACCAATTGATAGTGATTTGGCTTTCCATATGAACTTTCTCCATGATAGCATCCTAAGCTTTATGCTAGTCATCGTGTCACCTAAGGGAACACCGAGATACTTACAAGAAAATTCACGGCTTTACATTGAAGCTCGTTGGCTTCCTATTGAATCCTTCCTTGATCCACCCCGATAACAAGTATGTTGCTTTTAGCCAAGTTTAGTTTTAGTCTGGATGCCAAGTAAAAACATCGTAATAAACGGATCATGTTTCTACCTTCCTCAATCGACCACTTGTTTATGAAAATGACATTGTGAGCATAAAATAGATGAGATATATTGTATCTGATCGTCCCTAATCTACTCCTTTTATCAAATTTGCATTTCTCATGGTCTCAATCAGGGAGTGAAGACCTTCCATAACAGCAATAAAGAGAAATGGCAAGAGCGAATCTCCTTGTCTCAACCCTCTCTTAATTCAGAATTCTTCAGTCGGTGAGCCTTTTATAAAGACCGAAGAGGATGAAGAATGAAGACAAACTTTAATCTAGCCTCTCCATTTGCTTGAGAGACCCATAGCTTCCATTAAAAATCCCCGCTCTACTGAGTCAAAAGCCTTTTCGAAATCATCTTTGAAAAATAAAATCTTTTTATTGTTCGTCTTCGCCCAACTAATTATCTCATTAGCAATGAAAACCCCGTCTAAGATAAATCTGCCTTTTAGAAAAGTTGACTGGGAATCACTAATAAGAGAATTGTAACTCTACTAAAACGATTAGCCAACACTTTTGCAATCATTTTGTAGATACATCCCACTTGGTCTATATATTTAAACAATTTAATTTATAAGGAACTTTGTTTTTTTACGTAATTTTCATATACATAAATACATATATAAATAATGGTACGAAATTTGAATAAAAAATTGAAATAAGTGATGGTAGTTCGAAAAGATCCGAATCATCCAAATGGAATACTATGTTTGATACAATTTGCAAGATCCTTTATGAATTGATGGAGGTATGGTTGTTGTTGTAGAGGTAAAGTCGATGGGTGGCTGGTGAACGACGGTGGTTGTGGAGGACGTGAAGATGGTGGAAGTAATTTTGGACGATGCGGTGGACATATAGGTAGTGGTGGCGGCAATGGGTGTCGGTGATCGGTGGAGGTGGAGGTATCAATGATGTGTGGTGGCGAAGGACAGTGCTTGTGGATGAAGAGGTGGAGATGCCGATGATGGTTGGCACGGTGGTTGTCGGTGATAGCAGGTGGTGATGGACGATCAGTGGAGGTGGAGGTGGTCGACGATAGTAGTAGGCGGTGGTTGTAGAGGTGGTCGACAATGGTAGTAGTGGTGGCGAGGAGCAATGTTTGTTGAGGTGGTGGAGAATGGTTGTTGTAGTAGAGCAAGAAGTGAAGGTAGCCGACGGTGGTTGGCGACCGCTGCTGATAGCCGCCAATGGCGGTGATGGTGGCGATGACCATTAAAACAAATAACATTTTTGAATTATATATCAAATGAGAGTAAATCGATAATATTTTAACTTTTATCTCACTCTTGTGCCATGTTATTTCACCTATTTTTAATAAAACAAGAAAATATATTTTTTACCCCATCCTATCCAACCATGTCTCTGTCATTGGACGATACATTTTGTCTCATCCAATCTTGTTCCATCCAACAAACACAACGTAATTGTCCGGCTAGATCTCAAATTGAGTTGTATAAAAAGTTATGTATTCACCAGTCACCACCGTCCACCAGTACTTTGACTTTGATCCGTCCAACAAATTAACCACTTATCACAGAGACTTGACTTTATTTAATTATCTGGCTGGCTAGCAGTCAATCAGGTTGATCGCCCTGGTGATTAGTCTGAACTATGTCTGCGATACCCTTTCCAAAAAAATAATGGCTAGCATTTTTAGTCTCAACCTATTTCCAAATTAAATCTTGCAGATCAACTACACAAATATCGGTGCATATGTGCTTATGGTATATCTCGTATGCGTTTTCGTGTGTACGTGATGTATATAGAATTACATGAAAGTATGTATTATTGTTGTCGTTATCATCTTGTATACTATATATATACCAGCTATTTTATCATTTATGTTCATATGGATATATATCGTAACTGAATAATATTGAGTCAACAGCAAAATATGTCCCGAAAGGCAAGGCCATGCTGCCATGCAATAACTTGTCCAGTAAAGGTCTGACAAATTAAATGCATTCAATCAAAATCCATGAACATAAACTCTGGACCACAAGAAATTAAAATTAAAATTAAAATTAAAATTAAAATGAATTTACAGTCAATTACTTTCCATGTAAGGTGAACAAAGTAGGAAACACTCAACCTTTGTGGATCCTCCATCTCTCCACAGTCTATATACGTTTATGTGAGTCTGGGCCACCATGCATATATATACATAAATTTGTAAAAATATTAAGTGGTGACATCTATCAAATAGATTTATAAATACTTTGCATTATTATTATTATGGGAAATTAATTAAAATACCTTAAGTTTGACTTTGATTTACTCAAATGTCCAAATTCTCTCCAATTTAATCCAAATACCCAGCAAAATCCGTGAAATGATGCGTGATCACGGACTCCTTTTATAAATTTGAATTTTTTGTATGTGAGAAAGCACCAATTGGTCAATGAAAGTTTAGATGTTGGAGTTATTGTGTTAGACGATCTAATTTTCACGGATAGAGATCTTCAATTAAGCGAAAGAAATAAAAATTTATTCACATTTACCCATAAGCCCACGATATCTCATTTTCACGGATAGTGATCTTCATTTAAGGAAATGGTTCAAAAGAAATTTTCACTTATTCTCACGGATTTCACGGATTTATTCTCATTAAAGAAATAAAAATTTATTCTCATTCTCATTTCACGGACCAAAACTCCAATTCACAAAGGAATCCGTAATCACAAACCATTTCACGGAAATTTTGGGTATTTTGGTTAAATTAGCGAGAGTTTGGACATTTCAGTGAGTAAACTTTGAAGTCGGGGCATTTTAATTAATTTCCCTATTAGTATTGATTTGTAGTTGGTTTCATTAACTTGTGTAAAAAGAATTTAAGATCAAGTCATAACAATTAAATATATTTTAGAACATAATAGGTCTGTAAGGGTGTGTTTGGTACGCAGCAGGATAGAAAAGAACAGAACGGAACAAGACAGAACAGCACATGATAGAACAATTGTTCAGCGTTTGGTAGACGGAACTGGACAGAACAAAACATATGCCATTAATTAAAATAAAATAAATAAAATATTAAAAATGAATAAAATATAAAATAGAACGTGTATTTGATGTTTTATAAGAGAATTAGATTTTATTTTGAGGTTATATTGGTAAAATATAAGCCTGTTCCACCTTGTTCCATGGGATGGGGGTGGAACAGGCATGTTCCACTTTGTTTTACTTTGTTCTACTTTGTTCCTGTCTTGATTAATATATTATATTATTAGAAATAGGTTTTATGTATATTATTAAGATTTTTTTAATTACATTATTAGAATTTTTTAATTTAATTATGAAATATTGTAACTGATTATTTTTAATGTGCCGGTTTTGATCATTCACATGTTATTCAACTAGTTTTTTTTTGTCAAACATGATTTGTTAATCAACTAGCTTATAGACATCAATTTGTTTATCAACTAAATTGTCTAACATAGCTTAAATTAAAAGTTGAAAATTTGCTAACTATGGGACTATCTTTTGTACAAAGTGAACATTTACCAAACCATTAAAGACTTACACTATGATTTTAGTTTGAAAAACTATACTATAGTTCAGGGTTTACCCCTCGCTCACCGGCCTCACGCCGCCCTCCGGCCTCTCGCCGCCCTCCTCTGGAGTCCCACTGCCCTCTCCCCCTCACCGGCCCCCCCGCTATCTCTTCGCCCTAGCCCCGATCCCCACCAAACCGCATCTAGCTGGCCCCATTTCTCCGGCGTCAGGAGGTGGAATAGCAGCTGGTCTCTCCCCCTGCCCCTCTCGCCTCCGACGCAGGTCGAAGGCCTCTCTGGATCTGCAGTTACAGTTGCTAGGATTCCTGATTTCCTTTATCCCCCAAGAACAAAGTGGTAGCAGTTCCCCCACAGCAGTAATTTTGGCAGTGAGTTTGTTTTTGGGTCTGCTTTTAATTTTTCTTTGGATTGCCCAGTTTCTCGATTCTGCTCCAAATATGAGTCTACATTTGGACAGGATCTCCTCCAATTTTTTCATTACCAATTTCCCTCTTGACCTGAACTCGAGAGATTTATGGTTTTGGTGCAAGAAATTTGGTAATGTTGTAGATGTCTACATTGCGAGCAAAGCATCTAAATTGGGACGGCGGTTTGGTTTCATCCGGTTCATTAGCATTGGGGATGAAGAGGCTTTTGCTAGGCGTTTATCAAAAGAATGGATGGGTAGCTTTCACATTTTCGTTTCGGTAGCAAGGTTTAAGCGAGAAACCCCAAAATCCAGTGCTGTGTCTAAGGAAGGGGTAGCTGGTAAGCAGTTTTTGGGCAGCAGGGGTTTAATTTCGTATGCCAAAGTGGTGAGTGGGGAAGGCGAGAACCGGGAACGACAAAAACACAAAGGTACTTTCAAGAAAATTACACTTCAAGAACATGATTTACTGCAATTAGACGTTTCTTCGGAAGTGGTATTAGCTAAAGTTAGAGACCCAAGTTTGATGCCGAACCTAAACAAGGCTCTTCACAATGAAGGATTTTGTAATTTGACTATCAAACATGTTGGAGGTTTATGGGTGTGGATTGAATTCTCTAACCAAAAAGCGTGTATGGCGTTCAAAAGACGTTCTTCGTTGAAAGAGTTCTTTGTGGGGATCAAACCTGTTTCCAGGAGCTTTGTCATTGATGAAAGGGTAGTTTGGATTGAAATTGAAGGTCTACCTCTGTGTGCTTGGAGTGCCAATGCTTTTAAGAAGGTAGCAGAGGGCTGGGGAAAGTTTATCTGTTTCGATAAAGAGGATGAGGACTCTGTTAGTTGTGGAAGGGTTTGTATTAGCACTACTTCTCCTGATTTGATCTTTGAAAAGGCAATGGTGGCAGTGGAAGGGATTGAGTATGCTATCCGAGTTCGTGAAATAGCACACTGGTCTGTAGAAATTTCGAATCTGGAGGAAATCCAGGAATCAAATGAATTGCTCTCGGGAAGTGAGGAAGACGAAGAAGAGGGAGACGAAGAGGAGTCGCAACCAAAGTTGGAAGGGTTTGATAGCTTGGGGAATGGCAAGCTTTCTGTTGCGGAGATTAGTCCGGCAACGGAACCAGAAGAAGAGAAAGCGGTGAATGACACAGAAGTAAAGGTGCAACAGGAGAAACAAATGGTGGGGCCTCAAACCACAACAGCAATCTCAGTTTCCGAAACAGCAAGCTTTCCGCCTGGGTTCGAACATCTAAAGAAAGATATTAAGGAGGTGGAAAAAATGGACCCCACGGTTCATGGCTTTGGAAAAGGGGGTAGTGAAGCAAGTTCAGCGTCGGTTTTTACGGGGATGCGTTGTAGTACCTTCCTTCACAAATGCAAAAAGAAGAAAGGTAAACAATTGCAAGGCGGTCCGACGGGATGGATGGAAAAACGAAAGGGAGATCAATTGGTGGATAGATGAAGCTTCTCTCTCTCAATATTAGGGGAACTGGAAAGGCGATTAAAAGAGTATGGGTGCGGAGTTTGTGCTACCGGCACCAGGTAAATTTTTTGGGTATACAGGAGACGAAAATGACGCAATTAGAATTGTTTAAACTTAAAAGGATGTGGGGAAACTACAATTTCGATTTTGCGTGTAGTTCGGTGAGAGGACAGTCTGGGGGCATAGTTTCAATGTGGGATACTTCCTGTTTCCAGAGATGTAACATCTGGTGTGGGGATAATTATGTTATAGTGGAAGGGAGATGGTTTAACATGGGATCGAACGTTTTCATGGTGAATGTCTACGCTCCTCAAGGCTTGGCGGATAAGAGGAGCTTATGGGAGGAGTTACTTCAGTTCATGAGAGTGAACCAAGGGAATTACATCTTTTTTAGTGACTTTAATGAAGTACGTGTTCAAGGTGACAGGTTTGGTTCCGTTTTCTGTGCACAAGGTGCACTAAATTTCAAATTTTTTATTGAGGAGGCTGAGTTGCTAGATCTTCCGCTCGGAGGTCGGAGATTTACGTGGACGAACAAATCGGGCTCTAAAATGAGTAAGATTGATCGCGTTCTCATTACGGAAGGCGTGCTAGGGGCTTTACCGGACCTGTCGGTTTTGGTACTGGAACGTAAGTGGTCGGATCATAGTCCTATCTTTCTCCATAATAAAAAGATTGACTATGGGCCGATTCCTTTTCGAGTTTTCCATTCGTGGTTCGAAGTTCTTGGATTTGACGAGATGTTGGGTAAGGCTATGGGAGATTTCACCATCAACAACGACAATCTGTGTATTTCCTTTAAAGATAAACTGAAATTTGTCAAAGGAAAGTTGCGTGACTGGAATAAATCTAACAAATCCTCTCAAGGGCTTAGGAAGAAGCATCTTTTGGAGGCGATTGCAGCGGTCGACCTTAAATTGGATCTTGGGAGTGCTTCCTCTTTAGAGGCCGAGCAACGTGGGGGATGGTTGAAAGAATTGGCGGATCTGGAAATTTTAGAGATAAAGGACCTTGCCCAAAAAGCTAAGGTCATTTGGGCGACAGAAGGGGATGAGAACTCGGGATTTTTCCACGGAATGCTGAAAAAAAGGAGGAGGAAGCAAGGTATACAAGGAGTCATGGATGAAGGTAGATGGTGTACGGACCCGATAGAGGTAAAAAAAGTATTTCATGATTTCTTTAAGGAGAAGTTTGAAAGTTTCACACCTTCTAGCTCCTTGGTTGGGAGCTCTCGGCTTCAGCGGCTCTCTGATCATGATGCGGCCAAGTTGGAAGACTGGGTTTCAGTGGGTGAAATTAGGGAGGCTGTGTGGCAATGTGGGGGGGATAAATCCCCAGGTCCGGATGGTTTCTCTTTCAAATTGGTTAAGAGGTTTTGGCATTTATTTGAAGCGGACATTAGAGGATTTGTTTTGGAGTTTTTCGAAAAAAGGAGGCTTCCCAACGGATGTAACGCGTCGTTCATCACTCTAATCCCTAAGGTACACAATCCCTTGTTCGTTAAAGACTTTAGACCTATTTCGTTGGTAGGGCTCCAATATAAAATTATTGCCAAAATCTTGGCAATCCGGTTGGCAAAGGTGGTGGGGAGTCTTGTCAGTAGTGAGCAATCGGCTTTTGTGAAAGGTCGACAGATCTTAGACGGTCCCCTTATGGTGAGTGAGATTATGGATTGGTATAAGAAAAAAAAGGAAAGGCTTTTGATCTTCAAAGTAGATTTCGAGAAGGCGTATGACTCTTTGAGTTGGGATTATTTGGATTACATTCTTGTTAAGTTCGGTTTCGGAGTTAAATGGAGGAGTTGGATTTCTGAGTGTCTTTCTTCTGCTAGATCTTCTGTACTGGTGAATGGCAGCCCTACGGATGAGTTCCAGTTACGAAGGGGCCTAAGGCAAGGTGATCCCCTATCTCCCTTCTTGTTCATTCTTGCTATGGAAGGATTACACGTGGCCATTGAGGAAGCTGTTGCTACTCGCATGTTCATGGGAATTAGGATTGGGAACGATGCTCTTCACATGTCTCATCTTTTTTATGCTGATGATGTCCTCTTCCTCACTGAGTGGACTCTTCGAGATCTTCAAAGCATTTTAAAGGTCCTTGGCGATTTTTATAAATGCTCTGGATTAAAGATTAATCGTCTTAAATCCAATGTGTTTGGAATTGGAGTTGGGGAGGAAGAAGTTAGGAGGATGGCTATGAATTCTGGTTGTGCAGCAGGTGTTTCTACGTTCAAGTATTTGGGATTGCCAATTGGCGAGAATATGGCGAGAAAAGTGAATTGGGAATGGTTAGTGGAGCGGTTTAAAGCCAAGATGTCTTCCTGGAAGGCGCGCATACTTTCGATTGGGGGTAGGCTCACCCTGGTTAAAGCAGTTATGGGGAGTCTGGGAATATACTTCATGTCCTTATTTAAAGCACCTGAAGGTGTTTTGAAGGATTTGGAGTGTTTGCGATCAAAATTTTTCTGGGGAACTGAGTTGGGCGAGAAGAAAATTAGTTGGGTCCGGTGGGATAAAGTGTTGCCTGGGCATGATAAAGGTGGCTTGGGGGTGGGATCTTTAGCAGCTTTTAATCGTGCCTTGATATTGAAGTGGAGATGGAGATTTATTAATAATGGGAGTGAACTTTGGGCCAGGGTAGTGAAGGCCGTTAATGGTGAAAGTGGAGGCTTCTTTGATCGAAACTCTGTTTGCAAAGGTAAGGGTGTCTGGTCAAGAATCGTGGCTGTGGCTGATCAATTGCATGACAGGAACATAATTGATTATGATGCGCTAACTTATAGAGTGGGTAGTGGTGATAAGATCCGTTTTTGGGAGGATGTCTGGGTGGGCGACCAGAAGCTTAGGGACCGCTACTGGCGATTGTTTAGACTAGAAATTGATAATGGTTGTCGGGTTCAAGACCGCTTCATTGATGGGAATTGGGTTTGGCATTGGCGACGACAATTAAGGGGAGGTGCTGAGGAGCAGGAGTTCTCAAACATGGTGGCTGAGTTAACTCATGTAGACTTCATGGAGGGTCCGGATCGGGTTTTGTGGTCTATCGATGACATTGGTGTTTTTTCTGTCTCAGTAACTCGGAAACATATTGACAACGTGACTCTCATGGGTGGGGACCTAAAGACTAGATGGTGCAAGGGGGTTCCAAAGAAAGTTAATGTCTTTCTATGGAGGGCTAGTTTAGACAGATTGCCAACTAGGCTCAATTTGTCCAAAAGGGGATTGGAGTTGGACAACATTGGTTGTGCCTCCTGTACTTCAAATGTTGAGTCAGAAAATCACGTTTTTTGCTCCTGTGAAGTGACGATGGAAGTGTGGAGGGCGGTTATGAGTTGGTGCGAGGTGGTCTTACCTCGAGTTCTCTCAATTTCTGAGTGGATGTCCTGGGTAGATGATGTGCACATGGCAACTAGGCGCAAGGAAAGATTGGAGATTGTGGTGCTAGTGACATGTTGGCTCCTTTGGAAGTACAGGAATGATTTGGTCATGGGCTCGGGTAAAATGAGAAAGTGCGAGCTTGTCGATTCTATTAAGTCGACATCTTATCTTTGGGCTAAAAGTAGGATAAAAAAGTTTTTTGTTTCTTGGCCGGTTTGGCTTCTAAATCCGTTGTAATTTCCCTAGTCTTTGCTTTTTAGGCTTCGGTTGTTTATAATACATAGCTGTTCAAAAAAAAAGAAATGATTACTATAGCTTGCATTTTACTAAAAAAATAAAAAAAAATAGTTCACAACAAAATAATAGAATTGTTACCTTTCAGAAATATTATTTACTTCCTTACCACAAAAACATAATGCTATATATATATAGAGAAAGGTTCAAACGAGAACTATTTACAAGAACACGAGAACGGTCACTCATGTACAAAATCACATGTGATTTTACACTACCTGAATTTTGTACTTGATTTGTACAAAATCACATGTGATTTTACACTACCTGGATTTTGTACAAAATCACATGTGATTCACGTCCAGATTTCCAGGTAGTGTAAAATCACATGTGATTTTGTACATGGGAGGCCGTTCTCGTGTTCTCGTAAATAGTTAGCGTTCTCGTTTGAACCCACCTATATATATATATATATATATATAGGTCATCCCATGGATGCGTGGTTGCAGATTTTTGAACACTTTTATGTTCCAAATTTCTATAGATTAAATATGTTTGTAATTAAATATATGTAATTTAATATATATGGGGGATCATCATTCAACCATAAGTTGGAAACCTTTTTAATTTCCTGAATTTACCCTTTGCTAAAATTACTTAGATGTACGTACACATGTAGGTAATAAATTAATTAAAAATACAAGAAGATACATACATTAATTTAAATGTTCAATTTCCAACCTCTAAGAAAATGGGTTTAAAATATAACCAAAAAAAAAACAGTTAGCACAAGATATAAAGATTAAGCTGCATTAAGTGTTGCCCGTAGATCTAAGCAAAGACATGCATAACTATTTCTGATTTTTTATATAACTACATTTATTGTAAGCATGTGCATTCTTAATTAGTTCTACTTCCCACCTGATTAAAAATATTCAACCCAGAAAAGAGAAAGAAAAAGGTTATATATATATATATATATATTTCAATTAATATTGAGCATTAAAAAACTAAAAGTATATATCCTTATTTTTGTAGAAACGGAGAAAGAGAAATCGATTTGATGAATTTAATACATTCTTAAACATATGTTTGTCAAAGCATATTTGCCCAATATTATTATATCCTTTAATGTGTGACGTTAACTAATAATAAGTTCTTAATAAAATTTCAAACATAACTAGAAAGTGTTAAAAATTTAAAAATTGTTATAGGATAAGTGTGTCATCGTCTAAAGGATATGACGATATAGATAGAGATAAACATATTAGAGATAGGTTAGATCTTATATTTCTCGTAGTCATCTACTTGTATCTTGTCTCTATTTAAATAGCTTATGATTATTTTTAATTCCTCTAAACATTTAGACGATGGACTGCCATTTGTTGCTAAAACACTATATTAATAGGAATCTTGTTAAGATATTCGTACCAATGAGAAATCATATTATAAGAATGGAAATGGATATATGTACATCAACTCTAATGATATGAAAGCAAAATATTTTACAGAAATTAAAGTATCAAATTACTGGATTATCTAATCATATTTTGTCACCAATAAAGAACTTTGGAACAATGACACATATATGTTTCGCATGACCACGTGGGATACCATGGTCATGATATAGTAATCCATGTATTGAAAAATACTAGATACATTCTATTTCGAGTGAAAGACAAAACGATGGAACTAACCAAATTGCACCTGTTGACTTCTACTGCACAAGAAGCAACACCACCATCATAATATGCCCTCTCCAATACCTCGAACTTTTGTATACCCTGATTCTTAGCCAAGACAGGAATGAGATCATCCTAAAGCTAAGGATATAATATAAAAAGATTTCATTCTTACAACGAATACAAGGTGATATTTATCGACATAAACATCCAGAATGCGGACCATTAAAGTACTTTATGGTTCTGGTTTTAACACGATGAACACGTGTAATATTATTGTCCACATAAAATGTTGCACACCTAGCAATAGTTATACGTTTAAGGACTAACCACCATGATTTTCTCATCAAGTCTGCATGACTTAGAATGCTGGAGAATTTACATCATAAGGATTTGATGATTATTGCATATGTATAGAGATTAATGTAGAGTTTCCTATACCCCTTGTGTGTATATAAATGATCTCGTAGAATGATAAAAGTTGTCATCAAAAGAATATAGATGGTAGCTAGGGCATTGGTTATGCGCACCAATTTATCCAGAACTACATGGGGTTACTTATTCGTGTTTAGACCCACAACCAGCTAACGAATCTTATGCGTACCAGTTGGTAATTGAATATAAGCCTGATGTTTTACATTTACATATGTTTGGTTGTGTTGTATATGTGCCAATTACATCCCCACAACGTACCAAAATGGGTCTTAAAGATGATTCATCAAATGTTGGATATGAATCCCCAACAATTATCCGCTAATTAGAACCCTTGACGAGTGATCCCTTTACCACTAGATTTGTTGGTTGTCACTTTGTTGAGACAACCTTCCCGTCGTTAGGGGGAGATAGGAAAAAGTATTTTCCATGGGAACGACAGGAAGTGTCATTAAATATTTCAACCGTGTCTCATTTTGATCCCCAAAACTTCACAACGTAAAGTTGAAGTCAAACGAATCAGACTCGATACCTGATACGTTTAATATTATCTAGAATTGACAAGATCACATATACGAGCTGCAAATATACTCGCAAGGTCAAAAGTCCCCAAACAAGATCACAACGTCGCTGGAAGTACGTTGCAATCACACATGGTGGAGGTGTGGTTGAGGTCGTAGCTCCCAAAAGGAAATGGGGGAAGCTACATGGTTCGATAGGTACTCATCTAAAGGAAGAGAAGAGTAAGGCACAACTATATATCATCAATACATGAGATTATCTCTGATTAAATCTATGTCTATGAATCATTACTGGAGGACGCTCCGAAGATAATACTGATTCCAGAGATCAAAGAAATCTCAAATTAATACGAGTCGATGGACAGATCATACATACTCAATGATGATATATTTGCATATACCGTTGCTTATGAGATAATAGAGCACGATGTCATCGAACCATGCTCAGTTGAAGAATGTCAATAAAGAGAAAATTGGCCTAAATGAAAAGAAGCAATCCATGATAGTTATTTGACAAATGAACCGGTATTTGGTTCGGTAGTGGTAACCGACCAAGTGTAAAGCCTGTAGGACATAGATAAATCATTTCTCAGGGAAGCGTAATGAGAATAATTAAGTCATAATATATAAGGCTCTTCTTTGGCGCAAGGTTTCTCACAACGCACTGGATTGACCACAATAAGACTTACTTTCTCGTGATGGTCAACGTTCTGCTAATTAAATTAGCCAAGTAGTTTCCGAAGGACTGAAATTGCAGCTCAACGATGTAGTTACTACATATCTCTATGGGGATCTAAATTCAAAGATATATAAAAGTGCTTGATGGCATTATACCAATATCAAGTAACTCTAAACCATGAAATGCGTTTACAATAAAATTGAAACACTCACTTTATAGATTAAAGCAATCTATGCGGATGTGGTTTACCCGCCTGAGTGAATACTTGATTGGGAAACGATATATAAGAACGATGAATTGTGCCCTTGCGTATTTGTTTAAGAAAAAAAGTTCCAGATTTTCATAGTAGCTCTATATGTCGATGTTATGAACACATTAGACACTTTTGATGAAATAAGAGAAAACACAAGCTACTTGAAATGTGAATTTGAGATAAAAGATCTTGGGAAAACGTGGTTTTGTCTAGATTCTTGAGCTATGACGCCGAGTTTGTGGAATATTGATCCACCGATTCGCATGTCTAGAAAATGATCAGGCGACCCAATATGGACAAAGCGCATCCGACTAGCATTCCCATGATCGGTCAAGTGTTGGATATAAGGAAAGATCCATTTCGTCTAAAGGATGAGGACGAAGAGGTGTTAGGAGCTGGAATTCCATACCTAAGTACAATATGCGCATTATTGTACTCAACATAATACACTTGACTGTATATTGTACTTCTCACTGTACTTGTCAGCTAGATTTAGCTCAGCGCCAACGCAACGTCATTGGAATGATTTCAAATTAATCATTTGGCACCATTGACGTGGGCTTATAATTTCCATACGGAGAAAAATGGATTGCTAATGAAACTTCAATACCTACTTAGATTGTGAGCGGCAAAAGTACCGGCTCTTATAGAAAAACACCAAACAATGCCTTGGTATATATTTGCTGATATTAGGTATATGTTTGACTCATATAAAGGTTGTTCCTAAACTGGATAAGGAATTATCATATGGAACATTCCGATTGCTTGGAAGTAAACTAAGCAAACCCTTAATAGCTATCTTCTTATATTATCAACAATCTTACTCTCCATGAGACTATTCAAGAGTGTATATGGTTAAGGACTATCATTACACATATAAGATGAGCTAGTAATTTTGAGTTTAACCACTATACAACTTGCATGTATGGAAATAATGCATCATGTATAAAAGAAATGAAAGTAAGGTATATCAAGGGTTATAACACAAAGCATACTTTGCTTAAGTTTTTATGTAATCAATTCTCCTCAAGATTGAAGTGAACTGAATAAGATGCGAGGAAAATGTGACATGTTTGTTTACCAAATCATTTTCTAAAATCATATTTGGGGAGACATGTGAAAGTATTATAATGCAAATGTTTTTAAACCTCCTTTGATTAATGCACGAATCAGGGGGAGTGGTAGACAAAAGGGGAGTCTACTATATATGTAATATTAGTATGTTGTGCTCTTTCCTTCAACCAAGGTTTTATTTTTCCCATTGGGTTTTGTTCTTTGGTGTAAGGTTTTAGTGAGGCAACAGTTTATATACCATCATGTTTTCTTAACTCTCATGATTAATGTACGAATCTAAGAGACAATTAGACTAAAGTAAAAGTCAATGTATTGTAAAGAAACTGGTGTGTTGTACTCATTCCTTCGTCCTATTTTTTTTTTCCCACTGGGTTTTTATTTTGGCGTAAGGTTTTAACGAGGCAACAATTGTGCACCATCAGTCCTTTAACTCGACACAAGGGGGAGTGTTGTAGGATAAGTGTGCCATCGTCTAAAGGATATGACGATATAGATAGAGATAAACATATTAGGGATATGTTAGATCTTATATCTCTCGTAGTTATCTACTTGTATCTCATACTTATTTAAAAGGCTTATGATTAATAAGAATTACGATTCATTTTGTCCAATATGTTGTGTTCTATTTAGTTTTTCCTTTAACAAAAATATTATTTTTAAGACATGATTAATTTTATATTTCTAAATTGTTTAAAATAGGACTAATTTTTATACTTCTATTTTTTGAAATATGAATGGTTTTATAAGTAATGAAGTGGTTTCGGAAATTCTTAATAAAAACACGATCATAAAGTGATAAAACATTACTAGTTTAAAAAAAATGTTAGAAAATCTGTTAGTTCCCTAACTAGCACCTTGTATCAAGTAGAGGGGACCTTATTGAAACTTTCTTATTTGCTTCCTATATAATGTTTTTGCCTTGTAATTTCCTAGGGTGTCATTCCATATCCAAGTACTAGTGTATTGTTCTCTCTACATTTTCCTTACATTTTGTACTTGATGATTATATTGTTAATGAGAGGGATGACCAATTGATTATCATTGCTATATTGAATGCTTGTTCTGGGATCACAATTGGTATCAGAGCACAACAATTCATTCTGATTCAGAGATCATTTTCATGAAATTTGAGCTTATTTGAGTTTTTTTCATTTTCTATCATTTTGGATTGATTTTGGCCATTTGAGTTCTTCAAATGGATCAGAATTGATCAAGGAGTGTTGACTGGTTATTCCTACGTGAAATACTTCCGCAAATTCACTGGGATTTGATTCAGAATTGATAGATTTAGATTTTTTCGTGAAAAGGAGTTAGAACACTGTTTTGGGACCGAATTTCCCATTTCTGCTTGTTTTTGGACAAAGTTGCAAGTATTAAAATTGTCCAGAATCACCTCACGAACCTTCGTAACAAATTTCAGAGTAATCGGACTTGATTTGAGGATTTCACTTTAGATTATCTGATTATCGTTGTTATCGCAAGGTTGCGTGTTCATAGTTATCGCACTGTATTTGTTCATTGTTATCGCAAGTTTGTTCATCGCAAGGTTTTTATCGCGCCTGTTACCTACGATAAAATCATTTTATCGCACGTGTCTTCTAGTGAACAGTATTTTATCGCGTCCTTCACATGCGATAAAACTGAGTTTGTTTTTTATCGCGTGCCTTTTTCTGCGATAATCTTTCATCGAGTGGTTGCGATTACCTTGAGATATCTTTTATCGCATCTTTTGGTGTGCGATAAAGTTTTTCTTGCGACAAGGTTGGTGTGCGATATTCAGTTGCGTGCGATAAAACAGTGTTTGGGTTGTAAGTTTGTATTCTGATCAGAAGGTTGCTAAACGATCAACAACAAGTATTCAACATGACAGCAAGGGACATGCTAGTAATAGGATCGAAAGATAAACCACCTGTGTTGTTCCCAAAAGATTTTAAAATTTGGAAGGATAGGTTTCTTGATTATGTCGAAAGACAAGAGAATGGTGATCTTATTCATGCTTTTTTGACCGAAGGAGTAATGCCACCGGTATATACACAAAAACCAGATGGAACAGACAGAAGACTTGTTGAACCTAAGAATTACTCTGGTGATGAGCTTAAGAGGCATAATGCTGACAAAGCAGCGAGGTCACTGGTAATGCAAGCATTGACCAACGACATCTATCAAAAAGTTGACAGTTTGAGTGCCACCGGGAAGGGCATGTTTGATGAGCTGATTAAACTTTATCAGGGTTCAGAGGTGGAAAATCATATGAGAACTTCTAATGTGATTAACAAGTACGAAAATTTTAGACAAAAGGAAGGAGAGACACTGGATAGCACCTATGACCGCTTCACAACCATCTTGAATGAGCTGAATAGATATAAGATAACCAAATCCATAATTGAGAACAATGTGAAGTTCCTAAGTGTACTTCAGCCCGAATGGAAGAAGTATGCTCACCGTATGAAACAACATTCCAGATTGACTACTCTAGCGCTGCAAGAGATGTTTGAGACACTTAAACAGGATGAGGATGAAGCGGAAGAGAAAAGAGAAAAGAAGAAAGAGAAGAACGAGAAGAAAGGGGAAAAGTCTGAACAATTAAAAGAAGAGTTTGAAAGTGATCCGATTGCCCTAATGTCAAGCAAATCTGGGAAGCACTCTGTGATAGGGAAGAATGTTGAGCTAGAAGGAGATGGTATTGACAGTGTTAACTTAGATGAAGCTGAGAGCTTGAAACAGGCCATGATCCTTCTGACAAAAGCTTTTCAGAAGAGGTTCATGATGAAGGATGGATCCAACAACGAACGATACTACTCGGGTTCCAGGAACTTTGAACATAAGGATCACATAGAATCTAGGAAGAGATTTGATGAAAGGAAAGATGAAGTGATGAAGATTGAGGATAAGAAGTTTGTGGATAAGAAAGGTGAAGAGCAGAAATGCTACAGCTGTGGAAAGTCTGGCCATTTCGCCAAGGAGTGCTGGAAACCTAAGATACGGGATTCAGACTACTATAAAAACAAGATGTTGCTGGCTAAACAGAAAGAGTCCGGTAAAGCATTGCTGGTGGAAGAGGAGTATTGGCTAGATGAAACAGACGATGAGAACGAGGATGAAACAACTGCTTTGGCCAAAATGTGTCTGATGAGCAAAGAAGGCGAGGAATCCGAAGCTGATGCGGCAGCAGAGACACATGAGGTAGAATCTTTTACTATTAATCACTTCATGAAACATCAAGAATTTTTACAAAACGGAATAGATGATATAACTGCTAAACTTCATAAAGCGCATAAAGTAATAGAATCTCAAAGACAACTAATCATTGAACATAATGAGTTGTGTGAAGGTTTGAAAAAGAGCAAAGCCGAATTTGATGAGAGTCAAGCTTGTTTTCGAAATAGAATGGATGAATTGTCAGAAAAATTAAGACTTTCAGAAGGTAAGAGGATTGAGCTTGAACAATTATTGCATTCTTATAAAGATATTAACACTGAGTTGACTGAGAAGGCTAGTTATCTGGAAGAAAAGTTGTACAAGTTAGGGCAGACTGAACAGACTATTCACCTTAAAACAACTAAGAATTTCAGATACTATTAGTTCAAAATGGGGCTTGGGATATGATAATCCTCAGTATTTGAAAACTGCTTTGAAAAAGTCTCCAACTCTTTACAAATTTGAATGGCTTGATCTTCCTTCTGAGGATCCTAAATATAAAATCGATTGGCTTAAAATGGATGGGGAAGACTATGAGGTTGAGGATGAGGTTAAGAGAAAAACCACTGTTAAAATGCAACTTTCTTGCGTCTACGAATGGGATAATAGGAAGGCATTGGTTTGGAATTGGAAGCAAGCCTTGTCTAATGACTATTTCCAGAGCTATGCGGTTGAGCAACCTAAGGAGAGTGAAAACCCAGCTTTTGAAGGAAAAACTTATTATCCTCCTTTGGTACTTGAACAGAAGCTCGTAGAACTCGAAAGTCAAATTGAAGACATAAGAAATGATGACAAACTTGCTTTCGATATCGAAAAGGAAGTGTTTATGACAGTATTTTCAAATGGCTTAAATGAATTGAAAGAAAAACATAAGGAAATGTTTGAAGAGAAAATTTCAAAAGAAAAACATTCTTCAGATTCAGATGTTTCCTCGTGTAAGGCATTTATGGGAAATACTATATTCAGAAGTACAACTATTGATGACCAAGAAGATTCTGAATCTTGGGACTTGGAAAATCAATTAGTTAATGCCTCTCCTGAGAAATATTTTCCAACAGAAAGAGATAAAGCTTTTCGAAAAGAACAAAATGAATTTCTCTATCCAAAGTCTTATGGTATCTTTCACACTTCATTGGATAGTCATTCTGATTGTGATACTGAGGTTCCTTGTGAGGAGAAGGAAAAGGAGTAAAAGAGACATCTGTTCAATTTGATTTTAATGCCAAACTTCCATATCACTCTGACTTCTTAATCAATGAAGAGGAACCTAAGAAGACTTTCTTCAAAGGTGAATCTTCAAAGTCTGTTGAGAAAATTCCTGTTAATGATTATTATTCCAAATCCAAATCTAAACAATCATTACAGAAAAAGAAAAGGAAGAAAAATAATCAAAGATCTAAATTTTACCAAGCTCAAAACTCTAAAGCTTATGATTCTTATTTTGCTGGAATTTCATATCGTTATCTAAGAAACAACTCGAGACTCGAATGGAGAATAAAGGAGTCCACACAGGATGTTGCCCAGACAAAATCATCCCATGTTGCTTTTAATTCCATGAAAAACAATTTGGATTCTGCTGTTAGAAATCAAGGTGTTTGCAATAAACAAAAACTTGTTATTCCACACAAGCTTTATTCAATGCAACAATTGATTAATTTAGCGCATGACCAAATTTGTTGTTCATCTTGTGGTGTGGATGATTTTATCTGCAAGTCTGATTATTCTCATTGGTTTGGTTATAATTTCCATGGTCCTAAAAGATTTTATTCAAATGGATATTATAAAAGAGGTTTTAAAGGTAATAATGCTAAATCTAAACCTGTTCAAACTCCTAACCCGAAAGGACCCAATCTCAAATGGGTACCTAAAACCACTTGATTTCCTTTTTGCAGCCCAGTCATGTATGGTATTTGGATTCAGGCTGCTCAAAACACATGACTGGAAGAAAAGAGCTGCTCAATAATTATGTAGAGAAATATGGTGGTAGAGTCAAATTTGGGAATGATCAATATTCTCCGATTCTGGGTTACGGAGACATTGTTAAAGACAACGTCAGGATTACATAGGTCAACCATGTTGAAGGTTTGGGACACAACCTGTTTAGCATAGGTCAATTCTCTGACAAAGACCTAGAAGTCAACTTCAAGAAGTCTCGGTGTTCTATTAGAACCGAAGAAGGAGATGGACTTCTAGTGGGTATGAGAAAGTTTAATCTTTACACTATTGACCTGTCAAAGATCAAACCCAAGAATGACATGTGTCTATTGTCTAAAGCATCAATGGAGAAAAGCTGGTTGTAGCACAGACGACTATCTCATCTCAATTTCCGTTATATTCAGAAACTGATGGTGGGTGATTTAGTCAAGGGTCTACCAGTTCTGAAGTTTGAAAGAGACAATTTCTGTACCGCCTGTGAGAAGAAAAAGATGAAACGAGTTCCTCATCCGCCAAAACCCGAGCCAAGTACTCACAAAGTTTTTGAAATTCTACATATGGATCTCTGTGGGCCGATGAAGACTCGGAGTATGAGTGCCAAGCGGTATGTGTTGGTTGTCGTTGACGATTACTCGAGATATACATGGGTGAAATTACTTCGTTCCAAAGATGAAACACCTGAGTTGATCATCTCCTTAATCAAACTGCTTCAAGTTAATCTTCAAAAATCAGTCCAGACAATACGATCAGATAACGGGACAAAATTTAAGAACAAGACCCTAGATGACTTTCTCAAGTCAGTTAGAGTGTCACATCAGTATTCTGTAGCTAGAACACCACAACAGAACGGGGTCGTTGAAAGACGAAATCGTACTCTAGTTGAAACTGCAAGAACTATGTTGTCCTATGCTGATCTTTCGTTGTTTCTGTGGGCAGAAGCAGTGTCAACGGCTTGCTATACACAAAATCGTTCTATCATACACCGACGGTTTGGCAAGACACCATATGAAATTATAAACAATAGAAAACCAAACATAAACTACTTTCTTGTTTTTGGTTGCGGGTGTATCATGTTAAATGACAAGGACAACTTGAACAAATTCAGTCGGCGTTTTCATTGGATATTCATCCAGCTCTAAGGCATACAGAGTTTATTTCAAATCTTCTAGAACCGTGATGGAAAGCATAAATGTCAAATTTGATGAGACTGAAGAAATGGCTTCTGTGCAAAGCAGTACAGAACTCGCAATATCTGGAATTCTAGCGTCTGGACAAATCCGTCCAACTACTACTAAGTCAAACAAAGATCAAGCTTCCACTTCTAATTCTAATCCTAATGACCTTGATGTTTTGTTTGAGAATTTTTATGATAATTTCTTTGGAAACAATAACTCATATTCGATTGTGTCTTACATGAATCAAGCTGCTTCGAATCCAGTACAAGCTACATTGTCAGGTCCTTCAACGGTACCGACATCATCTAATGCTGGTGCAACAACTCCTGCTTCTTCTCCAAGCAATCCAATCATGACATCTATACAAGCAATACATAATGTATCAACTAATGGTACTTCTTCATCAAGTACGACTTCAAATGTTAATGATCAGAGTACTGTCAACATACCTGAGGCATCTACTGACATAGTTCCCGAGGCAGTGCCAATTGTCTCTTCTGACAAACAACCAGCTTCACACCAGGAACCGACATTGACAATTGAGTTGAACTTTGATAAAGATCCTACATTAGTTAACCCCAATCAAGATGCAATTTCCCAACATCCACATTCAAAGAAGTGGACACAGAGTCACCCACTACAACAAGTAATTGGTGAGGTGTCTGAACCTGTGAAGACCAGATCTGCAACTGCAAATGAAGTTCTGTTCGCGCTCTTTCTAAGTCAAGTTGAACCAACCACAGTTCAACAAGCCTTGGAAGATCCGGATTGGATTATTGCGATGCAAGAAGAGATGAATCAATTTGAAGCTTTGAAAGTGTGGAGACTAGTTCCTCGACCCAAGGGTAAAACAGTCGATGGTACAAAGTGGGTCTTGAAAAATAAGAAAGATGAAGACGGTATAGTCGTGAGGAACAAAGCACGACTAGTAGCAAAAGGGTACATGCAACAAGAGGGGATAGATTATGATGAGACGTATGCACCGGTTGCTCGCTTAGAAGCAATTCAGATGTTTCTATCATATGTCGCATACAAGAACTTCACTGTTTACCAAATGGACGTGAAGAATGCTTTCTTGAACGGTGTACTGAAAGAAGAAGTGTACGTGTCTCAACCTGAAGGCTTTGTGGACAAAGATAAACCAGACTATGTGTACATCCTTGACAAACCTCTTTACGGTCTCAAGATGTTAGGGTAATAATGTTATTGTCTTAAAGTTTAGGCCATAAATGTAAAATACCTTAAAAGATATAAATAGCCTGATTATCTCTTGTAATTAGGTTAACCATCATTATTTGCATTCATAGTCGTACTCTAAATTGTAATCACTATTTTCTATGAATGAGATGGATGACAACGTTGAATCCATTCATGTTACTATTGCTTAATTGATTATCATTGGGATTGATTGCACAAACTGGGATCCACACGTGGTATCAGAGCAGAAAGATTGAAGGTGATTCAAGTTTCTGTCAAAAATCGACTGTGAGTTCATTTTGTTCCTTCAATTTTATTGGATTTCTGCGATTTTTTGCTTTCTGATCATTCCATTGTGCTTGTTTCTGCGTTAATTTAAGTTTTCCAAAGTTTCACATCAAGAATCCAAGTTCTTAAGCCTTAATTCTTCAAATCAAAGTTTTCTGGGTTCATACTCTGCTCATTCGAATTCTCAATTTTTTCGGTCAAAAACATAGATTTTGGTTGAAAAATCCTCTTGGGTATTTGTTTCTTTGGATCTTTTGCTGGTTTAAATTGTTTCAGGAACAAAATCTTCAAGTTTAGGCACTTGAATTGCTTTTTCGATCGATCAGACTTGTTTTTCGCAACAATCTAATCCGGGTAAGTTTCTTTCGGACAAGTTAGAGTTTTCCGGAACTCAATCCGGATTGTATCGGATCCCGCACACTCAACCGGATACCGCAGCGGATTCCGCATTCATCCGGACTTCCATATCGGATTCCGAAATCATCCGGATACGGATCATACTTCCGGAACCTTGTCCACAATCCATTCCGGACTCCCGTGTTTCCGGATTCCAGTCTCAATACCGGATACCGGCACTTCATTTTTTCCCGGATTACGCATACCGGATCCGGACCACTTCCGGACTCCGGATTCCTACACCTGTATCTGGACTCCTTCCGGATTATGGATAGTTATCCGGATCGCACTCCGGATTCCCCTGTGCTGCATTATTTCCTGCTATTTGTTACTATGTAGTATTTCTTTCTGATTTTTTTTTGTCCAGTATTTACTTTGATTCAGTATGACTCTTCACTTAGAACTGCGTTAGGACACTTTAAGTTTCCTTGCGTTAGAACACTATCCACTTGAATCATCCATTCGATCTTACGATCTTCTAGTGCAATCCCTTACCATGTCTCACGACGCTCTAGCCATGGGCACCGACTCCAAGCCTCTGATCCTATATCAAGGCGAATACTCACAGTGGCGAGACCGTTTTCTGATCTTCATCGGATCTAAAGACAATTATGAGTACATCTGGCAAGCTCTCACCAACGGTCCCCAACCAACTCCAATGGCGACTGTTCCGGCTCAAGCAGATGGTACTCAAGCTCAACCGACGCCTAAAACTTACGATCAAATGATTGAAGAAGAAAAGAGCCGATTTGATGGAGAGAAGCATGCCAAGCGGTATTTAGTCCAAAGTCCGCCGAATGCAATATACACGGCAATCGACTGCTATAAAGACACCTCCAAAGGTATGTGGGATCAAGTTGCCAAGATGATGAGTGGCAGCAAAGTCGGTAATCAACTGAAGATCAATAGCTGCATCACACGGTATGACGCATTTAAGCAACATCAGTGCGAATCGCTAACTTAGACATACGAGCGATTCTATCTACTCCATCTCCAGAAGAACAAGATTACGCGATCCAATACTGAGAATGCTCTTTCGTTCCTGCACAACCTCTTGCCAGAATGGAAAGTGTTTGCATCCCACATCAAGCACAATCATCAGATTGAGAACGTGACAATCCATAAGCTGTATGAAATGCTCATGCAAGACGAAGATGAGGTAATGGAAATATTGGGCACACAGAAGTCATCTTCCAAGCATCAAACTGATCCTCTCGCACTGGTTTCTGACAAACGCAGTAAGTCATCCAGTCGCAGATCCAAAAGAACTCAAGCATCCAGTGAGTCAGAACCAGCAGAAGAAGAAGAATTCGAGGGAACTGACTAAGACCCAGAGATGACTGAAATCATGAAAGCCATGGACCTCATTTCCAAGTCCTTCCAGAAGAAGAAGTTCTTCCACAAGTCGTCTTCGAACAATCAGCGTTACTCAACTACCCCCAACAAGTACCATGACTACAAAGACCGGTATGAAGGGAAAAGACGTTCCGATGAGCATAAAAGGTCTGAGCACAAAGAGAAACCTGAACGCAAGCCTGAGGTTAAAAACAAGGATGAACCAGTTACATGCTACAAATGTGTGAAGCTTGGTCATTTTGCTAAAGACTGCCGAAAGCCGGTTGTTCGGAATTCAGAATACTACAAAGCCAAGCTACTCTTAACTCAACAAAAGGAAGCTGGAAAGGCACTGCTGGTTGAAGATGATCATTGGCTGAACCAATCCGACGATAGTGACACTGAAGACGCTGATGCTCATCTGTGCTTCATGGGCAATCATTCTCCTCCCCACAGACCTCGGAGACTCATGTCAGGTATGTATCCCTATTCATAAAGCTCTTATGAAACAAATGCAATTGCTTGTTCAATGCATTAAAACTGGTAAGAAAACTATAAGTGAACAAACGCTTCAAAAATCTGATCTAAAAGAAAAGTTAAGTGTTCAAGTAAAGGTCACCGAGAAAGTTAAGTCTAATGACTCATACCTAAAAGAAAACTGCACGAATTTGTCCATTGCACCTAAAGACTTAAGAGCCAAAATAGTTGAATTAAACAATAAACTTGATCAGTGTGAGAATGAGAAGGCTGAAATTGTCTATCAATGTTGTTCTCTTCAAATTCAACACAAAGAGTTTGTTTCTAAAATAGCCGATCTTGAAACTAAACTCCATAAAAGAGGTCAAACTGATCAAACGATTCATATGAACAAACCGAAGGAATTCACTTACTTTAATAAGGAATGGGGAATTGGGTACGACAACCCATATTACTTGAAAAAGATTTTGACAATGAGACACACTCTTTACGAGTTTAACTTCTTTGGTCTAGAAAAGAAATATCCCCAATACAAAATCAAATGGACGGGACCACTCGAAGAGAAGGAAGAGGACACTGAGGAATACAAGCGCTCACACACCACTAAAATGCAACTGCCTTTTGCGTATGAAGTTCTTAACTCCTCATATACGAAAACGAAATCCAAATACTTATCAAATGACTACTTTGATGGCTACAAGGTTGCAACGCTCGAGGATTTCTCCAAAAAGGATGAGGACCGTGCAACTGAGACCAAAACAGAGACGGACGAGTTCAAACGCTATGTTCCACCTCTCGTTTTGGAAATGAAAATAGTCGAGGTAGAGGAGTCATTTGCCAAGGAACGGATAAGTTTTCAAAAGGAAATACAAGAACTTCAATCCCAACTTGAGCGTTTAAAGTCCTCCAAAACTGAATCTGTATCTGTTGAGGAACAGGAGATCCTTCGGACAGAAATCGATCGTCTCACATCTAAATTATCTGCTTTCGCAACAAAAGTGATAGAAGAGCAAGTGAGCAAAGGCAAACTTCAGGAGAAGTTTGACCATCTCCAAAGTGAAAGGATAACTCTGTCTGAAACTTCCTCAAACTCATCGAATACATCTTCGTGTAAAACGTTTATTGGAAAAATCTCTTCTAGAAAAGAAAAAGGACCTCAAGTAATAAGTTTGCCAAATAATTTAAACTCTGATTTTCAAAAAGTTTCCGCAACCGATTCTTTGCAACACGAAATTCCAAAGTGTTCCACTCCTTCCTATGATGTTCCACCCGAAAATGAGATTGATTTTTCCAACTTCATGAATTCTAACGACTGTTCAGATGATGAGTTTCAAAAGTTTGAATTCGATAAACCGCTTCCAAATCACACAGATTTTCTTTCAAAAGCAGTTAATCGACCGGTAAATTTTCAAAAGGGCGAATGTTCTACATCCGCGCCTAAAACCCGATCTGTGAACGCTGTTTCCAAAAACAAATCTAAATCCAAAGGACGTTCACAGAAACGGAAACAAACCGGAACCTCTCAAAATAGACATCCTTACTACTCAAGCTCTACTGATCATGAATTTAATGATTTTTCAGATAAAAATGGTCGGGCTAAACAAGTCAAACAAAAGTGGGTAGCAAAAGGATCAAACGAGAGCAAGTTGAAGACAAAGTCATTTAATTCCGTTTTCCATTCTAGGATAGACAATAATAATTATGATGTAAATGACTCAAGTGATTTTATTGAACAATGTGTTGATTTTCCTCTAAAAATTTATTCAATTCAGCAATTACTTCAGTTATCTCATGATTGTTTGTGTTGTTCTCATTGTGGATTAAATGATTTTGTTGATAAACAATATGAAACTGATTGGTTTGGGTCTTATCATGTCTATAACTCTCGACCTAAGCGTAACCACAAACCCAAACGGAAGCCCAATTCAAATTGGGTTCCTAAAACAGGTGCTGCACCTAACCCCCCAGGACCCATTTTTAAATGGGTACCTAAGGCTGTTTAACCTTCTTTTTGCAGAGCGGTCATGTGTGGTATTTAGATTCAGGATGCTCCAAACACATGACCGGTAGAAGGGAACTTCTCACGGACTTCACGGAGAAATATTGTGGCAACGTGAGATTTGGGAACGACGACAAGGCACCAATCATGGGTTACGGCGACATCGTGCAAGACAACATCAAGATCAAGAAGGTATCATACGTCGCCGGGTTAGGTCATAATCTCGTCAGCATAGGCCAGTTCTGCGATAAAGACTTAGAAGTCAACTTCAAGGCCAAGAGGTGTAGCGTCCGCACTGAAGACGGAAATGAGCTTTTGGTTGGAACTCACAAGACCCATCTCTACACCATTGATCTCTCATCGCTAAAGACCGACGACTCCGTCTGTTTGACTGCAAAGGCGAATTCCCAACAAACGTGGATTTGGCATCGCCGGCTTTCGCACCTCAACTTCAAACACATCAGCAAGCTGGTTCTAGGCGGACACGTGAAAGGCATGCCCGAGCTGAAATTCGAGAAAGATCGACTCTGTGGCGCATGCGAGATGAGAAAGATGAAGCGAGCTTCTCACAAGCCGATGGCCGTGATAACGCCACTTTTTGCCGTTATTTTCGGTCCTCAATCCAATGAGATTGGCTTGTGTCCTAGCAAAAAGGCGAGATTTTACGCTTTATTTAGTGGAATGTACAAGTAATCTAGAAGACGGCAATCATCGAGAAAAGAAGCTAAAAAGAGCCTAAAACGAAGCCAACGGAAGCCCGAGATCCAAGCCCAAGACCCGCGCCCGAACCGCGAACCAGAAACTGACCCGCGCAGCTCAGCAAAGCGCGCGACTTGCCACGCGACTTGCAAGTCGCGCAGCAAGTTGCCTAAGCCTCTGTTTCAGCTTTTAAGTTTGGCGATTTTCAGAAAATTAGGTCATTCGACACACAGCCCTCACACGACGAACGGGAGCAGCTTCGGGGCGATTTTCCAAGGTTTTTCGGAGCTTTTGGAGCCACGATAGAGGATCGATTGGAGTCAGATTCATCACGCGAAGTAGATACGAGCATGAGAGAAGGGAGTCCGCCATTACATTCATCGCTTTCACTTTCATTATGTTTATATACACGTTTTCATCTCCTTCTCTTGTGTTTGAATCCACCACCAACATGAACTAATTTCTATATGTTGGGGGTTGGAATGAATTTGATTTAAGCATATGAACATGTAACTTGAGACTTTTATCTGTTTTTCCTAGATTAATGAAGCATGTGATTTGGATTTTAATGCTTTTGTGAATTTGGCCAATTTACAATTGATTTGTTGTTTCTAATTAAGTTCAAGAGAATTAATTGTGACTAGAACTAGAAATTGCATGCCTAAGGTGAGAAAGGGGATAGAGATATACCGAGTAAGCCTTAGTCCCGTTAAAATCTTGAGCTTAATGTATTTTGAATTCCATAGGTGAGATCGAGAGATAAACTTGTGCTTTCAAAATAAAACCCGTAGTTGCTCGATAGAGAACAACGGTGATTTTTACAAGATTGGGTATTCATTATACGGAATAACTGGTAACTGTTTTGAGTCAATTGTTTGTATGTGAAAGTCTTAGGATTTCCAACCCTCAACTGTTTTCTCTATCTGAAGTTCTTAAGTTGTTTACTGTTTGTGTGTTGATTTAGTTTTGTTTGCAATTAAGTAGTTTATAAACCAACCTCTCAAAGTTGCGACGTTAAGTTAATAGCAATTGTAGTAATTGTGATACTTAGTTCCTAGTTCCTGTGGATTCGATACTCGTACTTCCGTACGTATTACTTGATTTCGACATCGTACACTTGCGGTTAGATTTAGGGGGTGATACCCGCCTATCAAGTTTTTGGCGCCGTTGCCGGGGAACTAGTTGCAACTGATAGCACTACCAGCTATAAGCGCTATTACATTGAACAATTTTTTTATTTATTATTTTGTTCCATCACTTTCAGTTTTTGGATTACTAATTTCATTTTCTTCCCGTTTCAGGTACTAATTGGTTTATTCCAAGGAAAACCCGAGGGGAAGGAATCGAACCGATCGATCCGGAGATTGAAAGAACCGCCCGTCGAATATGCAAAGAGACCAAAGCTAAAAGACAACTGAAGATGGGTGACGAAGCACATCCCGAGAGACGTCCTATGCGGTCGTTTGCCGACCCGAACGTGGCAGCCGCACGCATAGGCATCCAAGCGCTTGCTACTGGGGAGAATTCTTTTGAGCTCAAACCGAGTACCATCGTAATGGTACAACAAAATCAATATGGAGGAGCACCGACCGAAGATCCTCATGCACATCTCCGTGCATACGAGAGGATTTGCAGCACATTCAAGATCAATGGCATGAACGAGGATGCCGTCAAGTTAAGATTGTTCAGGTTCTCACTCAAGGGTAGAGCTGAAATCTGGATAGAGAGTTTACCAGCGGATCAGATGACCACCTGGGCAGACCTGAAGGCCGCATTCCTCCAGAAATTCTTCCCACCAGGAAGAACTGCTCAATTGATGGCTGATATCACCCACTTCGCGCAGTGGGAACAAGAGACCTTATACGAGGCATGGGAGCGATACAAGGATATGTTGAAGAAGTGTCCTAACCATGGGTTGCAAGGTTGGGTTATTATCCAAACCTTCTTCGGAGGACTTCACCCGCAGTTCAAAAATGATATCACTGATGCAGCGGGTGGAGCCCTAATGGAAAAGACGTATGAAGAAGCGGTCGCCTTGATCGAGAACTTGGCCAAACATAGCTTTTCTAATCCAAGATCAGCTGTTAGAACAGTTGCTAGTGTTCAAGAGTCGGATGAGCTAAAGGAAATAAAAGCTCAATTAGCTGCGATCTCAAACCAATTGAAGGGAGGTAGACCAGAAGAACCCGAGCAAGTCCAATTCTTACAAAACCGGAACAACCAACCGAGGAATGATCCGTTCTCGTACACTTATAATGAGGGGTGGAAGAAGCACCCGAACTTCTCATGGAGTCAACCCGGTCAACAACAACAAGGTAATTTTTCTAACTTTTCTAATTCCTCCAATACTAACAATGTTTATCGTTCTCCAGGTTTTAATCAAAGGAATTTCAATGAGGGACCATCTATGGAGAAGAAACCGGGGCTGGAGGATATGATGAAGTTCATGACCAAGATGGACAGCACGATTGGAGAGTTAGCGAGCACGGTTAATACTGTAAAAGCTGCGACCGATCAGAACACCGCATCCATCAGAATTCTAGAGAGGCAAGTGGGGCAGATTTTGGAAGCCCTACAAAACTGACCCCCCGGAACCTTGCCGAGTCAAACCGAGAGGAAAAACTGGGAAGAATGTAATGCCATTTATCTAAGAAGTGGCAAGGAGCTGATCAAGGAGACTACACGAGAACCGCCATCAAAAGAAACCGATCCTAAAGAGAAAGAGGTTGAGGCTGTAGACATGGATGAGCTGGAAGCTGATGAAGAGGTGGTCATGGAAGAAAACCCGGAGGATGAAGAGAAGAAGAAGGAGCAATCAAGGGTCCCAAAGCAACTACCGGTCAAGCCGGTAGTCAAACCGTTCGTGCCACCGCTACCATTTCCGAATCGGGTGAGGGCGCATAAATATGAGGAACAGTTCAAGAAGTTCCTCGATGTCTTCAAGAAGCTACACATCAACATTCCCTTCGCAGAGGCACTTGCACAAATGCCAACCTACCTCAAGTTCATGAAGGAGATTCTATCCAAGAAGAGGGTGATCGATCACCAGTCCACCGTTGCACTTACTGAAGAGTGTAGCGCGATCATCCAGAACAAGCTTCCCCCAAATCTTAAAGATCCAGGGTGTTTTTCGATCCCTATTCAAATTGGGAATCTTTCTTTTGATAAGGTATTATGTGATTTAGGAGCTAGTTATAATTTAATGCCTTTATCTGTTTTCAGGAAACTTGGCTTGGGAGAAGTGAAGCCGACGTACATGACCCTTAAGCTTGTGGACCGATCGATCGTGTACCCGTATGGAGTGGTAGAGGACGTGCTGATCAAGGTCGATAAGTTCTACTTTCCGGTGGACTTCGTGGTGATCGACATAGATGAAGATGGGGAAGTTCCGCTGATTCTGGGAAGATCTTTTCTGGCCACGAGTAGAGCGTTGATCGACATGGAAGAAGGCGAAATGACTCTGAGAGTCGGTGGTGAAAAGGCAGTATTCAAGATGTTCGAGAAGGTACGAGGTCAAGATGAAGAGGAGCCGGGAAATCATGAAAGGCCTAAGGAGTGATCGGAAGGAAGGTCGAGCCACGACCGAAACCACGACGCTGGGTGGGAGGCAACCCACCAAGGTTTGCAATTCTTTTAATTTGTGTTTGTTTTGAGTGTTTTTATTTGCAAAAAAAAATTCTGAAAATCGAAAAAAGGGACAGAGACATACGCGGTAGGGGTGCTCACGGGTTGGGTTGATCGGGTTGAAGGCATTTCGACACATCAACTCAATGTTGGCGGTTTGAAACAATTTTAACCCAAACAAAGACACAACCTAACCCAACCCAACCCGTTCGGGTTAGTCGGGTTGGTCGGGTTGTGTTTAAACAAGGTGAAATCAAAATTAAAAACATAAAAAATAAAGGAAACATGCCTTTAAAATACAACCGATAATTCAGACAAGACTTAGATACTATATATAAAAATGTCTAAACCAAATATGATCAAATAACTTGACGTTTTCAATTTGCATATTTCTTAAATCTTAAACATATCGTCATCAAATGTTTTTCTCAATTTACATATATATGTTAACATCTACTATATATATATATATATGTGTGTGTGTGTGTGTGTGTGTGTGTGTGAGAGAAGGAGTTATATAGAGATGGATAAGAGATTGAATATATATATATATATATATAGTTATATAGAGATGTATACGAGATTGAATATATATATATATATATATATATATATATATATATATATATATATATATATATATATATATATATATATATATATATATATATCGGGTTCATCGGGTTGGGTTGGGTTCAAATTATCGTAACCCGATATCAACCCAACACATACGGTTTGAAGATTTTACAACTCGATTGGACATCGGGTTGCTTCGGGTTAGGGATTTTCCACGTCGGGTTGGGTTGGGTTGATCGGGTTTTTGAGCACCCCTAATACGCGGTTTACAAACCGCGCGGAAAGTCGCGGGGCTCTCTGTCGGGGTTTTCCCTTTCTTGCTTCGTGTGTTCGTTTCTTTGTTTTCTTTCGCCTTTTGCTTTGTTTTCTTTCTCTCTCCATCTCTTCTGATTGGTCGCTTAATTCTTTTAAGAGAATATCCTCCATCCGGGCAAACATGTATGTTCTAACTCTGTATATATCGAGTTGTGTATGATGTTGTTCCCTTATTAGTTAAACGAGATGCAACAAACCTAAGTTTCACTTAGGTTTGGGGTGCCTCATTTTTCAACATCTCTACACACTCACTTTTAACCCTGTGCAAACCTCGGTTTCACCGAGGTTTGGGGTTGGCGTTTGTTTTGACAAACCTAGGCCATGACCTAGGTTTGGGGTGCCCATATTTGAAAAACTTTGTGTTAGTTCTTTGATGTTTCTTGTTAATAATTAGTCTTGCCTATCTGATAACTGCCATAACTGCACAAAGATACTTGTCTCATTTGGTGTCGCCTGAACCGACACCTGCACATTGGGGACAATGTGTGGGTAAGATTTGGGGTTGCCCAATCGGGCCCACGTTATGCACGTAGATTTCCTGCACTTCTGAGTACCTAGACCACTTCAGCTAAAATTTTTGTTTTGAATGATTGAGACCAACCATTGTAGGAAGAATCTTGTGATAGTGACGTGACCGCTAGGGAAGGACCGGGAAAGGACATGACTAGGGACATTAGTGGAGACCACCCATTAGTGAGATTTGAGCCTAAAAGACGTCTTTTCATTTTGAGGGATTTAAACACTTAATTCATATACACTTTTTCGAGTTCCTTGTCGTGAATATAGAATGATCACGCTATATTATTGCATTGGGTAGCAAAGACAACCATCGGGATATTGGGAAAGGGTATAGTAGACCAAATCGTGTGGACCTTAAGATGTGATTCCAGGCAATGTGTGTTTTGTTTTAACCTGTGTTTAGCTATCGCACCTTTTTACCCATTTGTGTGTATCCATAACCCTTTTTGTAGCCAAACACTCACCTTGTTCGTTTCTAAACCCACCTTTAAACCCGAACCGAAAGCCTTAGCCAACCTTATCCGAAAGTGTGTCAATCAGAAACAGTACATGCCAGTTATGTAAATAGATAGAAAAGAGGGCCAATGCAGCCCCAATTTGAATAAAGAGGACCAATGAAGTCCCAACTAAAAAAAAGCAAATAAATACAGTTGGTTAAATAGTTGTTATAGCAGCTAAATAAGAGAGTCAAAGCGACTCCAATAATGAAAACGAAGGCCAAATGATAGAATCAAAACCAGATAAGTTCAGAACTGTTAATGATTGACACGCCGAGGATTTTTGTTCCTTTTTACCCTTCGTTTCTTAGCCAAGACCTTAGCCCCATTACACCCCTTGTGAAGACCTGGATGATCTTTTGGAAAATGTGATTAAAGTATATAACCACCCTTACCAATATTCCCTGTCTTGCTACTTGAGTCCCTTCTGAGATCGACTTATTGAACATTTGTGCGTCTTTCTTTAGAGTTGTAATGTGATTTTTGAGTATTCTTGTACATAACTTCCCTAAAACATGACAACACGTGCGATAACCTAGGTTCGAGCGAAATGAGAGTATCCCGTGAGGTAAGGTCGAGGCGAAATGTTTCCTAGTATGCTTGGACCTAGTACAACCTTGATGTGATCGGAGCAGTCACGAGTTCAACTTACAATGGAAGGTTATAGATCAAACGGAATAAGAATGAGGCGAGAGTGAGATAGGCATTCACGGGTATGGGAAATCACCAGTGCATTACATGGTACTGATTGAGAGTTGTGCAGTTATTATATTTCACTGAGGTGTGCTTATATTCTATTTTATCGCTAATTTGCTTGGGGACAAGCAACGCTCGGTTTGGGGTTGTTGATAATGCCACTTTTTGGCGTTATTTTCGGTCCTCGATCCAATGAGATTGGGTTGTGTCCTAGCAAAAAGGCGAGATTTTACGCTTTAATTAGTGGAATGTACAAGTAATCTAGAAGACGGCAATCATCGAGAAAAGAAGCTAAAAAGAGCCTAAAATGAGTCCAAAACGAAGCCAACGGAAGCCCGAGATCCAAGCCCAAGACCCGCGCCCGAACCGCGAACCAGAAACTGACCCGCGCAGCTCAGCAAAGCGCGCGACTTGCAAGTCGCGCAGCAAGTCGTGTAAGCCTCTGTTTCAGCTTTTAAGTTTGGCGATTTTCAGAAAATTAGGTCATTCGACACACAGCCCTCACACGACGAACGGGAGCAGCTTCAGGGCGATTTTCCAAGGTTTTTCGGAGCTTTTGGAGCCACGATAGAGGATCGATTGGAGTCAGATTCATCACGCGAAATAGATACGAGCACGAGAGAAGGGAGTCTGCCATTACATTCATCGTTTTCACTTTCATTATGTTTATATACACGTTTTCATCTCCTTCTCTTGTGTTTGAATCCACCACCAACATGAACTAATTTCTATATGTTGGGGGTTGGAATGAATTTGATTTAAGCATATGAACATGTAACTTGAGACTTTTATCAGTTTTTGCTAGATTAATGAAGCATGTGATTTGGATTTTAATGCTTTTGTGAATTTGGCCAATTTACAATTGATTTGTTGTTTCTAATTAAGTTCGAGATAATTAATTGTGACTAGAACTAGAAATTGCATGCCTAAGGTGAGAAAGGGGACAGAGATATACCGAGTAAGCCTTAGTCCCGTTTAAATCTTGAGTTTAATGTATTTTGAATTCCATAGGTGAGATCGAGAGATAAACTTGTGCTTTTCAAGATAAAACCCGTAGTTGCTCGATAGAGAACAACGGTGATTTTTACAAGATTGGGTATTCATTATACGGAATAACTGGTAACTGTTTTGAGTCAATTGTTTGTATGTGAAAGTCTTAGGATTTCCAACCCTCAACTGTTTTCTTTATCTGAAGTTCTTAAGCTGTTTACTGTTTGTGTGTTGATTTAGTTTTGTTTGCAATTAAGTAGTTTATAAACCAACCTCTCAAAGTTGCGACGTTCAGTTAATAGCAATTGTAGTAATTGTGATACTTAGTTCCTAGTTCCTGTGGATTCGATACTCGTACTTCCGTACGTATTACTTGATTTCGACACCGTACACTTGCGGTTAGATTTAGGGGGTGTGATACCCACCTATCAGGCCGCTCCCAGCACGACGAAGTCCCTTGAGCTCATCCACATGGACTTGTGTGGACCAATGCGTGTCCAGAGCATCAACCAAAAGAAGTACGTTATGGTGATGGTGGACGACTACTCAAGGTACACGTGGGTCAAATTTCTGCACTTCAAGGACGAGACCCTAGAGCTAATCATTTCCCACCTGAAGATAGTCCAGCTGAATCTTCAGGCGTTGGTTCAGTCCATCAAAATGGACAACGGTACGGAGTTCAAGAATCGGACGTTGGACGATTATCTTACATCAGTGGGGATCAACCATACGTTCTCAGCTGCACGGACTCCTCAGCAGAACGGAGTCGTGGAAAGGCGCAACCGTACCTTGGTCGAAGTTGCTCGAACAATGCTCTCCTAGTCTAAGTTACCGCTATTCTTATGGGCCGAGGCAGTTTCAACCGCATGCTACACACAGAACCGGTCAATCCTCCACAAGCGGTTCAACAAGATGCCTTACGAGATCATCAACAACCGCATCCCCAACATCAAGTATTTTCAAGCTTTTGGATGCACGTGCTACGTCATAAATGATAAGGACGATCTCGGAAATTTCAGCCCGAAAGCAGACGAAGGAGTATTCATCGGATAATCGTCTCAAGCCCAAGCGTTTCACGTTTACAACGAGCGCACGAAGACTGTCTTCGAAAGTGTAAACGTGACGTTTGATGAAGCGGCTGATTTAGCTTTTGAACATATCAGTTCAGAACCTGTGCTAACTGGTGTGCTAGCTTCCGAACAATCTCGTTCGGGATCTACACAACCTTTAGTAGATCCAAATCATGCCTCTACATCACGTTCACCTCTTTCAGATTTGGATTTATTATTTGAACATTTTTATGATGAATTCTTTCCTGCACCTAACACTTTTGTCAATGTGAATAACAGGATTGAAGCGATCATCCAACCAGAATCGATTAACTTATCTAGTCCCCCGCCATCGACGAGTGCTCTTACGCACAACGCTGACACCCCCAGACTACATCTGAAGAACCTCTCGAA
This sequence comes from Saussurea involucrata, assembly GCA_033807775.1. Lineage (NCBI taxonomy): Eukaryota > Viridiplantae > Streptophyta > Magnoliopsida > Asterales > Asteraceae > Saussurea > Saussurea involucrata. The sequence goes on along the minus strand of CM066320.1, from coordinate 173,845,004 downwards.
GGAGAAGTCCCACCGGAGCGGGTCATACCTCTTCAAGAAGTGGCCGCTAAAGAGTCGTCTTCCACCACTCAGAAGGAGCAACCTTCTTCTTCCCCGGAGGTTGTTCGACCGAAAACGAATCCAGCACCGGTGGTTCCAATCAGACATCCGACAACACTCGAAGCTGTTCAAGACCTTCCTCTTGGTACTTATGTGGATCCGGATACATCTCATGCAACCACTCAACCACTTCCACACACAACCAAGTGGACACGTGCACACCCTCTACGTCAGATCATCGGTGATCCATCTACATCCGTTCAGATTCGAGGTGCATCCGCAAATTTCTGCCTCTTCTCCGGCTTTCTCAGCAAGATTGAGCCCACAACCACTGCTGAAGCACTCAACGATCCAGATTGGGTCATCGCGATGCAAGAAGAACTCAGCCAGTTTGAGGCTCTCAAGGTATGGCGACTCGTCCCACGTCCGGCAAACAAGACAGTAATCGGCACGAAGTGGGTGTTCAAGAACAAAAGGGATGAAGACGACATTGTCATTTGCAACAAGGCGCGTCTCGTTGCAAAAGGATACCGGCAACAAGAAGGCATTGATTATGATGAAACCTACGCCCTGGTAGCAAGGATTAAGGCGATCAGAATGTTCCTCGCCCACGCCGCACACAAGATTTCTCAATGGCGTTATCAAGGAGGAGGTATACGTATCACAACCGGACGGTTTCGTTAATGAGTCCAAGCCCAACCATGTCTACATTCTAGACAAGGACCTTTATGGCCTAAAACAAGCACCACAGGCCTGGTATGATGCTTTGTCCACTTTCTTAGTAAAGTCTGGTTTCTCAAAAGGTAAAATCGACACCACTTTATTCATTAAGAAAGAGGTAGAGGATATTATTCTTGTACAAGTGTATGTTGATGACATTATCTTTGGCTCATCAAAACCTCTATACTGTAAGAACTTTGCAAAACTCATGGGACAGTATTTTCAAATGAGCATGTTATGAGAAATGAATTTTTTCCTCGGTCTTCAAGTTAAACAACTGTCGACCGGGATCTTTATAAACTAGGCTAAGTACATCTGGGACATTCTTCGGAAATACCAGATGGAACAGTCTACGCCCATGAAAACTCCCATGACCCCCGATACGCGATTACATGTCGATCCTGACGGAAAGGATGTGGATACCAAGACCTACCGAGGGATGATAGGTTCTTTAATGTATTTGATGGCAAGTAGGCCAGATATAATGTTCTCGACATTCCTCTGTGCGGGTTTTCAATCAAACCCTAAGGAATTGCAGTTAATCGCTGTTAAAAGAATCTTTAGATATTTAAAAGGTACTGCTGATCTTGGCTTGTGGTACCCGAAAGGAACAGGTTTTGAATTGACAACTTATTCAGACGCGGATCACGCTGGAAGTATGTTGGGTTGGAAGAGCACGTCGGGTCACGTGCAGTTTCTCGGAGATAGCTTGGTTAGTTGGGCGTCAAAGAAACAACAGTGCATGTCTACATCAACAGCTGAGGCGGAATACGTGGCCACTGCAAGTTGTTGTTCACAAGTCATATGGATGTGCACTCAGTTGAAGGACTACGACTTCACATACTCCAACATTCCGATCTACTGCGACTCGAAGAGCGCCATTGCAATATCGAGCACCCGGTCCAGCACACGAAGACCAAACACATCGACGTTCGGTATCACTTCATCAAAGATCACGTCGAATGAGGTACGATTGAACTCTACTTTGTTAATACTGAACATCAGATTGCAGACCTATTTACCAAAGCCTTGGACGAAAAACGGTTTAATTACTTAGTGTCCAAGCTAGGTATGCTCAATCTGAAGGTTTGAATACCTCTGAATCTCATACAGTTTCTGTTCAACTCCAAGGAACTGCTTATTCTCCATTTGTTGCTCACACAACTTTTGGCGAAGTTCGCACTTCTTTGATCTTGAACTCTATCTATTTGTGCTTCAGACGTTAAGAACCTCTGTATTAATAAGTTAGATTTCTTTCGTTAACTTGTTCGTAGTTTTTTCTTTGTTTGATTTTCCTTATTTGTGTTAATTCTTCTTGATACATGTGCGTTTGATAGTTTGCTGCTGTGTTCAGGGGGAGCACCCGAAGATAATGTAACACCCCGCTTACCACGACACAATATTGTCCGCTTTGCCCCACTGGCTCACGGCTTTGTTCTTGGCGACCTGGCAAGGACTTCCCAGGAGGTCACCCATCCTGGTACTACTCCTACCCAAGCACGCTTAACCACAGAGTTCCCAAGGAACCCGCATGCTTGTGGCCCCAAAACGCGTTGTGTCTGGTAAGGCCAAGGTTTACTAATATACCCAGCATCTCTCCTGCCCTCTAAAGGATGTGGGATATGCCTAAGGTGTTACACACCCCCCCCTTAGGGACTCATCGTCCTCGATGAGGTTTGCCCCACCATCCCGAACGGCACAGGAGTGGCTCTGATACCATTTGTAACACCCCGCTTACCACGACACAATATTGTCCGCTTTGCCCCACTGGCTCACGGCTTTGTTCTTGGCGACCTGGCAAGGACTTCGCAAGGACTTCCCAGGAGGTCACCCATCCTGGTACTACTCCCACCCAAGCACGCTTAACCACAGAGTTCCCAAGGAACCCGCATGCTTGTGGCCCCAAAACGCGTTGTGTCTGGTAAGGCCAAGGTTTACTAATATACCCAGCATCTCTCCTGCCCTCTAAAGGATGTGGGATATGCCTAAGATGTTACACACACCCCCCCTTAGGGACTCATCATCCTCGATGAGGTTTGCCCCACCATCCCGAACGGCACAGGAGTGGCTCTGATATTGTAACATCCTAAATTTTGTTATTATTATTTTAAATAAGATTTAGAATGAAATTGTATTTGGAGTAACCTTGAATTATATAGAGTATTATAATTCAATTAGGGTTAAAATACAAATGTTGAAAGTTTAAAGATTTCTTTTGAGAATATTAACTTAAGGGTTATTATTATGAGTTTTATATATGCATGAGGTGTGTTATGTTATTTCTTTAAAGTTTGAGGGTTTGTAGTGTCATTCTTTTGAAAGTTTGGGGTATATAGTGGAAAATGGGTTATGACTCATTAATTTAAAATGAGGTGTCACATGGGGATTAATCAGTATTTGAATACTGATTTCCTTGGTAATTTGTTTAACAAAAAGAAAAATAATTTAGAACAGAGAAATATAGAGAGAACGAGACAGAGAGATAGATATCGAGAAGGAGAAGAAGAAAGTAAGCTTTTGATTCGAAATTGAGAACTGTTTTGGGAAGATTTAATTGAAGCTGTGAAGATATCGATCAGAGCTCAGTTTCATTAAGGTGAGTTATTCAACTTTCTTTAAAATTAAGCAATGAGAATGTTAATAGAGGTGTTGTATTTGTTATTGAACCACTTAGAATGCTTAATGGTTAAGAAAAATCGAGACTGGCTTAAACAGATGAAAGTGACGATGAACAGTAATCTTTTCGCAATAGAGGGTTGCGAAAAGTAGAGTTTTCGCAACTAAGGGTTGCGAAAAGTGGGGGTTTTCGCAATAGAGGGTTGCGAAAAGTAAGGTTTTCGCAACAGTGGGTTGCGAATAGTGGACTTTTCGCAGCTTTGGCTTGCGAAAAGTGTAGCTTTTCGCTACAGTAGCTTGCGAAAAGTTTTGGACTTTCAGTAGTAGTTTGAAGCTTTTATGTGGAATACAATCTGATATGTATATGCTATTTGTTATATGTTTATAACTATGTTGTTGATGTAAAAACCATGTTGTGTTAAATTGTAAGGACTTATTTATGAGTCCGGAGCTGTGGTTAATTATTGAGATGTTGATCCCCGATGCTAAATGGCAAAGTGGGGATAATCGTTGAAATTAATATTCTGTACATAGAGATATAGAATATATGTTGAATTGTATAGCTTTAGTATACAATAGAAAGAGTGATGATACACAATTATTGTGTGGCGTTGGCTAGAAATATACATCTGGTCTAGTGGGCATAAAGTACGGTATAATGAGAACCATTTACTAGCCAGGGACTGTTGGGATGTATTTCTAGTTGTTGGAGTGAATCTTGAATCATCTGTGAGGGTCTCTGGTGGTTGTTGATCGCGATAAAATCTCATTTGGGGGACCAGTGATTCAAGGTGGGGAGAAAATGAAATGAGGAATAGCAGACTTAGAGTTGTGATTCCCATTTCAAACGAAAGATGAGATATCTTCATTGTTGAGAAATTGTAATCTTAATTCAGAAAGAAACAGGTTTGGAAACTGTAATTTCTGGGAGTTAGAGTTATTTATAAGTCCGGTATGATGACTAGATGAATTAGTCATAAGTAAGGGAATAGGTGGATTCCAATGGTTGATAAGAGCTTGGTTTGGTGAGATGGCTGATAACAGGTTGATATACCAGTTAATATTTAGTTGTTAAATTTTAATTTAATTTGGATAATCTCACTAGGCGAAAGCCTAATGTTTCAAATTAAACTGTCTTACCAGGTACAGGCTCTGGGAAATAGTTTGGGAAGTGAGACTTCAGTTGGAGGAAATCAGACTTGGCAATAACGAAGGATCAGGATATTCTTTTGATGACTTTTGGGACAATCCTTAGATAATCTAGTTAATCTTATTGTGATGTATAATTAGATTGATCAGATTATTTAAGTTAATCTACCTTGTGTATATATAGAAACTTACTTATGATCCTTTGGTTTATAAAAGTCTGATATTTTGATGATCATAACGCGTGTATTTTGAGGTTTAAATTTGCCCCTGAATTTTAGGGTGTTACAGTATGGTATCAGAGCATTAGTTTAAGCGAACTAAGTATGAATTTGAGATACTTAGACTTAAGCTGAGATGAATTAAGTTATGACTTGTGAGATTTGGGTAGAAATACTAAGACATGATAGTCTTAGAGTCAACGGATATATGTGAAATTAGTACTGTGATAATGGTAACAAGGATTCTCATGTATGATATGTTCACAATTTTAATTAGCTACTGTTATTATGAATATATTGTTACGCGAGCATGCTTATTTCTAAATTGTTACAGTGACTAACGATCAGTAAGGTACGTTTTGTATAGGGGTATGTGCATAACCATTTCTTATGGTTATCCCTTTAGGTTATATTAGAAAGTTGGTGAATATGCCACCAAAATCCTTTGGAGGACAGATCGGGAAATGATTTGGGGTTGGAAGGACAACCTGGAATTGGCGGGACTCATGAACGTCCGCCAAGGTAACCTTTAATAGGTGTTTGATGTGTGTGGAGATAGAATATGAGATGTTTTGATCAAGACGGAAATAGTATGACATGGTTGATACGTGAATCGTGGAATGCATGTATAGCAAACGTCATAAGGCCGAGAGGGCGACCACCGGTCGGAGGTAGAATGTCAATGATAAGTTACGTAAGTAAGACGATTGACCTCGTTGAGTAATTAGCCTTCATTTGCGAGTAAAGTTTTATGCATGGTGTTTTAGTGTGTGTTATATGAATTTTCATGATTTCAAACCAAATGCATAAATAACAGTTTTAGTCAAGTTTGAATTAGTATGTGCAAGTGTGTATTTAAAGAAAAGGCAATCCCATTTACGTTGCACAACGAATTTTTTGGAGTTGTTACAAAATATTTTCTTACTTTACATGAAAAGTTGATTTGTAGCAAGAAAGCGTTGGCCAACAAAACGTTTAATAACCAACAGGAGTATTGATCTAATAACATCATATAAATAAGTGGGAGAACCGATTAGCTTAATTCGTGTCGGTAAAACATTTTTTTTCGAACTATTGTTGTATGAAAAGATTTTTATTTAATATATTACCGTCGTAACAACTTTGTTTTGGTTGAGAAATATTGAGTTTACGGAAAATTAGTATGCAAACAATTCTCGAGATCGTTGTGCAGTACATCGGAGTCATGTGAATGTTGGGGTCATGTGTGCCCAAGTTATTCTAAATGTTGATATTTAAAATGAGGAAATGTGTGAATTGTTTTATGTATCAAGTTGTCATGCATGAAGGCTATGAACTCGTTAGGTCGTAGAGTATTACGCTTTAAGCTAAGAAAGAACTCCAAGAATGGAGAAGTGTTGGATAAACCTGTAGTTTTGGTAATTGTGTTAAAATGAGAGATGAACAGTGTGAGAGTCGAAAGTGTACTTAGTATCGATTGCATGAGAGTCTGTACCCTTGTTCGCTGACTAGGAATACAGTTGCCGAGGGACGGTTGTGTTCGGAGGAAGAATTAGGTTCCGTTAAGGACTTTAAGGTTAAGGAAATGTCAACATGTCAAGTATTGACTTTGAAGTCGATAGTGGTGTAAGGTGTACGAGACCTTTCGTCCGTCATTGGGTGCGGTCTGGGTGCGTCCCGCGTATGCCCGTGCGGACAGGAATAAAGACTGTGAGTGGTACCAATATGCTGTTATACAAAGGGTATGCGCAAAGCAAATCTTATTGTGTACGGCGTGGTTAAGGATTTTGAATGATTGACGAATAAATCACTAATGAAAGAAGTTTCGAATTATTGTTGCACAAGCGAAAGATATGTAGTCAAAATCACGCTTTTAATATTTTCTGGATGTACAATATTTATGAGGTATTACGTTTTAAAAATGTGAACATGTGAGTTGGGGGATTTTGGTAAATCCGACCATGTAAAGTTTTTAAGAGTGGTAAAACTTTGTTTTGGGGCCGATGGCCAAGTAAGGGATTAAAAAGGGTAAAGAATTGGGTAACAATGTATTTTGGTTTATGTAATCGTGTGCGTGACACATGTTTAACCAAACGTTTATTTTGGCCTTAAAGGCTTGATTGATATTCAAATGAGTCTTTTGAATGTTTGTCAGTTTTAATGACTCGAGATGGAGTCTTGGTTGAGTTATATGCTTAATTGCATTCTATTTAAATAAGTGTCGGTCTTAAGTGTAAAGATTTTCTGATAATTCTCGCGTTTTTAATACCTTTGGAACTAACGAACATTGGCGGAGTATATTCTTTGTGAAGTATATAAGAGTTACATATACCTATATAAATTGACTTTGTTGGGAAAGTAGCAATGAAGGAGTCATAGATTTATCATGCCTCGGAACATATGTTGCATAATGATCATTGATCCTTGGAGTAGATGATTCAGTTTTGAACTCAGTGGAGTCTTAAGAGCATTGACCCGATTTAATAAGCTCGTTGTAGGCTTGGGTTGGGATTACAGGGATTGTATTAAAATAGAAGTTGCATGATGTGAACGTTTTGGGTATTCTTTTGGATTTAATTATTGTTAAGTCTTAAATCAGAAGAATAAAAAGCTGAAGAACCACTTTGTAAGAATAATAAGATTATGAAAGACTGTTGTGTTATAGAAGTGTTTTACTTGCGATGTGGATGGTTTACAAAGGAGAAAGTATTAGGCACAAATGAAGTGAGGTATGGAAAATGTTGAGCTGTGAAGGATTGTACCGTGTTTTGGTATTGGTTTGGAATCACAAGGAGCTATTATGAACGAATAAGTTCAAGTTATTTAGCAAATCGAGAGTGGTAGTTCAACTAAAGTTGGGGAGGAGATATTTAGTGAAATAAACTCGAGTAATATGTGTATGAATGATTGTGAGAAACCTGGTCTGTGGTGAAAGGTTATGTGTGGAGAATGTACGAGTGAGTATTGGTATCAACTGCCAAGATAAATGTGTCAACTAGTATGTTTTATGAAGTTAGAACTAGGAAGCATCTGATGGAAGTTTTTTCGGGGATTTCGGATGAAGAGTACCGCTTGGTCATTAAAGTTGTTGGGGCATGAAGTTGTAAGATGGAGTAATGATATGGCTAATATCGAAACAGAATGTCGGAATGGTATTGGGTGTTTACCCAAAGTGATTTTGATTGTGTGAGTTGTTTTCTATGATAGAAAGATTGGACTTAAGAATGTAATCATATTGCAGGTTCAATAGAGTTATCACTTTTGATGTTCAATACTTTGGTGCTTGGTTGTATTGTGGTTGTGCGATGAGATAGTGATGTGAGGAGGTGATAGCATTCTATACCGAAGAAACGTGTAAGTCAATGATGTAATAATGGACTGCCGTAGTTATTGAAGTATTTAATAGTAACGAGTATGCTTAATTTATGGTATATGTGGAAATTTCAGGTAGTACATGTTAATGTTGTTTTGAGACCTGGAGAGTGAGTTGTGATGATGATGGGGTAAAAGGAAGACTCTTGTTCTTCTCAATCCCATTGGTTTTAGGTGAAGAGAATACTGTAACCGTTAAGCTATAGTATTGGAGTATTATGTAGATACATCGAATGTAGTTCTCGGTGTTACGAGGATTTGGCTAGAAATCGTAACTGACGTTATTAGAAAAAAAAATTGTCTTTTAGAACTGTAGCTGTGTGGTGGATATTCCGTGTAAACAAGAAAGAAATGATAAAGATATGCTAGACTAAGAAGTAGTCAAACATGGATTTGATGATAACAATTACTCTAAGAAGATTGGTTTACAAGTTGGATCTTCCACCGGAGTTGGAAGGGGTTCATAATACCTTCCAAGTATGATATCTTCGGAAGTGTCTGGCCGAAGAGGAAGATGTGATTCCACTCACTGATGTGAGAATTGATGAAAAGAGCCGCTGTGTAGAAGAATCAGAGGCAATTTTGGAAAGATCGGTTAGAAAGCTACGTAGTGGTAAAGAGGTAGCTATGTTGAAAGTACAGTGGAAACACCATAGAGGTGCTAATGTAACTTTAGAGTCAGAAGAGAGTATGAAGGTTAGGTATCCTCATTTGTTTACCTGACTTTGATTTCGAGGACGAAATCATTTTCAAGTTGGGGAGTATTGTAACATCCTAAATTTTGTTATTATTATTTTAAATAAGATTTAGAATGAAATTGTATTTGGAGTAACCTTGAATTATATAGAGTATTATAATTCAATTAGGGTTAAAATACAAATGTTGAAAGTTTAAAGATTTCTTTTGAGAATATTAACTTAAGGGTTATTATTATGAGTTTTATATATGCATGAGGTGTGTTATGTTATTTCTTTAAAGTTTGAGGGTTTGTAGTGTCATTCTTTTGAAAGTTTGGGGTATATAGTGGAAAATGGGTTATGACTCATTAATTTAAAATGAGGTGTCACATGGGGATTAATTAGTATTTGAATACTGATTTCCTTGGTTATTTGTTTAACAAAAAGAAAAATAATTTAGAACAGACAAATATAGAGAGAACGAGACAGAGAGATAGATATCGAGAAGGAGAAGAAGAAAGTAAGCTTTTGATTCGAAATTGAGAACTGTTTTGGGAAGATTTAATTGAAGCTGTGAAGATATCGATCAGAGCTCAGTTTCATTAAGGTGAGTTATTCAACTTTCTTTAAAATTAAGCAATGAGAATGTTAATAGAGGTGTTGTATTTGTTATTGAACCACTTAGAATGCTTAATGGTTAAGAAAAATCGAGACTGGCTTAAACAGATGAAAGTGACGATGAACAGTAATCTTTTCGCAATAGAGGGTTGCGAAAAGTAGAGTTTTCGCTACTAAGGGTTTCGAAAAGTGGGGGTTTTCGCAATAGAGGGTTGCGAAAAGTAAGGTTTTCGCAACAGTGGGTTGCGAATAGTGGACTTTTCGCAGCTTTGGCTTGCGAAAAGTGTAGCTTTTCGCTACAGTAGCTTGCGAAAAGTTTTGGACTTTCAGTAGTAGTTTGAAGCTTTTATGTGGAATACAATCTGATATGTATATGCTATTTGTTATATGTTTATAACTCTGTTGTTGATGTAAAAACCATGTTGTGTTAAATTGTAAGGACTTATTTATGAGTCCGGAGCTGTGGTTAATTATTGAGATGTTGATCCCCGATGCTAAATGGCAAAGTGGGGATAATCGTTGAAATTAATATTCTGTACATAGAGATATAGAATATATGTTGAATTGTATAGCTTTAGTATACAATAGAAAGAGTGATGATACACAATTATTGTGTGGCGTTGGCTAGAAATATACATCTGGTCTAGTGGGCATAAAGTACGGTATAATGAGAACCGTTTACTAGCCAGGGACTGTTGGGATGTATTTCTAGTTGTTGGAGTGAATCTTGAATCATCTGTGAGGGTCTCTGGTGGTTGTTGATCGCGATAACATCTCACTTGGGGACCAGTGATTCAAGGTGGGGAGAAAATGAAATGAGGAATAGCAGACTTAGAGTTGTGATTCCCATTTCAAACGAAAGATGAGATATCTTCATTGTTGAGAAATTGTAATCTTAATTCAGAAAGAAACAGGTTTGGAAACTGTAATTTCTGGGAGTTAGAGTTATTTATAAGTCCGGTGGGATTTATAGTAATTCTTGTTGGTAGTATGATGACTAGATGAATTAGTCATAAGTAAGGGAATAGGTGGATTCCAATGGTTGATAAGAGATTGGTTTGGTGAGATGGCTGATAACAGGTTGATATACCAGTTAATATTTAGTTGTTAAATTTTAATTTAATTTGGATAATCTCACTAGACGAAAGCCTAATGTTTCAAATTAAACTGTCTTACCAGGTACAAACTCTGGGAAATAGTTTGGGAAGTGAGACTTCAGTTGGAGGAAATCAGACTTGGCAATAACGAAGGATCAGGATATTCTTTTGATGACTTTTGGGACAATCCTTAGATAATCTAGTTAATCTTATTGTGATGTATAATTAGATTGATCAGATTATTTAAGTTAATCTACCTTGTGTATATATAGAAACTTACTTATGATCCTTTGGTTTATAAAAGTCTGATATTTTGATGATCATAACGCGTGTATTTTGAGGTTTAAATTTGGCCCTGAATTTTAGGGTGTTACAGATAAGTCCTTAGTACTTGCATCAGTCGAGGGGGAGCGACACTTGGTTTTTCCATTTTTCTCTATCTAGAGTTTTCCACAAAGTTGGTTTTCCATTATGTCCATTTATTTATTTTAACCTTATGCATAAGTTGAGGGGGAGCAAAAGACACATAGTTTTTAAAAGTCTCATTTTGTTTAGTGTCAAAAGGTTCAGGGGGAGTTTATGTCAAATTCTTACACTTTTGGGTGAAAATTGGGCTTTTCCTGGAATCTCATGTTTTCCGGTACAGGTTCCGGACTCCGGACTCTTTCCGGATCCGGATACTTTCCGGACAACTCAAGTTTTCCGGATTCCTATATAAAACCCTCTAAAACCCTATTTTTTGAAAATTCTTCAGACTATCTTCTCTCAAACCTCCCTATTTCACTCGACGCACGCACTCACTCAAACCTTTCTCTCGATCGATTTCTTGCTCCAAACCATGTATGTCTTTCTCCTTACTGATATTCGATCCATGCTTATATTTTGATTGAGTTTTCTGGTTCGATTTAGTGTTTTTGTTCAAACCGTAATGTTTTCCGGAACATGATTTTTCCGAAACTCGGGTTCCGGATTACTCAGACTATTCCGGAACTTGAGTTTTCCGGATCCGAAAGTTCAAGTTTTCCGATGTGTTTTCCGATATTTGTATTCTGGATTCCGGACTAGTTTTCCGTTATTTTTTGGTTTGTCCGATATATCCTTCCCGGACTCTGGACCATCCGGACTCCGTTATGTTTTCCGGTATATCTTCCGGACTCCGGTATGTATTCCGGATTATGGGACCTGGACTCCAAGTTTTCCGGAACCCTCCAAATGTTCACATTTGGCCCCTGTACTTCATGTCTTTGCACATCCGAAGACCGAAACTCTCAGGTACGCACCTCATTGCTACACATAACATCAGTACTAACACTTTGTACACGCAGGACTCATGGCGGATCAAGGATCTCCGATTAACGAGGCTGCGGACATTGCACTCGTCCCCGTCGATTCTCGCGTGCCAATTCAAGGAAACAACTACCACCTGGTGCTCGCTAATTTCTGCACTCAACATCCCCTAATCCTCGAAATCATCGAACGACATCCCATAATTCACGCACTCACCGCCGTTGTCGAGGTCCCACTTTTGTATGTCCAACAAGTATGGCATACAATTCACCGAGTCACCGATAACAACATCAAACCTGTCAGAGTTAACATTGAAGCCAGACTCGACAACAGCTGATTCGTACTTGCCCTCGAATCTTTCCGTCAGATGCTCCACCTCCCCGAGACAAACGCAAATGGGCACGCTGCATACGCTCCAAACATTACCGACGATCAACTTCTTGCCGACGTTCGCTCCTTAGGATACAATGGCGATCTCAACCGCTTATCCTCTTTCACGCGAACCAATCTGACGCCTCTCTGGGCATCGCTATTCAGCATCCTCAGTCGCTGCCTATCTTCCAAATGGCGAGGAATTGATTCCTACACCACCAACTTCTTGTGACTCTTTCACGCGGTCGCATTTGATCGCCACGTCGACTTTGCAGCTATACTATGGAATGAACCTCTTTCCAACGTTGCTGAGCATGAGAACAACCGTCACCGCTCGTTCATACCATACATCAGGTTCCTGTCTCTCGTAATCCAAGATCATATGACAGTCGATTCTACCATCTGCCGACGAGCATCACATTTGGTATGTCCTCCTTTCCGTATGCAACACTTGCAAAACCGCATAGAATTTCCAGGCGTTGTCACACGCCTTATTCCCAATGCCATGCTTGCATATATTACGTCCCGGGGCACCAAATGTAGCTGAGTATAGGCGAGTGCACAACCTAGAGGCTCCCATGGTCTGTCCCGATTCGGAAGGACCTCCCCCGGGAGCACGACCTGAGCGACGTGAGGGTCCTAGGATGTGAGGAGTAAGGGTCCAACGAGCTGGGGCTCGTGGACGGGGTGCGGTGAGCGTACAATCTGTGATGGGAACCAGAGTTGGGGGTATCTCGACCGTGCATGCAAGCTCAAGTCGACAACTTGACCCCGAAACCACCTCCACACCTGAAACCACCATCCGCCCATCCACGTCTACCCGTCGCCGACCTCCCATGGTCGAAACCGATTCCGAGTCCGATGAAAGACTGGTAGACGCCTCCATTAGTTTTTCACGAAGAACTCATTCGTGATCCATCACCTCAAAACCCACCGAGATCTAGCGAATTAGAGTCAACCTCTGGCTCTGAAGAAGGCTATCAGAATCTGAGTCCACAACTGACCGTCTCATCCGCCGTCAACGTATCCCACGCCGCATTGGGCCAAACGAGACTATCGCTGAATCTGAATCAGAATCCGAATCCGCCTCCACATCATCTGCTGAACCAACTACCTCCATCCCAGCCGATAAGGGAGTTATAAGGAGTGATGAGGGAGTTTAAGTAGAAAATGATGAAACTGCAAGAGTGAGAGAATGGAGATCAAAGAAAAATCATGAGCAACGTAGTATCTTAGAGAGAATAGAAAGAGAGAGATTAGTAAGAGAGGGACTCCATCCAAATCTTAGTCGGGCAACCACATCTGCTGTACAGTCTTATCCGTTGGGACTGGACATTGAAGAAGCCATCGTGGGCCCAGCGATGCACTTGCACACCCCCCTCAGCCACTCAGGTATCTCTCAACAGATACATGTTTCAATAGAACACGGGGATATAGCATATCAGCTATCGGGCCTTCACTCGGAAGGTACTGGTATTGAACATGGAGACTAGCAGCCCCCGGTCTCGACTTTCTTGTGTGCATCATTGAGTCTAGAGCCCCTTGATATAATACCATTTTCTTTGGCTAGGACACCGGTCGCTACATCTGCTATCATCGGTGCTCTGAGTGACCCGATTGGAACGTCTGTAGTAAGTCTGCCTCTGAGCAGCTTACGAGGATCGGACGGAAATCCTACCACAGCTATCCAAATGCCATCCGTGAACGTAGGTGGTACTATCTCTACGATAGTTACCGAAACGAGCAATCTAAGTGATCCAGGTGTTAGCTTACCCACATATTTATCCAGGAAACAATATGAACGAGATCAAAAGGCGATGGAAGAAAGAATGAAAAAGCAATTTAACGACATAAAGTGGATGTTAAAAGGGAAAGGCCCTGTCGTTGAGACTGAATCCGAACCCGAACCTCGCCCAACCCCACAACGAGCTTCTCTAGCTCCTGTGCAACCTACTCTCGACCTGCCTGTCGATGAGTTGAAAACCCTACTTCTGGCCAAACTACTACCCTTACACCCTGAAACCCCACAAGATCAGGATCTTGAGCTTACTACGCCTTCAACAGGCCACCCAGCCTGATCCAACTCAAACACCGACCCCCACTCATCCAACATCCTCCGACTCCAGGCATTTCAGAAACGAATGGAAAACAATCCTAAGTCTTTCCGTACTTCATTGGACGCACTATCCGAGCGCATCACTATCTTGGAAACCACATGCAAGGCGCAAGCTCGCGGTGATAAGCGGCGACATGATCACAAGGAAGACCCCGATGACCATGAGGGGGAGAACGCCAAGAAACGCAAGCTTGATGCAACTTTAGTACCAGAAATATCTGAAAGTCAAGCAATGCCAGAAGAAAAAGAGGCAACAGGTACTGAAGGTCAACCCGATGATGATACATTTGAGCAAATCACTCTGATGTTTGAATCAGGGGTATATGGACAAGAAAGTGATAGGCAGATTGTTCTATATGTTAACCCGGATGTTGAACCAACGGTTCAAAAGCCCGAGGTCAACGAGGAGGAAATCTGGATGATATTGGCAGCAGATTCATAACCAGTTAATATTTCTTCGGATGAAGAGGATCTGAACTACGACAACTTTGTCATCGTTCATGGCCAACCAGTCCAGCTAATCGTAGTGTCAGATACTGAAACCGACCATCCAGAGCCCGAAGATGATAAAGACGTTGTTGCCAGAGCAACTTGGTTCTAGGAACAGGAAGACACTTTTCTAAATGATGTATTGGGTGGTGATTCTCCAGACAACATCCACATCAGCCCGATATCATCTCCACTTCCTCAAGCACCACAATAGACACCAAATCAGATTCCTTCAATCTTCACTCAGTCTCAACCAGCTACTGCTCAATCAGATCCGAATCAACCCAGTCCGTCCAATCTTGATCAAGCCGGTCCTTCAAACGCCAACCCACCGGAAATCAGTGAAGCAGAAAGAAGATACCGAATCGTTAGACTGCGACATGCATTTCTTGAAGAAACAGAAAAATGGTTGTTCGCACACCGTATCCGCAGGTTAGATCCATATGTAGTTCTGGGTGTAGGTCAAGAACCAGAAAGCTTCAAGAAGGAATACATGCTTTTTGTCAGAGGAAAAGTTAAGAGGAAAGAGCATGTGCAAAGAGTCCAATTGGTCAGATCAGAGAAGTTGGGGCCAGACTGTTCTACAAGATGTGGTATCCCGAGTTTACAGTTTGGAGAATAAATGGGCAGATGTATACGTTTACTTAAGTCGATTTTCAGCATCTACGAATACACAACTTCGAGTACATGTACAATCACTTCCGAAGTCTGGAAATCCATAAGTTTAACATCCAGATTGCCCTTCGAGCTGTCAGATGATGGATGTATCGCCAATATCTGTACTACAACGTATTCGACTTCTAGCTCGCTCTCGAAAGCCACCAACCGATCGTCAATGTCAGAAGACCAAGCAACCAGCTCTCCAACATCGAAGACTATCCTCTCTACACCATCGAAGACTATCCTCACCGAACCCGTATTCGGAGTGATCTACCAAAATACGTCAAGAGAACGTCGCTTCCTGAGATTCTCCGAAATCGCCAAATACTCCGATGGTACCTTAAAGGCGATTTGTCTTCAGCTAGAACAGATTCACAAGCACAACGAAAGTCAAATAGTTGGTTTTCAATTGCCATCTCACCGAAGAAGTCTTATGATCCGTGCCATTGAAGAAATTGATGATAGAATCGAATTCAGGAAAGCCATTCGTCGTATTGAAATCCATCTGGGACAGAGACCGATAAACCGAAGATTCCTACCTTGAAGACTGAAGCTGCCTATTCCATACTTTGAGCCAAAGGGGGAGATTGTTAGGGTAAAAATGTTATTGTCTTAAAGTTTGGGCCATAAATGTAAAATACCTTAAAAGGTATAAATAGCCTGATTATCTCTTGTAATTAGGTTAACCATCATTATTTGCAATCATAGCCGTACTCTAAATTGTAATCACTATTTTCTATGAATGAGATGGATGAAAACGTTGAATCAATTCATGTTACTATTGCTTAATTGATTATCATTGGGATTGATTGCATAAACTGGGATCCACACAAGCAAGCCCCACGTGCCTGGTATGAAGTTCTATCCACCTTTCTACTAAAAACAGGCTTTGAAAAATGTAAAATCGACACGAGTTTATTTACCAAACATGAAGAAGGTGAAATTCTTCTCGTACAGATTTATGTTGATGATATAATTTTTGGTTCGACTAACCCTGCATTATGTACCTGATTCTCTAACATTATGGTGACCAGATTCCAGATGAGTATGATGGGAAAGTTTAACTTCCTTCTCGGACTACATGTCAAGCAGTTTTCAACATGAATCTTCATTAATCAATCAAAGTATGTGTTTGATATCTTGAAGAAATTCAAGATGGAAAACTGTACGTCGATTGGTACTCCGATGGCACCAGGATCTAAGATCGGTCCGGATCCTTATGGTAAAGATGTTGATCTTAAGAATTATAGGGTCATTAATGTACTTAACTGCGAGTCGTCTAGATATTATGTTTGCAACTTGTTTGTGTGTGATATTTCAGGCTGAACCTAAGGAATCACACATTGGCGCCGTCAAAAGAATCTTTCGATATTTGAAAGGCACACCGTATCTCGGTCTGTGGTATCCAAAGGGGACGGGATACGAACTCACCGCATACTCATACGCGGATCATGGAGGAAGTATGCTAGACAGGAAGAGCACATCCGATCATGTACAGTTTTTGGGAGACAAGCTCGTGAGTTGGTCATCTAAAAAGCATAATTGTGTGTCGACATCAACTGCGGAGGCTGAATATATAGCCACGGCCAGCTGTTGCTCACAAGTCATGTGAATGAAAACCCAACTCATGACCTACGGGTTCAAATATGAGAAAATCCCCATCTACTGTGACAGTAAAAGCGCCATTGCCATATCTGCTAATCCTGTCCAACACACCAAGACAAAACACATAGACATCAGGTATCATTTTATCAAGGATCACGTTGAGAAAGGTACAATTGAATTATACTTTGTTACAACTGAGTTTCAACTTTCCGATCTTTTCACAAAAGCCTTGGATGAAAAACGCTTTAATTTCTTAGTATCCAAGTTGGGCATGTTGAACATGAAAATTTAACTCTCCTATATTGATCATATAATAGATGGAAATACTTGTATCTCAATCCAGATATTTCTATTCTAGATTGATACAATTAAATTTTCATCATGTTCTATTCTCAATATATGTTATTTAAATTTTCATGATTCTGTTGTACTTCAAATGTTTATTCAACTTGTTATTTCTTTTTCTTTAATTGCTTTATTTGTGATTTAATATGGTACTTGTATCTGCATAAGGTATGTTCATGGTCTCAGGGGGAGTATATTATATTTGATATGCATAAGTCTAGGGGGAGTGTGCATAACTGACAAATGTTGTGAGTATAGATGACATGGGACAAATGATTGGAGCCACCAAGGTAAGTATTCTAATCTGTTTTTACACACACTCTTAAATGATGGAAAATCATTTTTCAACATCTATGCATCATTTAAGGGGGAGTGAAAACCTTGTTTTTGAAAACACGAGGGCTTAATCAATTGAAAGTTGGACATCTTTGAATGTGATAAAACTTTTTGAAATTTCTTGAAAAATAATTTTGAAAAATGTCCAAGTGTTGGAGTTATCGCACCTAATGGCTTGCGATATCAAGTTTTATCGCACCAAGCTTCATGCGATAAAAACATCCACCAATTTTATCGCGCCTTTGATATGCGATAAAACCCTATGAACAGTATGTTATCGCACCCTTCAGATGCGATTAAACTACTGGCATGTTATCGCACCTAGTTTCTTGCGATAACATTGAAGGTTTATCGTGTCCTCTTTCATGCGATAAACTAACACGATGGAGGTCAACCGTTTGACCAATCTTATGATGCCACGTGTCACTATCCCCAGGCTTCTATTAATAGAGCGGTTTTTTAATCTTTTATTTTTTTATCGAACCAAAAACCCTCTCAAGCCTCCTTTCACGAATCAGAGATTTTTCGACGTATTCTGCATTCAGATCGATTACATTGCATTCAGAATCACTTCGAGGTATTGTTTCCATGTTTTTCGATTCATTTCATCCATGTTTGATTGCTTTACTGTTAATTCTTAGGGTTTTAGGGCCGACTTCTATTGAGACTTTTCATATTCTTGCTTAAAATCTCTGTGTTTGTGGTATTTATTTGATAAAAATGCTAGGGAATGTTTCTGCTAGTTAGGCGAGTTCAATGGGGTAGTTAAAAACTTGATTTTGTGCGAAAAATAGCATTTCTGGGCTTGAACACTTAGGTTTTTATCGTGTTTCAAGTTTATCGCGTGATATGGTGTTCTTCATGTTCATCTTTATCGCATGCCTCACACATTCATCTTTATCGCACATGCCTGTATGCGATAACCTTTTGTCGCATATAGTATCATGCAATAACCTTTTGTCGCATATAGTACCATGCGATAACCTTCAGTGTGCGATAATCTTTGATGTATCATGCGATAAAACCCGGACTTAGAATATTTTTGACAAGTTTTTCCTCAAAACCAATTTTAGGGCACTGTACTGATTCTATTCTATCCAGATGGCCAATGTTAGACAGAATGATGGCAATTCCTCTGATGAGAATACCGTGATCCCGTCTCACCGATTCTCGCATCCATCGGTGAACGCACGTGACCTTGATGCAGAATTATTACCAAGGAGGGATTATCTTGCCATAGCTGGCAACAACCACCACATCGACCTTCATGTGGATTTTGACCACCGTATTATCTTGGAGATCCTAAAAGGCCATCCACTTCGCACAACATTGACCAAGACAGTTATTGTACCGCTCATCTACCTGCAACAATTTTGGAATGCTCTAACATTCCATCCTGTTCACCGTCATGGCCATTATTTCACTGCAAAGGCCGATCATTTCGATACCAGACTTACTCTGAAACGACTCTGTCATGCACTTGATCTACCGTTCCACAACGACTTTGAAGACCTAGTCCCTAAAGCTCAACTTTGTGCAGATATCTGTAGCTTGGGATATCAACCTGATAATAACACCGTACTCACCCGCTCCTCACAATTCAAGATGAAATTTTTACCTAGGGTCACTCTGTTCTCTATCATCAACCGTTGCATGACTCCAAAGCACGGGGTTAGACCGATGCAACATCGCCACCCTTTAACCTAAAAATCGATTATGCGATCATAATCTAGAATGAGTTGATAGAGATTGTCTCTGACAAGTCGAAGCCAGGAAAATCCCGCACCTTCGCTCCCTACCAAAGATTTCTGTAGATTATTATCCAAAGCATCATGGATAGTAACCAAGAGATTCCACGTCGCCCCAATTCAGTCCAAGGACTAAGTCAATGGATGCATTTCCTAAAGATGCCATCAGAGATAGAATTCGCTCACACTGCCACAATACCTGAAGAAGTTCTAGCCTATGCGGGCCAATAGTCTCCAATAGTTAGACAGTATAGGTTAGATAACACACTGATGGTCCGGCCAAAACCGGAGGGACCTACCCACAGTGCAACCCAATTAGGTGGTGAGGGTGTTCATGTTGAGGAGGTTCAGGAACAAGGGGTTCCTGAACGAGGAGAGGTGAGGAGAACTAAAAGACAAAGGGGGGAAGGAATGGTGAGGACTATTGGTCGCGCATTGACATCTAGAGCTGCACCTGTTCAAGTATTTGACGACGACGTTTCTTGGGATTCCCAAGACGATGCTGATAACGTTGTCTCTGCCTCTAGCTCCGATGATGAGGCCTCTACTCACCCAAAACATACTACTGATGGTGTTTTAAACTCAGACTCCGACTCAGATCACGACCCTGATGCACAGTTGATCCCAAGACATGTCGGTCCCCGACCTAACATTGAGAGTTCCGATGCTTATTCCACCAGGAACTTCGGACACTCAGACGATATTGGAGATATAAGGCGGGATGAGGGAGCGTTAGTTGAAAATATTGAAAGAGTGAGCCGAGAGAGTGCGAGAAAAGAAACTGGAGAGAATGTGACAGAATCACATAAAGTTTTAACTAGTGATTATCTCTAAACCGAGTCTATCAGGGTAGCCACATCTACTGCCGTCGTGTGTTTGTCGCCGTTGCGTATTGAACAATCCATAGTGGAACCAGCTATGTAGTGCACAACCCCACTAAGCCAATCATCGACTTCTCAACAAGTCGATGTTTCATTCAGCACAGGGGATCAAGCACAACTTCTATCGAGAACACATTCAGTGTTTGCTGATATTGAAATAGGTACGCTACTGCCCCGGCCACCGACTTTTATTCCACGCACATCGAGTCTAGGGCCTTTTGGACGAACATATTTTCCTAGGACACGAGCGCCGGTACCACCATTCGTTGGAAGCTTCCGTGCTCCAACCGGAACACCCAGAGTTAGGCCGCCATTCGTTGGTGCCTCGCGAGGATCAGGTGGAAGTCCTGTCATAGCTAACACAATGCCAACTATTAGCACAGGTCGTACAATTGCTACAACTGCTACGTCAACCGGTAACCTAAGTGGTCCGGGTGTTAATATTACCCGTTTTACTCCTGATCAGTTGGTTGAAATGCTAGGTCCACCCCCGTATTACATCACTTTGGACTTACTGAGAGTGTCTCTGGCATCAATCAACAATTCGTACAAGCTCCATCGAGATCAAATGCGAGTGACCGTTAACAAGCTATCAGCTGAAGTCAGCAGAGCAATTAAAGGGAAAGGTATAGCTGAATCTCCATCAACTCCAGACATCCCACCATCCGAAGCTCAACCTAAATCTACACATCCATCATCACAACCTTTACATACCATACCAACACATCAACTAAAATCTGAACTTCTTGCCCGGTTACTAAATCAAGGAGACCAAAATACCAGTGAAGAAGTAGATTTGGTCGACCTACTCCGGAAACAATCTGAAACCCAAACCCAACTACCCACTAGCAACGATTTCCAAAATCTCCATGCCTCTATCCAAGATATGACAAAAGCCATAGTTTCCAGCTTCAAATCCTTATCCGATCGTATGGATACCTTAGAACAAAGTTTTGGTTCTCAAGCCCAATCTACACGGAAGAGAAGGCATGATGGTCAGGACGACCCTTATCAACATGAGGGGGGGGGGGGGGGGGAAGAGAGCTAGAGTTGGAGAATCTAGTGTTGTAAATGTTGAAACTGGGGGATCAAAATAGATAGTAACTGAGGGGGAAGAAGGACATGGTACTGAATATGTCTAGGTTGATAGTGATGAAGTTCTAGCTGATGACACACCTAGGGTTGAAAAGCCTCAAGGTGGTGACAATAGAACGGATGAAGAGAGGATGGCAGATGATTTAATTGCTGATTATATTTACATAGATTCAGAGGAGGATCCGGAGAGAACAACCGTGCAGATCAAAGAGGAATTGGATGATTTATTTGATACAACTGGTGTACAAGCTGCTGGATTCGATTATGAAGATGATAACAATCAGCAACAACAACCGAACGATCTAGGTACTGGTACTTCAACGCAAAATATTCATGTGTCTACTGATGGCAAGATAAGAGACCCCGTCTCAAATGCTGGACTTAGATTTTATCAAGATCTGATTGACGATGAATCAAACTATGTTGGGACAGGAGAAAGAATAAGAATTATAGATCCATTTCAGATGAGTGTTAGAAAGGATCTGTTCGTAAGAGATGTTTAGAGGATTGATCTAATAAAACTGTATGGGATTGAAAAATGGCCAGCTCTACATCAAGCCGAATTTTTGCATGTTATGAAGAACAAAGACCTGGATATGGACAGAGTTAGGTGTGATAAAGCAATCATGAAGGTGTTAAAGATAGAGTCAAAGAAACTTCTAAATATCTGGTACCCTCAGTTTACAGTCAAAAGATTCGATGGCAAAGAATGGTTCTTCATCGAAGCCGATTTCAAGAGCTTAAAGTTAGACGATCTATTAAGCCCGTATGACATCCTTACAAGCATTCCTGATAAGAAGATTGAATGGTCTGCCGCTTACCAGTCTGTCAAGAGGTTTATGAGAAACATGGTGAAGTTCTCTTACCTCACCGACTTTCAGATGGCGCTGGATGCAAACCAAACCCGAGTGAACCTCCGTAGACCCAACAAACGACTGTTAGATATCCAAGGTATCCCTGTTTACACCGTGCTAGAAAAGCTTGAACTCGGAGTCGTGTATTTCAATCTCGGAGTCGTGTATTTCAATCAGGAGAAGAAGAAACGATTTCTGAGAATCTCTGAAGTAAACAAATACAGTGATGGGACGTTCAAGCTTATTCGGATATAGTTGGAGAGCAAACTCAGGTTGAATGAGCATAATGAAGTCAAGCTGAAACCGAAGGAAATCAAACTCATCAATCAAGTCCCGGAAGCCATCAAGTACAGACAAGAGTACTGGAATGCTCTATGACATTTCGAGATCATCTTTGGAATTCGGAAGAAACATGTTGCCCCGCTTCAAGCCTAATTCTGCTGCCTCTACTTTGATACAAAGGGGGAGATTGTTAGTGCCCTAACTAGCACCTTGTATCAAGTAGAGGAAACCTTATTGAAACTTTCTTATTTGCTTCCTATATAATGTTTTTGCCTTGTAATTTCCTAGGGTGTCATTCCATATCCAAGGACTAGTGTACTGTTCTCTCTACATTTTCCTTACATTTTGTACTTGAAGATTATATTGTTAATGAGAGGGATGATCAATTGATTATCATTGCTATATTGAATGCTTGTTCTGGGATCACAAAATCAGACATACTACAAACAGTAATGTTTAATTATAATTCATTATCATTTTAAAGCAAGTAGATAGACGTAAGAAAATAAGACAATATATATATATATATATTAATTATAATTCATTATCATTTTAAAGCAAGTAGATAGACGTAAGAAAATAAGACAATATATATATATATATATATATATATATATATATATCACAACTAAGACAAATAGGATTTTCCGACCAACGAATTAGGGGTTTTAGCGACCAACAATAACTAGGGAACAGTGACGGAACACCGACGAATTAGGGGTTTTAGCGACGACAAACATTTCCATCGGTAATCCGTCGGTGAAAATAATGTTTTCCGACGGATCACCGACGGACCCATTAATATTTTAATGTTGCATCATTTTTAACTATCTGTGATCCGTTGGAAAAATATTAAATACATTTTTTTATTTAAAACACCGTCGGTGATCCGTCACATATCACCAATGGATTGCCGATAGACGTGGGTTAGTCGTCGGTGATTTGTGACGGATCACAGACAATTTTTGTTTTTTTTTATTTTTTTATTTTTTTATTGTTTTTAGTACATGTGTAAGGTTTTACGGATCATATTTTGTCTTATTTGGTTCATAGGTGTGTATGTTTATGTGGATATATGTATATGGAGGGAGGTGCAGGGGAAAATCTCAAAAAAATGGAAAATTGAGGAACACTTAATTCGGTAGCCTTTCATCTGGACGGTTTACAGTTATACATATAAGTTTTTTTTTGGTTTTTATGCACATGTGCATTATGCACATGTGTATGTTACAAATTACTTATATGCACACATTCATACCGTCTAGATGAAGAGCTACTAGGGTGTTCCTCAGTTTTCCGTTTTTAAGGTTTTTGACCCTATGTATATGTACTCGTATATATAGGTGACATATGTATCGTAGTCGTATAAGGGTATGTCTATGTGTACATATCTATATATGTATGTATGGTTGTATGTCTATATATGTATAAATATTTGTATGTCTGTATGTGTATGTATGTATGTATATATATATATATATATGTACATGTATGCAGTACATACTATATATACACATGATTGTATGTCTATGTGTGCATGTGTATATATGTATGTATGTCCTATGTATGTATGTGTGTGTATGTATGTATGTATGTATGTATGTATATATAGATATAGATATATGTAGAGGAAGGTTCAAACGAGAACACTAACTATTTAAAAAAACACGAGAACCACAAATTATGTACAAAATCATATGTGATTTTACATTAACGGCAAAAAAAATGGACGCGGGCGACTATGGCCGCGACTTAAATCATGGGAAAAGTCGAGTGAATCATATATGATTTTTTATGTGAATCGTGTATGATTTTGTACATTAATGGGCTTTCTCGAAATTTCTAAAGAGCAACTATTAAAAACTTCGATAAGATAACCAAATAGGCATAAAAATCCCTTCTACAACCCATCCTTGGAAATACCTCAAAATTTAAAACGTAACAAACTTCAACATTTACTAACTTAAGATATACATCATAACCAAATAAAGTCGGGTGTTACTTAAACCAAATACAAGTTTCTATTCCCAAAATATTTGCGGAAGACTTCACTAAGCAATTCACTTCTCGAGCACACTACTAGCACTCATCTTTTCACAGTGTCACTAGAATTATTCCCAACCTGAACCTGTTGCACATGCGTACAAATAAAAAGGTTCTACACGCCCTCACCCTTAACCGGGGTTGCTTAACCTTCCCAAGCCTAATGAGTTCAAGGTTTTCAAGTGACTGAATCAACAATTATGCCTATAAAACTTTAATTAGATTTTTCAACACGAAGGTTTTTATAGCAATATATCGTACGCGTAAAAACCTACTACCACTTATCCGGTAGTTATGAAAAATGGACGCACTCGTCCCACATGTGAAAAAAATCATTTCAAAAATTACTTGATCACTACTCGAGTTACTAATGAGACACGAAGGTATACTCAAAACTTTTAAAATGAATCGCCATGGTCCTGACATGTATTTACTTACGCCACTTACGCATAAAAGTTTTCCTACAATAACATAGTATACAACGAAGAGGTACATACGAAATTTTAAAAGAGAGAATTCATTAAATTAAATTCTGAAATTTCTCATTTAGCCACCTAATGACAAGGAAATAAAATCTTCGGACCAGGCTCACATACATTAATGTGTTTTTCTCAAGACCGTTGAAAACGATAGGTGCACATAATTTGATTGACACGTAAAATAATTTTAATCGACTTCAAACCTTAAATCGTACCAACGTTGCACATTAACACCCAAAATAGTGGCTACAATACTATGCATACCAATAAATCAATATAGTGTATTTGCGAGAAATGACATCAAAAGTACCAACAACCGAAAGTGCACAAAGCGAAACATTAGAGATGTACTATCATGATGCTCTTATATGCATTACTCACGCAACGTACAAATCAATTTGTACACTAAACAAGGTGTAACGAATTATGCTAGCGCCAATCTCAAAAGAGAAGGCCATGCAACATCAGTGTTCCGAAAACTATTCTTTTTGGTTGCAACACGATATAAAGTAATATTTCTCAACAAAATCGCTTGAGACAAAATTCTCATTAAAACCCATAGATTAACGCACACAATAATTCAAGTACGCACATCACAATGTATCACCCACGCGTCGCAAAACGTTGTAAAACAAAACTTCATAATAGTCAACAAATATTCCATGAAACTCAATGGCATCCGATCAGTCAAATGGTGCCAAAGTTTTCGTTTCCAACTATCAAATCGCATAAAGCAACGCTATGACCAAGACGTCATAATTCCAAAAATCTCCTTTTTGTTGCAATACAAGACAAACAACACTTTTTCGTCAAGACTCACAAAAATTAAAACTCCCAATAAATCTCAATACCAAAATATTGGAAGGTAACTCTCCGTCCAGACATTAACATACGTGGAGGAAATCCATTGTTAAAGTCCCTAGTCGCAGTTACTTATCTAAACCTTAAACAACATTAAAACATGGATATTACCGTATCCGAAAGTAGCGTTGGACAACAACAAAAATAAAGAAAGTCCCAACAAAGTTTGCAATCATATGCACTAAAATAATTTCATGCATGTTTAGAATCACGGTTTAAAATCTTGTGTGTAATAAACGTTTTTCCAAGATTTCGTAATGCAATCTGCACGACCATTTAAAACACAAGAAAAAGTTGATGCAATTTATTTTAAAAATAAATTCCGTGCATGAATTTAGTCGGCACTCAACCTCTCAAAACCACACTCCTCGAATTCCTCTGGTCACACTATCGTCACTCGGATGCTCAAACATCTTAAGGTAACACTTGAAAATTTCTTCTGTTCACCTTATAATATCTCCTCAAATAACGTTGAATCCATAAGCTTGTGGTTCTAATCCAACCAACAATTCCGACCCGAAACGGTTCACGTAATGCAATCATCATGCTTATTGTTACTCCAAGTGACGGATGTTAAAATCACCAATCTCTTTTAATGGTTGGCCGCTTAGAAACTTCTTTACTACCCCAATGGTTGTCAAATCAAAGTAGTCCAAGTATACACATGTAATTTGTAGGTTCACCATAACACTGGTCAGGTATAATTATTAACGTACCATACATGATCATCCTTGCTACCCTCGACGTGATTCCCGTTTCTAGTGACTCCATCAACCTAAAAATGTCCTATCTTAAAGTTCCTAATGGTGCAATTTCACTCTTATTCACTTAAAAGAACGCTAGCTTGAGTCTAGGTGGGAGGTCGGGGTATTCAATCCCATGATACTCAAGGAGCAGGGCGTCGTATCCCAGGTATCCATAAATCAACACCTAAATCTCTAAGACTTATGCTCTGATACCAACTTGTAACACCCTCGAAATTTGGAAAGAGCAACTACTAAAAACTTTCGATAAGATAACCAAATAAGGATAAAAATCCCTTCTACAACCCATCCTTGGAAATACCTAAAAATTTAAAACGTAACAAACTTCAACATTTACTAACTTATGGCATACATCATAACCAAATAAAGTCAGGTGTTACTTAACCCAAATACAAGTTGTTATTCTCAAAATATTTACGAAAGACTTCACTAAGCAATTCACTTCTCGAGCACACAACTAGTACTCATCTCTTCACAGTGTCACTAGAATTATTCCCAACCTAAACCTGTTGCACATGCGTACAAATAAAAAGGTTAGGCTAACGCCTAGTGAGTTCAAGAGTTTACGTCATGATTAAATAACTTGTTAGACAAAAAGGATGCAACTTAAATCATGATTTCCAAAAGGGGATTTGTACTAAATATATCAACAACCCATTGTCCATACGCACACAAATTTCGTGACGAAAGCTCCAATGAAAATCATTTTCAATAATGGACTAAATTCCAAAACTCACTCAAGATGTGGATAAATATCAAGTTTCCGAATAATATCAATGTGAATAAAGCTCCAATAATCGAAATATCCAAACAAGGATGAGATATAATATACTGCCCAAAAATCATTGAAAACAATCCTTATAAATAAAGTACGTCATTGAAAACAAGGATAACTGAAATACCCGAAACAATACCTTTCGGTGATGGGGGGAGACCTGATTTCATCGAATGTGGCGAATACAAAAGTTAAACCATAATTATGAATTATAAGCATGTTTCATGGATGGAAAAACTTATGACATCAACCTTATCCAGGTCTTTAGTCAATCTCGGACATCAACTCAAACCGAGTCTCTAGTCTAAGGAGACGTCAACCCAAACCGGATCTTTAGTCTATTGTGACATCAATCCAAACCGGATCTTTAGTCAAGTGAGGCATCAACCCAAACCGGATATCTAGCCAGTGTGAGACATCAACCCAAACCGGATCTTTAGTCTATTAAGGCATCAACCCAAACTGGATCTCTAGCCTAAAACCACCAAGTTCAGCCCAAACCGGATCTTAACCTTGGGATCTCACCATCTAAAACAAGCTTGTTTAATTTAGAAATTTATACTTGACTCCAAAAGAATAACCAACGCATTCAAATCATGTAATTCCAAAATAAGATGCAATACATGCTAACCATAACAAAAGCTCTACATCGAGCTATCAAAATCGGACAAATGTCCTCAAGACCCAACGGAGTCCAAAAAACCGAGCCATAAGCTCAAAAGATCAAATGACCTTTTGTTAAAAGTCAACATATGCAAATGAAGTGTATCTAACCCACATTATGCAATTACATGCTACGAGGAATGACTAACTCAAAACCCCTTCATTGCCACTTTCCCAATGAAGTCAAACCGTATGGATATAAAAAAAGAAGTTATGGATATAAAAAAAAAGTTACGTGATTGGTGGAGATGAAAAAATATGCTAAAAGCCCTAAAATACCCTTATGGATAAAAAAGAAGTTACGTGATTGGTGGATATGAGTTTGTACAGTTTGTACAAACCATTTGTTT
Organism: Saussurea involucrata; assembly: GCA_033807775.1. NCBI lineage: Eukaryota > Viridiplantae > Streptophyta > Magnoliopsida > Asterales > Asteraceae > Saussurea > Saussurea involucrata. The sequence goes on along the minus strand of CM066320.1, from coordinate 173,816,514 downwards.
TGTACAGTTTGTACAAACCATTTGGTTTGTACCCGATACCACCCCTATATATATATATACTCAATCACTTTATAACTTGATAATGTATGAAATTCACAATGGTTTATAAGACCCCAAAAGTCCCAAGAATGCATAATTGTCAAATGGTATTCACTTTTGAAACAAAACACTCAAAAGGGCATATTCTTTAATAAAATGCAACTAAGTGCATAACACATCCAAAGCTCTATCGCGAGCTACTAAAACCGTAAAACACCCTCAAAGACCCATTTAAGTATATACCATGCCCTTAAAGGCAAAATAAACGTCTGACTAATAACGCGAGCCAACACGGTTACATAAACCTAAAATACATATTTACCCAAAATCTTTGTCTCTAAAATCACAATTAGCCTTCGACCCAAAATCGAAAGGTTTACAATTCTCAAAATGTTTGTAAGGTCGTTGACCAAAATCCACAACTCACACGTTCACATTTTGAAAACATACCATATCATAAACTTTGCATAATCTCAACACACATTAAAAGTGTATTTTGACCAAACAATCTCTACTTATGCAATAACTAAACAAAACACTTTCATTCGTGATTTATTTATCAATTAACCAAAAACCCCAAATGTGGGTGTGTTTTCAAGATTTGTAAAGCTCAACACTTCAAATAATCAAAACCCACTAAATAACTCAACAATTGATAATTTTATGTAACACACATAAACACTTTAAAAATAAATATTTTGGCATGTACAACGTTTTCACAAATCAACTTGAACTCAACTTGCTAGATTTAGGCTAAATCCAGATTTTCCCCGATACGAGCTCCTTTGAAGAAACTTGAATCCTCAATTCAAATATTCCAAAAACCTAGATCCACAAGTTTCCAACCATCAATATCCATATTCAACCATCTGGAATCGTTCCTCAAACATTTTACATCAATATCTAGACTTATACAAAAACCCTAATTTCCACAGATGAAGAAAAGAGACGATTACCTTAACCACTACTTGGATCCACCAACCAAACACCTCTAGAGTTACCAAAACGAACCACAAACTCCAAATCCTCAAAATGGAGAAAAAGGATTGGATGAAACCTTAGAAAACTTTGATTGGGAAGATGAAATGAAAGGATTCTTGCTTTAGCTTCCCAAACCATGATAGATGAAGAAGGGGCACTTGAAAACTTGATTCTTGGGGTCTAAAAGGCTCAAAATCGACATTGGGGGTGAAGGGTTTCGGTTCTTGGGAGAGAAAAATGAAATGGGTGAAGTTGGAATGAGAAAAAGGCTGAAAATCGCGTTTTAAGGGTCCTGGTACCCCCGGGCGATAGTGACATGCGATTGTGACATGCGATTGTGACAGTGTTACAATCGTTGGCACAATCCCACAGGTTGTACCGAAAGTTTTTGGCGTCCGACGATTGTGACATGCGATTGTGACAGTGTCACAATCGCTGGCACTATAGCACAAAATGTACTGAAACTTGTTTTGGCCATAACTTATTCGTTTTTAGCTCTTTTGTGCTCCGAAAAGAACCGTTGGACTCGTATTTGAATTCTCTATCTAACAACACTATAAAATCTTAGATTTAATCCAAAATCCTATTTTTCATATTTATCTTAAAATGTCGATACCTTCCAAAGGTCGGGGTGTTGCATATACACATATGTATGTTTGTGTGTGCATGTCTATATATGTATGTATGTTTGTATGTCTATATATGTATGATTATTTGCATGTCTGTATACGTATGTATGTGTGTGTATATATGTATGTATAGAAATGTACATGTATTGCTTATATGTATACCTTCTGATCAACTAACTAATATTATTCTTCAATACTTCTTACCCTAGCTGATCATGCATATATATATGGTCCCCTTCTTTTGTTAACCGTCCATTTAGTATTAATCTTGTTAACTTTTTGGACCAATAGGAATTAAGATAAGTTACTGGTTTGGTAGGGGTAGTTTAGGAATTTCAGAATTTTAATTATTTAATGGTTATTTACTTTCCTAACTTCATGCACAAGATATTTTTGGTAGTTATTAATGATAATCTTAATCTTCTAAAACCCATTTTCATTTTTGGTAGTTATTAATGATAATCCTAATCATCTAAAACCCATTTTCAAACATTATCTTCATCTTCACGTTTCAGATATTCTTTTCACGTTTTTTTTGCATATATGCACGATTTAAAACTGTATACATGCACATCATAGAATTGCATATATGCACATATTAGTACTGCATATATACATATCTTAGAACTGCATATATGCACATATTAGTATTGCATATATGCATACCTTAGAACTGCATATATGCACATATCGAAATTGCATATATGCACGATTTAAAACTGCATATATGCACCAAAGGAAAGCAGACATGGCAAAGCATCATGATGTTCTAATTTCTTTACCATGTTAGTATTAAGCCATGAACACATGTTTTTTATTCGTTCACTAAAATCTCATAATCATTTTAACCATCACATACAAGGTAGCAACAAAGAAGCAATAAAATAGCAATGTCAATATTATAGCAATGTCAACCGGTTACGGGAATGTCAAATTAAAACATTTAATAATAGCCGAATTTTGTACAGGCAATGTCAATATTATCAATCTCCGATAATCAATCTCGAAAAATATGTAAAGTCACAATTAAACATATGTTCGATGGTTGGGGGTTCTCTTGCTCACGTGCATCACCATCTACTTCCCATTTGCTATCCTTGAATATGCTTCCTAAGTCCAGCTTGAACTTGTTGAAGTCTCTATCCCCCGAAAATTCAGCAATTGATGTCATTAGTTCTGCATCGGCTTCCCATCTTGAATAATTAATGTCCAATATCCTATCATCCAACTTTTTCATGATAACCTATCATTTAAAATTATCATTGCAATTAAATCAACATTTATCCAAAACATCAATCAAGCAAACAACATCTCTCTTTCCATTATATTCACACCATGTTAAGTTGCATAAACATAGAAATTCATATTAGTCTACTTTAGTTGTTTATGTGCACACATGCACATAAGCAAATTGTTGAATAATTAAGTACGATAGTTTATGTGCACATATGCACATAAACAAATATCGTTTATAGCATAAGAATAATCAAACTAACAAGGCAAAATAATCATATGCACAGTTTATGTGCACACATGCACATAAGAAAATTGTTAAATAATCCTCTCGCTAGGTTTTCGTTCTGCAGAAACCCCAAGAAGAATGAACCCTAATTTGTAGTCGATTTCTGAAATGCTCAACTTAACCCAAAATAAGAATGAACCCTAATTGTAGTCGATTTCTGAAAGATTCAAAATAACCCAAAATAAGCATGAACCCTAATTCTATCGGTATCACCGACGGATTTCTGACGGATATATTCGTCAGTAATTAGCGTTTGTTTTGTAGTGTATGAGTGTTTTATTTTGCAACTAAGTAAAAGATTACAACACCATGCTACCCTCATCTAAACTATTTATTTATCTTGTTCATTTGTCAATACTCCATATCCTCTGACATACCTTGTATTGTTGCCAAAACTAACTATTCCTCCAGGTCTTTCAACATAATCTATCAATAAGTGCTTGAAACCAGTCATGTTCTAGAGCATCCTGAGTAAAGGTACCACACATGACAGACCTGCAAAAACAATTATCTTGACTTAGGTACCGATATCAGTATGAGTCCTTTCTTGTTAGTCTTATGTAGTTTCTTTATATTTGTTGATGAACATTTACTCTTCATTCAAATTTTGGCTCTTTGTTTGAAAAATGTGTGTTTGTCGTCTTTAGGCAACCAATTCCACACAAATTTCACATCAACATATTTTAATTCCTCTTTCATGATACAGTGACGGTTTTGAATAATAAACGTCAATGTGCGTCATGTTACAGTGACGATTTTGAATACTAATTTTCACCGCATATCATGTCATGGTGACGTTAAGTTTATGAAAAATAAATATTGCCGTATGTAATGTTACAATGAAGGTTTTGAATAATACATATCATTGTACGTCATGCTACAATGACAATTTTCAATACTAAATGTGATTGTATATCATGTTAGTGACGATGCTTTAAAAAATATAAACTTGTCATAGGTTAAGCTACGGTGACCGTTTTGAATAATAAATGTCATTGTATGTCATGCTACAGGGACGGTTTTAGTCAATATATGTCATTGTATGGCACGACACGACAACGATTTTGTGAATTTTATACATTATAGGTCATATGTAGTAGAGGTGGGCAGACACCGGTCCAAAAAAGATCTGGTTTGATTAAAGTCTTCTCAACATCAGTCCAAGCCTCGAGTTGACGTGTTATTTTACATATCTTTTTCTAAAAAAAACCAAATTTTCAACTGCTTCTTTTACTTCGGAAGGGCATTAATGGTGGTCTAACAATGAGGTTTAATTTTGATTCTTTTAAAATGACAAACTCAACTACATGTAAAACCGCTGGGGCTATGGCCCCTTTGGCTCACATAGTGTCCCACCTCTAATTAAATGCGTACCGTAGGCATTAAACTGCTAAACCAACTAATTGATTAATTTGATCCAATATAACATATACAATTGAGATATAACAAATGTAAATGCAAAATGATAATTTTTTTGGAAGAGTTCATGTCTAAGAAAATGTTTTATAAAAATCTCTTATGTTTCATAAAATGACATAGACATATGTTTTAAAACTTGTTGTTAGTGCCCTAACTGACACCTTGTATCAAGTAGAGGGGCTTTTATGAAACTTAATATTTTGCACCTATACATTGTTTTTCCCTTGTAATTTGTAGGTGTGTCGTTCCATTTCCATTCCCAGTACTGTTTCACTTTCCTCTCAACTATCATCATCTTGTGTACGTGTTGATTTGTTCTTAATAGAGGGATGACCAATTGCTTATCACTGATATATTGAATGATTGTTCTGGAATCACACTTGTTATATGAGAAATAATTACAACTTGAAATCATGAAGTCATAAGATTAAATAGACTGTTTTATAAAATTAATTTATAATATATAATAATAATTATTTTCTATGTTCAGTTATAAAAAATATAGAGATAATTATACGATCGTTCTGTCTCCATAAAATCATTACATTGAACTAAATACCAATAGTCGTATTGATACTATGGAAAACATTAAACGACTAAAAGCCCAATTAATTAATTCTTTCGGAAACAGAGAAGGGTGAAAGATAATTAAGCTACAAAGTGGTATCATCTTAAGAGTAGTAAATATAATTTGTATACGTATAAACGTATGTATGTATGTATGTATGTATGTATGTATGTATGTATGCCAATGATAACCATGGTTAATTAACAAAACATATGCAGACAAAGTGGGTTGAAGCAGAAAAAAGGAACAGTAAGGAGTTGCGGAAAGAGTTGACATAAATGCAGGCATGGAACCAAACTCCTTAACGTACGTAATATATGTATGGTATGTGTGACAGAGGTACATATTGTTGTACGGATGTATCAGAAGATCAAATCCTCCATAACCCTTTCTGCATGCCTGTGTGTCAAGAAGACACATGAAGTCGTAGATGCCACAGTCTGCATGCAGTATCATCAGAAAGTAGGAGAATTATTACATGGGATGCCCCTTCAAACTTTATATATGTTCTCCCCTCTCTTTAAGAAACCTACCCAGTGTTTTTTTAAATATAATTTTAAAATTGTGATAATTAAATTTAGAACCCGAGAAAAGTCATTCGTATTCATATGTATCAACATGACAACACATGTGTTAAAAACAATTTTAATATATATATATATATATATATATATATATATGATATATATATATATATAGGGAAGGGTTCAATTGAGAAGTCTAAATATTTTGAGAAATAGAGAAGTAAAAAAACACGAAAGTGTTCATATATGAACGTTCATATAACAGTCATATATGAACGTTCATATAACAGTCATATATGAACGTTCATATATGAACAGTCATATATGAACGTTCATATATGAACGTTCATATATGAACAGTCATATATGAACATTCATATATGAACATTCATATATAAACACTCCAACGTTCATATATAAACGTTCATATAACAGTCATATATGAACGTTCATATATAAACAGTCATATATGAACATTCATATATGAACACTCCCGTGTTTTTTTTCTTCTCCATTTCTCAAAATATTTAGACTTCTTAAATGAACCTAACACTATATATATATATACTATATTCAGCGATGGTTTCCTTGTGGGGCACCTTTAAATTAGCTTAAATGCCCGTAATGTTGTCCGATATATTTTAGCCTATATCCGGCGTTTCAAGGGGTTTTTTTTTAAAAAAATTGTTGATTTTAAGGGATTTTAAAGTTTTTTTTGTCGATTTCGAGAATTTTTTTGGGTTTTTAGTCGATTTCAAGAGTTAATTTTGATTTTTTGATTGACTTCGAAAAACTTTTTTAATTGATGGGGTCCCCGACAAAAAATTACTTGAAGGACATCAAGTTAGAAAGTTAAAAACCAAGTTTATAACCTAAAGTTCCCATTTTTTTCTCCAGTTTAATGGGTCCCCCCTAACCCCCTTACTATATTATATAACATTCGGGAAATTAATTGAAATAGCCATTTTACGTTGGTGATTTAACCTCTTAACCACATCTTTTCGACTTTACCAAAATAGTACCACGTCTGCAATTTTTAGGTTCACAATTGCAGTCCTAGCTAAATGACAAAAAAAAAATCAATATTGACCCTTGTCCACTAACACTTACCATCACAATTATGGACCCAAGCCCCTAGACTTTCAAAATTTACACTTTCTACTCAAATCCGTAATTGCGAACCTACATTTTTGCACCCGTACACATGTTGCATCAGGGTGAAACCCTAACATAATATTTTTTCTTGGGAATGAGGTTTTTTATAGAAAAAACCAGACCCTCTACATCCCCGCAATTACGAAGACATCAACCCCCAACTACCCCTCTATTGTCTTTGTATATAAACATAAACACTTGCGGGGACCAAAATTCTCACCCTAAAAAAACGCACGTGACTCTCTCAGCAAACAAAACACACGCGACTCTCTCCCCGCAAATCGATTTTCCACGTCAGTATATTCACAACCCTTTCTCAATGGCTCATGAAGTAAGTTTTTTGTAACCCCTTGTCAACATACAGCTGTTTTAGTTAGATAATGTAGATGATTTTGCATGTTTTGCTGTTATATTTTTTTACTTGTAGAAGATGTAACAAAAAAATTGAATTTGTTTCCCGCAAATTACGGACCTGTTCTTGGTCAAACCCGGAAAACTTTTTTGATTTTTTTTATCTTGTAAAATACATATATTTTATTTTTAAAAGAACACAGATATTAAAACTCGCCGCACAGCCGCCATTGCGCGCCATGGCACCAAGACTTGTGTGTCACGCCACGTTAAGCCCATGGCATGCCATGGTCTAATGCACAGTTATCGTAATGATATATTTGATTTTTCTTTCCGTTTTTAATGTCTTATTTGCATGTTTTTGATATATAACATAATTTAACTTGCTTATTACTATTGACTTATTGAGTAATACTACAAAACATACGTTTTTATATATATAATATTATATATGAATTAGAAATTTGACGCCATAAGTCACGCCTTGAAAACGCCATGGCTTCTAAGGCTTGAGGATTGGCCTCGCTGTCACGCCACGCCTCACGCCATTTAGATCTTGATTACACTATCCGAAAATAACGCTTAACCACAACGGGAGACACCTGTATCCGTTGAGAGTGACGGGAACACATAAGTATGTCATTTGTACAACATTAATTGCAGGACACTTCACGACATAAAGTCCAAATGTCCTTACGACTCCTTAACAAGTTTCACCTTAAGAGTCAGTTAACCTTAGTGTCTATTTTTGCGAATACCAACTCAAGGCCCGACACACTTAAGGACTACCTCCAAGGCATTACCTCAAACGACATCCTAGTGCCTATCTTTAAGGTAGCATATCAAGACTCAACCGTCGTAGTTCCTACTTGAAAAACTTAAGGTCATGAAAATGTCCCGGGGTCCAACCCCCGCAATACACATTTGACCATCAACACAAGACTCACTCACATGCCTATGGATCCAATGCATCACAGTCTAAATGACACGATTACAAAAGAATGTCCAACACTCTCAAAACATGTAATTTACAAATAAATATGCTCCAAATGCATATAACACCAAAAGCCCAACATAGAGTGAAATAAACCAGACAAATGTACCCAAGAGTTTTTTCTAAGTCAAAACTGAGTCAAACGCTTAAAAACTCAGTTGGCCATTAAATAAAGGTCATTCACACAATAAAACTCATTTAATCGGCGTTTTTGCAAGAACATAACAATAAAACTCATTTAATCGGCGTTTATGCAATAAAACTCATTTAACCGATGTTTAAAGCAATAAAACTCATTAAAAACACAAAATTGGTGGGGATAAATCATTTTTCAATTAAAACAATACCATATATATTTCCAAAATGTCCAATAACACAACAATATGCAATTTCTTAAACAAATACATTAAAAATGCATTTATCACCCAATAATCTCCATTTTAAGATAAATCATACAAAGAACCCACACTTATGATTCATTTGTCAAAATACTCTAATATAACGAATACAAACATTTTTAAGAATTATTAAACAAATATACAAATATTACCAAATAACTCACATATTCGATAAATATAAAAAAAATACATTAACACTTCAAAATAGACATTTTTGGCATGTACATAGTTTTAAAAAGTAGTTTGAACTCACATTGCTAGATTTAGGATAAATCTAGATTTACCCCAAATCTTGAGCTTGCTATGGTGAAGACCTTAGATCTATTAACACACCTCTTGAAACTTTCTACGAGTCATAACCAACGCCTAGAGATGTACCAAAAGTAACCCTAGACTCAGATTCATAAGATACCTTAATCAAATCCTCTAATCATCCAAAGTACCCATAATTGGTCAAAACTTCAAAACATGGATGATAACTCGTAATAAATGTTATAGGATGTTAATAATGAAAGATTTTAGCAATAATGAAGATTGATGACTGTATGTTATGAAAGAACCCAGAAAAAAGTAATTATTGGAGTAACACGCCCAATAGAGGCTTTCTTAGCGAAAAAAGTATATTCATGGATGAATTAGGGGAAAGAGTCTTCACCTTACTTTCAAGTGTCAATCATTTTTATTGAACTTTCTTTCAGGCTAGCTCTAGGGAACTCGGTTTGTACACCTTCCAAAACTGACGCGGATACTAATTCTATACATTCTTTATCAAGAAAAGATATATAATAAGGAATCTCTATAGGTTAGGATGAACTAACTTGTTTCACAGAAAACCCAAAACTAGGTCAACAATGGTGAAGATGAAGATGAAGATGTTCTTGAAGCTCCAACCATAACACTTGTACTCTAAAAATCAAGGTTCATAATGATTCAATAATGTAGAAAGAAAGTATTAGGTACGATTGTTTGAGAGATGAAGTAAGGAGGTAGAGAGATAGAGATGTAGAAAACTAAGTTCTGAAAATTAAACATAACTTTATATGCAGAAAATTAAAAAGGTGCAAAAATTTAATCTAATCGCTACAAAATAAATGACTTTTACCCACAAAATTTACCCAGAAAATAACAATGGTTCAGTTGAATCCGATGTTTTTCGAGAAAATACTCATGGATCACCCAAACAATCATCGGGTAATTTGACACTGATTTGCATTACCCACAAAAGATTTACCCACCAATTTTGTGACGAATCACCCTTTAGCGACAAATTTTCCAGCGAAAAGTTCGTACGCAAAAGTCTTTCGTGTAGTTAGGGGTGTATGCGGGTTGAGTTGGGTTGTTTTTGACATCTTTACAAATCAACCCAATTACGACGGTTTGAAAATTCTCAACCCAACCCAACCTATTCAAAAGTATAACTCAACTAGGGTTAGAGCGGTTTGGGTTGGATTGGCGGTTTTGAAATACACATAAAATTGACGGACAAAATACTAAAAATATACCCAACAAAGTTATTACTTATTACAATAATCCAATATATATTAAAATCCTTAAGTCTTAGAATTGAACTTCAAAAGTATGAATAATAGCATCCGATTTAAATCATCAATCAAGTACAATCGTGTTGGACCTCTCCAACTCCAACTAGTTGTTGAACATATTCTTTGTTCGACCTTTGTTAGTTCTCTCTTCAATTTAATTATCTCGTCGCAAAACAACAGATAGATATATCTAGCAACAATCGCTCTACTAAGGACACAAAATTTAGGTTGTAACTCTTTAACAAATTCTTTAAATCCTTCATTCTCTATATTAATAATGATTGTTTCATTGTACTCATGCAGTTGTGCTTATTGAGACGTATCGGTTAACCTAGTTGAATTAATTCGGTACATGACATAGTTGGATTAATTTCGGTATTTGGACTGTAAATTGGACTAATATATGTATATATTTTTGGATTGTAATTTAGACTAATGTATATATATATATATATATATATTTGGGTTGTGAATGATAATGGTTGTAAATAATATATATTAGTGGGGGGTTGGCGGTTTGGACTGGGTTGAGTTATGCTAGCCCAATTTCAACCCTCCTAATTAGCGGTTTGATGGGTTGACGGTTTAGCGGGTTGACGGGTTTGGTTAAATTGGGTTGTTAGCGGATTGGGTTGGGCGGGTTTCGCGAGTTGACGGTTTTTTGTACACCCCTACGTGTAGTAGTGAATTAAAATAGAGTAAGGAGAGTAGAGATGCATAAAAGTAGAGAGTAATGAATTGAAGTAAACGATATGAAAGTGCAAAAAAATTAAAGTTTGATATAAAATAGAATAATAAAAAAGATTCAAAGAAGAAAACTAAAGAATGATTCATTAAGATAATAATATTCACACAAGACGAAAAATTAATCAAATATACTAAAGAGATAGGGAAAAAGATACTCAATAAACAAAATGTAATCGATCTTCAATGGCATAAGCTTCAAGTTTAGGAGTCTTCTTCCCCAAGCTATGAAGGAATCGACTGGAGGGAACCCTAAAAAGAGAGTTGTCATGCTCTCCAATCTAAAACGGATTAATGTTTGACAAAAACCTAAAAGGGAATAAATAGCCATGTCCAAAAGTATTAAAAAGCCCAAGGAAATTTCGGCCCTTTCACGCTTGTGAAGAAATCCTTCACTGGCGCGAAACAAAACAGAAAGTTATGGAGAGTGTTCTTCGCGTCGATAAAGGATTTCTTCACGTTCGTGAAAGCAAACAAAATGCAAATCTTGAGTCATGGAGGTTTTTTTCGCGCCCATAAAGCAATCCTTCGCGCCCGCGAAGTGTGGCACAATCTCCAATCTTCAAATTCTCGACTTTTAGCTTCAACTCTTCATCAACTCGAGTATTTATCTTCGCTTTTTTCACTTCCTCCCTGGTGTCACTCTTCAATCCTTCTGAATCAACCACCATGTCTCCTTCAACTTCTCGTGTAATCTACGCAAAACCATACCCAAAGAATAAAAAACTATCCCCAAACCATTCCGACCGTGATTACAGAGAGAAATGGAAAAGAATAATAAAAATGCATGAAAAAGACTAAACTAATTAAGGACTAAAATGCATAAAAGGCGCAATAAATATACACAAAGTTAGGTTCATAAAATGCACCTAACAAAATGCACCCTACAATTAACTTAAAATCCGTGGCATGATGGGTATGCAACCCAGGGTCGCATAGCCATACTTTGCCGATGGACAAGTTGCGTACATCAATTTCAAGATTCGTACCGAATATCCCCATGATGAATGCGATCCCCGAATGTGATAGAGGCAACAGTTAAGTTGCATTGCATGCTTCTCAAAACTTGTAACATAGCATCAAACTTGGACGTGAATATCATTGGGCCGCAATATGGGCATGTCTGGGCCACATATACCATAAGAAAAAGCCAAAGTTTGCATTTTTTTTTTGAAAAGCAGGCATTGCATTACCACCAAAACAGAACAATACAAAAGTGTTATACAAGCCACAAGGGGCCCAAACAGACAATCAGAAACAACAGAAGTTTGCCAGAAGTAAACCTAAGCAACAATCACCGAACCTAAGAAAACGATCACCGAACACCACTACCGATTATCAAACAAACGCAAACATCACAAACACTTCGATCAACTCTGAACTACCTGCAGGAAGACAACTGCTAAACGATTTGTAGCTTTGGTTCTGCCTCGATCGGGATTTACAGCGCACCTGCGGGATGTCCTGCTGCGACTTCAACTATGTTGGAATTCGAAGAAGAGATCGTCCAATTTCCTTTTGTCTTCTTTAAACACCACCCGGTTACGGTGGTTCCAAATTAGATACATAAAACTCCAATCCATTTCGTCCCAAAAAGTCGGGTGCACGTTAATCTTGATGATGTCGTTAAGCGATTCTATTCTATCCTTATCTACCTTCCAACACCAAAATACTCCTTCCCATACCTTAATTACGTCTTCACATTGTACCAACGCATGGTGACCGACTCTACCACTTTCCCGCATCTCGGACATAGAAGAGATGGAATGTCCATCCCCATCCTATCAAGAACCACTTTACACGAGAGTCTACCGTGTCTAGCCCTCCACAATAAAATATTTACTTTCTTTGGTACCAACTTTGACCATTTGGTTTCGATAAGTTTCTCACCTAACACGGACCTACTCTCTTCGATGATGAACTTAAACTCTTGAACCGAAAAGTCCCCTTCATCTTCGAGTAACATTTGTTATTATCCCGAGTATTAACCTTTGGGATCCACTCTTGCAAGAGACCGTTTAGGATTTCCAACTCTACCAAGTCCCTCCCCCTCGGTTCCCTCCTCCACGACCATTTCCAAACCCACTTGTCGCGTACCCACTCCCCTCTTTGTGCAACTAAAGCTTCTTTATTTGTTTCTAAAAGCAACAACCATTTAAACCTTACCCCCAACACCTCACTCCCTATCCATCTATCCGACCAAATTTTTGTATCCTTTTAAGCCATAATTTGCATTTAAGGCTAAATATAATTAAAATGAGAAAGAAATTAAGGGCAAGTGTTAGTGCTTAATTTATCAAGTTGTACCATGTAGAGGGGCCTAATATGTAAATGATAAGTTACATACTATATAATGTAACTTTCCTCTAGATTTTCATTAGGTCATTCATTCCTTACACACACTAGTACACACTCTTGCACTTTCTCTCTACATTCTCTAATTGTGTACTTGGTGGTTTGCTATCATTGATCAATATATGGATGACCATCTGATTGTTTTAATTGCTTGATTACTTTTTCTGGGATCACAATTGGTATCAGAGCACAGTACATCACTTGGATTAGATTAGATTTTTGAGGTTTTGCAAAATTTGAGTGTTCTTCATTTTTTTCATCCATTTCTTATCGATTTTAGCCATTTGAGTGCTTCAAATGGATTAAAATTGATCTAGGAGTGTTTGCTAGTAATCCCTGAGTGTTTTTATTCCGCAATTTCACCAGGATAAGACTCAATTTGTGCAAAACAACCATTTTCGGACTTTTTATAAAAACTCACTGTTTTGGATTAAAATTCACTGCTCTGTTGTTTTTTGGACGAAACTCGAAGAATTAAAGTTGTCTAGAAACTCATGGCGAACATGCGTACCATATTTCAGCCCAATTGGATCAGTTTTAAGGATTAGACTTAAGATCGATTGCATCTTCATAACTATCGCAACCTTAAGTGTTCTTGGCTGTTCTTCATAATCGCAACAGCTGAAAGTGAACAGTATTACATAGCAACCCTTTGTTGCGACAAGTCTACATTATCGCAAGTTTCTTAAGTGAACAGTAACTTATCGCAATTATCCTTTGCGATAATCTGATTTTATCGCAACTCACTACATTTGAACAGTACTTTATCGCAACTCTCTTTTGCGATAAAATCTATTTTGGAGTTCATCGCAACTTCTTTGTTGCGACAAAACTTTAATTTGCGACAAAATTGCTTGCGACAAACCTTGTGCTTGCGATAATCTTGGGTTGAGACAAATTTGTTCTTGCGATAAGAAAAGTTCTTGTGTTGAGATAAACTTGGTGTTGCAACAATACTTTGTGTTGCGAGAAGATTTGGGTTGAGACAAAAACAGTGCGAACCAATTTTTACTAATCAGATCAATACTTAACGATCATAAACAAGTAATCTAAATATGACAGCAAGAGAAATTTTGACTATTGGGTCAAAGGACAAACCACCGGTCCTATTTCCAAAGGATTTCAAAATATGGAAAGATAGATTTCTTGACTATGTGGAACGACAAGAAAATGGTGCTCGCATTCATGATTCCTTAATGAACGGGGTACAGCCATATGTTTATCAAACAAATCCAGATGGGACATTTACAAAAATTGATCCCAAAGATTACTCAGGTGATGAACTAATAAGACACAAAGCAGATAAAGCGGCTAGGTCACTGGTTATGCAAGCATTAACTAATGACTTATACCAAAAGGTTGATAGTTTGAGTGAAACTGGGAAAGGGATGTTCGATGAATTGATCAAGTTGTATCAGGGTTCAGAGGTGGAAACTCAAATGAGAATCTCAAACGTCATTAACAAATACGATAAAACTTTAAACAGAAAGAGGGTGAGACTTTAGACAATGCATATGACCGTTTCACCACCATTCTGAATGGACTCAACAGATACAAGATAAAGAAATCCATCATCGAGAATAATGTGAAATTCTTGAGCGTGCTTCAACCTGAATGGAAAAGTATGCTCATAGAATGAAACAACATTCTAGGTTGGATTCTCTACAACTGCGGGAGATGTTTGAAACTCTAAAACAGGATGAGGATGATGCTGAGATTAAGCGGGAAAAGTTGATGAAAAAGGAGAAGAAGGGTAAAAAGGAGAAGAAGACAGAAGTGCCCGAGAAGAAAGAAGAGGATGAGATTGAGAGTGAACCGATAGCATTGATTTCCAGTAAGTCAAGAAAGTATGCTGACAAAGGTAAGAGTATTGAGGCAGAGGATTATGGGATAGACATTGATGATTTAAATAAGGCAGAAAGCTTGAAGCAGGCAATGATACTTCTAACTAAGGCCTTCCAGAAGAGATTTGTGAAAATTCCTGGATCAAACAATCAACGTTACTCATCCGGTCCTAAAAACTTTGAGCACGAGAATTGGATTGAGTCAAAGAAACAATTCGATGATCATAAGGAAGATGGTAAGAGGTTGGTGGTCAAGAAGTTTGTTGAGAGAAAGGATGAAGAGCAAAAATGCTATAATTATGGGAAGTCTGGCCATTTTGCCAAAGAGTGCTGGAAACCGAAGGTAAGGGATTCCGACTACTACAAGCAGAAGATGTTGTTGGCAAAGTAAAAGGAGTTAGGAATTGCACTGCTGGTGGAAGAAGAGTACTGGTTGGACCAAACTGATGATGAAGGAGAAGAGGAGACGGCTGCTTTGGCAAAGATGTGCTTGATGAGCAAGGAAGGTGAGGATTCAGAGGCTGATGCGGCGCGTGAGACAAACGAGGTAGATCTTTGCACTATTAATCACTTTGCTAATTAGTTTAAAGTCTTCCAACTAAAACAAGATGACTTAAATGAGAAACTCAAAAATGAGCATAAGACAATAGAATCTCAAGACAGCTAATCACTGAACATAACAAGTTAAGTGATGAGTTGAAAAAGGAACGAGTTGATATCGAGCAATCTCGAACTTACTTTCGGAACAGAATGAATGAAATGACTGAAAAGGTAAGAATTTCTGAAAATAGGAAGAATGAGCTTGAACAACTACTGCAATCTTATAAAGATATTGACAACGAATTGACTGAAAAGGCAAGTAATCTGGAAGCAAAGCTATACAAACTTGGTCAATCTGAACAAACCATTTTCCTAAACACACTAAAGAATTTCAGATATTACAATTCGAAATGGGGTTTGGGATATGACAATCCTCATTACTTGGAAAATGCTTTGAAAAAGGCACTATGTCTTTACAAGTTTCAATGGCTTGATCTTCCGTCCTTGGAACCTAAATACAAAATCAACCGGCTTAATGAGGAAGAACATGGGGTCGAGGAAGAGATTAAGAGAAAGACGATTGTGACAATGCAACTTCCTTTTTGTTATGATTCTGATAATAGGAAGGCACTGGTTTGGAATTGGAAACAAACCTTGTCTAATGACTATTTCCAAAGATATGTTGTTGAAAAACCAAAGGATACTGAAGCAAAACCCGTTTTTAAAGGAAAAATATATCATCCTCATTTGGTACTAGAACAGAAGCTTGTCGATCTTGAGTTAAATATCAAGAGCAAAATTGAAGAAGTCAGAAATGACGATCAACTTGCTTTTGATATAGAAAAGGAAGTTATGTTCACGGTCATTTCAAATGGTTTAAAAGAGATGAAAGCTAAACATAAAGAAATGTCTGAAGAAAAACTTTTAAAAGAAAACATTCTTCAGAGTCAGATGTTTCTTCGTGTAAAGCATTTATGGGAAATGCTGTTTTTAGGAGTTTGACAGTTGATGACCAAGATGATTCTGAATCTTGGGATTTGGAAAGTCAATATGTTGAAGCTTCTCCTAAAATGCATTTTTATACAGAAGAAGAAAAATCTTTCAAAAAAGAACAAAATAAATTCCTCTATCCAAAGTCCTATGGTATCTTCCATACATCTCTATCATGTGATGGTCAGTCTGACTGTAATCTTGAGAATATTGAGATCTCTTGTGATGGGAAGGGTAAGAAAGCACAACAAAAAGATGTTCAATTTGACTTTGAAGCTAAACTTCCGGATCATTCTGACTTTTTGATCAAAGAAGAGGAACCCAAGAAGAATTTCTTCAAAGGGGAATCTTCTAAATCTGTTGAGAACAAGAAAAAGAAAAAGAATAAACGTAAGTCTAAATCTTACCGAGCTCAAAATTCCTACGCTTACAATTCTTATTTTGATGGCATTTCAGATCGTTATATAAGTAACAACTCGCGCCTAGAGTGGAGAATAAAGGAGTCCACACAGGATGTGGCCTAGAGAAAATCATCTCAGGTCGTTTTTAATTCCAAGAAAAACACTTTTGTTTCTACTATTAGTAATCATGCTGTTTGCAACAAACAAAAACTTGTTATTCCTTACAAGATTTTTTAATGCAACAACTGATTAAATTAGCACATGATAAAATCTGTTGTTCTTCATGTGGTGTAGATGATTTTATCTGCAAGTCTGATTATTCTTCATGGTTTGGTTATAATTTCTATGTTCTAATCGTTTTTACACAAATGGATATTATAACAACAACTCCTCAAAGAAACAAGCTAACCCAAAACCAGTTAATTCTCATAACCCGAAAGGACCCATTTGGAAATGGGTACCTAAAATTGTTTAAATTCCATTTTGCAGCCCAGTCATGTGTGGTATTTGGATTCCGGTTGCTCAAAATACATGACTGATAGAAAAGAGCTGCTGAGCAACTTTGTGGAAAAGTATGGAGGGAGAGTTAAATTTGGGAATGATCAGTACTATCCAATTATGGGTTATGGAGATAAAGTGAGAGACAACGTCTGAATCACCAAAGTTAATTATGTTGAAGGCTTAGGACACAATTTATTTAGTATAGGTCAATTTTGTGATAAAGATCTAGAAGTCCACTTCAAGAAGACCCGGTGTGCAGTTCTAACCGAAGAAGGAAATGAACTTCTAGTTGGTTCGAGGAAGTCAAATCTTTTCACTATTGACCTATCAAAGCTTAAGCCAAAGAATGACGTGTGTCTGATGTATAAAGCATCGTTAGAGAAAAGTTGGTTATGGCATAGACGACTATCTCACCTCAACTTTCGTCACATTCAAAAACTGATGTTGGGTGATTTAGTTATAGGTCTATCGGTTCTGCAGTTTGAGAAAGACAATTTCTGCACTGCTTGTGAGAAGGGGAAGATGAAGCGAGCTCCTCACCCACCAAAACCTGAGCCTAGCACACAGAAAGCATTGGAAATCCTTCATATGGATCTATGTGGTCCGATGAAGACTCAGAGCATAAGTGCCAAATGATACGTGTTAGTCGTCGTCGATGATTATTCGAGATATACATGGGTCAAGTTTCTACGATCAAAAGATGAAACACCTGACTTGATCATCTCATTAATCAAACAGCTTCAAGTGAATCGTCAACAAACAGTTCAGACCGTCAGATCAGATAACGGGACAAAGTTCAAAAACAAGACTCTTGATGATTTCTTTAAGTCATTAGGAATATCTCATCAATATTCTGCGGCTAGAACACCTCAGCAGAACGGAGTCGTTGAAAGATGAAACCGCACACTAGTTGAAGCCGCCAGAACGATGTTGTCTTATGCTGATCTACCTCTATTTCTGTGGGCTGAAGCTGTATCGACGACATGCTATACACAAAACCATTCATTTATCCATCGACGGTTTAGTAAAACTCCATATGAATTGATTAACAATAGAAAACCTGTAATACACTACTTTTGTGTCTTTGGGTGCAGGTGTATCGTGCTGAACGATAAGGACAACTTGAACAAATTCAGTCCTAAGTGATTTGAGGGTGTTTTTATCGGATACTCGCTCACATCAAAAGCGTACATAGTCTATCTCAAGTCTTCTAGAACTGTGATGGAAAGCATAAATGTCAAGTTCGATGAATCTGAAGAGATGGCTTCTGTGCAAAACAATACAGAACCCGCAATATCCGGAGTACTAGTGTAACGACCCGGCATCCCATAACATACATAATATACATCATTTAACATGTCATACATAACGTCGTTACTTTCATAACAAAATACATAATAATTCACATTCAGTCCCAATGTCTCGAAACTATACAATACAAAAACGTAAACATATCCTAGTCTTCGTCAGCTATCAACCGCCTCCTATGCTTTATTCTTCCCTTTGCTATCAAAAGATCCTTGACCTGGAATACATATTTTTACAAGGAAAATGAGGGTTAGACCAAAAGGTCTAGTGAGATAATCCCTATCAGTTTAGAAATCCTTTTTCTTTTATAAAACACACGTATACCACAAAGATTAAATACCAAGCAAGACTCGTGCATCGTGTTCCTCTCCTCATTCCCATGGCCAAATTAGTTGGTAGCAAGCCAACTAATTAATTAACTTCACTGTACAACAATTACAGCCAACAACACTGTACGAATATTACAGCCAACACACCGGTCCTAAGCCCGGCCAGTCGTATTCTTATATAGTATAATTCTTAGGTAAATACAATATCTTAAAATATTATATTTCAACATAAACACACATAATCACACCATTTATCACATTCTCAAACCACACATATATGCATTCCAGTTGAAAACGTTTTAAGGTAAAACTCACCTCGATCGCTTATCCAAAAACACTTCCAAGCCTTTCTCCAAAAGATTCAGTCTTTCAATCCAAATCCACAGAATCTGAAACAAATTAAATACAAATATCCCCTTACCAATTGAACACATTAAACCTACCATCAGGCTTATGAACTCTAGATAAATCTACCTAACTCTCGCCATCAAAACGACCTAACAACTATAGTTCCCGGACAGCCCAAAACAACCCGGACAGTAAAGTAATCCGGACAACCTGAACTTTCCGTACAACACATTTAATCCGGATAACAGACATTCCGGACAACAAAGCAATCCGGATACCATCCTGTTGGTCCCGAAGGCCTATACAAGTTGTAGAAGGGGGGGGGTGAATACAAACACACAGATTTTACTTTTCTAAATTGTTTATTGATAAATCATTAACAATTTACAGCTTGTTGCGGAAACAAGATTAAGGATAAACCTAAATCTAAACAAGTTGGAACACTAAGGTTTCTTGCACTAAGAGAGATAAGGAAATTACTAATAATAACCTATCTTGAGATAAGAGATTGAACTTGTCCAGAGTTAGCAAGTTGCTTCAAATGAAGTGGGTTCATCTCTTTATATACTACATGCATTTAATGAAAGTCAGTATATACTTTACACGTGTCATCAGCTGGTTGGTTGCATGTCATTGACCTTGGTTGACAACCTTAGTAGCCGTATGGATGAACAGTGTAGTATCAGAGTGGTTGTACGATTTCAGACAGTCGGATGTTCTTTTCTGACATTTCGTACGGAGTAGTGCAAGGGAGGTTAAGACAAAAGTACTTTGTACGGAGGACTTCATGATCAGCTTTCGTTGATTCAGCGATTATCATTTACTATTCAGCAAATGATAAAGTTCAGCGATAGCTGAAGTCTTGTACTTGATACTTCACGTTGAGTGGACAAATCTGAGTCTTCGCTGATCCGCATCAGTTCATTAGGAGACTTGTCGCTGGTTCTTGAGCTTGATCTTCGACTTCAGCGTAGAACCTTTGTTGACGTGAAACTTGTCTTCAGGGATCATAAGTAAACAACTAACTTATCAGCGATCATCATAATGACTGAACAGACTCAGAGCATTTATGGTGAACAGTTTCGCTGAATGTTTAACTTAAAGAGCGAGAGTTCCTATCAGCGGTACTGGAAGATCTTAGTACTTATCAGCGATAGTGAAACTCTGATACATATTGTTTACTTACAATTTTCACTAAGTATATAAGAGAGGGTCATTATCAAATCACTGAGGGTTTGGATCAACAATCTCCCCCTATTTGATTATGACATAGCAACGAAGAAAATTGCTATTAAATGAAAACATAAGGATAAAAAGAACTCATAAAATATTTGTCCCTTTTACTGTTTTCTGGGATCTTTTCAGTATTGATGGAGTAAAGTACATTCGCTGAAATCTTTCTTTAAAACTTTGAATCAGGATACAAAGAGAAATGAAAAGATTACAAGTACAAGCGAAATAAATTACAAGTACAAAAGGGTAACTGATAAAATAGATGAAAGAGGCGATCCTATCAGCTTACAAAGGTTCTTCCTTAAAGAGAAGTTCATCAAGGGTCATTGATGTGGTGGGAATCATCCAGTCAGGAACGGTTACACCTTGTTTTCTTTTGATCAGCGCTTCTTCAAAAATCAAGGGTTTCAGATGTCGTACCTGAGGGTCATTTCTGAAGTCACACCAGTAGATGAGATCTCTGAGCTGTTCGATTGGAGTGATTGGAAGCTCAGCGATCCGTTGAAAACGCTTTCCACCATCGTAGTCATGAAAAAATATCCCGTAGGGTTCGCTTATGACTTTGCCAGGGATGAAAGTCTCACCAGGAGGAAGAGATGTGTCAAGCATGGAAAGATCAGGATCAGGACCAAGGACTTCAGCACGTGAAAAACCAATACCTGTTTCATTTCGAATGACAGGGCCATCAATTGAAGATATAGATTTCTTCTTCTTCTTCGCTGAGGCCTTTCTTTTCTGACTTTCGAGAGGAGGAGGAGGAGGAATATCCACACAGGAGTAGACTAAGTCGATTTGTTTGTTGATCATCTTTTCAACATGTTCCTTGTATTTCGACTTGGACTTCTGGATGGCTAACCTGATCTCCAACCATTCAGAGAGACCGTACTTCGTTATGGCTTCAGCATAGAATTTTTCGGACTTCTTATCTTCTCTGAATATCTCGATTTCAGCGATTGAAACAAGGGTTGTTCTTCCAGAGATGAATACCTTGTTGATTTTGGCAGGAGAGTCTATGTAGTTGACCTTTTCTTTGCACCAGGCTAAAGTTGACTGAGACACAGTTCTCTTTTCTCCAGTTATCTTCTTGGCGTTTTCCCAGAGCTGACGTTGAACATCAATGGGAACTCTTTTCAGCTTTGGGTCTTTTATTGAACGTTTAGAAAGCTGGATGGCGTATTCTCTGTCTTTTTCTTCAGCTTCCTTTCTTTCAGCGAGTAGGCGTTCAGCTCTGAGGTGTTCCTGTGTAACGTCCCAAAATTTCAAGCAAATTTAAAATTTTAAGATAGACATTTCATTCATAACAAACCATTAAATGATCCCAACGATTCGTTTGCAAACTCATAATTAAAATCTTTATAATAAAAAAACCAGCGGAATAAACGTTTAATTATTAAAATCATAAAAACAACCAGCTCTTCTCGCGCGCCAGTGTGTACTCGTCACGCCTTGGAGCCGCTCGGACCTGAAACCACAGTTTATTGGGAAAGGGTAAGCACGAAGCTTAGTGAATTCAAACACCATAAATAATACAGTTATTCCACACTACCCCTACAACAGATAGTGACACATAAACGATCATACAGGTCTACGAACAAATCATAAACATGTACATCCACAACCACCCACCTAAAAGGCACAAGTCGGTCCCACCGACCACATGATAACATCTTCGGCCCCGCCGAATCCCCGGTCCCACCGAGTCTCTATGCTACCCGCGTATAAAATTTGCGGCCCCGCCGGATCCTCGGTCCCACCGAGTCTCTACGCCACCCGCGTATAAAATCTCCGGCCCCGCCGGATCCTCGGTCCCACCGAGTCTCTACGCCACCCGCGTATAAAATCTCCGGCCCCGCCGGATCCTCGGTCCCACCGAGTTAACATGACGACAAAGTATCAACTAGACACCCCACTATCTAGTTCCACAACACAATCACATAAAGCTACCACACACGTACTACAACAATGATAAAACAACCGTTATTACATATAGTGAGAGAACTCACCTCGAATGCGCGCCTAGATTAACAACACAATTCAAGCTTCACAAATGCGGTCACTTCCCAGCACCTAAACGCATGTTAAAACGTGTCAATACGAGACCCGGATCCTACGACACGACACACGCTTAAACCGTCACTAAAACTATTTTCTGCTCTCGCCAAACAGGTCTGTTCGGGACCTGTTTCGACCTCTTTAAACCCATAAAAACCTTAATTAAATTACATGACCAGAAAGTACTCTGAGTTAGGGTTCCAAGGACATATTATACACCTACTAACGATTTTTCCACATTTAATTACGGATTTTATAAGATCAGCCCGCAGAACAGCGAAAAACAGCACTTATCAGCATAAAACGACGATTTGGCCTAAGCTACGTTCCGAACTGGATTTTGCACAAAACACAGAAACGTTTATAGACTGAAAAAGGGAACTTTTGGCACCGAAATCACCCTAACCCGAGTTACGAGGAAAAGGTTACAGCTTACGCAAAACAGTGACCGAACTGCAGTTTCTTTTACATAAAATGACGATTCACTGAACTTACGACCACTTTTCCACCTAGCTAGAGGCCGATCCAGTTTTCCGCTAAAACACGGAAAACATGCCCGACCCCGAGCCTGAACCGTGGGCGCCAGTTTCGGCTCAAACGGAGTTACGACGGAAAAGTTATGATCACACGAAAACTGGACAGCACACTTAGAATTTTCATAAAATCACGATTTATAAAAACGGTTCAAGGCTTAAACGATTCGGGTTTTACGCTACGAGTGACACCCACTGCCACCGCACTCCACCCCCAGCCACCGCAGCGGCGGCGTGCGGCGGTGGTGGTCTCGCCGGAAAACGAAAAGGAAAAAGGAAAAGAAACGAGACGAACGAGAGAACGACTTACCTCAAGACGACGCCTCACCACCACGACCGATATTCTCTCCCTCGATTCCTCCGACGGACAGCAGCAGCGGCGACCTCCGCTAACAGCAACCGCGACGACAGGTGGGGGAGGGGTTTCCGGCCAACTCCTCTCTCTCTACCTCTCGGTTTCTATCTCTCTCTCTCTCTCTACCTCTTCTTCTCGGCTCTTCTCTATCTCTCTCTCGTTTCTTTTCTCACAGCCGCACCCCAAGACACGAATAGGGTTATGGAATTGTTTTGGGTTTGCTTGGCTATCAAGGAAGGAAGAAAACGAGAATGGGATCCGGCCATGGGCCGAGACCCATGCAATAATTTCCAAAAATTGCACTCTAGCCCCTCAACTACACCTATCTCACAATCTACACTAAAAAGACATGAATTCTAACATCTTGGTCCCTTTTGACACCAAACCACTAACCAAAACGATTAAAGGCAACAATTTAAAATGGTTTAAAGATTTATTACGCATTTGGTCAAACTTGCTAACCCCGTTAGTAAAGATTCGCTAAAAGAACGATATCAAAGCAATTAATTAAATTATATATAAACATACCGGGACACGGGCTTTACAACTCTCCCCCACTTGGATTAGACTTCGCCCTCGAAGTCTCTGCCTACGAATAGCTCCGGATAGTTCTCCCTTACCTCAACCTCAGGTTCCTAAGTCCACTTGAAACCCCTACTAAACTTCTCGAATACTATTCTTACTAACGTACTCTTTCTACGACACTGGGATTATGATCGGCAGAACACCCCGACAATTGAAATCATTCCTAGCCAAGCGACTACGGTTGTCCCCCAACCTTAGATATTCCATACATCCTGAGTCAAATCTCAAGCTCTAACCACTCTAAAGTTGCTCACCAGTATACTCCACAGGATACTCGATTACGATCCCTCCTATCATTAATTGACGATTAACTTCTACGAATTCTAATAGACTCCAAAGATTTTCAATAACTTATATCAACAAAACATCGACCCCCTGCCGAACATCGGTCCAACCGATTACAATAACAAACATCGGCCACCCGCCGAACATCGGTCCAACCGATTACAATAACAAACATCGGCCACCCGCCGAACATCGGTCCAACCGATTACAATAACAAACATCGGCCACCCGCCGATCATCGGTCCAACCGATTACAATAACAAACATCGGCCACCCGCCGAACATCGGTCCAACCGATTACAATAACTCACATCAGCGTGGTATTATCCTAGACACTAACACAAATAGATATCCCCCACAAACAAATCAACTAACACACACGTAGGTCATTCCACCATAACCATCCATCACAAGTGATCATTTCAGGGTTACTACTACCGTCACCATGATTATCTTAAAATCGGCTACAACTCTCCGATTATACTAAAGGTGTTTGGCCTCAAGCCCAAAAGTCGACACCTAAATATACCACCTACCTCAAAATGGTTGATGCGCATTTATTCTCTTAATAACAAGGGCATCAATCCCTTAACCGATACTATTCGGCCTACAGTACTAACGCGCGTGGAATATCTACCTTCCACCGTCGACGTATCATCCACACTTGCTCTATGAAGCCAAGTCACACCGTATCGAGGATACACCTTGACGTCTACCTCCCAGGTAACGCCTCACGACTATATCCTCCTAGTACTTACTGGAAAGTCTAGGTTAAAACACATGAATACCGGGGTCCCACCCCGAGATACCCAACCGACCATTACCAACGACTGACTAACGTGTCTAAGGATCCAAAGCAAACAGTCTACCAACAACATGCCTATTCCGGATTGACTCACTCACCCAAACATGTAAACACTCAACGTGCAAAGAATGCCAAACGGTGCGACAAAGACAACTCATCAACTAGACTCCACATCGAGCCATTAAAACCGGGCAATTGGCCCATGACTAACTCCAAGTCAAAACCGAGCAAAATGCTCCACGCTTGCTAGACCCATAGGTCGGAAAATGCGTTTAAACAAAGTCTAAGCAAGCAATACTCTGAAATCAAAGTTAGTCCCAGACTCAACACGGGTTAAACAAAAGAGTTTTCCAAAAGGACTCACACCCTAAAAAAATCTCGAAATGACACATGACACTTAAAAGCACATTTCCCCAAATGGTTTACAAAATCATTTACGAAATATTTGCAACATCAGGATTTTCATCTCAAAAGATCGTATGTAATAAAACTACTATTACCTGATCGATAGTTACGCAAAACTGGACACGCTCGTCCCACATAGGAAATTCATGTTGAAAATCGTTCCATTGCAGTTCAGTTTACTCACACACAAGCAAGCGTAATAAATAATTTCTTTAAAATGAACCGCCTCGATTCCAGTATGGATTGACTCATGACATGCACTTAAAGTAACCGCTTGACCTTAAACAGGGTGCGACAAGGTGTGCACCTAATTCAAAATAAGTTTCACGACATTTGATTAAAGAAAATTCTTCTTTTTAATCATAAAAAATGACGTGGCACAGGGTTCGCCACGAATTTTCGCGCGTCAGCTAATCACACAAAACGATGACACGGTTTACAAATATATTTTTGTTAAAACACAACTGTCTCGTGTAAGTTTCAAACTTGAAGACAGAAACCAGTCCGCTTCTATTAATTGGAAATATCGACTAAAACCTCATAAAATCTCAAACTGGGGGCAGGCATGCAAGCTTGTAACACTTCCTCAAGTTCCGTACTTGGGACATATAACGTCAAAACATTATTGTTTATAAAAATGTATTTATCGAAATTGCTCAAAATACTCGTTTCCTCCAAAGCAAAAGTTTTAACTTCCAAAAAGAAATGATCGGTAATTCTAAATTAACCGAATGTCAAAAATCTACGCATTTATATTTCCAAAATATAACACATTGTAATCGTATGCATGATGTTCACAACATTAAAACACTCCTTGGATCAAATGGTCTTTCATTTCGACAAAAAGGAACTAAAACATTTTCATGCACGACTCGTTTATCAAAATGTCGAGAACAAAGGTTACCCCAGTATGCATACCCCTAAGTCGATAAATCGCATTTTCATGGAAATGTCAATAAAACCTTTAGCTGACTAAAAAGCGCACTAAACAACTCCTTATGAAATGTTACCAAAATTCCTCCATGCATCACTTATGTCACGCATGAATCAATCCACACACTGAACTATTTGCAATAAAACACTTGGTAATACAAACTCTCGAACGAAAAGTCAAGCGACACTGGAATTTCAAACTCATTTTAAACAAATCACCAAAATAGCCTTTATACAGACATCGTGGAATGTAACTTTTCGTCTCAACTCTAACACATGTGGAGGAGTTCCAATGTTAGAGTCTCAATCCGTAGTCACTTACCCAACATCTTAACCACCACCAAAACACGGATAACATCGTACCCGAAAGAGTTGGAAAAATAACGAAAATGAGACAAATTCTAACAAAGTTTGCACTCCCGTGATAAAACGATTTCATACACTTTCAAAACCACATTTCAAAATCTTGTGCGTGTGTTGAGCAGTTCCCAAAATTCCAAAACACCGTCCATACAAAGATTTGAAACACAAGAATTTGTTAATGCAATCTTATTTTCAAAATAACTTCGTGCATGACTCATTCGGCATTCAACGTCTCGACCCCTACCACTCCGAAACTCTCCGGTCTACTATTGTCATCCAGACATTTAAACCTCTTAAGGCAAGTTGGGAAATCACATCAAATCATCTTACGGGTTTTCCTCAAATCAAAGTCGGCTCTATGAGCCTATGACTCTAGCACAATCTTCCATCTTGGCCCGAAACAAACATCATCCTCATCATCACTCCAAGTGACTAATACTAGAATCGTCCTTTTATTCCAACGACTACTAATTTATAACCTTCGACACTACCCCAACGATCATCCCATCAAAGCAAAACAAGTACACACCTGTACTAGTAGGTTTACTATAGTTGTTCCTCCTTGTGATGGCTATTCTGGGTAGACAATACAACGCGTTATTAGCACATAATAACTCATACTACAACACTCACGCTCAACTCCTTGGATTCCTCGTGACTTCCCCGACTCGAGCATTGATCTTGTGCTTCCGGTAGTAGGAGCTCTACTGCTACCATCCACACCTATCATCACCCGTTCCGAGTTCCATCCCAAGGGGTCCAAGTCGTTTCTCACCGAAACCATACACATATGCCCGCACCGGCATATGTACACACTCTTCCTAGCTCCCTAGGAATTCCATCCAAACCACTACCCTTGCTACTGCCAAATCCCTAATAGCAAGCAGCAGACATGCAATACAGTGTAACAAGCACCAAACAATTTAGCATACATACTCCTATGTTCTAGAAAGCAATCTAGCACACATACTCATACATAAACACCCTTCCCAGCTCTCTAGGAACTTCCTCTTATCCCACTACCCTTGCTACTACCGAATCCCTACTAATTATAACGGGTGACCTCGCGAATATCCGATTATATGCAGTGCGAAATAAATAGGCAGTCGAATACAAGACTCTATCCTAGAACGGTTGGACTCAAACAAGAGCTGCGCAATAGAACTAAATCGAATATTCTAAGGCTATAAATCTCTTACTGCATACAACCTAGAGGGCATCCACTTAGTAACCTATCATAATTAGCATAAATTCCTAATAGCAAGTAGTTCAACATACAGCATAGTGTCCACAACAGGCAATCTAGCATGCATACTCTATGATCTAGAAAGCAATAAAACACTAAGTACTGTACCTTTCCCCTTTGGCTCCGGCTGACTGTACACACTGCGCCTCCGATCACCGTTTCTCAAACGGATCTTTCCTTCGTTTTATTTCCCAAAAACTTTAAAGAAAATTTTTATAGCCGCAAACTTGAGATCAAACACACCGAAATGCGTTTGATTCACTCAAGTCGTGCTCTGATACCAAGTTGTAACGTCCCAAAATTTCAAGCAAATTTAAATTTTTAAGATAGACATTTCATTCATAACAAACCATTAAATGATCCCAACGATTCGTTTGCAAACTCATAATTAAAATCTTTATAATAAAAAAACCAGCGGAATAAACGTTTAATTATTAAAATCATAAAAACAACCAGCTCTTCTCGCGCGCCAGTGTGTACTCGTCACGCCTTGGAGCCGCTCGGACCTGAAACCACAGTTTATTGGGAAAGGGTAAGCACGAAGCTTAGTGAATTCAAACACCATAAATAATACAGTTATTCCACACTACCCCTACAACAGATAGTGACACATAAACGATCATACAGGTCTACGAACAAATCATAAACATGTACATCCACAACCACCCACCTAAAAGGCACAAGTCGGTCCCACCGACCACATGATAACATCTTCGGCCCCGCCGAATCCCCGGTCCCACCGAGTCTCTATGCTACCCGCGTATAAAATCTCCGGCCCCGCCGGATCCTCGGTCCCACCGAGTCTCTACGCCACCCGCGTATAAAATCTCCGGCCCCGCCGGATCCTCGGTCCCACCGAGTCTCTACGCCACCCGCGTATAAAATCTCCGGCCCCGCCGGATCCTCGGTCCCACCGAGTTAACATGACGACAAAGTATCAACTAGACACCCCACTATCTAGTTCCACAACACAATCACATAAAGCTACCACACACGTACTACAGCAATGATAAAACAACCGTTATTAGATATAGTGAGAGAACTCACCTCGAATGCGCACCTAGCTTAACAACACAATTCAAGCTTCACAAATGCGGTCACTTCCCAGCACCTAAACGCATGTTAAAACGTGTCAATACGAGACCCGGATCCTACGACACGACACACGCTTAAACCGTCACTAAAACTATTTTCTGCTCTCGCCAAACAGGTCTGTTTGGGACCTGTTTCGACCTCTTTAAACCCATAAAAACCTTAATTAAATTACATGACCAGAAAGTACTCTGAGTTAGGGTTTCAAGGACATATTATACACATACTAACGATTTTTCCACATTTAATTACGGATTTTATAAGATCAGCCCGCAGAACAGCGAAAAACAGCACTTATCAGCATAAAACGACGATTTGGCCTAAGCTACGTTCCGAACTGGATTTTACACAAAACACAGAAACGTTTATAGACTGAAAAAGGGAACTTTTGGCACCGAAATCACCCCAACCCGAGTTACGAGGAAAAAGTTACAGCTTACGCAAAACAGTGACCGAACTGCAGTTTCTTTTACATAAAATGACGATTCACTGAACTTACGACCACTTTTCCACCTAGCTAGAGGCCGAACCAGTTTTCCGCTAAAACACGGAAAACATGCCCGACCCCGAGCCTGAACCGTGGGCGCCAGTTTCGGCTCAAACATAGTTACGATGGAAAAGTTATGATCACACGAAAACTGGACAGCACACTTAGAATTTTCATAAAATCATGATTTATAAAAACGGTTCAAGGCTTAAACGATTCGGGTTTTACGCTACGAGTGACACCCACTGCCACCGCACTCCACCCCCAGCCACCGCAGCGGCGGCGTGCGGCGGTGGTGGTCTCGCCGGAAAACGAAAAGGAAAAAGGAAAAGAAACGAGACGAACGAGAGAACGACTTACCTCAAGACGACGCCTCACCACCACGACCGATCTTCTCTCCCTCGATTCCTCCGACGGACAGCAGCAGCGGCGACCTCCGCTAACAGCAACCGCGGCGACAGGTGGGGGAGGGGTTTCCGGCCAACTCCTCTCTCTCTACCTCTCGGTTTCTATCTCTCTCTCTCTACCTCTTCTTCTCGGCTCTTCTCTATCTCTCTCTCGTTTCTTTTCTCACAGCCGCACCCCAAGACACGAATAGGGTTATGGAATTGTTTTGGATTTGCTTGGCTATCAAGGAAGGAAGAAAACGAGAATGGGATCCGGCCATGGGCCGAGACCCATGCAATAATTTCCAAAAATTGCACTCTAGCCCCTCAACTACACCTATCTCACAATCTACACTAAAAATACATGAATTCTAACATCTTGGTCCCTTTTGACACCAAACCACTAACCAAAACGATTAAAGGCAACAATTTAAAATGGTTTAAAGATTTATTACGCATTTGGTCAAACTTGCTAACCCCGTTAGTAAAGATTCGCTAAAAGAACGATATCAAAGCAATTAATTAAATTATATATAAACATACCGGGACACGGGCTTTACATCCTGGTATTCAGCTTTGGAAATTCTGAACTTTGGAGGAACTGAAGGAAGTTGATCACGCCTTAGAATGATTCGCTGATCCTCGAATCGCTTTATTATCTCCTCTCTTCTTTTCTGATCCTTTTCACTTAGCTTTTGAGGAGCTAAGGAAGGTCTGCCTCTGTGCGAGAGTAGCTGTTCTTCTGGTTCATCAGTCTCAGAGATTAAATCTAAGACTGGGATTATTTCTTCAGCAGCAGCTGGTATTTTTGGTGAAGTCGCAGTTGTGGAGCCTTCAGCGATATCCTCAAACAGGGGAGAGGACTAGCTGAAACACAACGATCTTACGAGTAAGAACTTGGGTAGAATCAGATAGAGAGAATTGGTTCAAGTGTATAGGCTTGGGTAGTAGAACTGATAGGTATGATAGAGGAGGGATGGAGTGAGAGATGTTTAGCATACCTGACAAACCGGCTTTTCAAGCAAGATCATCAGATTGTCATCTTCAGCGACGCTTTTGCCTTTGCCTTTCTCAGCTCCAGAGGCCGAGGGCTTTGTCTTTGTCCGCTCCCCTGAAGGTTTATTTATCGAGATTCCCTTAAGAGCTTTGATCTTTTGAGCAGGTTTGACGATAAAGAAGTCATTGTCATCTTCGTCATCATCATCATCATTCTTTGGAGAAGAAGATGGTTCATCATCAGGGATGTCGACGGCTTCATCATCTTCTGCTTCGGATTCAGTTTTCTCAGCTTCTTCTTCGAGTTGCTCCCCCTCAGATACAGAGGCGAGCTTCTCGGTTTCCTCAGGGTTTTCATCTCCCTGAGGTCCAGCGGTGGTTTCTTCAGTATCCTTCTTCTCTCCCCTGATAGATTCATCATGGGAAAGGTCTTCAGCGCTCTTGGCGAGGTCTTCAGCGCTCTTCTCCCCCTCTTTTTCATGATGACTGGGGGAGGAATGGCTAGATTCAGCAGCATTGGTAGGTTCTCTGTCTTCTTGGCCAGAGAGACCTACACACACTTCAATCTTTGCTAATCTGTCTTCAAGGCCAGAAATAGCAGGATTGATCTTCCCGAGCTCAATGCGATCTGCCGCTGTAAAAAGTTCAGATTCAGGGACAAGGGCAGGAGCAGGAGTATTCCCCTTGTGCAGCAGTTGTTCGATCATAGTCTTCATCGAACCAACGTCAGTCTTTACAGAGCTTAAGTCAGTCGTCAGAGTGTTGACATTTGTCTTCACAGCAGACATATCTCCCTCTAGTGTTCCAACCGATGTCTTCAGCGTTGTAAATTCGCTGGACATGGACGAAACTGAGTTTTTGAGAGAGGTGTAGTCTGTGTAGATATCAGCGAGCACCTTGGCGAAGTCGCTGAGAGTTTTATCAAGTTGCTTCATGTCATCTGTGGAAGCCTTCTTCTCCACCACCGTTGTCAGTTTGTTCAGATTCTCTCCAGCGTTTGTTACAGCTGTAGAGTTATTGGAGAGAGTAGTGGTGAGACCTGTCAGCTTTGTCTCCACGGACTTCAGAGAGGCGTTGATATCTCCCAAATTAGGACCTGTAACATATAAAAACTTGTGAGCAGAGGAAAGCTCAGAAGTTTGGGGTTTAGTCACAGTGTTTATGGGTTGTTGTTTACCTGCAGGAGGATTGGTGAATTCATCGAAATCACGGGTTCCTGAGTAAAGTTCCATGTCATCTTCAAAAGTGCCCATGGATTTTTCTGCAGGTCCTGTCTTCATCATTCCTGGAGAATCAGCTTTATGTTCCGAGGAAATGATGGCAGCTCTAGTTAGATCTGGAGTAGAGACCAAATGAGTGGAGGGAGGAGCGAAGGATAAGAGTGGGGGTTGGGTTATGAGTTCAGCGTTGGATTCGCTGACAATCACTTCATCAGTCTTTTGAGAGACTGAAGGAGGTTGGGTCGGTTCCAAGTTTGTAACCTCAGCGTTTAGAGACGCTGAAGTTTGGATAAAAGGGATGTCTTGTTTAGGTGTGGCAGAGCGTACCACTGAACGTTCCTTCAGCTCTGCAGAAAGAGCTGAGGAGTCTTCAGCATGAGATTGCTGGGGTTGCTCCTTTGTTTTCTTGATCCTTTTAGAATCAAGTGGGGTAGATGAATCTTTCCTTTTCTTAGAAGGAGAGGATTTTGTAGCCAGGGTATCAACGATGGGTATTGTCGCTGAAGGAGCCACAGAAGTAGAAGAAGAAGGGTTGAGAAGAGTTAAGAGGGTAGAAAGACGTACCTCATTTTCAACAGGTTTGAAGTCGAGTACCTTAGGGCCAATCTGAGAGAGTTTTAGATCGCCCTCTTGCGGGTAGCTGTCCTTCAGGCCATATTGAAAGATAGCGCTGATGAATCGTGGGTAGGGAACCCAAGCAGGCCTATCAACGGCAGAGTCTACTCTTTGCAGCAAGTCATCATAGATGAGAGATGCCCAGTCAATGTGTAGACCTTTCAGCAGAGCGTATCCCATAGCTTGTTGAGGTTGAGCGGCTTGATCAGAAGAGCCGGTCTTGGCAGTCATGCAGCTGATAAGGTGAGCGAAGATGAAGTTCATCTCGCTGGGCATTTTCGATTTCTTCAGCAGTGTTAGCTTCTTCTCAGGCTTCTTGTCTCTGCCCATTTCCCATACATAGCCCATTGCATCAAAAAATGCAATAAGAGCTTCTTTGTCAGCAATCTTCTTATGGTCAGGGAAAGGAACAAAAGGTTTTTCCTTTGTAGCGATGGGAAAGTTCAGAGCTTTGCGAATGATGGCAGGTGTGATCTTTATCGTGCCATATTCAGTATCGCAGAGGATACAATCAACTGTTTTGGAGGGATCTTTGGCGGATGGTAGCTGAGAGTGTCTGGCAGAGTACCAGAACTAAGATAGTAGCAGCTGACTTGCAGGGGGTGAAATGGTCAGGGCTGTTGAAATGCAGCAATTCTTCAGGAAATTCACAGCATTTGTCAGATGTGTGACTTGCTTTCGAGGAGGAAACTCGAGAAGCGCAGAAAGGTTGTTTATCTTAGTCCAGTCTAGTTGATCAAGATTGAACTTAACCTGAGGAGCCTTGAGGATTTCCACTTCCTCAGAGTCAGCGAAGATGTTCTCAGCGGTAGTAGGAATGTTAGACGAGGCCATTTCTCTGTATTAGCAGTTCAACCAAAGATGTTAACAAATAAGAATAATCTTAATGTGGAAAGAATTTCCAATAAGATGTTTCGAATTTTATCCATTTCATTCAGACACAAATGTCTTAATGAAGATTAGGGTTTTTCATGTTTTTGAAACGAAATGTAAAACCCATTTTCTTGTTTTCCAGTTTTCTATGAAGAAATAGATTCTGGAAACGAATGAAGAACAAGTTTAAGATTTTGCATTTAAACTTGAAGAACAACCATGAAATGGTTGTGTTCATAAAACCACGAAAGAAAATGATTTCATTTTACGAAGTTCTTTTGTTTTATCTTGTTAAAACAATGAGAAGATCGGAAACAAGTTATACGCATTTGGTAATAAATAAGAACATATTAACCTTGATGTTTGATGAAGAAGATGATGAACAGTTCTTGAAGATTTTGAAATCACAAATGCAACAGTGAATTCTTTCTTGCGGAGGAAGATTGATCGCGTAAAAGAAAAATATAAACAAAGGATTTGTTTATATAGAGATTTTAGAAAGAGAAAATCTTGAGCGGGAAAAGATTTTCATCATGACACGGACACGTGTTTGCATTTGATTGGAAGTTTGAACGAGACGTGCAAAACGTGTGTCAGGAAGAGAAAACGTGATAGGGTTTTATCCGTTGCAATGACGTCACAACTGTCCTTTCATATTCTTGGTTGCCTCTGAGGTTTTGAAAAACTCAGAGATACTTTTGAAAACATGAATCACTGAATGAAAATATTCAGTGAAGGTTTTAAGAAATTTCAAAATATCGCTGATAAGGAAGAGATATTCAGCGATGCATTTTGTTTTGAAATCTTGCATTTTCATGCGATTGTCAGAGAGAGTAAACATACCTTGATATCAGTGAATCAAGTTTATTCAGAGAGAAGATAGAATGGGTTATACAAGTTCATTTTATCCTTTCGCTGATCAATGTGAACCGCTGGAGATTTTATCCTTCAAAGTTCAACATTCCAAGCTCGCTGATGAGAAAGTTGAATCTTGTCTCATCAAGAGGTTTGGTAAATAGATCAGCTAACTGATAATCAGTTGGAATAAAATGAAGTTCTATATTACCATTCATCACATGATCTCTGATAAAATGATATATGATTTCTATATGTTTGGTCTTTGAATGTAGTACTGGATTGTTTGCTATAGCGATGGCACTTGTGCTGTCGCAATAGATTGGAATTTTGGAGAGCTGAAGATCATAGTCTAGTAGCTGATTTCTCATCCACAAGACTTGAGAACAACAGCTTCCAGCAGCTACATATTCAGCTTCAGCTGTGGAAGTGGACACTGAATTTTGCTTTTTACTTGTCCAACTTACCAGCTTTCCACCCAGGAGCTGACATCCTCCTGTGGTGCTTTTCCTATCCATTTTGCAACCTGCAAAATCACTATCTGAATAGGTGGTTAGATCGAATCCTGAATCTTTGGGATACCAAAGACCTAGATTCGTTGTACCCTTATGATATCGAAAGATTCGCTTTACAGCTTTCATATGAGATATCTTAGGTTCAGCTTGATATCGTGCACACAAGCATGTTGCAAACATAATATCGGGTCGGCTAGCTGTTAGATACAATAGTGAGCCGATCATCCCACGGTACAGCGTGACATTGACAGGAACACCCTTAGTGTCCTTATCAAGTGTCAGCGGTGGTGCCATAGGGGTTTTCATAGCTGAACTTTCAGTTAAGTCGAATTTCTTCAACATATCTTTAACATATTTTCCCTGATTTATGAAAGTTCCTTTCTCAGTTTGCTTAATCTGAAGACCAAGGAAATATGTTAGTTCACCCATCATGCTCATTTTATACTCATCTTTCATTCTATCAGCGAAACGAGTACAAAGCTCAGGGTTAGTAGAACCAAATATAATGCCATCAACATATATTTGAACTAAAATGATACGACCTTTCACTTTTCTAAAAAATAGAGTTTTGTCAATCTTACCTCGCTCAAAATTTTCAATATGGAGATAAGTAGAAAGAGTGTCATACCATGCACGAGGAGCTTGCTTCAAACCATAAAGTGCCTTATCCAGTTTATAAACATAACCTGGACGCTTAGAATCTGAGAATCCTGGAGGTTGTTCCACATACACTTCTTCATTCAGCTTTCCATTTAGAAACGCTGACTTAACATCCATCTGATGTACTTTGAAGTTTTTGTGTACATCATATGCTAAGAATAGACGAATAGATTCAAGTCTTGCTACTGGAGCTAATGTTTCGTCATAATCTATACCTTCCTCTTGTCTGTATCCCTGAGCAACAAGTCGAGCTTTGTTGCGAGTTACAGTACCATGTTCGTCCAACTTATTTCGATAGACCCATTTAGTGCCTATTACTGTTTTATCAGTTGGTCTCCGAACAAGTTTCCAAACTTTGTTTCTTTCGAATTCAGTCAGCTCTTCTTGCATGGCGCTGACCCAGTTTGGATCTTTGAGGGCATCATCTACTTTCTTTGGTTCAGTTAGTGAAATAAAATTTACAAATAAACAAATATTACCTGCACTTTGTCGAGTCTGAATCCCAGCGTTTGGATCACCAAGAATTTGATCAATTGGATGATTTATAGTCCATCGCTGAGCCGGAGCGTGAGACGCTGACTCAACTTGAACTGGAGGAGCTGAAGATGAAGCTTCAGCGACGTCAGGAGTATCAGCCAAGAGAGGAATGGATGCAGTTGTCATTATATTCACTGATTGCTGAGAAGTAGATGGAATGTCTGAGACATTTGGTTCAGCGTTAGGTATAGTGTTTATTGGAACAGCTGAGACCCATGATGTTTCAGCTTCACTATTCTGCATATTTGGAATGATAGAACTATCATCTTCTACTGGATGAGCATGAGAAGTGGGAATATCTTCTGAATCACCAAGATGAGAAAACATCCATTGATTCAGTTCTTCAGTATCAGCGGACGGTTTAGAGTTCGCTGAACGGGATTCGTCAAACGTGACGTGAATAGTTTCTTCTACAGTTTGTTTTTTACGATTGAAGACTCTGAAGGCTTTGGAAACTGAGGAGTATCCAAGAAAGATTCCATCATCAGCCTTAGGATCAAACTTTCCAAGAGCATCTCTGCTGTTCAGTATAAAACACTGACATCCAAAGATGTGAAGAAAGCTGATTGAAGGCTTTCTCCCATGAAAGAGTTCATAGGCTGTCTTTTTGAATCTTTTGACTATCAGCGACCTATTTTGCGTAAAACAAGCAGTGTTGATAGCTTCTGCCCAAAACTGAGTAGGAAGGTGAGAATCGCTGAGCATTGAACGTGCAGCTTCAATTATTGTTCTATTTCTTCTTTCAGCGACTCCATTTTGTTGCGGTGTTCTCACTGAAGAAAAGTTATGAGAAATACCCTTACTCTCAAGGAAGGAATCAAGAGAACTGTTTTTGAATTCAGTCCCATGATCACTCCTTATTGAGCGAACGGTCAGATTGTTCAGGGTTTCCATCTTCCGAACAAAATTGATGAGTTCTTCAGGGGTGTCACTCTTAGAACGGAGAAACGTTACCCAAGTGAAGCGAGAGAATTCATCAACTATGACCAGCGTATATTTCTTTCCAGCGATGGATTGTTTGTTAACAGGGCCAAACAAAT
Source organism: Saussurea involucrata (assembly GCA_033807775.1). Lineage (NCBI taxonomy): Eukaryota > Viridiplantae > Streptophyta > Magnoliopsida > Asterales > Asteraceae > Saussurea > Saussurea involucrata. The sequence goes on along the minus strand of CM066320.1, from coordinate 173,778,962 downwards.
CCATATGGAGTAGTTGTAGATGAGATGACACTGAAGAAACTTGCTTTGACTTAAAGCTTGCTTTGGTCTGCTTCCCTTTTTCACACGCTGAACATAACGACTCTTTGGCGTATGAATGCTGAGGTAGACCAGTGACTAACTCTTTTGAAGAAAGAGTGTTCAGTGTCTTGAAATTTAGATGAGATAACCTCTTATGCCATAGCCAGTTGACATCAGATGAGGCCTTTGAGAAGAAACAGGAGTTCTCAGTGGTTGTTGAGTCCATGTTTATTACATAAACATTTTCCAAACGATAACCGCTGAGAGCTATCTTCTCCTTTTTGTCAGAGACAAAGCAGGATTCCTTAGTAAAGATTACTTTGTTATCCATATCGCAAAGCTGACTGATGCTTAGAAGATTATGCTTCAGCCCTTCAACATATGCGACTCTTCTGAAGGAGGTTGTACCATTTGAAAGTACACCATACCCTCGGGTATGTCCTTTTCCATTTCCACCGAAAGTCACAGAGGGACCCTTCTCTTCTTTGTATTCAGCGAGCAGGCTTTTCTTTCCAATCATGTGTCTAGAGCATCTGCTATCAAGATACCAGATACCCTTCTTAACCTGCAATACAAAGGAAGATTAGTTTTTCTTGGGTACCCACTTAACCATGTATATACGTTTGTCAGTGGAAGTAGTTGGAATGGAAGGTTCAGCAGTCTTCGCAGCATTTGAAGATTCAGTTTTGTCTTTCTTCACTTTGGTTAATTTCTTAACCTAAGTGGTAGAATTCACCTTGACCTGATTTGCACCAGGGTTAGTCTTCTTTGCCTTGGGGGAAATCTTCACCTTAGCTATCTTTTCAGCTTTGGTGGCTGTGGGGCACTTACTAGCAATATGATCGGTAAGTCCACAGTGATAACATTTCCTATAACTAAAAGTAGTTCTAGGACCATTTGAATGCTGAGCTTTTAATTTCAAATTAGAAGTGCTAGCACCAAGTAAACTATTGGCTTTAGAAATGGGACGAACATTCAGTTCTTCAGATTTCTTACCAAGGACATCCAATCTGAGTCTAGGAGTAAATCGCTGAATAAATCCAGATATCTGCTTCCTTGATCCAGAGGGATGAGCCACTGAAGCTTTAGAAGCATTCAGTTTTGGTACTAAGGTACCCTTCTGAGGATTCTGGTAAATAACAATTCTTTTACCTTTGTCTTTAAAGACAGAGGTAGGTTTTGAATAAATCATTTTCTCCTTGCCTTTTGAGGAGGTAGGAGTTTCCTCAGGGATTGGTGTAACGGACGAGGAGCACTGAGAAGATGAAGTATCAGCGACTGAGGATACGAACGTTCCAAATTTAAGCATTGAACGCTCAGTGGTTGGTTTTGGAGTTTCATAATTGTAACCCAAACCACGTTTATCACTCAGGGGTATCTGAGACTTTATTATCTCAGTGATCTTTGTTGAAGAATTACACCATCCTTCAACAGTAGCTTTTTCAGCCTTTAATGCAGCGATAGCTTCTGCTCGTTCGATTTTGACTAGCTGATTTAAATATACTTGATCTTTAAAATCTTCTTCAATTTTAGAAAGCTTTTGTATTTGAAGGTGGAAGTTTTTAAGCTTTTCAACGAGATCAAGATTTTGGTTTTCAACCATAGTTTTGCCGTTCATGGCTTCGTATAAACTTCTAGTCAAGAGATCGATCTTACGGAGACTATCAGCTTCATCAATATTTGCAATATTGGTAAAGAAAGAAGGTGATACCTGAATAGCAGATGTTGAAGTGGAGGGAATGTCTGAACTTTCTTCCTCTTCTTCAATCTTGGCCATAAGACATAGATTTGCTTCATCATCTTCAGAGTCAGATGATGATGCTTCTTCATCAGAAGTAGCCCAATCATAGTCAGCCATCAGGCCTTTATTCTTCTTCTTAAAGCTTTTCAGCTTTGCATATTTTTCTTTCAGCTTTGAATATTTGTCATCTTTATTTCTTGGAGCAAAGGGTTTCTTTGTAAAAGCTGAGGGTCTAGAAACTTTCTTTGACCTGCACTCGTTAGCGAAATGTCCTGTCTTTTCGCAGTTAAAACAAGTAGCAGTAGCCTTATCAACAAACGCTGATGATCTAGGCTTGTCAGTTATGGAAAGAGGTTTGTTCTTTTTAAACATTTTCTTTTTGGCAAATCTCCTGAACTTCTTAGTTAGGAGAGCCAAAGATTCATCATTATCTGAATAATCAGAATCTGATGACCTTTCAGAGTTACTTTCTAACTCAGTGATAGTGACCGAGGGACGCTGAGTAGAAGGTTCCTCTGAGATTAAAGCAACAGGGGTGCTTTTGGAATCTTTTACAAGATTCTTCTTAAGATGGCTCGATTGCTCATGATTCAGCAACGTGCCATATAAGGTAGCAAGGGTCATTGATTTTAGATCCTTTGACAGCTTGAGACACATAGAATAATTGTCCCAGCTTTCAGGTAAACATTCTAGAAACTTTGTCAGCAATTCAAAGTTAGAATATGCCTTACCAACAGTTTTCAGATCTATAATTAAACAATTAAAACGTTGGTGAACTTCAGAGAGAGGTTCATTCTTACCAGAAATGAAGCTTTCGTATTGTCTTACCAGGTTGATCTTTCTTGAATCCTGGACTTCAGACGTTCCTTCATACTGAACACATATTGTGTCCCACATGGCCTTTGATGTTTTCAGATTCATGACGGAATGGTAGACTTCGTCAGGAAGAGCCATGGATAGTATGGATCTGGCTTTTGTATCTATAGCCACTTTCTTCTTATCTTCGTCAGTCCATTGAAAGATTTCCTTAGGTACCAGCCTTTCTGGAATAGCAGGTCTATTCTCAGCGGCTGGAACAGCAGCATCAATTCTTACAGGGATGAATGGACCATTTTCTAGATAGTAAGGCATAGTAGGGTCTACACCTTCTAAGAAGAGTGTCATCCTATTTTTCCATAAGTTGAAGTTATCTTTGGAAAATCTAGGGGGTTTAGCAAGAGAACCATTGTCTATATAATTTGTGTTTGTGTTGGTGGCCATTTTCAGATAATTACAAGGAAGAGAAATATCTTAGATTAGATCTTGTTTATGAGGTTAAACAAATCCGCTCTGATACCACTTGTTGGTCCCGAAGGCCTATACAAGTTGTAGAAGGGGGGGGGGGGTTGAATACAAACACACAGATTTTACTTTTCTAAATTGTTTATTGATAAATCATTAACAATTTACAGCTTGTTGCAGAAACAAGATTAAGGATAAACCTAAATCTAAACAAGTTGGAACACTAAGGTTTCTTGCACTAAGAGAGATAAGGAAATTACTAATAATAACCTATCTTGAGATAAGAGATTGAACTTGTCTAGAGTTAGCAAGTTGCTTCAAATGAAGTGGGTTCATCTCTTTATATACTGCATGCATTTAATGCAAGTCAGCATATACTTTACACGTGTCATCAGCTGGTTGGTTGCATGTCATTGACCTTGGTTGACAACCTTAGTAGCCGTATGGATGAACAGTGTAGTATCAGAGTGGTTGTACGATTTCAGACAGTCGGAGGTTCTTTTCTGACATTTCGTACGGAGTAGTGCAAGGGAGGTTAAGACAAAAGTACTTTGTACGGAGGACTTCATGATCAGCTTTCGTTGATTCAGCGATTATCATTTAATATTCAGCAAATGATAAAGTTCAGCGATAGCTGAAGTCTTGTACTTGATACTTCACGTTGAGTGGACAAATCTGAGTCTTCGCTGATCCGCATCAGTTCATTAGGAGACTTGTCGCTGGTTCTTGATCTTGATCTTCGACTTCAGCGTAGAACCTTTGTTGACGTGAAACTTGTCTTCAGGGATCATAAGTAAACAACTAACTTATCAGCGATCATCATAATGACTGAACAGACTCAGAGCATTTATGGTGAACAGTTTCACTGAATGTTTAACTTAAAGAGCGAGAGTTCCTATCAGTGGTACTGGAAGATCTTAGTACTTATCAGCGATAGTGAAACTCTGATACATATTGTTTACTTACAATTTTCACTAAGTATATAAGAGAGGGTCATTATCAAATCACTGAGGGTTTGGATCAACACATCCGGTATCCCATTCCATCCGGAAACGTATAACAAAAGGAACTTACCCGGATACTTGACTCGTCCGGACACCATCAACAAAGCTACCCGAACACTACCAACAAAAGTATCCGGACACATTCATTCTATCCGGAAACCACTGTCTGTTTATGCATTTTCTACCCAGAATTCGGCTGAATCAACCCAATTCATGAAATCTATGATTCTACTCCGATAGGAACTATCTAATAGCAATTACCAACATATATAGTAAAGGAAACATACCTTGAATCACTTCTAAGTACACCAATTGAATCCTTAACCTAGCTTTTCTTATTTTTCTTCTTTTCTTCCCAAAACACACACACACACCTTCAGCTGATATTTTCTGAATTACTGAGTTATGAAAATATATGAAGTTCTAAAGGGTATATCAAACCTAGTTTTTCATTTTAGACCTTGAACTTCTCAACAATGCCCCAAACACCCCTAAACTTATAATTTACCCAAACTTACCCTAATATTCAACTTTAGAGTTAACTAAACTTAACGAAAAGGGATTTTAACTAACGAACTTACCCGGGGTATTACATTATCTCTCCCTTAAAAGAATTTCGTCCCGGAATTCGGTTAGGCAAAAAGGTACGGTAACTTAGTTCTCACTACCACCTTGAACTCAAACCAAGTCATAGGAACTAACTGAATAGACACCCCACACCTATCTATATCTCTAACACAAATAAACAACAAAAGAACAGAAATACTAAGGATCATGTTGCACCGAAGTCAGATAACACTTTAGCACGTATAGAGTTTGTTAGAATTGTACCTGTAACCTCATCCGGAATTTCCTCTACTTCTTGTGCTGTCGTTTGTAAGGCTCGACCCTTTGCTTTCGGTACATCAGACCCTTGTACCTCTCCCGACCTAACACCCGTTGGTTTCACCGTCATACTACCCTATTGTATTTTCCATTGTGGACAGTCTGACTGAATATGGTCAGGGGAATTGCAAATGAAACAGAATCGAGTTACGTGACAGTCTTTAGCAATGTGACCAGTCTTCCCGCACTTGTAACATCTTCGGGACTCCACATAACAGTTTCCTTGGTGAACACGATTGCATTTTGGGCATGGTCTTTCAACTGGTCTGAAAGGTAGATAACTATCAAGTCTCGGAGATTCGTATTCCTCCAAATCGTACGTCATTTCCTCCAATTTCCTTTTTCCAAAACTTCTATCACTAGCGTCTCTCCTATTATCCTGTTCCACATTTTCCGCTGCATCTAATGCGGCTGAGAAGGTATCGGGTCCTTTTGCAATCACTAGCTTTCTAATTTCTGAATTTAACCCGAAAATAAACATTTCCATCTTCAGCGCCTCCGTGGCAACATAGTATTCCGCAAAGCGAGACTTCTCCAAAAAGCGAGCAGTGTAATCCCTAACTGATAAACTTCTCTGATGTAGGTTCATGAATTCCTCTTCTAACTGTCTAACTGCTGCTTGAGGACAAAACTATTCCTTGAAAGTTGTTGTGAATTCGTCCCAAGTAAAATTTGAGTACACATCAGATCCTCTAGAGGTAATATGAGCCTCCCACCAAAATAGAGCATCTGCCTTCAACATCGCGGTTCTGTATAGCACTTTATCTTCTTCTGCACACTTGCTGGTCCTGAAGACAGCTTCTATCTCTTTCAGCCACCTCATGGCCTTCACTGGATCTCTTTCTCCTGAATATGTCGGGGGTTTGCAATTTAAAAACATTTTATAGTCACACTTCCTTGGCACCGGTATGACAGTATGTGTAATGGGCATTTCGTCTTCCAGACTAGGATCTGGTATTCCAGTTTCAGTGTGACGAGTTCTATCGAACATAGCTTGTATATTGGCTTGAAGTCTTCCCATTTCCGCCGTCAAATCATTTCGTGTAACAAACTCCGTACCTCGCCCCTGAACTCTGCCTCCAGTTCTGCCCCTACCTCTTTCTCCCCCTCGTCCCCTTGTCCCAACTATTGGATTTATTTTATTAGGATTTCCTCCTCCCCGATTCGTTTGTCTAGTATCGCTTGCCATTCTGTAGATTCAAACAAGGTTAACATACACATAAGCACATACCCCATATAACAAGGTATTCCAGTTCAAACATGCCCCTGTAAGATCACAATTACACTGGCCAGGTGTAATCTGAAATTACCTTACAAGATGTTCCTTCTACCTTTTTATACTTAACACCCCAAGGTTCTAAAATAATAGGGACATCCTACTTCACATGCAGTTTAAGTCTCGGTACAGATACAAATACCTAAATCTCTTAAACTAGGGCTCTGATACCATCTGTAACGACCCGGCATCCCATAACATACATAATATACATCATTTAACATGTCATACATAACGTCGTTACTTTCATAACAAAATACATAATAATTCAAATTCGGTCCCAATGTCTCGAAACTATACAATACAAAAACGTAAACATATCCTAGTCTTCGTCAGCTATCAACCGCCTCCTATGCTTTATTCTTCCCTTTACTAACAAAAGATCCTTGACCTGGAATACATATTTTTGAAAGGAAAATGAGGGTTAGACCAAAAGGTCTAGTGAGATAGTCCCTGTCCGTTTAGAAATCCTTTTTCTTTTATAAAACACACGTATACCACAAAGATTAAATACCAAGCAAGACTCGTGCATCGTGTTCCTCTCCTCATTCCCATGGCCAAATTAGTTGGTAGCAAGCCAACTAATTAATTAACTTCACTGTACACCAATTACAGCCAACAACACTGTACGAATATTACAGCCAACACACCGGTCCTAAGCCCGGCCTGTCGTATTCTTATATAGTATAATTCTTAGGTAAATACAATATCTCAATATATTATATTTCAACATAAACACACATAATCACACCATTTATCACATTCTCAAACCACACATATATGCATTCCAGTTGAAAACGTTTTAAGGTAAAACTCACCTCGATCGCTTATCCAAAAACACTTCCAAGCCTTTCTCCAAAAGATTCAGTCTTTCAATCCAAATCAACAGAATCTGAAACAGATTAAATACAAATATCCCCTTACCAATTGAACACATTAAACCTACCAGCAGGCTTATGAACTCTAGATAAATCTACCTAACTCTCGCCATCAAAACGACCTAACAGCTATAGTTCCCGTACAGCCCAAAACAACCCGTACAGCAAAGTAATCCGGACAACCTGAACTATCCGGACAACACATTTAATCCGGATAACAGACATTCCGGACAACAAAGCAATCCGGATACCATCCGGTATCCCATTCCATCCGGAAACGTATAATAAAAGGAACTTACCCGGATACTTGACTCGTCCGGACACCATCAACAAAGCTACCCGGACACTACCAACAAAAGTATTCGGACACATTCATTCTATCCGGAAACCACTGTCTGTTTATGCATTTTCTACACAGAATTCGGCTGAATCAACCCAATTCATGAAATCTATGATTCTACTCCGATAGGAACTATCTAATAGCAATTACCAACATAAAATGTAAAGGAAACATACCTTGAATCACTTCTAAGTACACCAATTGAAGCCTTAACCTAGCTTTTCTTCTTTTTCTTCTTTTCTTCCCAAAACACACACACACACACACACACACACCTTCAGCTGATATTTTCTGAATTACTGAGTTATGAAAATATCTGAAGTTCTAAAGGGTATATCAAACCTAGTTTTTCATTTTAGACCTTGAACTTCTCAACAATGCCCCAAACACCCCTAAACTTATAATTTACCCAAACTTACCCTAATATTCAACTTTAAAGTTAACTAAACTTAACGAAAAGGGATTTTAACTAACGAACCTACCCGGAGTATTACAACTAGCATCTGGACAAATTCGTCCAACGATGACTAGAACGTCAAACAAGGATCAAGCTTCCACTTCTAACTCTAATCCTAACGATCTTGATTTATTGTTTGAAATTTTTTATGATGATTACTTTGGTAGTGATAAACCTTCTTCATTTGTCAATAACAGGAATCAAGTTGCTACACCACCAGTACAAGCTACAATGGCAGGACCTTCACCGGTGCCGACTTCATCAAATACTGGTGCAACTACTCCTGCAACTTCTCCAAAGAAGACAACCATGCCATCTACACAAGCACGACAACAAGAATCTACGAGTGGTGCTTCTTCGTCTCGTACAACTTCGAATGTCAATGATCAAGGTAATAACAACGTTCCTGAAAAATCAACCGAAGCAGTTCCTGAGTATAACACCCTAAAAAAATCAGGTCCAATTTGAACCTCATATTGTAACAAGTTATGATAGAATAACATTCAAACTTTTATATAAATAAGGAGAGAATTAACTATGAGGGTTCATATTTACAAATATTGAATTCTCCAAATAACCTATTAATCTAATTATGTCAACTATAATCAGATTAATTGGATTATCTAAGAAATCAATCAAAAGCCTCATTGTGTTAGCTAAATCCTCCGCTTATCTCAAAAGTTGAATACTTCAAAAGCACTCGTCCCACATCCCATTTACTTCCCTAAGCCTGAACCTGGTAAGAAAATTTAATTTGAACAATTAGGCTTACGCTTAGTGAGAACATCCAAATTCAAATTAAAACATTAACAACTTTGAAAATATCCAAAACATATAAACAAACCTGTTCGCCACCATTCTTACCGTACACGTGCTCACCTCAATGACGGGAACATACCCGATCCCATGAATATGACTAACATTCAGTAAGTCATATTATCACAGTCAAGAGCCTACTACGAATCATTGCGGATTCTAGATTATTGCCCGTATCCAAGAAATTACAAGTTGCTTTATGCCTATTTCTTGGACTAGAAGTAGAGATTACAAGTTACTTTATGCCTATCTCTGGTCTTCCCATAGAAATCAGGAATTTCAATTTACTTTATGCCTATTCCTCGATTTCTATACTACGAAATGAGAATTACAAATTACTTTATGCATATTCTTCATTTCCATGTGAACGGGAATTACAAATTACTTTATGCCTATTCCACCTTTCACATCACACTATGAAATAGAAATTACAATTTCCTTTATACCTATTTCTCATTTCATAACACAATTACGAAACGGGAATTACAAATTACTTTATGCCTATTCCACATTTCAGGTCAACGGGAATTACAATTTCCTTTATGCCTATTCCGCGTTACAATAAAACAGTGCTTATGGATCCATTACACTTACTAACGTATGTGTATAAAACACATCACGCTATATTTCATAATATATTCTTAATCCTAAGAATATTCAAAAATTTATCGTATTTTAATCCCAACCGTTTTCCTTTCGAGAATTATAGTGGGAACATATTCCGAACTCACAACTTAACTTAATCGGAATCGAATCCTAGAAAAATCATATTCTTAATTGCAATTGGATTTTAAGAAAATAAACTAAAAACTCATAATGGATTAAGCCCAAAATCTGAAATTTAATAAAGGCCCAAATCTGGAATTCATATGGACCCCATTTACCGGAATTATTTCTGGATCTCATTATTTGGCCCAATACCGGAATCAGATTACCGGGACATGAATGGAGGCCCAATTCCGGGACTCAAATTACCGGGTCATAAATAGAGACCCAATTCCGAGACTCATCTCCGATCCATTTACCAAGACCCACTTCCGGTATTAGCATAATTCAGGAACCCAAATTATTAAGCCCAATTCCGGTAGTTGTCAATTCCGGATTCTAAAACAATTTAAACCCATTCCGGGCTTAGCCCAATTCCGGTATTTAAATTCATTCCGGTACACAAAATAATTCCGGAACTCACCCCAAGTAATTCCGGATCCGGTCCATTCCGGAATCCAATCCAATTCTGGAACCCAACCCAGTTCCGGAATTTTCCTTAATACCGGGACTTCGATACTGGTAATCAATTCACGTCAAATTTGTCTTAAAACTCGTCTAAAATTTAATCTGCTAAATGACTTAATCACAAATACAAATATACCAACTTATTCAGATATTTCATATCCAATAACTATCCAATTTTTAACTGTTAAATTTTAAAATGAAGAGGATGAACTCACCTGACTTGAGCGACTTTGATAAAATCTTCTCTGCTTCCAATTCAATACTGAATCAATAACAATAATCAAACATGGAGCACATCTAGATTAAAGGATTTATCAACCACACTTATTAGATCCTTACCAAATCCCAGATCAATCCTTCCTCTTTCTCTTCTTCTTTCTTTCTTCTCTTTCTCTCTGAGTTCTCTCAACCGACTCCAAAAATGTTTTTGTGATATTTTCTCCCAAGGTACTGATTTGAGATAAAGCAATCTCAATCAGGTTACCTTCTCAATAAGGTATTCTCAACTTTCCTCAAATGATCCAACTAGTCCCTCAAGTTAATTTGCAATATTAACTTTAAACTTAATTCAAATTACCAAATCAACCCTGGAGTTTATAAATACAAAATAGTCCATAACTTAGACTAAATTATAATTAGACCCCATTCACATTAAAATACTACAATGGAAATTCGAGGTGTTACAATTCTCCCCAACATGGAAATGATTTCGTCCCCGAAATCAAAGCTAGGTAAAGAGATGAAGATATCTAATCTTCATATATTCTTCAGCTTCTAACATCACGTTAGCCCCTCGGTGATGTTTCCATTGCACTTTCAACATAACCACATCCTTATGACGTAGTTTCTTAACCGATCTCTCTAATATCGCATCCGGTTCCTCTACACAGTGGCTCTTTTCATCCACTCTTACATCAGTAAGTAGAATCACATCATTCTTTTCGGCTAAACATTTTTGAAGATAACAGACATGAAAGGTGTTGTGAATCCCTTACAATTCAGGTGGAAGATCCAACTGATAAGCTTGAAGTCCCGCTCGCTTAGTTATAGTGAAAGGTCCTAGAAAACGAGGAGTTAACTTTCCACGTTTGCCAAACCTTATCACGCCTTTCCACGGTGATACTTTAAGCATTACGCGCTCCCCAACTTGGAACTCTTTTGGTCTTCTTTTCGGATCAGCATAACTCTTTTGTCGATCTTGAGCTGCTTTCATATGTTTCCGAATCTCTTTCACTTTATCAGCCGTTTGTTGCACAAGTTCAGGACCAGTAAACTGCTTTTCTCCAGCTTCTAACCAACACACTAGAGTTCTACATTTCCGACCATACAAAGCTTCGAACGGTGCTCTTCCAATACTGGAATGATAACTATTGTTATACACAAACTCTACTAACGATAGATGCGTATCCCAGTTACCTCCAAAGTCTAACACGCACGACCTGAGCATATCTTCCAAAGTTTGAATAGTTCTTTCACTTTGCCCGTTCGTTTGTGGATGGTAAGCAGTGCTCAAATTGACTCTCGTACCCAATTCTTCTTATAGTGACTGCCAAAACCTCGAGGTAAACCGACTATCATGATCCGACACTATCGACACCGGTATACCATGCCTTGACACCACTTCATCAATATACAGCTTTGCCAATTTATCTATTGGTGATGCTTCTTTCATTGCCAGAAAGTGAGCACTCTTGGTCAATCGATCCACGATTACCCATATAGTGTCGTTACCTTTTTGCGTCCTCGGTAACTTTGTCACAAAATCCATGGTAATCTTCTCCCACTTCCATTCCGGAATCTCCAAAGATTGAAAACTTCCGTAAGGCTTTTGATGTTCGGATTTTACTAACGAACATGTCACACACTTTTCTACTATTTGTGGCACATCTAACTTCATAGTTGGCCACCAATAGTGTAGCTTAAGATCCCTATACATCTTAGTACTTCCAGGATGTATAGAATACTTAGACTTGTGAGCGTCTTCGAGAATTAATTCCCGATTTCCTCCTGCCTTTGGCACCCAAACGCGGCCTTGGAACAGTTTAACCCCACGACTATCTTCAGTCAATTGAAGATGCTGTTTGCTCATGACTTCATCTTTCAGATTTTCTTCTAATAACGCTTCTGCTTGTGCCTCCTTTATTCTTCCAACCAGACTTGATGTCACATCAATCCTGGCGTTAGTCGTTTTCAAGCATCCACTATACTTATTTCTACTTAAAGCATCAGCAACAATTTATGTTTGTAATTGCTAATAGGAAGTTTCTGTCGGATTAAAATCATCAAAATCGATCTGGTATAAATCACAGTCGGATTCTGGGTAGAAATAGGGCAAACCGTCAGAGGTGTCCGGACACTATGAATGTGTCCGGGTGATTTTGTTGGGAGTGTCCGGGTAACTTTGTTGATGGTGTCCGGATAGTGTTCTGCAGATGTCCGGGCGAGTTATTTATCCGGGTAAGTCTTCTTTTCATTAAGTTTCCGGTTAAAAATGAGTTGCCGGATAGTATCCGGATTTCTTTAGTGTCCGGATGCTAACCGGATTAGTTGTGCTGTCCGGATTAGTGGTGCTGTCCGAAAAAGTTATGCTGTCCGGAAAAGTAGTGTTGTCCGGATAAACTGTGGTTTCCGGATACTTTGGCTGATTGGTCAAATTGATGAGTTTAGATGCTTTTAAGTGTCCAGTAGCCTGAGTCTTGTTAATTCATGGATAGGAACTGAATAAGGACCGAAAGTACTGTGGACTTGACTTAAGTTCGGGTTGGGGAAGACAATTGAGGATAAGAGTTAGATAGAGTTATCTAAAGCTCTTAATCCTAGCAAGCTCTATGTGTTCAAAGTGGTAAAACAATATTTGTACATGATTGTTTCAGATACTGTGAATCGAAGGTGAAAGCAGAATTCTTTGTGGAGGACTGAAAAGAGTGTTGTTAAACAAACAGGTGAGTATTACTTGAAAATGTTTTTAAACTGGAATACATATATGTGTGAAATGGATATATGATTAAGGTGTGAATATTATGTGTTTATAATATAGTAAGGTATTATATTCATATGTGCATTACACTACGCAAGTGTACATTAGTCGGGTTCCGGTGTGCGGACCGATGGGTAGCCGGGTTCCGGTGTGCGGACCGGTGAGTAACCGGGTTCCGGCGTGCGGACCGGTAACGTTGATTTTTATTAGTTGGCTTGCTACCAACTAGTATGGCCAGTTGTGGAGGAATAAGGTGGGATGAGATGTACGAGTCTTGAATGGTATTGATATATGTATAGTATATGGATGTGTATGAAAAGTTTTATATAAATGGTTTTGATACAAAGGTTTACTAAACTGACAGGGATTTCCTCACTAGACCATTAGGTCTAACCCTCATTTCTGTTTTAAAATATGTATTCCAGGTGGCGGATCGGGTAAGAGCAAGTAATTAGGACTCTTGAGGGATAGCTTTTGTGAAGATGTTGGTTATGAAGTTATGGATGTATTTTGTACTTATGACTTTGTTATTAGTCAACATGTAATTTAATTCGCAAAAAGTTTGTACGGGTTTACTTATTATGTTTACCATGACTATGGGACCAAATGTGAAATACGATGTATCTTTTGATCATTTTATGATATAAAATGTATGTTATTTGTCTATATGAATCGCGGGTTGTTACAGATGGTATCAGATCCCTAGTTTAAGGGATTTAGGTATTAGTACTTGTACCTAGACTTAAACTGCATGTGAAGTAGGGTGTCCCTATTGTTTTAGAACCTGGGGATGTTAAGTATAAAAAGGTAAAAGGAACATCATGTAAGGTAATTTCAGAGTTACACCTGGCCAGTGTAATTGTGATCTTACAGGTACATGTTGAACTAGAATACCTTGTTATATGGGGTATGTGCTTATGTGTATATTAACCTTGTCTGAATCAACAGAATGGCAAGTGGTACGAGACAAACAAATCGGGAAGGAAGAGGAAGCCTGAATAGAACCAATCCAACAGCCGGAGGAAGGGGGAGATGGGGAGAAAGAGGCAGGGGCAGGACTGGAGGCAGAGTACAGGGACGAGGCACAGAGTTTGTTACGAGAGACGACTTGGCTGCTGAGATGGGAAGATTACAAGCCAATATTCAAGCCATGTTTAACCAGACGCATAATACTGAAACGGAAAGACCAGATCCTAACTTGGAAGACGAGATGCCTATCACACCTACTGTCGTATCAGTACCAAGAAGGTGTGACTATAAGATGTTTTTAAGCTGTAAACCACCAACTTATGGAGGGGATAGAGATCCAGTGAATGCGATGCGTTGGCTGAAGGAAATTGAAGCTGTATTTAAAACCAGCAAATGTGCGGAAGAGGATAAGGTGTTATACGGAACTGCAATATTGAAGGCAGATGCTTTATATTGGTGGGAGGCCCTTATTGACTCCAAGGGATCTGATGTATACTCAACCTTTACTTGGGGCAAATTCTCAAGGGCATTCAAAGAACAGTTTTGTCCCCAAGCAGCAGTCAGACAATTGGAGGAGGAATTCCTGAGCCTACATCAAGAGAATTTATCAGTTAGAGACTATACTGTCCGTTTCCTAGAGAAGTCGCGTTTTGGAGAATATTATGTTGCCACAGAGAAAATGAAGATGGAAAGGTTCATATTTGGATTGAATTCGGAAATTCGAAAGTTAGTGACTGCAACGAGACCTGATACCTTTTCAGCAGCAGTAAATGTCGCGGAAAATGTAGAGCGGGATAATAGGAGGGATGCTGGTGATAAAAGTATGGGAAAGAGAAAATGGGAAGGACCACCACATGATCCGAAGAAGTCTAGATTTCAGAGATTCGATAATCGTCCACCTTTCCGACCAATGGAAAGACCTTGTCCGAAGTGCCACCGTATCCATTAAGGAAACTATCAGATTGAATCGCGGGTTTGTTATAGGTGTGGGAAGACCGGTCATGTTATTAAAGATTGTCGATTAACGCGGTTTTGTTTCTTGTGTAATTCTCCGGATCACCTTCAGTCAGATTGTCCGCGAGGTAGAATACCACAAGGGGGCACATCAGGGAAACCAGTAATTGCTAGACCAGTAGTTCCAAGAATAGAACCGCCGAGAACAAGGGGTCGTACATTTCAAATGACAGCTAAAGAGGTGGAGGAAACTCCGGATGTGGTTACAGGTACATTTTTCATAAACTCTACACGTGCTAAAGTGTTGTTTGACTCCGGTGCAAACCGATCTTTTGTGTCTCCTTCATTTGCTGCTCACATGCATTTAGAGCCTAAAATGTTATAACATGCCTTACTGGTAGACACTGCAAATGATAACCAAGTGTCAGTTAAAGAAATTTTTGATTGCTGTGTGATAAATATAGAGGGGTGTGGAGTACTGATACAACTATATCCTATAGCCTTGATCGAGTTTGATGTGGTAGTAGGGATGGATTGGTTAGCTGAGAATAAGGCTAACATAGTTTGTGATAAGAAAATAATCAATGTCGTTTTACCTGATAAGAGGTCAGTAGTGATTTATGGTGATCGTAAGAATCATCAGTCTAGCCTAATATCTATGGTCAAAGCCCGTAAATGTGTCAGCAAGGGTTGCTCGAGTTACTTAGCCTATGTGATAGATAGTAGGCCTGAAAAGATTAAGTTGGAAGATATCCCTATTGTTAGTGAATTTCCTGAAGTATTCCCTGAAGACTTGAATAGTCTTCCGCCCCTTAGACAAGTAGAGTTTGGTATAGATCTGATTCCTAGAGCCGCTCCTATTGCCCGTGCACCGTATCGTCTGGCACCTCCAGAGATGAAAGAGATGATGACACAACTACAAGACCTGTCCGACAAAGGCTTCATCAGACCTAGTTCTTCGCCGTGGGCAGCGCCAGTTTTGTTTGTGAAAAAGAAGGACGGTTCAATGAGAATGTGTATTGACTACCGGGAGCTGAATAAGCGCATGATCAAGAACAAGTATCCACTTCTAAGAATTGATGATATTTTTGATCAATTAGTTGGAGCTTGTTATTTCCCCAAGATTGATCTCAGATCTGGCTACCATCAGTTGAAGGTTAAAGAAGAAGACGTTCTAAAGACTGCTTTTCGTACAAGGTACGACCACTACGAATTCTTAGTAATGTCGTTTGGACTGACGAACGCTCCAGCTGCCTTTATGGATTTAATGAATCGGGTATGTAAGCCGTATCTTGATAAATTTGTTATTGTATTTATTGATGATATCCTTATCTATTCCCGATCCAAAGACGATCACGCACAACATCTTCGTTTGATTCTGGAGTTGCTGAAGAAAGAAAAGTTGTACGCTAAGTTCTCTAAATGTGAATTCTGGTTGCGGGAAGTTCAGTTTCTGGGGCATGTCGTTTCAGAGAAAGGCATTCAAGTAGATCCGATGAAAGTGGAAGCGATTGAAAGATGGGAATCGCCAAAGACGCCAACCGAAGTACGTAGTTTTCTGGGTCTAGCTGGCTACTATCGGAAATTTATAAAAGACTTCTCTCGAATCGCGACGCCATTGACTAAGCTGACTCGGAAGAATCTAAAGTTTGAATGGAGAGCAGAACAGGATGAAGCATTCAGAATATTGAAAGAGAAACTCTGCAGCGCGCCAATATTAGCATTGCCAGAAGGTTCTGATGATTTTGTTGTCTACAGCGATGCTTCCAAACTAGGATTAGGATGTGTACTTATGCAACGTGGAAAGGTGATTGCTTATGCTTCTCGTCAACTGAAGGACCATGAAAGACAGTATCCTAGACATGATATGGAGCTTGTAGCAGTTGTCTTCGCGTTGAAAATTTGGAGACATTACCTTTACGGTTCTAAGTGCCAAATATTTACCGATCATAAGAGTCTCCAACATCTTTTCGATCAGAAGGAATTGAATATGAGGCAAAGAAGATGGCTGGAATTGGTGAATGATTACGACTGTGAAATCCTTTATCATCCAGGAAAGGCGAACGTGGTAGCAGATGCACTGAGTCGTCAGGAAAGGAGTGGAACAATAAGAGCTATTTCACTACGGGCAGAACTGCTACCGAACATCTTTGAAGATTTGCAAAAGTGTCAAATAGAAGCGTTTCAAGAAGAACATCTGAAGTCAGAACGATTAGTGGGGGTATCAGCATTGCTAGAAAAAGATGATCGTGGATTATTATGTTTGGGAAGCAGAATTTGGGTGCCTCGTATGGGTGGGTTACGTGATCGGGTACTACAAGAAGCTCATCAGTCTCGTTTTTCCATTCATCCGGGTACGGACAAGATGTATAAGGATTTGAAACAATTTTAATGGTGGCCGGGGATAAAAAGAAGCATCGCTCAGTATGTGGAAAAGTGTGATACTTGTAAGAAAGTGAAGATTGAACATCAAAGGCCGTTTGGTCAGTTACAACGTCTGGAGATACCAATGTGGAAATGGGATCAGATCACTACTAATTTCATTACCAAGCTACCTAGAACTCCAAAAGGATTTGATACTATTTGGGTGATTGTCGATAGATTAACGAAGTCTGCTCACTTCTTACCGATAAAAGAAACTGATTCGATGGAACGCTTAGCCAAATTGTACATTGATGAAATAGTAACGCGACATGGAGTACCAATATCGATTATTTCTGATCGAGATAGTCGTCTTACTTCTAGATTCTAGAGAAGCTTTCAAAAAGAAATGGGAACACAGATAAAGTTAAGCACAACATATCATCCTCAAACGGACGGTCAGAGTGAAAGAACAGTCTAGACTTTAGAAGATATGCTCCGGGCTTATATTATTGACTTTGGGGGATCATGGGATAAACATCTACCGCTGATCAAATTTTCTTACAACAATAGTTATCATTCCAGCATACAAGCGGCACCGTTTGAAGTTCTGTATGGTAGAAAATGTCGAACACCCTTATGTTGGAACGAAGTGGGGGAGAAACAGTTAGCGGGGCCAGATATAGTACAGTTAACAGCAGATAAGATTACTCAGATTCGGGACAGATTGAAAATGGCTCAAGACAGACAGAAAAGCTATGCTGACCGACGTCGGAAACCGTTAGAGTTTCAAGTTGGAGATTTTGTAATGTTGAAAGTCTCACCTTGGAAAGGAGTCATTCGATTTGGAAAGCAAGGTAAACTTAGCCCAAGGTATATTGGACTATTTGCAATAACGGAAAGGATCGGTGAAGTGGCCTACAGATTGGATCTTCCATCAGAGTTAAGCAGGTTTCACAACGCGTTTCATGTATCGAATCTTCGAAAGTGTTTGGTTGCACCAGATCAGGCCGTCTCTCTACCAGATATACAAGTGGATGAAAAGCTGAATTATGTGGAAGAACCGGAAGCCATTTTAGACAACAAAGTTAAAAACTTACGTAGTGGGAAGGAGATCAGACAAGTGAAAGTTCAGTGGAGACATCATAGGGGCCAGGATGCTACTTGGGAATCGGAGTCAGAGATGAGAACTAAGTACCCGCATCTTTTTGCTTAAACCGAATTCCGAGACAAAATTCTTTTAAGGGGCAGTGATGTAATACCCCGGGTAAGTTCGTTAGTTAAAAGTTAGTTTCGTTAAAATTATTTGACTTTATAATTAATGTTTAGGGTGAATTTGGGTTAAATTAGGAGTTAAGGGTATTTTGGGTCATTAAGGGATAGCTTAGGGTTTAAAGGGTAAAAATGGGTTAGATATTATCCCTTAGTTAATCTGATATTTCAAAACAGCAGATATTATCTAGAAAAGCAATTTAGTGTGTGTGTGTGTTTTGGAAGAAAAGAAGAAAGGAAGAAAAGCTAGCTTAAGGCATCATTTGGTGTACTTGGAAGAGATTACAGGTATGTTTCCTTTACAATTTATGTTTGTAATTGCTAATAGGAAGTTTCTGTCGGATTAAAATCATCAAAATCGATCTGGTATAAATCACAGTCGGATTCTGGGTAGAAATAGGGCAAACCGTCAGAGGTGTCCGGACACTATGAATGTGTCCGGGTGATTTTGTTGGGAGTGTCCGGGTAACTTTGTTGGTGGTGTCCGGATAGTGTTCTGCAGATGTCCGGACGAGTTATTTATCCGGGTAAGTCTTATTTTCATTAAGTTTCCGGTTAAAAATGAGTTGCCGGATAGTATCCGGATTTCTTTAGTGTCCGGATGCTAACCGGATTAGTTGTGTTGTCCGGATTAGTGGTGCTGTCCGGAAAAGTTATGCTGTCCGGAAAAGTAGTGTTGTCCGGATAAACTGTGGTTTCCGGATACTTTGGCTGATTGGTCAAATTGATGAGTTTAGATGCTTTTAAGTGTCCAGTAGCCTAAGTCTTGTTAATTCATGGATAGGAACTGAATAAGGACCGAAAGTACTGTGGACTTGACTTAAGTTCGGGTTGGGGAAGACAATTGAGGATAAGAGTTAGATAGAGTTATCTAAAGCTCTTAATCCTAGCAAGCTCTATGTGTTCAAAGTGGTAAAACAATATTTGTACATGATTGTTTCAGATACTGTGAATCGAAGGTGAAAGCAGAATTCTTTGTGGAGGACTGAAAAGAGTGTTGTTAAACAAACAGGTGAGTTTTACTTGAAAATGCTTTTAAACTGGAATACATATATGTGTGGAATGGATATATGATTAAGGTGTGAATATTATGTGTTTATAATATAGTAAGGTATTATATTCATATGTGCATTACACTACGCAAGTGTACATTAGTCAGGTTCCGGTGTGCGAACCGATGGGTAGCCGGGTTCCGGTGTGCGGACCGGTGAGTAACCGGGTTCCGGCGTTCGGACCGGTAACGTTGATTTTTATTAGTTGGCTTGCTACCAACTAGTATGGCCAGTTGTGGAGGAATAAGGTAGGATGAGATGTACGAGTCTTGAATGGTATTGATATATGTATAGTATATGGATGTGTATGAAAAGTTTTATATAAATGGTTTTGATACAAAGGTTTACTAAACTGACAGGGATTTCCTCACTAGACCATTAGGTCTAACCCTCATTTCTGTTTTAAAATATGTATTCCAGGTGGCGGATCGGGTAAGAGCAAGTAATTAGGACTCTTGAGGGATAGCTTTTGTGAAGATGTTGGTTATGAAGTTATGAATGTATTTTGTACTTATGACTTTGTTATTAGTCAACATGTAATTTAATTCGCAAAAAGTTTGTACGGATTTACTTATTATGTTTACCATGACTATGGGATCGAATGTGAAATACGATGTATCTTTTGATCATTTTATGATATAAAATGTATGTTATTTGTCTATATGAATCGCGGGTTGTTACAATAGTGCCATCCTTCTTCTTAACAAACAATACCAGAGATCCCCAAGGTGAAGAACTTGGTCTAACAAAACCCTTGTCTAGCAGCTCTTGCAGTTGAGACATCATCTCTTTCATTTCGGTCGGCGCTAAGCGATACGGTGTACGCGCTATTGGTGCCGATCCAGGGATAAGATCAATACGAAACTCTACTTGTCGTTCAGACGGTAGACCTGGAAGATCATCGGGAAATACATCCGGGAATTCACGTACTACCTTGATATCTTCCACATGTTTCTTTTCTGACTTCACATCTAGAACATACGCTAGATAGGATGAACATTCTTTAACTAGGCACTTACACGCTTTAGCAACATAAATTAACGGAACTTCCCCCTTTCTCTTTTCTCCAAAGATGAATACATCATCACTATCAGCCATCGGAATCCGAATTAATTTCTTTGCACAATGAATTTCTACCTGGTTAGCTGTCAACCAATCCATACCCACAATCACATCAAATCCCCCAATTTCCATTAACAACAAGTCAATCGGAAAATTTCGATTCTCCTATCAAAATTAAACAACCCTCAAGTCTTTCACGAACTAAGACTTGACCTCCATTAGCTATCTCGACTACTAACGCATCTTCCAAAGTAGTGACAGGCATAGCTAACTTCTGATAGGACGATTTCGATACAAACGACAGATTGGCACCACAGTCAAATAAAATGCATGCGGGAATGGAATTAACGATAAATGTACCAGAAACAACATCTTTAGACTCTTTTGCCTCTTCCGCCGTCATATTAAATTCCTGGCCCGTTGGTTTAGGAGTATTCAGTTTCTTTCCTTGGTCTCCACCCTTCTTTAACTTCGGACAATCTCTTCGGAAGTGTCCGGGTTGTTTACATTTGAAACAATCGGCCCTTGAATAGGACAGCTTGCCGCTAGATGTCCAACCTTCCCACACTTGAAACATTCATTCCCGACAACCCGACATTAGCCAAAGTGCTTACTTCGGCATTTCTGACAACACTTTGGTTCCCGGCGAGACTCATAATGGATGTTCTTGCCAAATGATTTGGATTTCTGAGAAGACTCCGATCGGCCTTCCCACTTTCGTTTCTCTCCCCCGTGCATCTTCTCCTCCTTGTCTTTGGCATACACTTCTTCTATTACTTTAGCTTCTTCAATCGTCTCTCTTAACGTTGAAGCTTTGGAATTTCGCACCCGCTACATCATATCCGCCGGTAAGCCCTTCAGATAGGCTTTAATCTTCTCTTTCTCGGTTGGAGCCACATGCCCCACTAGATTCAGCTTTTCCATAAAGGATTCAGTGTACTTCCGAACAGTCGAAGTACGCTTCTTAAGAGTCCGAAACTCTTCTTCAATCCTATCCATTTCATTCTCATTACAATATTCCTCCAGAATCTTTTTCTTAAACGACTCCCACGTCATAGCAAATAAGACCTGAGCCGTCACAGTAGATGTTACGATATTCCACCTTGTTAAGGCGTTACCTCGCAACATTTGAGAACCGAACCTGACTTTCGATTCTTCATCACATTCGCAAGCTCGGAAAGCTTGTTCCATTTCTCTGAGCCAATTCATACATGCCACTGGAGTGCCTGCTCCGGTAAACTCTGGTGGTTTACAGCTTAGAAACGTTTTATATGGGCATACTCTTTCCACCCTCCTGTTTACATTCACAGCATGATTACGAATCAGATTCACCACACCAGTATCTGTCTCCGTTCGTCGTAATTCAGAACTTCGATCATTCAACGCTTTCATGAACATCTCGGTTTGTTGTGCCATTGCTGTATACATCATTCGCATCATATTCTCCATCATGCGAGATTCCATTGTAGACTCCGTCGTTACTGGGTTAGAGGTACCAGTGCTCATTCTGTGTGCTTGACTATCAATTCCTCGTATAAAAGGTGGCCTTGATGGACTTTCATGAGTTCCACCCATATCTGGTTGCTTCTCCACCGACCAATCATTCACAGCCCTATCTTCCGAAGAATTAGGGGACCTAGGTGGTGTATTCACCATCGTTCTGAATATAACACAAAGAGATAACCATAAGAAATGGTTACACTTATCCAAACACACGAAACGTACTTTACCGTTCATTAGTGACTGTAACAATTTTGAAACAAGTATGCTTGTGTAACAATATATTCATAATAACAGTAGCTAATTGAAATTGTGAACATACTATACATGAGAATCCTCGTTACCATCGTTACAGTACTAATTTCATGTATTTCCGTCGACTCCAAGACTATCCCGTCTTAGTAGTTCTACCCATATCTCACAAATCATAACTTAATTCATCTCAGCTTAAGTCTAGGTATCTCTTTATCATACCTAGTTCACTTAAACTTCAGCTCTGATACCATATTATAACACCCTAAAAAAATCAGGGCCAATTTGAACCTCATATTGTAACAAGTTATGATAGAATAACATCCAAACTTTTATATAAATAAGGATTGAATTAACTATGAGGGTTCATATTTACAAATATTGAATTCTCCAAATAACCTATTAATCTAATCATGTCAACTATAATCAGATTAATTGGGTTATCTAAGCAATCCATCAAAAGCCTCATTGTGTTAGCTAAATCCTCCGCTTATCTCAAAAGTTGAATACTTCAAAAGCTCTCGTCCCACATCCCATTTACTTCCCTGAGCCTGTACCTGGTAAGAAAATTTAATTTGAACAATTAGCCTTACGCCTAGTGAGAACATCCAAATTCAAATTAAAACATTAACAGCTTTGAAAATATCCAAAACATATAAACAAACCTGTTCGCTCCCATTCTGACCGTACACGTGCTCACCTCAATGACGGAAACATACCCGATCCCATGAATATGACTAACATTCAGTAAGTCATATTATCACAGTCAATAGCCTAATACGAATCATTGCAAATTCTAGATTATTGCCCGTATCCAAGAAATTACAAGTTGCTTTATGCCTATTTCTTGGACTGGAAGTAGAGATTACAAGTTACTTTATGCCTATCTCTGGTCTTCCCATAGAAATCAGGAATTTCAATTTACTTTATGCCTATTCCTCGATTTCTATACTACGAAATGAGAATTACGAATTACTTTATGCCTATTCTTCATTTCCATGTGAACGGGAATTACAAATTACTTTATGCCTATTCCACCTTTCACATCACACTATGAAATAGAAATTACAATTTCCTTTATGCATATTTCTCATTTCATAACACCTTTACGAAATGGGAATTACAAATTACTTTATGCCTATTCCACATTTCAGGTCAACAGAAATTACAATTTCCTTTATGCCTATTCCGCGTTACAATAAAACAGTGCCTATGGATCCATTACACTTACTAACGTATGTTTATAAAACACATCACGCTATATTTCATAATATATTCTTAATCCTAAGTATATTAAAAAATTTATCGTATTTTAATCCCAACCGTTTTCCTTTCGAGAATTATAGTCGGAACATATTCCGAACTCACAACTTAACTTAATCGAAATCGAATCCTAGAAAAATCATATTCTTAATTGCAATTGGATTTTAAGAAAATAAGCTACAAACTCATAATGATTAAGCCCAAAATCTGAAATTTAATAAAGGCCCAAATTTGGAATTCATATGGACCCCATTTACCAAAATTATTTCTGAATCTCATTATTTGGCCCAATACCGAAATCAGATTACCGGGACATGAATGGAGGCCCAACTCCGGGACTCAAATTACCGGGTCATAAATAGAGACCCAATTCCGGGACTCAACTCCGGTCCATTTACCAAGACCCACTTCCGGTACTAGCATAATTTCGGAACCCAAATTATTAAACCCAATTCCGGTAGTTGTCAATTCCGGATTCTAAAACAATTTAAACCCATTCCGGGCTTAGCCCAATTCCGGTATTTAAATTCATTCCGGTACACAAAATAATTCCGGAACTCACCCCAAATAATTCCGGATCCGGTCCATTCCGGAATCCAATCCAATTCCGGAACCCAACCCAGTTCCGGAATTTTCCTTAATACCGGGACTTCGATACTGGTAATCAATTCACGTCAAATTTGTCTTAAAACTCGTCTAAAATTTAATCTGCTAAACGACTTAATCACAAATACAAATATACCAACTTATTCAGATATTTCATATCCAATAACTATCCAATTTTTAACTGTTAAATTTTAAAATGAAGAGGATGAACTCACCTGACTTGAGCGACTTTGATAAAATCTTCTCTGCTTCCAATTCAATACTGAATCAATAACAATAATCAAACATGGGGCACATCTAGATTAAAGGATTTATCAACCACACATATTAGATCCTTACCAAATCCCATATCAATCCTTCCTCTTTCTCTTCTTCTTTCTTTCTGCTCTTTCTCTCTGAGTTCTCTCAACCGACTCCAAAAATGTTTTTGTGATATTTTCTCCCAAGGTACTGATTTGAGATAAAGCAATATCAATCAGCTTACCTTCTCAATAAGGTACTCTCAACTTTCCTCAAATGACCCGTAACACCCGTAATTTTCGGATAAGCATAATTTCGAATCAGTGAGAAACCGATCTTTTAAGAAAAATATGAAAAGTAAGATTTTGGGTTAAATCTTAGATTTTATGGTCTTGTTGGACGAGGAATTCGAATACGAGTCCAACGGTTCTTTCCGGAGCGAAAACGGAGCTATAACGAAGAGGTTATGGACAAAACAGTTTCGGTACCGCAGAGCTACTATGACCATGTCATTGTCGCGTGTCATTGTCGCGCCAAGGGTACAGCCTATGGTACACCTTGTGCGACTATGACCAGCGACTATGACCGTGTCATTGTCGCGTGTCATTGTCGCGGACGGGTACCTGGTTGCTGTCAAATACGAAATTCACACCCTAAACTTCATTTCTTCATATCTCTCTCATTTCAACTCCGATTTTGGCGATTCAGGTGGCTATGGTTCCGATTTTGAGATCTCTTCAAGGATCTAGAAAGAGTTTTGAAGTTCATCGGAAGATTCAAGGGTGTCTGGTGGTGGTAAGTCTCTCAAATCTCTTCCCTTTCTCTCCCAAATCGTTTTCCTTCCTTCCTCACAAACCCTAACCGATTTTAGGGCTTTTTCATGGAGATTAATGTGTTCCTTCTCCATTTTATGCTAGTGGTTTCATTTATTGACTCAAGAGCAAGTTCCATCCACAACACTAGAGATTTTTGGGGTTTTCTCGGTTTTCATCAAAACCTAAGTGGTGAGTTCATCTTCCTAGCTTCTATACTTTCATATGAGTTATAAATATTCCATTGATGATCTCCTAGTGTTTTGTTTCTCCAATTTCGATTTGGATGATTTTGGAGAAGTTAGGTTAATATCGGGATTTTGGTTAAAATGGAGATTTTGATATAAGATGTTTGGGGAATGGTTTTTAAGTGGTTGAATATGAATATTCATGGTTGGAAGTTATGAATTTAGGTTTTTGGAAGTTTTGGCTTGAGGATGCAAACTTCATCAAAAGAGCTTACGTTTGGAGAAACTCTAGATTTAGCTTAAATCTAGCAATGTGAGTTCAAGTTACTTTGCGAAAACTTTGTACATGCCAAAATGAGTATTTTACAAATATGTGTGTGTTTTACTTGAAAAGATATGTGGTTGAGTTATTTGGATAGTTTAACTCTTTTGAAGTGTTTATCTTCATAAATGTGTAAAATACCCAAATTTGGGGCTTTTGGATATTTGGATGGTTAGAAACCATATTTTGTCTTTAAAAGGTTAATTGCTCAAAATGAGGTTTATTTGACGGTTTAATCTAGTTAGTGTAATTGATTTTATAAACCATTTGGGAAATACACGATTTAGTGTCAAGAGTTATTTTGAGAATTGTAAAGGTGTGAGTCCTTTTGGGAAAACCCTTCTGCTTAACCGTGTCAGGTTTTGGGTTAATAACGGTTTTGTGGTACTTGTTGACCTAACTGATGTTTAAATGCATTTTATGCGATGATGACCGTTATTCATGGGTCTAGTGAGCTTTGAGTACTTTGCTCGGTTTTAACTTTGAGAAAGTTTTGGGGACATTTTTCCGGGTTAAATGGCTCGCTGTGGAGTCTTGTTTGGTTTGCATTTATTGCAACTAGATCATTTTATTGCACATTATTGATATTTACATGCTTGGGTGTTTTGTCATTCCAGGTTGAGCATGTTTTGGTAGACTGTGTTGCATTGGATCCATAGGCAAGTGAGTCAGTCTTTATTTGATGGTCTATCTCTTTGTGCACGAGGAGTGGACTATGGGGACGCATGGGTATATGCGTAGGCCGTGGGGGCCACTAGCGAGTAGGCAATAAGGGACATTGAAGTCCTTGAGGTGTAACTCTGTAACACCCCGCTTACCACGACACAATATTGTCCGCTTTGCCCCACTGGCTCACGGCTTTGTTCTTGGCGACCTGGCAAGGAGTTCGCAAGGACTTCCCAGGAGGTCACCCATCCTGGTACTACTCCCACCCAAGCACGCTTAACCACAGAGTTCCCAAGGAACCCGCATGCTTGTGGCCCCAAAACGCGTTGTGTCTGGTAAGGCCAAGGTTTACTAATATACCCAGCATCTCTCCTGTCCACGGCCGATGTGGGATATGCCTAAGGTGTTACACACACCCCCCCTTAGGGACTCATCGTCCTCGATGAGGTTTGCCCCACCATCCCGAACGGCACAGGAGTGGCTCTGATACCATTTGTAACACCCCGCTTACCACGACACAATATTGTCCGCTTTGCCCCACTGGCTCACGGCTTTGTTCTTGGCGACCTGGCAAGGACTTCGCAAGGACTTCCCAGGAGGTCACCCATCCTGGTACTACTCCCACCCAAGCACGCTTAACCACAGAGTTCCCAAGGAACCCGCATGCTTGTGGCCCCAAAACGCGTTGTGTCTGGTAAGGCCAAGGTTTACTAATATACCCAGCATCTCTCCTGTCCACGGCCGATGTGGGATATGCCTAAGGTCGCCAAGAACAAAGCCGTGAGCCAGTAGGGCAAAGCGGACAATATTGTGTCGTGGTAAGCGGGGTGTTACAAATGGTATCAGAGCCACTCCTGTGCCGTTCGGGATGATGGGGCAAACCTCATCGAGGACGATGAGTCCCTAAGGGGGGGTGTGTGTAACACCTTAGGCATATCCCACATCGGCCGTGGACAGGAGAGATGCTGGGTATATTAGTAAACCTTGGCCTTACCAGACACAACGCGTTTTGGGGCCACAAGCATGCGGGTTCCTTGGGAACTCTGTGGTTAAGCGTGCTTGGGTGGGAGTAGTACCAGGATGGGTGACCTCCTGGGAAGTCCTTGCGAAGTCCTTGCCAGGTCGCCAAGAACAAAGCCGTGAGCCAGTAGGGCAAAGCGGACAATATTGTGTCGTGGTAAGCGGGGTGTTACAAACTCGTCTAGGGTGGATATGCAATATGGTCCCCGTAAGTCCTTGAGGTGTAACTCTGCGGGGTATGCAATAAAGGCAATTTATTTGGGGGTTTGAGGTTGTGATGTCTATATGGCATGGGAACTAAGACCGGGACTTGAGTTGTAATCCACCAACATCGCGGTGACACCAGTCACGTGTTCTTGTCACCAAGATGGAATTGGGTCTCCCCCGTCACCGAAAGGTGTTGTTCTTGGGTAGTATTTTTATCCATATTTTCGGTGACGCTCTTTATTTATATATGAAATGTCTTCATGGTTTATTGGCAAAATTCTATGTCTCACCCTATTTGAATGTTTTAAATATTGGGATTTTGTCCATGTTTATAATTCTTGGGATATTTACGTCTAAACATGTTTTGAGTGAGTTGGAGTCGTAACTCATTTTGGAAAACGCTTTACACTTTTCGGGAATGGTTTCCATGGATTTTGGGTGCGTTGGAGAATGAGTCATTTATGCCCGTTCGGGAAACCCTTTGGAAATAATAATCTTTTTCGCAAACTTTCAACGAAAGATTTATCTAAATCATGACTAAAACTACAACCTTCCGATTTATGATTTTTATGTAGTCGTGATAAAAAGCTTGAACTCACTAGGCGTAAGCCTAACCCTTTTTATTTGTCGGCATGTGCAACAGGCTCAGGTTGGGGTAGCTCTAGCTACATTATGAAGTGGCAAGTGCTAGTAGTGTGCACGAGAGGTGAATTGTTTAGTGAAATCTTCCGCATTCATCCTTGGGAATAACAACTTATTCTTGGATTAAGTAACACTCGATGTGGTTTTAGTTTTTATAATAAAATTTGGGGTCATCATTTGTTGAGGTCAATCGTAGACTTTAAATTGAGGTGTTTCCCTTGTTAGTTTATTGGGATAAATTCTGTTATTGTGGATGTATTATCGAAATTTTAAATTAGTTGCCCTTTCCAAATTTGAGGGTGTTACAAGTTGGTATCAGAGCATAAGTTTGAGAGATTTAGGTGTTGATTTTGGATACCTAGACTCAAACTAGCGTTTTTTTAAGTATATGAGAGTGAAATTCACCGTTAGGCACTTTAAGATAGGATGTTTTGAAGTTGATGGAACTGTTAGAAACGAGAATCACGTCGAGAGTAGCAAGGATAATCATGTACGGTGCGTTCATAGTGACACCTGGCCAGTGTCATGGTGAATTTTCTAATACATGTGCATACTTGAATTACTTTAGTGTGATGATCGTTGGGGTAGTGAAAGAGGTTCTAAACTAGTAGTCGTTGGAATAGATGGACGATTCTAGTATTGGTCACTTGGAGTGACGATAAGCATGATATTCGCTTTAAGTAGACCGTTTCGGGTCAAGATTGATGGTTGGACTAGAACCATAGGCTTATTGAGCCAATTTTGATTTGAGAAAAAAAACCGTAAAGTTAATTGATGTATTTCCCGACTTAGCCTTAAGAGGTTTGAATGCCCGGACGACAATAGTGAACCGGAGGATTTTGGAGGAGTATGAGTTGAGACGTTGAATGCCGACTAAGTCATGCACAAAGTTTATTTTGAAAATAAATTACATCAACCATTTCTTGTGTTTCCAATCCTTATATGGGTTGTATTATGAATTTTGAGAAATGTTTAGCACACACACAAGATTTCGAATCATGGTTTTGAACGTGCATGAAACCCTTTTATTGTGGGAGTTGCAAACTCTGCCGGGATATGCTTTGCTTTATTTCTTAGTTGTTCAACATTTGTTTTGGATATAATGACAATCATATTTTATGATGTTTAAGATGTTGGGAAATAACTACGGCTTGCGACTTTAACATTGGATCTCCTCCACATATGTTAGAGTTTGGACGGAAAGTTATTTTCCATTATGTCTATATAAATATTTTGGACAATTTGTTTAATGTGAGTTGTTAAACAATGTTGTTTATATAGTATTACAACAAGAATGGGATTTTTGGAATTTAGGCATTTTAGTCATGATTTTGCCTATGGCGATCTGACTTTTGGAAGCATAATGTTTGGTGTTATTTTATTGACCTGAGGTCATTGAGCCCATTGAATTTCATGGAGTTTTGTTTTATGACGTGTTGAGTCGTGTGAGTGTAATTTTACAATGTGCATACTCCATTTACTTATGTGAAAATTTATGAGTTATGTTGGACATTTTGTCCCACTCGAGCTTTGTTGAGAAATATTAATTTTTGCCATAAGGCGACTAAAGAGATAAGTTTTGGAACTTTAGTGTCGCGTAATTTCTCTTTCAAAAATTTGCGCTAGCACAGCTTGTTGCAACTTGTTCAGTATGTGGATTGATTTATACATGACATAAGTAATGCATGAAAGAACACTTGATAGTATTTCATAACAGTTTGCTTAATGCGCTCTCGGTCAGTCAAATGATTTATTATCATTTTCATGTAAATACATTATATCGACTAGGGGTATGCATCGCTTGGTAACCATTGTTTCTCAACACTTTGATAATCGAGTCGTGCATGAAAACGTTTTATTAACTCATTGTATAAATGATGGCCATTTGGTCAAAGTGTGTTTTAGTGTTGGGTAAATCATGCATAGTTCACAATACATTACATTTTGAAAACACAATGTGTGAGCCGTTGACATTTGGTCAATTTTGGTTCGTGGAACGTTTTGGAATATTATAAACCTTTTGGTTTTGGAGAAAATGTGTATTTTGAGTATTTCCTAACAAATAAACTTTTAGACATTGACGTTCTAACGTTTTATATTTCGAATGCGAAACTTTGATGTAGATGCTCCGTAATGGAGATTTTGTAAAATCAATTGCCTAAACCTAGAGTGCGTGGAATTGTTTATGTTTTGAACATTGACGCGCACTGTTGGTGCAATTCGAGTTTTGAAGTCGGTTCGACCCCTTTTTGGTGTCAACCATTTATTAGCACTTATTCCCTCCTAAGTTTTGAGAAAACGCATTGTTGTGTGCAAACCTTGTTAGAAAACACTTTACTCATGTGTCATTATAAAACCGGATGAGAAAATTTCAGAAATTGATTTAAATAATTTTATCTTTCGAAATTTTGTCGTGAACTATTTAATGCATGTTATTTCATTCAAGAAAATCACTAGGACAGTGTTGCAAGCTTGCATGCCTACCCCAATTTGTGATTTTATCATTATGTTTTAGTCGATATCTTCAAATGATGGAAACATTTTGATTTTGCCTTTAACTTTGGAAATTACACAAGTCATTTTATGTTTTGACTAAAGTGTACTCATGAATCGTTTCATCGTTTTTGTATAATAAACTGACGCGCGCAAGTTTTGTTGGTAAATCTTGTTCCATGCCATTTTATGGGTAAAAATGAATGTTGGAGTCAAACGTCGTTTGAACTTCTTTTGAAGTATGCGCGAAACTTTTGTTGTTACTTTACGTGCATGTCATGAGTCAATCCATACTGGGACGTAGCGATTCATTTTTAAAGAAGTTGTTTATTTCACTTTTGCGTTTTGTTGATAAACTGAACTGCAACGAAATAGTTTTCAATATGATTTTCATACGTGGGACGAGCGTGTCCATTTTTGCGCAACTACCAAATTAATAGTAGTAGTTTTTATGCGCACATTTAATGTGGTATGAAAATCTTTGTTTCAAGCAATTATATAAAAGTTTTGATTGACATATTTGTTAAATAATTCACTTGAACACTTTGAACTCATTAGGACCTTGGGAAAAGTTAAGTAACCCCGGTTAAGAGTAAGTTGCATAGAACCTTGACTATGAAAAGTTGGGCGTTTAGGCACGTGATATGACTATAGGTCGGATGATATCGGTAGCAAAGTCGATGTGCATGTGGTAATGGGAGGGATAGACTTGCGGTAATGCATGTTGAGGTTGGTATAACCGCTTTGTTGACAACCTTAGTTTCGTGGAAACACTCGGTAAGCGGAACTCGTGTGTGGGGTCCTGTTAGAGTTCAAAACTTGGGGGTATAACTAGGTGTCAACCTTGTGGTCTGAGGTCAATAACCGTTAGCGTATTCGGAGAGTGCAGTCTGATTTTAAAGAAATAATGATAACGGTTGTAGTAATCCTAAGATGCTCAATTGTGATGAGTAGTTTTGGTGGAATAACTTTCGTGTGCGGTTAAAGAACCTGTCGGTTTGATGATTAATGTCGTTATGGATTCTTGGGGTCTATTAGAACTCGTTGGACATAAACGACAATTAATGGTAGGAGCAATCGGAATTGGAGATTCTGTTGGATTCGTTAGTGAACAAACCTAGGATTGACTTAGAGTCTGAAACCGAAATCGGGATGTATGGAACATCTAAGGTTGGGAGACAACCGAAGTTGTCTGACTAAGAGTTATTCCAGCGGTTGGGGTGTTCTCCCGGACATAAGTACAGTGTACTTGAATGGACTTTGTTGGTAAGAATTTGTTCGAGGACTTGTCTTAATAGACTGTATAATGGAAATTTAGATTCCAATTAGGAACTGATAAATTATAGTCGGCGTTGAGTTGGTTAGCCTTGGGTTGTAAAGGATTTAGATTTCGAGGACGAAATCATCCTAAGGTTGGGAGGATTGTAACACCCGTAATTTTCGGATAAGCATAATTTCGAATCAGTGAGAAACCGATCTTTTAAGAAAAATATGAAAAGTAAGATTTTGGGTTAAATCTTAGATTTTATGGTCTTGTTGGATGAGGAATTCGAATACGAGTCCAACGGTTCTTTCCGGAGCGAAAACGGAGCTATAACGAAGAAGTTATGGCCAAAACAGTTTCGGTACCGCAGAGCTACTATGACCAGCGACTATGACCATGTCATTGTCGCGTGTCATTGTCGCGCCAAGGGTACAGCCTATGGTACACCTTGTGTGACTATGACCAGCGACTATGACTGTGTCATTGTCGCGTGTCATTGTCGCGGACGGGTACCTGGTTGCTGTCAAATACGAAATTCACACCCCAAACTTCATTTCTTCATATCTCTCTCATTTCAACTCCGATTTTGGCGATTCAAGTGGATATGGTTCCGATTTTGAGAGCTCTTCAAGGATCTAGAAAGAGTTTTGAAGTTCATAGGAAGATTCAAGGGTGTCTGGTGGTGGTAAGTCTCTCAAATCTCTTCCCTTTCTCTCCCAAATCGTTTTCCGTCCTTCCTCACAAACCCTAACCGATTTTAGGGCTTTTTCATGGAGATTAATGTGTTCCTTCTCCATTTTATGCTAGTGGTTTCATTTATTGGTTCAAGAGCAAGTTCCATCCACAACACTAGAGATTTTTTAGGTTTTCTAGGTTTTCATCAAAACCTAAGTGGTGAGTTCATCCTCCTAGCTTCTATACTTTCATATGAGTTATAAATGTTCCATTGATGATCTCCTAGTGTTTTGTTTCTCCAATTTCGATTTGGATGATTTTGGAGAAGTTAGGTTAATATCGGGATTTTGGTTAAAATGGAGATTTTTATATAAGATGTTTGGGGAATGGTTTTTAAGTGGTTGAATATGAATATTCATGGTTGGAAGTTATAAATTTAGGTTTTTGGAAGTTTTGGCTTGAGGATGCAAACTTCATCAAAGGAGCTTACGTTTGGAGAAACTCTAGATTTAGCTTAAATCTAGCAAGGTGGGTTCAAGTTACTTTGCGAAAACTTTGTACATGCCAAAATGAGTATTTTACAAATATGTGTGTGTTTTACTTGAAAAGATACGTGGTTGAGTTATTTGGATAGTTTAACTCTTTTGAAGTGTTTATTTTCATAAATGTGTAAAATACCCATATTTGGGGCTTTTGGATATTTGGATGGTTAGAAACCATATTTTGTCTTTAAAAGGTTAATTGCTCAAAATGAGGTTTATTTGACAGTTTAATCATGTTAGTGTAATTGATTTTATAAACCATTTGGGAAATACCCGATTTAGTGTCAAGAGTTATTTTGAGAATTGTAAAGGTGTGAGTCCTTTTGGGAAAACCCTTTTGCTTAACCGTGTCAGGTTTTGGGTTAATAACGGTTTTGTGGTACTTGTTGACCTAACTGATGTTTAAATGCATTTTATGCGATGATGACCGTTATTCATGGGTCTAGCGAGCTTTGAGTACTTTGCTCGGTTTTAACTTTGAGAAAGTTTTGGGGACATTTGTCCGGGTTAAATGGCTCGCTGTGGAGTCTTGTTTGGTTTGCATTTATTGCAACTTGATGCATTTTTTGCACATTATTGATATTTACATGCTTGGGTGTTTTGTCATTCCAGGTTGAGCATGTTTTGGTAGACTGTGTTGCATTGGATCCATAGGCAAGTGAGTCAGTCTTTATTTGATGGTCTATCTCTTTGTGTACGAGGAGTGGACTATGGGGACGCGTGGGTATATGCGTAGGCCGTGGGGGCCACTAGCGAGTAGGCAATAAGGGACATTGAAGTCCTTGAGGTGTAACTCGTCTAGGGTGGATATGCAATATGGTCCCCGTAAGTCCTTGAGGTGTAACTCTGCAGGGTATGCAATAAAGGCAATTTATTTGGGGGTTTGAGGTTGTGATGTTTATATGGCATGGGAACTAAGACCGGGACTTGAGTTGTAATCCACCAACATCGCGGTGACACCAGTCACGTATTCTTGTCACCAAGATGGAATCGGGTCTCCCCCGTCACCGAAAGGTGTTGTTCTTGGGTAGTATTTTTATCCATATTTTCGGTGACGCTCTTTATTTATATATGAAATGTCTTCATGGTTTATTGGCAAAATTCTATGTCTCACCCTATTTGAATGTTTTAAATATTGGGATTTTGTCCATGTTTATAATTCTTGGGATATTTACGTCTAAACATGTTTTGAGTGAGTTGGAGTCGTAACTCATTTTGGAAAACGCTTTACACTTTTCGGGAATGGTTTCCATGGATTTTGGGTGCGTTGGAGAATGAGTCATTTATGCCCGTTCGGGAAACCCTTTGGAAATAATAATCTTTGTCGCAAACTTTCAACGAAAGATTTATCTAAATCATGACTAAAACTACAACCTTCCGATTTATGATTTTTATGTAGTCGTGATAAAATGCTTGAACTCACTAGGCGTAAGCCTAACCTTTTTTATTTGTCGGCATGTGCAACAGGCTCAGGTTGGGGTAGCTCTAGCTACAT
Source organism: Saussurea involucrata (assembly GCA_033807775.1). NCBI lineage: Eukaryota > Viridiplantae > Streptophyta > Magnoliopsida > Asterales > Asteraceae > Saussurea > Saussurea involucrata. The sequence continues at coordinate 173,744,178 of CM066320.1, read as the reverse complement.
TATGAAGTGGCGAGTGCTAGTAGTGTGCACGAGAGGTGAATTGTTTAGTGAAGTCTTCCGCATTCATCCTTGGGAATAGCAACTTATTCTTGGATTAAGTAACACTCGATGTGGTTTTAGTTTTTATAATAAAATTTGGGGTCATCATTTGTTGAGGTCAATCGTAGACTTTAAATTGAGGTGTTTCCCTTGTTAGTTTATTGGGATAAATTTTGTTATTGTGGATGTATTGTCGAAATTTTAAATTAGTTGCTCTTTCCAAATTTGAGGGTGTTACATGACCCAACTAGTCCCTCAAGTTAATTTGCAATATTAACTTTAAACATAATTCAAATTACCAAATCAACCCTGGAGTTTATAAATATAAAATAGTCCATAAGTTAGACTAAATTATAATTAGACCCCATTCACATTAAAATACTACAATGGAAATTCGAGGTGTTACACTGAGGCAGTACTAGTTGTCTCTTCTGACATTCAACCAGCCTCGCGTCCGGAACCGACATTGACGATCGAGTTGAACTTCGATAAAGACCCTACCCTTGTAGACCCCAATGAAATGCTATATCTCTCCATCCACACTCCAAAAAGTGGACACGCAGTCACCCAATTGATCAGGTGATTGGTGAAGTATCTGAACCAGTGAAGACAAGATCTGCATCCGCAAATGAAGTGTTATATGCACTCTTCTTAAGTTGAGCCCTCAACAGTTCAACAAGCCTTAGAAGACCCTGACTGGTTAATTGCGATGCAAGAAGAGCTGAATCAGTTTGAAGCTCTGAAGGTGTGGAGGTTAGTCCCGCGACCCAAGGGTAAAACAGTTATCGGTACCAAGTGGGTCCTGAAAAACAAGAAAGACAAAGATGATATAGTTGTGCGAAACAAAGCTAGACTAGTAGCGAAAGGGTATAGGCAATAGGAGGGGATAGACTACGACGAGACGTACGCACCGGTTGCTCGCTTAGAGGCAATTCGGATGTTCATGTCTTTCGCCTCCTACAAGAACTTCACCGTCTATCAAATGGACGTGAAGACTGCATTCTTGAATGGTGTTCTGAAGGATGAGGTGTACGTGTCTCAACCGGAACGCTTTGTGGACAGAGACAAACCAGATTATGTATACATCCTTGACAAAGCTCTTTATGGTCTAAAACAAGCCCCCCGCGCCTGGTATGAAGTCTTATCAACCTTTCTACTAAAAGTTGGATTTCAAAAAGATAAAATCGACACAACTCTGTTACTCTGCACGATGAAGGTGAAATTCTTTTAGTACAGATTTATTTCGATGATATTATTTTTGGTTCGACTAACCCTGGACTTTGCACATGGTTTTCTGGCATTATGATGACTCAGTTCCAAATGAGTATGATGGGAGAGATTAATTTCTTTCTCGGATTACAAGTCAAACAATTCTCTACTGGTATCTTCATCAATCAATCGAAGTATGTGTTTGACATCTTGAAGAAATTCAAAATGGAAAACTGTATGTCGATTAGTACGCCTATGGCTCCAGGATCTAAGATAGGTCCAGAGCCAGACGGTATTGATGTTGATGTTAAAAAATATAGAGGAATGATTGGGTCTCTAATGTATCTAACCGCTAGTCGTCCAGATATAATGTTTTCAACTTGTCTATGTGCAAGATTTCAGGCCAAACCTAAGGAATCACACCTCGGCGCCGTCAAGCGGATCTTTCGCTACTTGAAAGGCACATCGTATCTAGGACTGTGGTATCCCAAGGGAACCGGATTCGAATTAACCGCATATTCAGACACAGATCACAGAGGAAGCATGCTGGACAGGAAGAGAACCTCGGGGCATGTACAGTTTTTGGGGGACAAGCTCGTGAGCTGGTCGTCTAAAAAGCATAATTGTGTTTCAACATCAACTGCGGAGGCAGAATATGTAGCCGCGGCGAGCTGTTGTTCACAAGTACCGTGGATGAAGACCCAACTCATGGACTATGTGTTTAAATATGAGAAGATCCCCATCTACTGCGGCAGTAAGAGTGTTATTGCCATATCTGCTAACCCTGTCCAGCACACCAAAACCAAGCATATTGACATAAGGTATCATTTCATAAAAGATCACGTTGAGAAAGGAACAGTTGAACTGTATTTTGTTACAACTGAGTATCAGCTTGTCGATCTCTTTACAAAAGCCTTGGATGAAAAACGTTTTAATTTCCTAGTATCCAAGCTTGACATGTTGAATATGAAAGTTTAACTTCCATATACTGATCATAGAATAGATGGAAATATTTGTATCTCAATCTAGATATTGTATCTAGATTGATACACTCAAACTTTCATCATATTCTATTCTCAATATATGTTATTTAAATTTTCATACCTTAGTTGTAATGCAAATATTTACCTAACTTGTTATTTTCGTTTACTTATACTACATTACCTGTGATTTGTTATGATACCTGTATCTGCACAAAGGTGTGTTCATGGTTTCAGGGGGAGTTTTAGTACAGATCATATGCACAAAAATAGGGGGAATGTGCATAACTGCCAAATCATGTAAGGATAGACCACATGTAACTGTTGCTTCGAAGAACACAAGGTAAGTATTCTAACTTGTTTTAAACACTAACTATTAAATGATGAAAACAATTTTTCAAATCCATGCATCATTTAAGGGGGGGTGAAAACCGTGTTTAAAACCTTGTGTGGTTAAATCAATTGGGAGTTGGACATCTTCCAATGTTATAAAATTATTTTTGAAATTACTGAAAAAATGTCTAAGTGTTCATTTTATCGCAACCCATTGCTTGCGTTTCTTGCGATAAATATATGATCAGTGTTTCATCACAACTCTCTGTTGCGATTAAACATGAAAGAAGTTTCATCGCAACTCCTTACTTGCTATAAATTTCCTTTCATCGCAACCCTTGCTTGCGACAAAGTAAGATGAACAGTGTTTATCGCAACTCCCGGTTGCGATTAAACTCAAGTGTTGTTGTCGCAACCAGTTCCTTGCGATAACAAGGAGGGTTATCGCAACCTTGTACTTGCGATAACCTGACACTGTGGGGTCAAATCTTGGACCAATCAAAAGATGCCACGTGTCAAAAGTCTCAAAGCTCTATAAATATCGAGTGTTTGAAAGTTTATCTCATTTCAAATCTGTTCAACTTTCTCTCAACTATCATACTTCGAATGTGAGTGATTTTCAAATCTTTCGAGTTCAAATCACGCACATTTGTTCAGAATCACTTCGAGGTACGTATTCCATTATCGATATTCATTTTTATCTGTTGAATCGCATGATAAAGTCTGTTTTAGGTTTCTTTCAGTTGACTCCCTTTTAGGGTTTTAGAATCGTACTTCAAAATCGATATATGTATGCTTGTTTATAGTTAGAACTGATAGGGAATACCTTTTTGTGTTGATTGCGAGCCTCGTAGAGTAGATACATAGTTTAATATGTGCATAAATCAGTTTCTGTGTTCAAACACTTAGAAAATGTTTTAAGCTCAAAACTATCGCAACTTAGGTGTTCTTAGTGTTCAACCCTATCGCAAGTCTTAGTGTTCTTCTCACTCAAAGTTTTCGCAACCATCACACATTCATCTTTATCGCAACCCTTACATTGCGATAAAATTTTATCGCAACCTGTTGGTTGCGATAACGTTTCCTCGCAAGCCCTTCTTTGCGACAAAACTTCACTTGCGACAAACTTCTTTTGTTAGTTGCGATAATTTCTATACTTCGGTTATTTTGATTGTTTTAAAATATATATATATATATACTGAATCCTCCCTCTAAGCCCTATATTGCTTTAATACTGTTCAGATGGCTCATAATGATGGCCACTCCTCGGACGAGAACACTGTCATCCCGTCGCACCGGTCGTCACATCAGCCGGTGAACGCCCGTGATCCAGATGAGGAGCTACTACCGAGTAGTCTCCACCTTTCCCTCCTCGACAACAACCACCATCTAGACCTCAGTGTGGCATTCGACCACCGCATTATACTGGAGATCATACGCGGTCATCCCCTCCGAACAGTGCTCACTAAGGTAGTCACTGTGCCCCTTATATACCTGCAACAATTTTGGCACACACTACGATATCATCCAACTCACCGACGGGGTCCGCACTTTTCTACGAGAGTCGATCATTTCGATGTTCGACTTACACTTAAGCGCCTCCGTCTAGCCTTAGACCTTCCTTTTAACCCGAACATCGAAGACATGGTTCCGGAAGCACAATTATTTGCTGAAATCCGTAGTCTAGGATACCAAGACCCACGGAACCCTATACTTACCAGCTCTTCTAAATTCCAAAGAAAACACCTACCATCAGTCTGGTACACCCTATGCTCCATCTTTAACCGTTGCATGAACTCCAAACACACTGGTCTTGATAAATGCAACCTTTCCATTCTCCGAATGTTCCACGCCTTCGCCTTCAACCGCCGCATAGATTATGCCATCCTACTCTAGAACAAGCTACAAGAGCTGGTCGAAGACAAAGCACGGCCGATCAAGAACCGGAACTTCGTGCCATATCAACGGTTCTTCCAGATCATCATCCATCAAATCATGGAGGGCAACCAGGAAATCTCTAGACGCCTAAATGCGGTACAAGGACCGACACAGTGGATGCATTTTCTGAAGATGCCAGATCACGATGCCTTCGCCAACATTGTCGTAATACCAAAACCTGTACTTGCCTATGCCGATCAGCAGTCTGAGGTAGTTAGGCAATATAGAATAGCTAATGCACTAGTGGTCCAGCCAGAACCGGCGGGACCTCCCCAAGGTGCAATCCCACTAGGCGGTGAGGGTCAGAATATTGAGGAGGTTTAGGAATGTCGGGTTCCTGAACGGGGAGAGGTGAGGCGTATATTAAGACATAGAGTGGGTGGGGTGGCGAGGACTGCTGGTCAGGCATCCACATCCGGAACTGTAAGAATTCCAATCCTCGACGACGTGTCGATGGATTCAGAGGATGATCCCGACTTTAACCCTGATGCTTCTTCATCCGAAGATGAAGCATCTGACCAACCCCGACGAGATGATGATGGTAACTCCGACTCTGATCCTGATCTTGACTCTGATGCGGATCTAATTCCGAGATACATTGGTCGGAGTCGACACATTGTTGAGAGTTCCGAAGCTGATTCCACCTGGAACTTCGGACTCTCCGGCGATATTGGAGATATAAGGAGGGAGGAGGGAGATGAAGTAGAAAATACTATGATTGTGAGCCGAGAGGAGGTTAGAAAAGAAATGGGAGAGAATGTGACAGGATCGGATAAAGTTTTAACTACCGATCCTTCCCAAATTGTGACAAGCCGGGTAGCCACATCTACTACCAACGTGCGTTCGTCGTCGTTGCGTATTGAACAAGCCATGGTGGACCCAGCCATGCATAGCACAGCCCCTCTCAGCTACTCATCGGCATCTCAATTTGTCGGTGTTTCATTTCACACAGGGGATAAAGCTCATACGTTATCGGCGACACACTCAGTGTCTGCTGATATTGAACAAGGTAGGCTCCTGTCCCGGCCACTGCCTTTTATTCCACGCATGTCGAGTCTAGAGCCTTTTGGATATACATCTTTTCCTAGGCCACAATCGTCGGTATCACACCAAGTTGTGGGCTTCCGTGCCCCAACCGGAACACCCAGAGTGCGGCCGCCATTTGTTGGTGCCCCACGAGGACAGGGTGGAAGTCCTGTCATAGTCAACACCATGCCAACTATTAACACATGCAGTACGGTTGCTACAACCGCTACTTTAACCGGTAACCTAAGTGGTCCGGAGGTTAGAATGATGTTTCCCATTTTTCCTCATGAGAAGATTGTACGAATGCTAGGCTCGTATCCACATTACATCACGCTACCATTACTGGCGTCTGCTTTAGGCTCAATCGACAATGCCTACAAGCAACATCGCAGAGCCATGCAAAATACGGTTGACCGATTAGCAAACGAAGTGAGCAAAGCCATTAAGGGCAAAGGAATTGCTGAATCGTCATCAACTCCTCAGGATCAACCATCCAGCGCTCAATCAGACCAACAACCACCACCATCAGTTCCTTTACACCAAATCTCCACCGATCAACTCAAATCTGAGTTGTTAGCCCGATTATTAGCACAAGGTGATACAAACACTGCTGAAAAAGTTGACCTTGTTGGATTACTCCGACAACATACCCAACCTTAAACCCAAACTTAAACCCAACTACCTTCTAGCAACGACTTCCAGCGTCTAACCGACTCAATGAAAGACACGACAAATGCCATGATGGCAGGATTCACCTCCATCACTGAAAGGTTTAAGGTTGTCGAAGAGAAGTGTGGGATTCAAGCTCAGGCCTCACATAAACGAAGACATGATGATCAGGATCCTCCTGATCAATATGAGGGGGAGAAGAGAGCCAGGGTTGGTGAGTCTAGTTTGTGCAGCTGCGGAAAATGTTGGTGCTTCAGTAAACGAAGGAGAAACGGGGGCAGGTGGATCAGGTACTGATGTGGTCCAGGTTGATGACACCGGCGTTCTAGCTGATGTCATAACTGGGGTTGAAAAGCCTCCGGTTGGTGATAATAGAACAGATGAAGAAAGGATGGCGGATGCTTTGATCGTTGACTACATCTACATAGATTCTGAGGAAGAACCTGAGAAAATGACCGTACAGATCAAAGAGGAAATAGATGATATATTCGACACCACCGGGGCTCTAATGGTTGCTTCGGATTCCGACAATGATACTCCAGATGATACAACTCAACCACAAACGTCGATTAATCAGGGTGCAGATACTTTCGCTCCTCAGGCTCCAGTTGTTCAGGCTAATGCTCCAGCAGTTCAGGTAAATGTCGATGGCAAAATCAGAGATTCGGTACTCGAAGCTACTCTGGTACTTTATCTGGAAGTGATTGATGATGAGCCAAGGTATGTGGCTACAGGTGAACGAGTTAGGATTCTGATTCCTTATCAAGAAAGCACAAGGAAAGATTTGTTTGTTAGGGATGTCCAAAGGATCGATCTAGAGAAGGTGTACGGGATTGAGAACTGGCCGTCACTTCAGAAGATTGAGTTCATACACGTTATGAACAACGAAAACCTGAATACAGATGTGGTGAGGTTAGATAAAGCTATTATGAAGGTGCTGAAGATAGAATCCTGCAAGCTTTTCAAAGTCTGGACCCACAGTTCACTGTAAGAAGATCCAATGGCTTCGAACACGTGTTTTCTGAAGCAGACTTCAAGAGTCTAAAACTCGATGATCTCATAAGTTTGTATGACATCCTGGCACGGGCTCCTGAAAAGAAGATTGAATGGTCTTCCGCCTATCAAAGTGTATAGAGGTTAATGCGAACTAGATGAAAAGACACTTAAAAGGTAGTTTGATAGATTTCAAATGAGTTGATGGAGAACGATTAAAAGTTTCTTTAAGCTTTGGTAGTATGAAAAATGATCATTTAATTAATGTTCTAAAATATGGCTGTCTTATAAGTATTAGTATATATTAGGGGTGAGCATCGGTTCGGGTCGGTCGGGTTCGGCCCAAAAACCCACAACCCGATCGGGTTTCGGGTGGTCAAAACAGTCCCCGAAACCCGTCCATACTATTGTTCGGGTTTCGGGTCTCGGGTGAGATCGGGTTTCGGGTGGTCGGGTGAGGGTCGGTCGGGTTGGTGTAGAAATAAGAAAAGTTTATGGTTACAATTTAAGCCCAATTCCACCAAGCAAACCCAATTTATGGTTACAATTTAAGCCCAATTTATAGTTTTGTGTTTGATGATCTTGTTTTACTGTGTAGAAATAAGAAAAGTTGATGCAAGATATTTTTTTTAAATAAAAAAATACAATTATATATTTATATTTACAATTTATTAAATTAAAAAAAATATATTTTTAAAACTTCGGTCGGGTTCGGGTGAGTTCGGGTTTGGGAAACCCAACCCAAACCGAACCGAAATATCCGAGATAAATTATCGGGTTCGGGTGGGTTCGGGGTTCGGTTCGTCGGGTGACTCAATTTCGGCTATATCGGGTTCAGGTTCAGTCGGGTTATTCGGGTTGGTCGGGTTATGCTCACCCCTAGTATATATAGTTCATAAAAATTAGAATCTAAAAAAGTAAAAAATAAAAAATAGATAAGCGTTTCCAATTTAGTAAGTGTACCATCAATCATGTCTTTTACTTTTCATCCACAGTAAAGATTGGTGTTGTCATTGCAAATCACAGATAGTTTGCACATGCACGTATTTAATAGATTCTATGAGGTAGTTGTTATATTCTCTTTAATTTTATTTGTTTATTAGCCTCCACTTTCTTTGTCATGTCGTTCCTATGAAAGTTATGAAATAATTAAAAACCCAAGTTATTTTTTGAAAGTTATAGTATCACCCACAACTTTTTCAGTGATCGACTTTTGGTGACGGAAATCATTTTCAATAACGGATCAACGATGAAATTTTCCATCACGGATAGGGTCGGTTTTGTAGTAATAAACGTTTATAATTTTAATATTATTCAACTAAAATTATTTTATTCTATGTCATTTTTAAAGAATATCTTATGAATAGTTGATCATCATTTTTTTTTGTTAAAAGATGGGCAAAATCATACATTTTTATTGATTTTAAAACAAGAGAAGCACGGTTCTAAGTATTTAAATTATTAAAACTTACACTTTTATTCATTTTCTCATGTTTAATTTGGTAAGTACTTAGTTTTTTATTAAACAATAATTTAGCCATAGATTTTAAAGCATTTGTAGTTTGGAGATTCCTATGCATATACGAAGATTCCTATGCATATACGAGTGAAATCTTTATTTGCTGAATTCTATGAAAATAGCATTATCTTTTGAATTACTTATTGACTTTACCAATTGATTAGTGTTCATTCCATAAAATGCATTATAACAAATCCGTACGTATTATAACGAAATCATGTTACCATCACAGTTACATTCCACCTTCCTTCAAAGGCTGCCTCAACAATAACAACCTATCATATAGTACAAGAACTGGAACAACGCAAACAATCACCACTCAACTCAACCTCGCAACATAAGGCAATTCGAGCATGTACATGTACATGTAAATTCGCAATTACACTGGCCAGGTGTAACGTAAATTTACCTTACACGATAGTTCTCATTACCCTATTTTCCTAGCGCACCTAGAGTGATCTTTCTTAAAGGCGTCCCATCTCTCGGTTGTGTCCCTCAAATCACAGTTTAAGTTTAGGCCCGTTCGGTCAACTAAATCCCTTAAACTATGGCTCTGATACCATTTGTAACAGCCCAAAAACTTCAACAGACATAACATAGATAAATAATCCCCAAATCGGGTCCCAATTACATAAAAAATTCATTAAACAAACATTTCGAGTCCTGAGCTATCCAAAATTTGCAGCGGAATAATCTATCCACAGCCGAGAGATCTATCTAAGCAGTACAATGATTTAAACTCTAGCGTTCCTCGCTAAAGCTTCCATCTCTAAGCTCAAGCCAACTCTTTACCTTTGCTCGAAGCATCACTAGAGCGCTTCCCTGAAAATGGTTTAGTTTTGAAAAGCGAGGGTTAGACCAAACGGTCTAGTGAATTCCCTCCAAAAACGTTTTAAACAACAAGCATAAAACATTTCTTTAACAAGCCATGCATCTCAACATAAGACTCCATACATGGGTACTTGCATAGTGTTCAAGGATCGCATCATCCAGAACCACGATCGGGGCCCAAGCAGACTCCCCTCTCGCCTCATATCGGGGCCCAAGCAGACTCCCCATTACCCGAATAGGAAGGAAACGAATTACATCCTACCGGTTCATAACAAACTCCCAAGGGATCATCGGTACCCGAGGTACACTGATCCCACTGTGCAACCCGAATCCACATAGCATATACACATAACTAACAATAAATCACAAAGCGTGACATCTTTGTAAACCGTTCAATCATGCTAAATAAGCCGTTCCAAAACATACTTTCATGCGAGAATTTATATAAGCTTGTAAACAAATCATACTCGTAAAACATACCATGATCAGTAAAACATTTGACATCTCATTCCACGTAAAAAGAATTAAGGGAACTCACCTGTTTGTAGAGATTTCCTATGCACACGTCACCTCCTTGAACAAGTCGGAATGATCCGAACACCTAAAGCATACCACCAAAAGCTCAACAACTAATTATCCAGACACAAACTACCGGACACCCAAACTGTTCGGACTGCTACTTCCCAGATCCAAGTTTCACCCGGACACTCGCACTATCCGGAAACTATCCGGACACTGGCTACCCGGAACAACTACCCGGAAGATTATCCGGTCATCTAATACCCGGACACGCTTGTCCGGAGACCCACACTGTCCGAACACCAATATTTACCGGACACCCGCACTGTCCGGATGGGGCGATTCCCGGACAGTCGCACAGTCAAATCCCAAAGTTCCCGGAATCGGTTTATGGGTGCGATTGAGTCTCCACCCTTGTTAGATATTAGATTATGGTTACATTCCCGGCTTAAAATAGCTAATTAGCCAATCTTTTACCTCTTTTAATGATCCAAACTCACTCAAAACCCAAAAGAGCTTAACCAAGAGAAAAAACAGTGCTCTACCCAATCCACCCAAAATCCTTGAATACAAAGGCATACATCAAACAATAAGAAAAAGGGATTGAAGCTTACCTATTGACGATTTCTTGGTAGAGTTTTGCTAGTCGATTTCTGTTCTCTCCTCCCTTTATCGTTTCCTTTCTCAACCGCCAAACACAAGAATTGATGTAGAAATGAGGAGAGACCTAGGGATTTGCTCCCTTTTATACTTCTTCAAAATTGCCTTTTGGTCCCTCTAAAACTCTTTCCATTTTTACATTATGGCCACAAGACTCCGCTTAATTAAACTAAATATCCGGTTGTTACATAAATGTTGATCTTAAGAGGGGCAAGAGTATTCCAACTGGTTTCCGGATATAGTTGACACGGGGTTTTGACACCCCGCGAAATCTAACCGCAAGTGTACGGTGTCGAATCAAGTAATAACGTACGGAAGTACGAGTATCGAACCAAAGGAACTAGGAACTAAATATCACAATTACTATAAGAACTATTAATTGGACTGTCGAAATTGGAGGATTGGTTTTATAACTAATTACTTGCAGAATTTAAAATCACACAAACGCCAGACAACTAGTAAGCAGCTTTGGAATTCAGATTGGAGAAACAGTTGAGGGTTGGATATCCTTAGGTTTCACATATGAACATCAGACTAAAGATAAATACCACTTAATTCCGTTTATGAGTACTCAACCTTGATCTAACCATTGCTCTCTCTCAAGTAACAACAGTTATATTTGTAAAACGTGGTGCTTTCTCAAGCTACCATGAAGTTTATTTCGAAAATAAACACAAGATTAATCTCTCGATCTCACCTTATGTAGTTCAAAACACATTAAGCGTAGGTTATTATGAGACTAAAGTTTACTCGGTATATCTCTATCCTTTCTTACTTTAGACATGTGATTCCTAATTCTAGATCTCAATTAATTCTCTCGAACATAATTGATGACAATAAAACAATTGCAAGTTAGCTACGCTCACAAAGGCATTAAGAACAAAATCACACGTATTCATTATATCGGAAAAACTTATAAAATCATTCGTCATCCATCTATATGTTCACTCCTAATTCAATCCAACCCCCAACATCTTAAAGTTAGTTCATGATGTTGGGGGATTCAAACACAAAAGGAAAAGAAACGAAAGTGTAAGTAAACATGGTAAACGGGATCGTAGTGACGGTGTAAGATGAATTGATGAACTCCCTTTTCCCGTGCTGAATTCTCCTTCGCGTCTTGAACGTTCCTTCGATTAGTTCTCGATCTTGGCTCCAAACGGTGTCACTTGGCTCTGAAAATCGCCCCCGGACTGCTCCCAATCGTCTGCCGTAAGTTGGATACCGAAAAAGTGACCTAAATCCCGAATTAAAAAGCTAGAAATCGACAACAGAGGGATACGCGACTTTCCCCGCGACTTGCAAGTCGCGTGGGAAGTCGCACGCTATGCAGAAGCTGCTCTGGGTCGTTTCTGGTTCGCGGATCGGGTCCTGGTTCGTTCGCGGGTCTTGGGCTTGGCTTTTGGGCTTCCGTTAGGCTTCGTTTTGACTCGTTTTGGGCTCTTTTTCGCTTCTATTTCCGAGGAATGCCGCCTTTTATAAAACCTGTGTAAATCACTAGATAAACCGTGAAATATACGCCTTTTTACTTGAGTCCAAGCCAATCTCATTGGTTTGAGAACCGAAAATAACGCCAAAAAGTGGCGTTATCAACAACCCCAAACCGAGCGTTGCTTGTCCCCAAGCAAATTAGCGATAAAAACAGAATAAAAGCATATATCTGTGAAAGAATAATAACTGCACAATTCCCAATCGGTACCAAGTGATGCATCGGTGATTTCCCATACCCGTGAATATCTATCTCACTCTCGCCTCATCCTTATTTTGTTTGACCTATGACCTTCCATTGGGAGTTGAACTCGTGACTGTTCCGATTACGTTCGGGTTAGACTAGGTCCAAACATACTAGGGAAAACATTTCGCCTTGACCCTACCTTACGGGATACTCTCTTTGCACTCGAACCTAGGTTATCGCTCGTGTTGTCATGTTTTGGAGGTTATGTACAAGAATACGCAAAATTGCATGACAACTCTATTGAAGGACGCACAAATGTCCAAAAATGGATCTCAGAAAGGGATCAAGTAGCAAGACAGGGAATATCGGTAACGGTAGGCATAGACCGTAATCATATTTTCCAAAAGATCATCCAGGTCTTTACAAGGGTTGTAATGGGGCTAAGGTTAAGGCTATGAAACGACGGGTAAAATGGTTCAAAAATCCTTGGCGTGTCAATCAATTGCAGTTCCGAACTCTATAGCTTTTCGCTCTATTATTTGGCCCTTTTCATCACTATTGGAGTCGCTTTGACTCTCTTATTTTTCAGCTCTAACTATTATCTAATTTTTTTTTGGGACTTCATTGGTCCTCTTTTCTACTTCTCGGGTTACATTGACCCGTTTTATTCTCATTGCTGGCCGGAGTTCTTCTTTTATGCTCTCACTCTATTGGTTCATTACTGCTTCCGATTGACACACTTTCGGATTGGGTTGGCTAAGGTTTATGGCTAAGGGTTTAATGATGGGTTTAGAAACGAATTAAGGTGTGTGTTTGGATGCAAAGGGGCTATGGGTACACACTAAGGGTAAAAGGGGACGATAGCTAAAAATGGTTTAAAATAAAACACACAATGCCTGGAATCATATCTTAAGGTCCACACGATATGGTCTACTATACCCTTACCCAATATCCCGATGGTCGTCTTTGCTACTCAACGCAATAATGTAGCGAGATCATTCTACATTCACGACAAGGAATTCGAAAAAGTGTATAAGAATTAGGTGTATGAATCCCTCGAAATGAAAAACGTCTTTTAGGTTCAAAACTCACTATCGGGTGGTCTCCACTAATGTCCCTAGTCATGTCCTTTCCCGGTCCTCCCCTAACGGTCACGTCACTATCATAAGATTCTTCCCACAATGGTTGGTCTCAATCATTCAAAACAAAAAATTTAGCTATTGTGATCTAGACACTCAGAAGTGCAGGAAATATACGTGCATAACTTGGGCCCGATTGGGCAACCCCAAACCTTACCCACACATTGTCCCCAATGTGCAAGCAAAGTCGTAGGTGATGCGACTCGATCATTGTGCAGTTATTTACAGGTATAAAAAGGACGGGTAAAACATTAACATAGCATAGCAAAAAGAAAAACCCAAAATTTCTAGACTGGGCACCCCAAACCTAGGCCGTGGCCTAGGTTTGCCAAATAAAAGCCAACCCCAAACCTCGGTAAAACCGAGGTTTTCACAGGGTCTAATGTGAGTGTGTAGATGGTTCAAAAATGAGGCACCCCAAACCTAAGTGAAACTTAGGTTTGTTGCATCTCGTGCAATTGAAATAGAATAACACATCAAACACCACTCTTTTAGCAGAGAAGGATTTAGAACATACCTATTTTGCCCGGCCGGAGGATTCTTGATTGGTTGAGCATCGATCAGAGAAGATAGGGAGAACATGCAAGACAAGGGAGAGACACAAAACAAAAACAGGAAACACACAAAGCAAGAAAGGGAACAAAAACTGTACGAAAAACGAAGAACGGGGCACATGGGACTCACGCGGTTTAGCCCGCGACTTGTAAGTCGCGTGGAAAACCGCGTAACCCTCTGTTTCAGAAAACTAACAGAGGGCCCCGCGACTTTCTGCGCGGTATGCAAACCGCGTGTAAAGCCGCGTATGTCCCTGTTTCAAAATATTTTTGGCTTTTTTCGATTTTTCGATTTTTATGGTTTTTCTGGAATTTAAAATACACACAAGAAAAATAATAAACGGAAACTAACCTTGGTGGGTTGCCTCCCACCCAGCGCCGTATTTAAAGTCGTGGCACGACTATGTGGGTTCAGTTCGGCTCGGTATCCGCAGACTCGAATCGCCCACACCTGCGATTCTTCGCGGATTCTCTCATACTTGGTCTTCCATGACCAGATCTGGATGCCTCTCCCTCTTGACCTCTCGTCTTCTCGAACATCTTGAAAGTCACTCTCTCGCCACCAACTCTGAAGGTCACCTCTCCTTCCTCTACATCGATCAGTGCTCGGCTCGTGGCTAGGAATGATCTTCCCAGGATCAACGGAACCTCCTCATCCTCGTCTATGTCTATCACCACAAAGTCTACAGGAAAGTAAAACTTACCTACTTTGATGAGCACGTCCTCAATTACCCCGTATGGGTACCTTATCGATCGATCAGCCAACTTCAATGTCATATATGTTGGGCTTACCTCACCCAGGCCAAGTTTCCTGAAAATAGATAGGGGCATCAGATTAATACTAGCCCCTAGATCACATAAAACTTTATTAAAATTAAAACTGCCAATTTGAATAGGAATCGAGAAACTCCCTGGATCTGTACGCTTTTGGGGCAGCTTATTCTGGAAAATTGCACTGCACTCTTCAGTGAGTGCAACGGTGGCCTGGTGATCAAGTGCCCTCTTCTTGGTTAGTATCTCTTTCATGAACTTCATGTAAGAGGGCATTTGCACCAGAGCGTCTGCAAAAGGGATGTTAATAGTTAGTTTTTTAAAAACATCTAGAAACTTGGAAAAATGAACATCATCCTTTTGTGCTTTCAATCTGTTCGGATATGGCACTCTCGGAACTTTCGACTTGGCCGGTGGTGCCACTTTTTCCTTCGGCTTCTCTCGATCAATCAAATCTTCATCCTTCGATTTCTCCTTCATCGCCACTTCTCTCTCAGCTTCCAACTCATCCATATCGATTATCTCCACATCATTCTCGGCTTCCTTTGGTAACGGCTCTCGTGTAAAGTCTCTAGTCAGCTCCTTACCACTCCTCAGGTATATGGCATTACAATGCTCCCGGTTTTGCCTTTCGGGTTGACTCGGAAGTTTCCCGGGGGCTCGGTTTTGTAGGGTCTCGGAAATCTGCCCCACTTGCCTCTCGAGGATCTTGATGGCGGCGGTGTTTTGCTCGGTAGCCGCCTTGACAGTATTGATTGTGTTCGCTAATCCCTCGACTGTGCTGTCCATTTTCGACATGAACTTCATCATCATGTCCTCGAGTCCCGACTTCTTCTCCCCGGATGGTCCTTCATTCCTTTGGTGGAAACCTGGAGGACGGTAAACATTGTTAGTATTAGGGAAGTGAGAAGATTTAGAAAAGTTACCTGGCTGTTGCTGGTCGGGTTGACTCCATGAAAGATTGGGGTGCTTTTTCCACCCCTCATTGTAAGTGTTGGAGAACGGATCGTTTCGCGGCTGATGGTTTCGGTTTTGCATAAATTGAACCTGTTCAGGTTCTCCCAGATTGCTTCCCTTCATACGGTCCGTGATAAAAGCTAGTTGAGCTTTTAGTTCCTTAAGCTCATCCGACTCCCGAACACTCGCGACTCTTCTAACATCAGCCCTTGGAGTGGAAAAACTATGCTCGGCAAGATTTTCAATCAGCTCGCATGCCTCTTCATAAGATTTATCCATTAGTGCTCCACCCGCGGCAGCAGTGATATCACTTTTAAACTGCGGGTGAAGGCCACTAAAGAAGGTCTGAATGATGACCCAACCTTGTAACCCATGGTGAGGACATTTCTTGATCATGTCCTTGAAGCGCTCCCAAGCCTCATATAACGTTTCTTGATCCCATTGTGCGAAATGGGTGATCTCGGCCATTAGTTGGGCGGTCCGACTCGGGGGAAAGAACTTTTGAAGGAACGCAGCCTTCAATTGTGCCCATGTGGTGACCGAATCTGGTTGGATGCTCTCGGTCCATGCTTCGGCTCGGCCTTTGAGGGAGAATCCAAATAATCGCAGCTTGTTGGCATCTTCATTCATGCCATTGATCTTGAAAGTGTTGCAAACCCGCTCAAATGCACGAAGGTGTGCATGAGGGTCTTCTGTCGGCGTCCCTCCATACTGGTTTTGTTGCACCATCACGATGGTGCTCGGCTTCAGCTCGAAGTAGTTTGCCCCAGTAGCGGGCGCTTGAATGCCTATTCGGGCCGCCGCCACATTCAGATCGGCGAACGACCGCATAGGCACCCTTTCCGGAGGTGGTGGTGGATTATTGCGGCGGGGATCATTACGTGGAGGTCTCTCGTCGTCGGACATCTCGAATTTAAGATTCCTTTTCGCTTTTGCTTCTTTTCGTAAACGACGAGCGGTTCTTTCGATCTCCGGATCAAATTCTTCAATCTCTTTCCCTCGGGTCGTCCTTGGCATAAACCAAGTGGTACCTGAAAAGAAGGAAAGCAACGTCAATGATCTAAAAACTGAAAGTGATGGAATAAAATTACAAGAAAAGAAAATGCCCAATCTAATAGCGCGTATAGATAGTAGTGCTATTAGTTGCAACTAGTTCCCCGGCAACGGCGCCAAAAACTTGACACGGGGTTTTGACACCCCGCGAAATCTAACCGCAAGTGTACGGTGTCGAATCAAGTAATAACGTACGGAAGTACGAGTATCGAACCAAAGGAACTAGGAACTAAATATCACAATTACTATAAGAACTATTAATTGGACTGTCGAAATTGGAGGATTGGTTTTATAACTAATTACTTGCAGAATTTAAAATCACACAAACGCCAGACAACTAGTAAGCAGCTTTGGAATTCAGATTGGAGAAACAGTTGAGGGTTGGATATCCTTAGGTTTCACATATGAACATCAGACTAAAGATAAATACCAGTTAATTCCGTTTATGAGTACTCAACCTTGATCTAACCATTGCTCTCTCTCAAGTAACAACAGTTATATTTGTAAAACGTGGTGCTTTCTCAAGCTACCATGAAGTTTATTTCGAAAACAAACACAAGATTAATCTCTCGATCTCACCTTATGTAGTTCAAAACACATTAAGCGTAGGTTATTATGAGACTAAAGTTTACTCGGTATATCTCTATCCTTTCTTACTTTAGACATGTGATTCCTAATTCTAGATCTCAATTAATTCTCTCGAACATAATTGATGACAATAAAATCACACGCATTCATTATATCGGAAAAACTGATAAAATCATTCGTCATCCATCTATATGTTCACTCCTAATTCAATCCAACCCCCAACATCTTAAAGTTAGTTCATGATGTTGGGGGATTCAAACACAAAAGGAAAAGAAACGAAAGTGTAAGTAAACATGGTAAACGTGATCGTGGTGACGGTGTAAGATGAATTGATGAACTCCCTTTTCCCGTGCTGAATTCTCCTTCGCGTCTTGAACGTTCCTTCGATTGGTTCTCGATCTTGGCTCCAAACGGTGTCACTTGGCTCTGAAAATCGCCCCCGGACTGCTCCCAATCGTCTGCCGTAAGTTGGATACCGAAAAAGTGACCTAAATCCCGAATTAAAAAGCTAGAAATCGACAACAGAGGGATACGCGACTTTCCCCGCGACTTGCAAGTCGCGTGGGAAGTCGCACGCTATGCAAAAGCTGCTCTGGGTCGTTTCTGGTTCGCGGATCGGGTCCTGGTTCGTTCGCGGGTCTTGGGCTTGGCTTTTGGGCTTCCGTTAGGCTTCGTTTTGACTCGTTTTGGGCTCTTTTTCGCTTCTATTTCCGAGGAATGCCGCCTTTTATAAAACCTGTGTAAATCACTAGATAAACCGTGAAATATACGCCTTTTTACTTGAGTCCAAGCCAATCTCATTGGTTTGAGAACCGAAAATAACGCCAAAAAGTGGCGTTATCAATAGTCCATCATCTTCCATGGAATTAACTTCTATTAACGTCTTCAACTTTTGACCTAGAACATACTCTAGCTAATTTGACTTATCCTCAAAAGGTTCAAATTTTTGTAAAAGATAAGTCAAATTAGCTAGCATTAATTGCCCGCCCCCTCGAGGTCTGGCCCAATCCTAAACCCAATCTCTTCGACCTTCACACAATCGACCACTGGTCCTCGATTTTACCTCTCTATTTGTTTCCAAGTTGAATAACCTCGAAAAGCGATCACGCAAACAAAAATTCCCGACCCATTTGTCTATTCAAAAAGAGGTAGAAAGAGACTCCTTATGCCTAACCCACCAGAATCAAGGGAAGAAAGAGACGTCTCCCATTTACCAGCCCCTTCTAAAAAAAATTAGCGTCTCAGTCTCTCATGGGTGTTTATCACACCCGATGTCACATAAAACATCGAATGAAATAACAAAGGAAGGCTACCAAGAAAAGATTTAACCAATGTTAATCAGCCACTGAAAGACAAACTTTTAGCTTTCCATACCGCCAACCTTTTATGGAATTTATCCACAACAGGTTTTTGTTCCCAAAACAACATTTTCACACTAACCGGTAAACCCAAATACGAAAATGGGAACGTACTGACTTTCATATAGTTTTCCTTCAATCACTTAGCCATACTTTCGACGTCGCCCAACAACACCTCAACACCAAACAACCTACTTTTGGTGTAGTTACTTTCAATCCAAATTCCATTTGAAAGCCGTTAAGAATAGGCAACATTTTTTTGGCGTTTCTTCTCAACCATGACTCGAATAATCCTTTTGCAACTGCTTCTTGCATTGCTACATTAAGGCCTTCCGCAGCGAGGATAAATTGAAACGAGGATAGGGGGTCCGCCTGCCTTACCCTTTTTGTCATTTGGAACTCTTTAGTGGGAGACCACTAACAAGCAGTGAGATAGAAGTTAACTGAATGCACCCTTTCACACACTTACACAATTTGGGTCCAAATCACATTTGACGCATTAAACTCAATAGGAAATCCCAGTTGGTGATGTCAAAAGCTTTTTCAAAATCAACTTTAAAAACTAAGGGGTTGTTTGGCAGTTGCTGAATGGTTTGGTGTAAAATGATTAAGTGGTCAGAATGGTTAAGAGGCTTTTATGATATATTGTAAAATGAAATATGGTTGCTTGGTATTTGTTTAGAAGGAAATCGGGGTGCCGAATGGTTAAGGGTGACACAAGATGCTAAATCATTCATAGGGTTTTGAAGCCATTAAGAGGCGAGCTATTTTTTTACCAAACAAGATTCACCTCTGAACGATTTAGAGGTTGCCTCTTAATGGAACTGTTAAGAGGTAAACAAACAACCCCTAAGTGTTTCTTTCTTCCCTTCTTGATATAATCCACAATTTCATTTGCGATCAACACCCCATCCAAGATAAACCTCCCTTTGATGAAGGCATTTGAGCATCCCCGATTACTTTCCCAATTACTCTTTTGCATCTTTCTAATAAAGATTTGGCTAATATTTTGTAGTAGCATCCAATAAGGCTAATAGGCCTATAATCCAGCTGACAGGTTGGATCAGTAGATTTGGGAATTAGAGAAACAAATAAGGGATTACATCCTTTGCTAATATGACCCGAAGCCTCAAAACCAATTGATTGCTTTGATTATTAATAAAATTATGCTATTATGTTAGATGAAATAATTTTTATTTAAATAACCTCAACAAGTTTTCATAATTTAAGAGATTAATTAAGTCCCTGAATAAATTCTTGAACAAGTAAATAAATAACTATAACTATTGAAACCGAAAAATTGGTTCTTCTAACCCAAAAAATACCTAATAACCGTTGTTGATGAACATACATTGAGGTTGTTGTTGGACATCAACAAGGGTTACAGAAAAATCAAATGGCTATGTCCTAACCAAAAATTAAAGATGCAAATGAAGAAAAGTTCATCCCACAATCTATTATTTTGGATCAACCTTAAATTCTTCACCGACAACCAATTGCTAAAAAGAGGATAAAATCACAAAGGATGCTAAAAAAACTCAGAAACCATGTATATCATCAAGACGGAGGTGGATCTTCAAAAGATACAGAGTCTAGTATATGTTAGACCATCTCCAATGAACCATTTATTTTACTCTCTAAATCCTCTCCAATGAACTCTCTATTTTACTCTCTAAAATAAAGATATGAATAGTAACTCTATATATATATATAGAGAGAGTTACTATTCATACTCTCTATTTTTTTTCTAACTTTTTTATAATTACAAAATGGTCCTTCAACTTTTAGATTCTTGTATTTTTATTTTATTTGTTGTGTAATACCAATTTTAATAAATTAGAATTATATTTATCTTTAAGTTTTAAATTCAATTTAAATTTATCCAACTAATTTTAAAAACTAATAAACGTTAACAATTTATAACATAACATATTTAATTAAAACATGCCATTAACACATATTTTAACATAAAATCATTACAAATGATAAAGATAAAACTACATAACGACGACCGTAATAAAAGCATTGGTAAGTGGAAAACGGTTTTTGAATAACATTGATGACAAATGATGATGATGCATTCCAACAATATCTAGCTCAATATAGACAAATTAAGGATAAAGAAGCTCACTTTGCACTTAGGCATGCATTAGTAGATCATTTACGGGAAAAAATTCCTAATTCCGATTAAATGCTTATGTATATCAATTTTAGATGTTTGTTGAAAATGTAACATTTTATTTAATGAAATTTGGTTTTTGATAATTGAATACGGAATTAAATATGAATTATAATGTCGTTAAAATAATATGATAAAGTTAATAAATATAAGGGTACATTGTGAAAATAAAAAATATACGGATGCAATTTATAAAGTTAATAAGTATAAGGGTATTATTAAAAATATATGTAATCAAAATAAAGAAGAATATACTTGAAATATTTTAGAGTAGAATATAGAGTAATACATTGGAGAAGATACAACACATTCTCTATTTTACTGTCTATAATAGAGAGTAAAATAGAGAAATACATTGGAGATGCCCTTAGGTTACTTTGCAATTACAAATGCCACAACTTTTGGTATATTTCTTTGTTATTGGCATGAACACATCCCTTAGTATATTTTATAAATGAGATAGCAATTGTTTTAGTATAATTATAAAAGGGCTATGGAACATTTTCTATTTGGGCACAATTTTTGTATGAATCTAATTAAAAATTATGTTGTAACTATAAATTTCTATTTAAAATTATATATTCTTTTTGTTTTATTTGTTCATTGTAACTTTCACTTATCTATGATATACGGGAAGAAAAATAGTGTATTTATTTCGCTTTATAAGTGTAAGGACTAAGTTGTACAAAAAAATATGCAAACTTAATTAATCCCTCATAATATGTAATTTATTTAGCTTCATTTCAGGTTTACTCTTGATTTTACAATATTAACCGATTTTATAGGTTAGAAAGATCAAGTTGGTTGGTTAAAAAGGGTGCAAAGATTCATTTGTTAAGAAAAAGGTCGTGGTATTTAATCACCTCAAATATGAAAGTTTTTAGACTTTTCCCATAAAAATAAGAAAGGTTTTAAAGAAGGGAAAATTCTAAAAAACGCAACTTATTTAATTTTTAATGGTTTAGTCTAAAATTAATTTTTTGAATGATAAAACTTTTAAGCTTTCTAAAATCGGTTAAATACATCATTGTAACATGTAAAAATAAGTTAATGTGATACAAAATTGGAAAAAGTCTAAAAAAACTAACAAACTATCTGATTTTAAATGATTAAGTATCTGAAATTTTTTAACAAATAAATCTTTACACTTTTTCTTTAAAAAAATTAAGAAATAAATCTTTAAACTTTTTCTTAAGTTTTTTCACCAAATAAAATTTTAAACTTTCTTTGAACAAATAAATACCAATCTTTTTCGTAAGAAATAAAATAATGAACTTAATTTTGAAAAAATAAATCCAATACTTTTTTGAGCAAAATCATGATCGAAAATGTATAATTTCTCTCATCGACAACAAGGTAAAATAAACCAATTAAACAGAGAATATTCATATCATTTCTTTTACTAATTCTGAAACATTCAAAAGGTATTCATGTTAATGAGATTGAACAAATCTTGGGCAGTTTTTTGCTATATTTGTGAGGGGATAGACGATTTTTGGTATATTTTCTGAATGGATGATCGGATGTGTATAATTTTTGTAAGTATTTATTAATGTTTTAGCATAGTTTTTTAATGCTTCAGAATTAGCAGTGGAAATAATAAAATATTTCTCTATATAATAAGTTGATTTTATTTTGTTGTCATCAGTGAGTCGATTAGTATATTTTTTATTCAAAAAAAGTTTCGAATTTATTTGTTCAAAATTAAATTATGATTTTGTTTATTCAAAAAAAGTTTGGGTTATTTGTCAAAAGAAGTTCAAAGATATATTTGGTAGAAAAATTTAGAAAAAAAGTTAAGATATTCATTTGTTAAAACAATTCAGAAATTAATCATTCAAATTAGATAGTTTATTGGGTTTTTTTTAAACTTTTCTTAAATTTGTATCATATTAATATGTTTTTGCAGGTTATAAGAATGTATTTAACCGGTTTTCAAAAGTTTAAAGGTTTTATCATTCAAAAAAATAGTTAGAACTTAACAATTCAAATTCAGATAGTTTGTTGGTTTATTTAGACTCTTCCTTTAAAGTGTTTAGATCTTGCCATTTGTGATTAAACTCAGCATAACAAATTTACTAGCATGAAATTTAACTTACAAATTAAGTCAAGCCTAGAAGAATTTTTGAAAATGAAATGCCTGATGAATCCATCAATCCCATAAGAGAGAGAGAGAGAGAGAGAGATATGATATGCAAAATTAAGAGTTGGATTTTGAGCTTTATGTGTTGGGATCACCCCAACATCAACATAAACCATTAATCTTGCTCTTTACCTCCAGTTCTATTGGGCAGAGGGTGAGCATTAAGAGAGAGAGATTATTGCCCATTTTCTTCATCTCACTAAATCCAATGGAATTGGGAATTGAAGGGCATCTCTTGGCTGACCAAATCCAATGGCCCTCTAACATTCTCTTGTTATATTGAAACTGGGTTGAAAGTATTCTTTTAAGTATTTATAGACTTTATCAACAATGAAACTGATTGACAAGCAATTGTGATGACACAACTAGGAACTACACTATTGAAAGCACTGAATATTTTCTTGAGCGAGAAAGATGCTACAAAATATTACCAAAACGTATACATATTAAGATATTATGAAGCAGTAAAAAATTAATGGATAGTGACCAAACTAAACTTTGTCGGCATATTAAATACGATGGACTCAAAACTGATACCAAATAACCAAATACAATTCTTAATGCTAGTAATTAACAAGTATGGTGTCTTTACAGGGTTTATATTAACAATGAATCCAAAGGGCAATAATGGGCAGTGAAAAACACCAATGCATTCAACTTTGAATATGACGACATCATCTTGTTAAAAAACATATATGATTTTGAGATCACTTAATTCACATAAACAAAACCGAACCGACTTGCAATATATATATATATATATATAGAGAGAGAGAGAGAGAGTGAGATTCAAGGGAAAACCCTAAAAAATGGAAAACTAAAGAACATCTTGATAGTCTTTCATCTGGACAATATGCATTTGTGCATAAGTATATTAACTTGTTTTTTTGGTTTTTATGCACTTGCGCATTATGCATTTGTGCATATACACGTGTGCATGTTACAAATTATCTGTATGCACAAGTGTCTACCGTCTAGATGAAAGACTATCAGAGTGTTCCTTAGTTTTCCGTTTATTTGAGGTTTTTCTTTGAATCTGGTCCAATATATACACTTACATGGATCCAAACTCATACGGGTGACATTTTTTTAGATAACTACATGGTTTCCTACTTAATAAAATTCAAGAACGAAAAGATACAAAAAATAAATATGTGTTTTCGGATAGCCGATTTTGAATTGTATTCCTTTACTATTACTAATTAATTTGCCTGATTTTCCATCCATATTAACCGGAAAAAGTTCAAAATGCCTTGTTATGATTATATAGTCTCATTTCATCATCTCAAACTAAACATGAATTGTGGACATTTAATAATATTCAAGGGCCAAGGCAATTTAACAATCTTTTTCTTGAGGAGCTTATCTAAATATATAGTTACAAATTGACCAACATAACATTAATTGTTTTTTATTTGATTATTATCAACAAATTGACAAGGACAAACCAATTAAGGCCAAGCGTAACGCATGCGGGTATGCATGCAGGCTCCAAGCGGGTAGCCGCGGGCTGTGATACGGGGGGGGGGGGGGGGGGGGGGGCTTAGGGAGCGGGTAGGGGGGGAGCGGGTATGGCGGGCTTGTAAACCCGTTGAACCCGAGAGGTATGTGAGGGTGGGTGTGGGGCCATTCCAGGGAGTGGGTAGCGGGTATATTAGGGTTGTGGTACTCCACTTTTTGAGGGTTTGAGGGTAAGGAGAAAAGCTGATGTGGCGCTTGAGGGCTTCTACGGAGCGGTACTGATGGCCTAATAGACCAAGTGATGAACAGATTTGGAGTTAAAATATGCTCTTAAAGTTATTTCATAAGAATGTTACTCATCCGTGTGAATTAGTTTCTCTACTCCATTGAAAGATGGAAAAGGAAATAAATTGCCCTCGAGTCAATCCAAAAAGAAGCCATAAAAATAAGTTTGCCTGAAATAACCCAAACTAGCAATAAATCCACCACCACCACTTCCCCACTCCAACCCTAACATGCTGCCTTCTTCTTGGCTTTCAATTGCCCCCTATTTATTCTTTGCCTTAGAATATGTCCTGAACAAAGTAAAAGGTTAACTCATTTCTCCCTCTTCTTCTTTCATCAACTTATCATAATCCCTCTATCTCTATCTCTCTCATAAACATTAATACCTTTCTCTGCAACTTCCAAGACCAAAATTTAAGGTAAAGAAAGAATTCCTTGAAGAAAAAAGGAAAAATTCTCATAAGATATATAGCTATTTGTGTTTATCCCTATTGTCACCATCTTCTCTGAGATAGATCCAACCTACTACTTTGAGTACCTTCAATTTTTCAATAATCACTTTTCAAATTTCCTTAATTTTTTGTTTGAGAATATAGAATGTTTTATGGTATGGAAAGTAGTTCTCTTATTTTGGTTTTTTTTTCCAAGCTTGTTTTGATGTTATTTTTTATTAAAAGTAACAGGAAGATGATCATTTGCTTTTCAATTCATGAACTATTTTGTTTATTAATGGAGTATTCATTATTTTTATTTTTATTTTGTATTTATGCTAATTGTAACTGAACTGAACTGCAGGAGTAGGTGAAGGTGAATAGTCTTTTTTTTGGCTATAAGAAGAGATGTTATGTTTACTTAGCCTTTTCATTCTTCTACAGTAAAACCAAAAAAAGAGCCAAAACACAAAGATATCACCTTTTTGTCTGTGTGAAAAGAAGTTCATTCATCCTCAATCATCACAGATATTCATAGCTACTTATTTAATTAAGATGGCTTCATCAAATAAGCACTGGCCTAGTATGTTCAAATCCAAACCCACCTACCACACACATCAAGACCCCCAGTGGCAGTCCCACAGATCATCTCCTTACGCTTCCGGTAAATTTCTCAATTATTATTATCATTTTTATTTTTACTTTAATCGTGGGATAATATATGAAGATAGATGGATCAATTTATTTATCTACTTATTATGTTTGGTTAAATATTAATCCATGTTATAAAATAGTGTTTATTTTTTTGTAATATTTTGAAACTGTTCCTGATAATCTTGAAGTGCTGATGAATTATATGTAAGTCATTGTTTCCATTGTGTTATGCACATATCCGGAAAAAGAGTCAAGGATGTTGCATACGTTACAAGATGGATAATTTTTTTAATATTATCACAGAAACTAAGGTATTGATTAATTGAAACATGGCAGGATGTGACGAAAGAACCCCGGAACCGAAGCCAAGATGGAACCCTAAACCCGAACAAATCCGGATCCTTGAATCCATTTTCAACTCCGGAATGGTGAATCCTCCAAGGGATGAAATCAGGAAAATCAGAACTCAACTACAAGAGTATGGCCAAGTCGGTGATGCCAACGTATTCTACTGGTTCCAAAACAGGAAATCTAGAAGCAAACACAAAAACCGCCACCTCCAAAAATCACAAAACCACCAAACTCAGCCTGTTTATCCAGCTGTCATGAAGGCGGCAACCACCACTTCGTCGTCATCCTCTGACAAGTCATCTTCTAAGTCAATTGAATTTCTTTTGAACTCCCCTACCGCTTCGGTTAATCAACAACCACAAGCCTATATAGGTGGTGGCGGTGGGACTGGGACTGGGACCGGGTCCCACCACCATCACCATGGAGGGTTCTTTCAAGAACCCTTCTTTTTCCCTGTGATACAACAACCACCTACAGTTCCCACCACAGCAAGTTTCACACAAGAGTTTTGCTTTCCGGAGCTTGGTACTATGATTAATCAAGAAAATCATCATGGGACTGATGATCCAACTGTTGTGAGTAACTCTGGGATGTTGCTTACAGACTTGATGATGTGTTCCAAAAGCAAGGATGTTGAAGATGAGAACATGATGAGAATGTTGAGTCATAATACTACTACACCACTAGCAGCTCCTACTTCTATCGTTCCTCCTGCTACTACAACTACTGCTCAATCAACAATCATTGATATTCAAGGTTTTTTTATCATTCTCACTCCAACAAATTTGAGTTTATAGAACGCCTAACAAATGTTTTATAGGACATTACAGTTTATAGGACCAAATAAAAAACCCTTCTATGTTAAAATGTTACAATAAGTTTATATGATGCTTTTGAGTGTTGTAACAAGGTTTTTAGGACGTTTTTGAAAAGTGTCCTATAAATCCATCTTTTTAGAGGACACTTGTGTTTATAGGACATTTTTTTTCAAACAGTGTTCTATAAAATAGTTATTAAGACGGTTTATTTGAAAATTGTTTTAAAAAACTTGTTACGACGCTCAAAGGTGTTCTATAAACTTTTTGTAACACTTTTAGATAGGAAGTTTTTTTATTTGGTCCTATAAACTTTGGTTCTGTAAAACACAGTATTAGGACGCTTATTTATTTTAGGCGTCTTATAAACTCAATTTTGTTGTATTGTTTTTTTCTTTTTTCTAAATTTTGTTTTGCACATATGACAACGGCTTTCTTCATGTGTATGCATATTTGATTTGAAGTAAGTAATGATTTGGTGTGTTGAAATGCAGGCGTGGAAGAAGTTGGAACAGGGAAATCGATAGTGTTTATCAACGATGCGCCATTTGAGGTGGCGGTTGGATCTTTTAATGTGAAGGAGGCATTTGGTGGTGATGCTGTGCTCATAGATTCCACCGGACAGATTGTGGTGACCAATGAGTGGGGGCTCACACTTCAGTCTCTCCAGCATGGTGCGTTTTATTACTTGGTGCGCTCATTCACATACGATCATGCTGGCACCGTCATTTGGTACATTTCCATCCCCTCGGACTTGTTAATTATGCGAAACCTTTTTTTTTGTATACGCTTCGTAAAATGCAAATATTGCATTTGTTGCACACCTTACAAACCACAATGTGCATATGTGAACAATCAGTGTGCATATGTGAACAATGTGCATATGATATGCATACGTGCAAGAATATACATATAATGAACATATATTAATATGGAATAATGCATATATGTATCTCAAATTATACTGTATATGTACATTGGTTTGTAAGAGATGCAACAAATACATGGTTTGTATTTGATTTGTATCCTATATATATATATATATATATATATATATAGAGAGAGAGAGAGAGAGAGATAGAGTCCTAATAAATTGTAAACCATCAAAACCATGTAAACCGTCGATTTCATAGGTTTTTTTTATGAAATTTTTTAATGGAATTGTTTATTTTGATGAAATTGTTTCATATCATTCATTTCTTGATAATTTTTTTTATGAAATTTGTAGTTTCATATTTTTTTTATTCTTATGAAACTGTTTCATATATTTTCGTTTTCACCTATGAAACTACAAATTTCATAAAAACATTTCATCAAGAAATGAATGATATGAAACAATTTCATCAAAATAAACAATTCTATAAAAAAAATTCATCTAAAAAACCTATGAAATCGAGGATTTACACGGTTTACATGAAAATGATGGTTTACAATTTATTATCCCTCAATACAAAATTTATTTTATTACTAGTTGCATAATTTTGTAATGCACAATTTACTTGATCTCATGTTTAAATCTATCAATTCATACGAGTGTCATGTAGGCCCTATAGACAAAAGATGGGAAATCCTGTTCATGTAGAAAAGACCTTGCAGGAACACTAGTGAAAAGTGTTTCTAACAGGAGATATTTTTCTTTTAAATATATAAGATAGATAATTAGATCATCTTTGACCGAAAGTGCTAGAGATGTATAACATTATTATAAATTATGCCAAACGAACGACACTGGCTTTATACCTTCAATATAAGCGATTTAGAAAAGTGAAAGAAAATCAAATCTTTTTCTATCTGGCTTATACAAAGGGGAGGTGAAGCAGAGTGAGTGCATGCCCTCGTGCTTATAGCTGAATGGATTTGTGTTACGGTTGGGGTATAACGATGTTATGACGTAAGCCTCTTAAAGGTGCTTTAAGAGCTCTCAAACCCTGTTTTAAGAGTTCTCAAATGGGATTCTATATATATTAAGGTTGACAAAAGACAAAAGATCCGTAAGAATGTTTACCTTAAGTTAATATTTACATATTTTTCTCATTTAAGACCAAGATTTAATGTATTGAAAACATTTATTGGTTTCACAATGTTTTTTGCTTCAAATAGTTTGATTACAGACTAAAAAAGCTATATAGCCTAAAAATTGTGAGAAATATTCTGATGATTTTTTTGGGAAAAGGATTCTTATGAAATTTGAGATACCCTTATTTGGGTGGTAAGCTATAGAGTTGTCCCTTTAAATGGCAACCTAATAACCTAACCGGTAATCTCTTAAATCATAAAGAAAACACTAGCTTATTTTTTGAGTTTATTTAAAAAGCCATACACTATTTTTCTTGAAGTAGCTTGTGAGTCCCATTTAACAAGGCAACGATTCATATAGTGATAGATTGGTAACAAGAAGATAGAATAGACAACGTGGTGTATTATTGATGAAGAACACCTAGAGAGAGAATGAATCTCTCTCTAGTTTACACACACAAACACCTTGGCCTACATTGTGAATCACACTTGCAAACCCTAATTACACACACTTATCTATAAATACCCCTTGTTACATAGTTAAGCCCAAGCCTTTATAACATAACCCAAGCCTATATTACTATTAATACCCATTTACAAAACTATCTTATAATTAGGACATTTTGTGTCCTAACATAGCATTTGAATAGATTGCAAGGTTTTATATCCACTCATGTCCTTTATGATTTTAGGTTATCAAGTAGCTTAAAAATTATAATTTAAAAAAAAATTACATTCAATTCCAACAACATTTCAAATTTAGATATTATAACATTAATTGTATCATTAAAATATTCAATATGTTTGATAAAATATAATTTTTCTTTCTTAAGCATTTAATATTCTCAAAGATTGTTATTGGGGAAAAAAATAATCACTCCCCTAATCAATATTTTTCATAGAGTTCTCCAAATTTGGATGAAAATTTTATTGGAGCAAAAAATTAGCTCAAATTCCCCAAAATTTCGCTTTTGAAGAATATCTTGGAGATACACTTAGCTAAAATTAGTTTATTAATCAATAATTTATATTTTAAACTAATAAGTGGCTTATTGACCAAGGTAGCCTTAATTAAAGTCTGTGTCGGAAATAGTTAAGGGTTGTTTGTTTACCTCTTAATGGTTTCATTAAGAGGAAACATCTGAATCGCTAAGAGGTAAATCTTGTTTGACAAAAAAATGTCTGTCTCTTAATGGTTCTAAAACCCTCTGAATGATTTAGTATCCTGGGCCTCCCTTAACCATTCAACACCATGATTTCATTCTAAACAATTATCAAACAACCGTATTTCAATTTGCACTATATCATAAAAGCCTCTTAATCATTATGACCACTTAATCATTCTGCACTAAACCATTCAGCAACTGCCGTACAAGTAAAATGTATTTACTACTAGTCCTTTCATTGGTGACTTTGCAGATTTAGAAGAAAAAATGAAGCACAGGGACGGGAGAAGCTATCTTTTTATCCTTTTACAGCTTGGGTTTTTTTTTAGGTTGTTGTTCTCTCTCTCTCTCTCTCTCTCTCTCCAATTAGTAGTGTGTTACGGTATCCTCATCCTTTAGCAAAGAATATGTAAGGACTTGTTAGGTATAATTCTGGTGATTCATCACCACTAGGGCAGTCCGTTGAGCATCTACATATGTGTTAACTTTATAATGTAACTAATATGTAATGCGACAAGACAACTGTTTTGGTTTATAGTATGCTATGAGATAAGCCACATGAGTGATACATATATTATATATAAATGATATGCTTTTCGTGAAAAAATACCAATTGAAGTGGAGGGTTTTTTCAAACAACAAGGGGCTGGGTCAACTATTCAATCAAATGATATTGAGCATGTTTCCCATCTCTTCTCGAGAAACAAGTGGGCTATTTCTTTGCAAAATTGTGCTCAATTTATATGCATGATAGATGTTAATGCATACAAAAGATATGTTGAAGGGTTGGGTGATATCACCATACAAAAGGTAAATACACGTATAAAAGAAGAATCATGTGAAAAGTTAAACATTTTATGAGAATACATGAAGTCTTAATATTATATATGATACTTCTTTAGATGTGTTTAATCATATATGATTAAACTTCTGTATCATACATGTAATCATATATGATATTGAAACTTCTAATCTTTTTACAAAATGTTTAATTTCTTATTTGAACCTGAATTTGAACTTACATGTGTATGACCACACACACACACACACATATATATATATATATAGAGAGAGAGAGGGGGGTGAGTTCTTACAAAAATGCCAACTATTTAAAAAAACAAGAAAACAACCGTTATGTACAAAATCATATATGATTTACATACAAAATCATATATGATTACACGACTTTTCCCGCCACTTTATGTCGCGGCCAAAGGCACGCGTGTCCACATGTGATTTTGCACATGATTTGCTGTTTTCTTGTTTTCTTAAATAGTTAGCGTTCTCGTTTGAACCTCCCCCTCTATATTCACATAGAGGCTTGACACGGGGTTTTGACACCCCGCGAATCTAACCGCAAGTGTACGGGTCGAAGTCAAGTAATAGTACTGGAGAAGTACGAGTATCGAATCACAGGGAACTAGGAACTAAATATCACAATTACTATAGATTCTATTAACTGGACTGTCGAAATTAGAGATTGGTTTATAGACTAATTAAATTGCAATAAATGAGATCAAATCAACACAAGACAAAACAGAACAGCTTTGAAAACTTTGATAGAGAGAAAAGCTGAGGGTTGGAACTCCTATGGTTCTTACATACAAACGTCTGACTCAATTCAATTACCAGTTATTCCTATCAATGAATGCCCAATCTTTATCTAATCGTTGTTCTCTCTCAAGTAACACCGATTTTATTTATAAAGCACGATTCCTTTTTCAAGCAACCATAATTTCTATTTCGAAAACAATAGTTTTATCTTTCGATCTCAACATACAGGTTTCAAAATGCATTAAGATTAAGATTCAAACGGGACTAAGATTTACTCAGTATCTCTCGATCCTTTCTTACCTTAGCTATGCAATTCCTAATTATGTTTCTCAATTACTTCTCTCGAACATTAATTGAAAACAATAAAACAGTTGCAAGGTAGCTAATCTCACAAAAGCATTAAACACCAAATTGCATTCATTCATTCAATAAGAAAACTGATAAAAGTTTCAAGTCATCTGTTTATAAGTTCAAACCACATTCATTCCAACCCCCAACATGAACCGGTTAGTTCATATCGGTGGTGGATTCAAACACAATAGAAAAAGATGAAAATAAGTATGTGAACATGATAATCGTGATAACGGTGAATGTAATGGTTACTCCCTTCTATCGTGGTCGTCTCTACGTCGCGCGATGAATGTGTATCTGATCCTCTCTCTATCTCCGCTCCAACGGGTGTCACTTGGCTTCGAAAATCGCCCCCGGGACTGCTCTGGCCGTAACGTGAAAACTCGATACCGAAAACAATGACCTAAAATCGGATTTAAAGCTGAAAGTCGCGAAACAGAGGGTTACACGACCTGCCACGCGACTTGCAAGTCGCGTGGTAAGTCGCGCGTGTCTTAAATGCTGCTTGGGTCGATTTCTGGTTCGCGGGTCGGGTCCTGGTTCGATCGCGGGTCTTGGGCTTGACTTTTGGGCTTTCGTTAGGCTTCGTTTGGACTCGTTTTGGGCTCTTTTTAGCTTCTTTTCTCGAGGGATGCTGCCTTTTAGATACCCTGTGTAAATCACTAGATAAACCGTAAAATACGCGCCTTTTTACTTGAATACAAGCCAATCTCATTGGTTTGAGAACCAGAAATAACGCCAAAAAGTGGCGTTATCAACAACCCCAAACCGAGCGTTGCTTGTCCCCAAGCAAATTAGCGATAAAATAGAATAAAAGCACATAGTGAAATAACAATAACTGCAAAATTTCCAACCGGTACCAAGCGATGCATCGGTGATTTCCTATACCCGTGAATATCTATCTCACTCTCGCCTCATTTTTATTTTGTCCGATCTATGACCTTCCATTGGGAGTTGAACTCGTGATCGTTCTGATTACGCTAAGGTTAGACTAGGTCCAAACATGCTAGGGAAAACATTTCGCCTCGACCCTACCTCTCAGGATACTCTCTTTTCGCTCGAACCTAGGTTATCGCTCGTGTTGTCATGTGTATGGAGGTTATGTACAATAATACGCAATAATTACATGACAACTCTAAAGAAAGACGCACAATTGTCCAAAATGTTGATCTCCGAAGGAATTAAGTAACAAGACAGGGAATCTCGGTAAAGGTGGTCATAGACTCTAATCACATTTTCCAGAAGATCATCCAGGTCTTTACAAGGGTTGTAATGGGGCAAAGCTTAAGGCTATGAAACGAAGGGTAAAATGGTTCAAAAATCCTTGGCGTGTCAATCATTTGCAGTTCCGAACTCTATAGCTTTTCGCTCTATTATTTGGCCCTCTTCGTCACTATTGGAGTCGCTTTGACTCTCTTATTTACTGCTATAGATAAAATCTAAATTAACTCGATTTTTTTTTTGAGTTTGGGACTTCATTGGTCCTCTTTTCCATTTCCTGGGTTACATTGACCCATTTTATTCTCCTGACTGGCCTGTTCTATTCTTTTCTGCTTTGTCTTTTGTAAGTTCATTACTTCTTCCGATTGACACACTTTCGGATTGGGTTGGCTAAGGCTTATGGCTAAGGGTTTAATGATGGGTTTAGAAACGAAAAGGTGAGTGTTTGGCTGCAAAGGGGCTAAGGGTACACGCAGAAGGGTAAAAGGTACGATAGCTAAAAACAGGTTAAATAAAACACACAATGCCTGGAATCATATCTTAAGGTCCACACGATATGGTCTACTATACCCTTACCTAATCCCGATGTTCGTCTTTGTTACTCAATGCAATAATGTAGCGAGATCATTCTACATTCACGACAAGGAATTCGAAAAAGTGTGTATGAATTTGGTGTATGAATCCCTCGAAATGAAAAAACGTCTTTTAGGCTCAAAGCTCACTATCGGGTGGTCTCCACTAATGTCCCTAGTCATGTCCTTTCCCGGTCCTTCCCTAACGGTCACGTCACTATCACAAGATTCTTCCCACAATGGTCGGTCTCAATCATTCAAAACAAAAATTTTAGCTACTTTGATCTAGACACTCAGAAGTGCAGGAAATCTACGTGCGTAACTTGGGCCCGATTGGGCAACCCCAAACCTTACCCACACATTGTCCCCAATGTGCAAGTAAAGTCATGGGTGATGCGACTCATTGTGCAGTTATTAAAAGAACAGGCAAGGCATTACATATATAGCATAAAAAGACTACCCAAATTTTCCAAAAATAGGCACCCCAAACCTAGGCTGTGGCCTAGGTTTGCCAAATAAAAGCCAACCCCAAACCTCGGTAAAACCGAGGTTTGCACAGGATCTAATGTGTGTGTAGATGGTTCAAAAATGAGGCACCCCAAACCTAAGTGAAACTTAGGTTTGTTGCATCTCGTGCAATTAAAATAGAACAACACATCAAACACCACTCTTTTAGCAGAGAAATGATTAGAACATACCTGTTTTGCCCGGCCAGAGGAGATTCTTGAAAGACTGAGCATTTGGAGACGGAGGGGAGACAGAGAGAACAAGCAAAACAAGGGAAAGACACAAAACAAAAACAAGAAGCACACAAAGCAAGAAAGGAAACAAAAACTTGCACGAAAAAAATGAACATGGGACACCCGCGGTTTGCTGCGCGGCTTGCAAGCCGCGTAACATCCCGCGTAACTCACTGTTTCAGAAAACCAAACAGAGGGTCCCGCGGCTTACCACACGGTATGCAAACCGCGTGGAAAGTCGCGTATGTCCCTGTTCCAGCTATTTTTGGTTTTTTCAATTTTTCGAGTTTTATGGTTTTTCTGGAATTAAAACACACACAAGAAGAAACATAATAAACGAAAACTAACCTTGGTGGGTTGCCTCCCACCCAGCGCCGTATTTAAAGTCGTGGCACGACTATGTGGGTTCAGTTCGGCTCAGTATCCGCAGACTCAAATCGCCCACACTTGCGATTCCCCGCGGACTCTTTCACAATTGGTCTTCCATGACCAGCTCCGCCTTCTTCTTCTCTCTGACCTCCTCTTCTTTCTAGCAACTTGAATCTCACGTTCTCACCGCCGACTCTGAACGTGATCTCTCCTTCCTCCATGTCAATCAAACCCCGGCAACGGCGCCAAAAACTTGACACGGGGTTTTGACACCCCGCGAATCTAACCGCAAGTGTACGGGTCGAAGTCAAGTAATAGTACTGGAGAAGTACGAGTATCGAATCACGGGGAACTAGGAACTAAATATCACAATTACTATAGATTCTATTAACTGGACTGTCGAAATTAGAGATTGGTTTATAGACTAATTAAATTGCAATAAATGAGATCAAATCAACACAAGACAAAACAGAACAGCTTTGAAAACTTTGATAGAGAGAAAAGCTGAGGGTTGGAACTCCTATGGTTCTTACATACAAACGTCTGACTCAATTCAATTACCAGTTATTCCTATCAATGAATGCCCAATCTTTAACTAATCGTTGTTCTCTCTCAAGTAACACCGATTTTATTTATAAAGCACGATTCCTTTTTCAAGCAACCGTAATTTCTATTTCGAAAACAATAGTTTTATCTTTCGATCTCAACATACAGGTTTCAAAATGCATTAAGATTAAGATTCAAACGGGACTAAGATTTACTCAGTATCTCTCGATCCTTTCTTACCTTAGCTATGCAATTCCTAATTCTGTTTCTCAATTACTTCTCTCGAACATTAATTGAAAACAATAAAACAGTTGCAAGGTAGCTAATCTCACAAAAGCATTAAACACCAAATTGCATTCATTCATTCAATAAGAAAACTGATAAAAGTTTCAAGTCATCTGTTTATAAGTTCAAACCACATTCATTCCAACCCCCAACATGAACTGGTTAGTTCATATCGGTGGTGGATTCAAACACAATAGAAAAATATGAAAATAAGTATGTGAACATGATAATCGTGATAACGGTGAATGTAATGGTTACTCCCTTCTATCGTGGTCGTCTCTACGTCGCGCGATGAATGTGTATCTGATCCTCTCTCTATCTCCGCTCCAACGGGTGTCACTTGGCTTCGAAAATCGCCCCCGGGACTGCTCTGGCCGTAACGTGAAAACTCGATACCGAAAACAATGACCTAAAATCGGATTTAAAGCTGAAAGTCGCAAAACAGAGGGTTAAGAGACCTGCCACAAGACTTACAAGTCGCGTGGTAAGTCGCGCGTGTCTTAAATGCTGCTTGGGTCGATTTCTGGTTCGCGGGTCGGGTCCTGGTTCGATCGCGGGTCTTGGGCTTGACTTTTGGGCTTTCGTTAGGCTTCGTTTGGACTCGTTTTGGGCTCTTTTTAGCTTCTTTTCTCGAGGGATGCTGCCTTTTAGATACCCTGTGTAAATCACTAGATAAACCGTAAAATACACGCCTTTTTACTTGAATACAAGCCAATCTCATTGGTTTGAGAACCGGAAATAACGCCAAAAAGTGGCGTTATCAAGGCTCCATAAAATGCAAACCTTGCATTTGTTGCACATCTTACAAACTATAGTGTGTATATGTGAACAACTAGTGTACATATGTGAACAATGTGCATATGCTACACGTGCAAAATATACATATAATGGAAATACATTTATATAGGATAATGCATATATACATCTTAGATTATGCACACATTATTCACATATGCACATTTGTGATCCTAGAACAATCATTCAATATATCACAATGAAGATTAATTGGTCATCCCTCTCATTAAGATCAAAATACCCTAAGTACACAAAGTGATGAATTGTAGAGAGAAAGTGTACAAAGGTACTTGGTAGAATGGAGTGACACACTAAGAAATCTAAGGACAAAAACAATATATGGTTTGTAAAATGGAAAGTTTCATAAAGGACCCTCTACTTGATACAAGATGCTAGTAATGGCACTAACAATCTCCCCTTTTGTATCAAAGTAGAGGCAACAAATTTAGGCTTGTACCAGAGCAACGTATCTCTTCCGGGTCCCGAAGATGATCTCAAACCGTCTAAGTGCCTTCCGGTACTCTTGTCGGTACTTGATGGCTTCCAGGGCTTGGTTAATCAGTTTCTTCTCTTTCGGCTTTAGCTTGACCCCCTCCAATTGGATCCGAATCAGTTTAAGCGTCCCATCACAGTATTTGTTTACTTCAGTGATTCTTAGAAACCTCTTCATCTTCTCCTAATTATAGTAGAGAACTTCGAGTTCTGGTTTATCTAGCACAGTGTAAACAAGGATACCTTGGATGTCTGAAAGTTGTTTGTTGGGTCTGCGGAGATTCACTAGGGTTTGATTTGCTTCCAGTGCCATCTAAAAATCGGTGAGGTAAGAGAACTTCACCATATTTCTCATAAACCTATTG
Organism: Saussurea involucrata; assembly: GCA_033807775.1. Lineage (NCBI taxonomy): Eukaryota > Viridiplantae > Streptophyta > Magnoliopsida > Asterales > Asteraceae > Saussurea > Saussurea involucrata. The sequence continues at coordinate 173,706,576 of CM066320.1, read as the reverse complement.
ACAGACTGGTAAGCTGCAGACCATTCAATTTTCTTATCAGGGATGCATCCTAGAGAGTTATATAGGTTCAAAAGATCGTCAAGCTTTAGACTCTTGAAGTCAGCTTCAGTAAAGAACCATTTTTTGTCGTCGGATCTTCTTACAGTAATTTGAGGGTACCAGATATTCAGCAGTTTCTTCGACTCTATCTTCAAAAACTTTATAATTTCCTTATCAGACCTAACAGAGTCCATCTCCAGGTCTTTGTTCTTCATGACGTGCAAAAATTCGGTTTGATGTAGAGCTGGCCACTTCTCTATCCCATATAGTTTTATCAGATCAATCCTCTGAACGTTCCTTACAAACAAATCCTTTCTCACGCTTTCCTGAAAAGGAGTCAAGATCCTTACCCTTTCCCCACTTCCAACAAAGTTAGGTTCATCGTCAATCAGAGCCTGATAGAATCTCATTTCGGCCTCTGAGATGGGATCTCTAATCTTGTCATCTATAGATACTGGAATAGTTTGCGCAAAAGTACCTGCACCTGGATCATCCGGTTGTTGCGGCTGATTGTTATCATCTTCAGAATCGGATTCAACCACTTGTGCTCCGGTTGTATCAAAGATGTCATCCAATTCCTCTTTTATCTGAACGGAGGTTCTCTCCGGTTCCTCCTCTGAATCTATGTAAATATAATCAGCAATTAAATCATCCGCCATCCTCTCTTCATCCGTTCTATTGTCACCACCTTGAGGCTTTTCAACCTTAGGTGTGTCATCAACTAGAACTTCATCACTATCAACCTGGACATTTTCAGCACTTTGTCCTTCTGCCCCCTCTGTTACAATCTGATCTATTCCCCCATTAGTTTCAACATTTACATCACTTGATTCTCCAACTCTAGCTCCCTTTTCCCCCTCATGTTGATCAGGGTCATCCTGATCATCATGCCTTCTCTTCCGTGTAGATTGGGCTTGTGTAACACCCTGAATTTTCAAGTAAGTTGAAACACCCTGTTTTCGTTCTTTAACGCGATCCATGATACGTTTTGCTTGCACCTCGCAGCTTTTAGGCCATACATGGACTTGTCACATTGCATGTATCACCTTTGGATCGTATGCTAGCATCGAGAGAGATTCGTAGGCCGAAATACGACTTGGACAGCCTTGGGGTTAGAACCAGCGACTATGCCGACGACTTTGACCAAGGCAATGTCGCTGGTTGCATAGGGTGGTCGTCGACAATGCCCGCGACAATGCTCATGGCATTGTCGCTGGGGCAAAGTTGCGCTAGGGGTGGACGACAGCAACATAAGGTCGCGATTTTGAGGACTTTTACCTTCATTTCTTCTCACCTTCTTCCAGCAACAAAACCCACAACTCTCCATTTTTCTTTGTAGATTCTTGCTCTCTTTCCACCATCTCCTCACCTCCTTTAAAGCTAGAGTTTTCTTCATTTAGGGTTTCTCACTTTAAACTCTCCAAAGTAAGTTCAATTTTAGTAATCTTACTACACTTTGCTTAAGAAATACCTTATTGAGGAGTTGTATATATTTTCAAGGGTTTTTACCCAACCCTCACCTAAACCTTTCCCTTTCTTTGGATGAAATGAAGATTGAGGCTCACTTTGGTAACACTAGAAGTGTTTGGTTGGTGGATTCACATGATGGTTGAGGTTTTTGAAAGATTTGGAGCTTGAAGATTCGTGTTTCTTCAAAGGAGCTTACGTTTGGGGAAAAATCTAGATTTAGCCTAAATCTAGCGAGGTGAGTTCAAGTTGATTTGTAAAAACGTTGTATATGCCAAAAATGTTCTTTTCCAAGCATTTATGTGTTTTACATGAAATTATCAATTGTTGAGTTATTTGGTGGGTTTTGATTATTTGGAGTCTCTAACTTTATAGACATTGTAAAATACCCATAATTGGGATTTTTGGGTAATTTGATAAAGGAATCATGAATGAAAATATTTTGATGAATTATTGCATATATGAAGGTTATTTGGGGAAAATGCCTTTTAGTGTTTGTCGGAAATATGCATACTTTGTGTTATAGTATACTTTGAAAATACGAACGTGTGAATCATTGGATTTTGGTCATTCCCGATCTTGCAAACATTTTGGAAATTGTAAACCTTTTGGTTTTGAGGAAAATATATATTTTTAGTATTTCGGTGAGTAAATATTAGGTATTGACCTATTTTAATGATTTATCTTACGTGTATAAATCTTTTGGTATAAATGCACCTTGATGGGTGTTTTGGAAAATGATCTGTATTATCCTAAAGTTGTGTGAGGTTATTTACGTTTATGGAGCATGTTTCGCATACACGTTTCGTATTTACGTTTTATTTCATTTTATGACTTTTAACAAGTGGTATTTTGGTTAGTCGAGTTTGTGGACCGGTATTTGATTATGATGGGTTTTGGAGACATTTGTCCAGTTTTAATAGCTCAATGTAAATATTTCTAGATATATATATATATATATATATATATATATATTATATTGACGGCTCAAACAAGATGTTGGAACAAATGGAGTCTCGGAAATAATTAATGGAACCTCAGAATGGCTATCTAGCTAGTTATTTGTTAGACCATTTGATTCTAGGAATAATAGAAAACAAACCAAACATTAAATGGAAGATTGGAGGAATTATATGTAAGTTGAGCCTATAAGTTTTATTTATTTAAATTCAAAATAAATTTAATAACAAGAACTTACATATCATGAAAAAGAATGAAGTCATTGAATAAATTATGGATACAAAATACGGGAGGAAATTCCACATGAATTAAAGACATCGAGATTCTTGTTTTTGTTTGAAGAGTAGCTTCAAAGGTTTTTCCATTTTCAAAGCGATCCCAAATTTGTCATTCATGTCGAGCTTTAACGGATCCACATCATCTGGAAGAACCAAATCAAAGTCACGAATCAAAGATGCCAATATAAGTTGAACACTATTGACACCCGATGGCATTCCGGGACACATCCTCCTCCCTGAACCAAATGGTATTAACTCAAAGTCTTGGCCTTTAAAATCCACTTTTGATCCGATAAATCTTTCGGGTTTGAAAGATAAAGGGTCATCCCACACTTTAGGGTCTCGGCCCATTGCCCAAAGATTGACTAGTATTTTTGAGTTCTTAGGAATTGTGTAATTCATAACCTCACAAGTTTCAGCCGCCATATGTGGAAGAAGAAGTGGCACCGGTGGGTGCAGTCTCATGGCTTCTTTGAAACTAGCTTGTAGATAAGGTAAGTTAGATAGTTGTGAGTCGGTGATTGGATCGGAGTTGATTTCCCTTTTAATCTCTTCTGCTATTTTGGACATGACCTCTTTGTGCCTCACTAGCTCGGTCATAGCCCAGACAACTGAAGTGGTTGTAGTATTTGTTCCTGCTACGAATAATTCCTGTAAATACAAGAAAATGTTTGGTTAAGAAACATCAATTGCAAAGCTATTAGGACAGCTATATCTAGTATTATTTATAATAAAGCAATTGCTGAAATAAATAAAATTGGTTGTATAATAATTTGATTAATAGAGAATGTTGATGGACAAATAAAACAAACTTTCTATGTCGTGTTGATGATACGTTCAACACAATCAATGTTTAAAGAGCTTGTTTTGCACGTGTAGTAATTTGTCTATTATATTTGTAGGAAAGTTGCTCTCTTGTTTTGCAATTAAATTAGTCTGGAGAGTTAGTAGTCTTTTGCCCATCATCCCGTGCAAATACTTTCTATTTTGCTGCAAATCTATAATTAAGAATAAATAGCCGAGAAAAGCTTACCGTGACCAATTGGTTTATCTGATCGTTTGAGAATCCATTTTCAAGCAAGCGATCCACGAAAGACTGTGCCTGCTCTGACGACCATGTTGAAGAATTGATTCGGGCTCTTCTTTCCTCTATTATATCCTCCCAATAAGCGAACGTCTTCTTATATTGTTTCATGGTTCCGTTTCTTATTCCTTGAAGATCAAATCTCTCGAACATAGGGAAAAATGAACCAAAATCTTTTACAAGCCCTCCATACTCAATTATCTTATGTAGCGACTCTTTTAACCCATCACGGGTCCCATGTTCATCTTTCAGATCGAGGAAATCACTTGCGAATATAATGGAACTCAAAGTGTTGAACAATGTAGTAAAAACTACATCCTCGACGTTAATCGCTTGTCCTTGCTTTCTATGCAAGAAATCCAACAACTGGCCTAACTTTTCATCTCGTAATCTAGACTGGGATTCTAAGGCTTTCGATGAGAACATTTCGGTTCGACAAAGGGTTCTTAAGTTTTTCCAGGTCTGGTTGCACTCTGACCAAATGAGGGAGTGAGGTATTAGGGATGTTTGTTGAAATGCAGTAGGCACAACACGGGAGGAAAGAAGACGGTCTTGGGTCTTGAGAATTTCCATGGCTGCCTCTGGTGAAGAGGCAACCACAAGAAGTTGTTTGCCTAAACGGAGAGATATAAGAGGGCCGTATTCTTTGGCAAATATGGCAGTAGAGACGTGAGGTCTATCCCCCACTTGATGTAGATTTCCGATGATTGGCAACCTTGGTGGACCTGGTGGGAGGTTCTTTAAAGATGGTGGCTTGGTTAGTTTTACGATGAGTAACACGAAGATGATCGTTGATAGAACGAAGAGAGGGGCCGAGAGATTGTTATCTCTAAGAAAACTTGTGATATCCATTAAGAGTATACGTTTGGTGGTGAAGGTATAGGGTTGTGTGTTGTTTGTGAATGATTTTGAACTTGGAAAGGGTGTATTTATAGGGTTAATTGACGTGCTTGTTTTTTAATGCAACTCACAGGAGGCTTCTTAATTTGAGTAGGCTGGTCAAATAGAATCATTCTATTATTTTGAATATGGTAGTTGGGCATGCAGGGACGATACATACAAAAAGAATAAGGTAGTCAATTGTTAGTGATTTCACATGGTTTATTAAATAATGGTATGGCAATTATGGTCAAATATAGTTTACAAGAATAATTAAAAGCAATAAAAAAATGTCGTTTACGTCGAAGGTGCTCGGGTTTTGTTAATGAAGCAACATTGGCATTTGACTATGTTGAATTGTTCTCTATATTATTATAAGTTCCACAATTTGTACACGATGGCGGTTTCGCTAATAGATTTCGTGATACGTCATGCAAGCTTCATAGTTCCCTTGGTTCACTATTTATCGATACTTCATAATAACTAAAATAGCATTTGGTTTGAACTAATATTAAACTTCGTCGAATACACATATATGTATGTATCTTTGGATGTATTTTCATGTTTTTAGAGTTATTTTTAACATCAATTATATTATCTCTTCATGGATCTTCATCATCAATATGTTTCTTTTATAACCAATTCATGCTCGAGAAACACGATAACATACACACATATACAATCTTTTTAATGGCAAAAGGTAGACACAAAACTGATAGGTTATCTTTGTTGTAACGTATTTGTCGGAAATGTACTCTAAACAAAACGAAACATAATTTTTAAATAAATAGTTGGGATTTGAAGATATAAAAATACAAACACAACTTTTGAAATCGACAACTCTCAACTTGTAGATAATTTGTGTACATGCCATAGCGCTTGATACTTTGCTTAATATCAAACCTGACTTTTCTTTTATTAAAAGGAAAAATTTCAAAAAAACCCAATAAACTATCTTATTTTGAATGGTTAAGTCCATAAACTATTTTTTTGAATAAAAAAACCATTAAACTTTCTCATTTTGAATGATTAAGTCCCTAAACAGTTTTTTTGAATGAAAAAACCATTAAAACTTCTCACTTGGAATGAAAAAACCATTAAACTTTCTCATTTTGGATGATTAAGTCCTTGAACATTTTTTAATAAATAAATCATCGAACTTTCAAAGTTGGTTACGTGCATCGTTTTAACAAAAAAAACTACATATTGTTAGAGTATTATTGTCAATATGTATAGTTCAGGGTCCTTTCTGTAATTATGTGTAACTTACCTTGTATAAATAGATCTCTTAGGGTTCATTATTAGGTTAGACTCTCTTTTGTAATTCTCTCTCAATATATGAAAGCCGGCCGATTCAGTCATCTAAAGTTTGTCTCTCAATCCACCAATCGAATCTCCAATTCTAACATGGTATCAGAGCTGTAGGTACGTATCATTCGATTTTATTTTCGGAGTTTTTCATCTTTGTTTCGCTGCACTCTATTTTGCTTCGAAAAAACCATCATCTGCTGTTTTTCGGACAAAACACCAAGCATTAAAGTTGCCCAGAATAGTATCACGAACCTGTGTACCAAATTTCAGCCAAAACCGATCAGTTTTGAAGATTCGACTCAAGAACATCTTGAATCTCATAACGTTCGCAACCCTCATAAGTATCGCAACCCTTAGTCTCATAACTATCGCAACCCTCAGTATCATAACTATCGAAACTCTCAGTATCATAACTATCGCAACTGTTACTTGCGACAAGGTTCTTTCTATCGCAACCTTCACTTGCGACAAGTTTGTTATCGCAACCTTTACTTGCGACAAGGTTCCTTATCGCAACACTCATCCTTTGAATAGTATCTTATCGCAAACCTCAGTTGCGACAACCTTCCCTATTGCGACAAGACCTATTGGTTGCGACACTCGTGTGTTGCGATATCAGTTAGTTGGGACAAGAGTGAGCTGCGACAAACCTGCTTTATCAAATCCCTGAATCAGTTCGAATGGCTCACAACTTCAGTCACTCCAATCCCATCTCTGTCGTTCTCAATGGGAACAACTACATCATGTGGCATCACCATATGTTCATTCTCCTTAAGTCTCATGGACTCTATACCTATGTCACTGGTACGTCTACCATTCCTGTTCAAGAGGAAAAGGAAAGTGCAGTCGACTTTGCAAAATGTATGAATGATTGGCACATCGCAAATGCTCGCATCCTCGGGTTCATAAACGCTTCTACCACTACTGAGATCAATCAACAATTCCTTGGCTATACCACAGCAAAAGGACTATGGGATTTTCTTGCAAACAGGTACACTTCTACAGGCTTATCTCATCAATATCAATTGTAGACTACCTTCCAGAACAAAAGGCAAATGACTGATCAGTCCATCAACTCCTACATCTCTGAGATGCAAGCTCTTAGAGATCATCTGAACCTGGGTGCACCTCAAATCTTTGATGAAACTGCTCGGAAGTTTACTGCTTACTTTAGCCAATTGCATTTCGTTACTATTCTCATGGGTCTCACTGATCGCTTTGAGAACGTTCGAGCCTCGCTTCTACATCGGCATCTATTACCTACTCTTAAAGAAGCTATCACTGAACTGCTAAGTGAAGAAACTCGTCTTCAACAGCGTTTTCCACTACCATCAGATATTATGCTCTACACTTCCAACTCGGGAAAACCAAAAGGTAAATGGGGCACCAATGACCAGTCAAAATCTGCGGGAAAGGGGAACAACAGTGAATGCACATTCTGTCATTCTACTTCTCACCTTCTCCTCAATTGTCCAGTTCGGAAATGTCGCTGGTGTGGGATCGTACACCCACGTCACTATGGGTCTGATTGCCCAAAACATCCAAAGCACTCCAGTAATCAAAGGCAGCAGTCCCGAGTTCAATCAGTTGTTGGCTCCATCATGCAAGATTCTCCATCGCCAGCAGTTCCGGCACAGCATAGCAACAACTCCACGCCTGACCTTATGGAACTCATGCGTCGAAATCAAGAGCTCATGGAGCAACTCATGACAGGTTCTATGGGTATGAATTCTCAATGCAATACCTCCGCATCAGGTAACCCTTGGCTATTTGACTCTGGTTGTTGTAACCACATGACACCTAAGGCTGACGGTTTTGTCTCTAAACAAACTTCCAGCATGTTCTCTTCAGTCCGTACCGCTGATGATACTCGTTTACCTGTATCTTTCAGTGGGACTGTATCTACCCCCAACATTCAATTATCTGATGTGCTCCATATTCCTAACTTATCTCTGAGCCTGATTTCAATTACACAGCTTATGGAAGCCGGTCTAATCGTTTTGTTTCATCCTTCTGGTTGTTTTTTGCAGGATCCAAAGACCAAGCAGATCCTTGGAGTAGGCCGTAAAGTTGGTCGGATGGTTGAAGTGGTCTACCTCCGTCTCCCATTACCTTCATCAAACTTTGCGGCTTCAGTTTCTAGTACTCCTTTTTTTGAACTATGGCATGCGAGCCTAGGCCATTTATCTTTAGCTAGTTCAGGGTTGTTAGGAAACACTTCCTCTGAAAATGTTTCTTGCTTATCTTGTCAACTTGGAAAACATCATGCTTTACCTTTTCAAACCAATGATTTTAAATCTGCTTCTCCTTTTGACCTTATTCATTCTGATGTATGGGGACCAGCACCACACCCATCTATGGGAGGTGCTCAAAATTTTGTTATCTTTATCGATGATCACACACGTTTTACATGGATTTATCTCATGACAAACCGCTCAGAGTTACCTAAAATTTATATCACCTTTGCTCGTATGATTCAAACCCAAGTTTCCAAGCCTATAAAGGTTCTTCGAGCAAGTGATGCTATGGAATACAAAGAATCGTCTCTTCTCTCTTTTCTTCAATCTCAGGGTACTCTTTCTCAGTACTCCTGTCTCGGCACCTCTCCACAAAATGGTCGTGCAGAACGCAAACACCGTCACATCTTTGACATTGTCCGTACTTTGTTAATATCAGCCAAGTGTCCCTAACGCTTTTGGGGTGAAGCAGCCTTCACGGCAGTCTACACCATCAAATGACACCCGACTCCTATTCTCAATCAAAAGTCTCCGTATGAAATACTCTATGGAGTCTCTCCTCCCTATGAACTACTCAAAGTGTGGGGTTGTGCTTGCTTTGTTCAGCTGCAATCTTATGAACACACCAAACTTGAACCTCACTCTCGCTTGTGCTGCTTCCTTGGCTATGGAATTGAACATAAAGGTTATCGTTGTTGGGATCCAGTCTCTAAGAGACTTCGTATATCCCGTCATGTCACCTTCTGGGAACATCTTCCCTTCTCTACGGTGTCAAAATTTCAGGACACACCCACTCCTTCTACTTCTTTCTTCACAGACACATCTATCTCATTAGACTCACTCCAATTAGATTTCATACTCTCCTCACCATCTGATCCACCCTCTTCCGTCTCATCTCCACATGAGCCTTCACCTGTCTCATCTGAGCCTTCATTTGTCCCATCTATGCCATCTGATCATGATCAATCATCTACACCAACTCCAAGGACTACTTCTGAGCCATCTGCTAAGTCTATGGATCCTAGCTCCTCTCAATCACAAGATGAAGTACGACGCTCCGATCGGGTAAGACAAGTTCCTTCTCACCTTCGTGATTATCATTGTTATGCCACTTTGATGTCCAACCATGAACCCACTTCCTACAAGGAAGTCGCTTCTAACCCTGTTTAGCAGCAAGCTATGACTGAGGAACTTCAGGCCCTTGACAAAGCAAATACATGGGAGTTTGTACCTCTCCCACCGGGCAAGTCACCCATTGGTTGCAAATGGGTCTTCAAAATCAAAACAAAGTCTGATGGCTCTATTGATCGTTACAAAGCACGTCTAGTGGCTAAAGGCTTCAATCAAGAATATGGCATTGACTACGAGGAAACGTTTGCTCCCGTGGCTCGGGTCACCTCGGTTCGTAGCCTTCTAGCCATCGCTGCCACCAAATGGTGGCCACTCTATCAGATGGATGTCAAGAATGCCTTTCTAAATGGTGATCTCGAAGAGGAAGTCTACATGAGACTCCCTCCAGGTGTGACATCCTGTCAAGGTCATGTTTGTCGACTTCGAAAAGCCCTCTATGGCCTCAAACAAGCTCCTCGTGCTTGGTTTGAAAAATTTAGCAATACTGTCATCTCATTGGGGTTTTCTCCGAGTAATTATGATTCTGGCTTGTTTACTCGGACTATTGCTGCAGGTACTATCTTACTCCTACTGTATGTTGATGATATGATCATTACCGCAGTGACTCTACAGGCATTATCCGGCTCAAACACTCCCTCAACTCATGTTTTGAGATGAAAGATCTTGGCAAGCTCCATTATTTTCTTGGTCTTGAAGTTCTATCAGACTCTTCCGGAATCTATCTCTGTCAAGCCAAGTACATTTCAGACCTACTGTCCAAAGCTGGGATTACAGACAACAAGGTTGCCTCTACACCTATTGAGCAAAATATGCATCTTGCTCCCAATGCTGGAACCCCTCTGCGGGATCCCACACGGTACCGTCAACTGGTTGGATCTCTAGTCTACCTGACCGTTACTCGACCAGATCTTGCCTATGTAGTTCATATAGTTAGCCAGTTCATGGCTGCTCCATGCTCAGGCCACTATGTCGCTGCTCTTCGTATACTTCGGTACCTCAAAGGGACAATGTTTCATGGGCTTCACTTCTCAGCCACATCATCCTTAACTCTTCGTGCCTTCTCAGATGCTGACTGGGATGGTGACATAACAGACCGTCATTCCACCATCGGCTATTGTTTCTTCCTTGGGGACTCTCTTATCTCCTGGCGCAGCAAGAAACAATCGCTGACAGCTCGGTCCAGTACTGAAGCGGAATATAGAGCCTTAGCTGACACTACACAAGAACTAGTATGGCTATGCTGGCTACTATCTAATATGGGTGCTCATCAATTTTCCCCAACACTATTATGGTGTGACAACAATAGTGCTATTCAGATTGCTCACAATGATGTCTTTCATGAGCGTACAAAGCACATCGAGATTGACTGTCATTTCACTCGTCAACATGTTCTTCGCAAGACGGTTAAACTTCTTCCAATCTCAACCATTGATCAGACTGCATATATCTTCACCAAAGCTCATCTTCCAGGGCGTTTTTGGGCTCTTGTTTCCAAACTCAATTTGGCTCATTCTTCCCCTACTTGAGTTTGAGGGGGGGGTGTTAGAGTATTATTATTGTCAATATGTATAGTTCAGGGTCCTTTCTGTAATTATGTGTAACTTACCTTGTATAAATAGATCTCTTAGGGGCTGTTTGGTTCAAGGTTTTTAAAGAAATTTGATGGAATTGGAATCTCAAATTCCTTTGACCAGATTCAATTCCTATGTTTGGTTCAAGGTTTTTAAATGAATGGAATCTTTAAAATTCCATTCAATTCCATTAGCAAGCCATTTTCATTCCTTCAGCTAACCGTGGTATTCCAAAGGAATGGAATTTGAACATTTTGTTATTTCCAATATTACCCTCGCCCTAATTTCCCTTTTATCAGCCGCCATCTTCACTCTCTAGTTTTCTCTCCATCGTCGCATCACTCTCTCGTTTTCTCTCCATCGTCGCACAGACTAATCCCCGGTAAGCACATTGGTTTCTTCTGATTTCTTCGATTTCTCTTTTTATCTTTTGATTTCTTCTATTTCTCTTAACTGTTTGTTTTCGATTTCTTCGATTTCTCTTTTAATCATTCTGGTAACTGGTTTTTTCGATTTTATCTACTTCGATTTTATCTTTTGTGTTTATTATGGGTTACAATGATTGTTTTTTAGGTTCTATGCATAGTTTTTTGCTGCTATCTTGCTACCTATTGCTGTTGTTATATATAAATGGTTTTCTGTTTCTTTCTATTCAAAAGGGGGTTTCTCTAGTGTTAATGTAGAAATTATTGAATGGGTCTAACAACATCTATATTAACATAAAATTTATCAAATGGGTTCTAGGATGTTGGCTAGCAAGTAGCAACAACAGTTGGTCACATTCTGGCCTAACTCTGTTCTAACTTAGTTGTTGTCCAGTTAGTTTTCTAATGCTTTTGGTGCGGGTAATTGCTAAATGCAGTTCAGCTAGTATACGCAGCTTATTGTAAAATTTTAGCAATAAGGTTTGGACCTAATTAGAAGCAAAACATATGATTATAAAGAAATATGTTGTTGTCCCAACTAATGTAGAAGCAAAACCCATGATCATTTTGTTTTTTAGGTTCTATGCTTAAGTAATTTGACTTTTTTGCTCATGTGTTGAATGGAATTGGTTGTTGTGTTATGATACAATGAGTTGTTTCGCATTACAGGAAAAAGCTTTTGATGTTTGATGTTAAATGGATGTTTGATGTTTGATTTTTTGCTTAGGTTCTATGCTTAAGTAACTGGATGTTTGATGTTTGATGTTACAAGAAAAATGTGACTTATGTTCATAAATACAATTGACATTGATATCAATTTATCTGTATTGTTTGTTATAATGTTTAATGTATTTATTATTGAAAAAGTGCTTTTGGTATTATAGAATGAAAACGTTTTTCACATATGCTCTTGCTTCTCTGAATTGATTAAGTTGGTGTAATTCCTCAATATGACTTATGTTCTTTAAAGATAGTGAATTTACAATCTGTTTCATGTATGATATATAAACAGGAAATGGCCCGAATTAGTCTCACAACACGCAAACGTAGGATTATGCGACTATTTTTGGAAGAAGCTATGAGTGCTATTGTTTGGTTTTTCATTACAGTTTGTTGTTTAGTAGCCAAACATAGAAGAGATAGAACTCGTATTCAATATTCGTTGTTTAGTATGCATCGATCTGCAATATTGCATATGTATGCATATGAGAGTGACACCATGTGCATATCACAACTTAGGATGGATAGAAGATGTTTCAAAAAGTTGTGTGATATGCTTGAAAGATTAGGAGGATTACAAACAACTAGGAATATGGACGTTGATGAACAAGTTGCCATTTTCCTACAAATGGTTGCTCATAATATTAAGAATAGGGTTGTCACATGTCGTTTTCATCGTTCGGGGGAAACAATTAGTAGACTTTTTACTCGAGTTTGCAACGCGGTTAATAAGTTACATCCACATTTACTTAAGAAACCCGAACCTGTTCTTGGGGACTCTACTGATCGAAGATGGAAATGGTTCAAGGTACAAATAAGTAATATTTTTATTTTGTAGTGAATGTACTCAAAATAAAACGAAACATAATTTTCAAATAAATAGTAGGGATTTGAAGATATAAAAATACAAACACAACTTTTGACATTAACAACTCTAAACTACTATAATAGCATCATTGTCATCAGTTTAGATGCACTTATTCAAATTTTTATTCGAAAGGTTAAACACTAATATTTTTTTAAGTTAAATTGTTTTTAGTTTAACATGACATAATTGGTTTGTTATCCTATAGAAGAAAGAAGAACAATTGTAGATAATTTGTGTACATGCCGTAGCACGCGCTTGATACTTTGCTTAATATCAAACCCGACTTTTCTTTTACTAAAAAGTTAAAATGCTAATATTTTTTGAAGTTAAATTGGTGAATTTTTATCTGATGAATATAAGTGGTTTGTTTTAGTAATATACGGTTGTACCTTATAGATAAAATAATAGCTTTTCGTTTTTAAAACTTCATAAAACCAATTTGATGTAAACATACACATACACACACATACACACACACACATATATATATATATATATATATATATATATATATATATATATATATGCTCATGTTCAAAGGAAAACCGCAATAAAATGAAAACTAGGAACACCCTGGTAACCAATCATCTTTTGGACGGTATGCATATGTGCATACAAGTAATTTGTAATTAATATGCACACGTGCATAAAAGCCAAAAAAGATCTCAACTTACTTTTATGCACATGTGCATACCCTCTAAATGATCGGCTACCCGAGTGTTCCTTAATTTTATTTTATTTTTGAAGTGTTATTCCGAACCTCTCTCTCTATATGTATATATTATATATGCATATATTATATATGTATATTGACACCTCAAACATGATCTTGGAACAAATGGAGTCTCGGAAATAACTAATGGAACCTCTGAATGGCTATCTAGCTAGTTATTTCTTAGACCATTTTGATTCTAAGAATAATAGAAAACAAACCAAGCATTAAATGGAATGTTGGAGGAACTTATATGTAAGTTTGAGCCCATGCGTTTTATTTATTTATGTAAGTTTGAGCCCATGCGTTTTATTTATTTAAATTCAAATTTATCGAGATACTTGTTTTTGTTTGAAGAGTAGCTTCAAAGGTTTTTCCATTTTCAAAGCGATCCCAAATTTGTCATTCATGTCGAGCTTTAACGGATCAACATCATCCGGAAAAACCAAATCAAAGTCACGAATCAAAGATGCCAATATAAGTTGAACACTCTTGACACCCGATGGCATTCCGGGACACATCCTCCTCCCTGAACCAAATGGTATTAACTCAAAGTCTTGGCCTTTAAAATCCACTTTTGATCCGATAAATCTTTCGGGTTTGAAATATAAAGGGTCATCCCACACTTTAGGGTCTCGGCCCATTGCCCAAAGATTGACTAGTATTTTTGAGTTTTTAGGAATTGTGTAATTCATAACCTCACAAGTTTCAGCCGCCATATGTGGAAGAAGAAGTGGCACCGGTGGGTGCAGTCTCATGGCTTCTTTGAAACTAGCTTGTAGATAAGGTAACTTAGATAGTTGTGAGTCGGTGATTGGATCGGAGTTGATTTCCCTTTTAATCTCTTCTGCTATTTTGGACATGACCTCTTTGTGCCTCACTAGCTCGGTCATAGCCCAGACAACTGAAGTGGTTGTAGTATTTGTTCCTGCTACGAATAATTCCTGTAAATACAAGAAAATGGTTTGGTTAAGAAACATCAATTGCAAAGCTATTAGGACAGCTATATCTAGTATTATTTATAATAAAGCAATTGATGAAATAAATAAAATTGGTTGTATAATAATTTGATTAATAGAGAATGTTGATGGACAAATAAAACAAACTTTCTCTGTCGTGTTGATGATACGTTCAACACAATCAATGTTTAAAGAGCTTGTTTTGCACGTGTAGTAATTTGTCTATTATATTTGTAGGAAAGTTGCTCTCTTGTTTTGCAATTAAATTAGTCTGGAGAGTTAGTAGTCTTTTGCCCATCATCCCATGCAAATACTTTCTATTTTGCTGCAAATCTATAATTAAGAATAAATAGCCGAGAAAAGCTTACTGTGACCAATTGGTTTATCTGATCGTTTGAGAATCCATTTTCAAGCAAGCGATCCACGAAAGACTGTGCCTGCTCTGATGACCATGTTGAAGAATTGATTCAGGCTCTTTTTTCCTCTATTATATCCTCCCAATAAGCGAACGTCTTCTTATATTGTTTCATGGTTCCGTTTCTTATTCCTTGAAGATCAAATCTCTCGAACATAGGGAAAAATGAACCAAAATCTTTTACAAGCCCTCCATACTCAATTATCTTATGTAGCGACTCTTTTAACCCATCACGGGTCCCATGTTCATCTTTCAGATCGAGGAAATCACTTGCGAATATAATGGAACTCAAAGTGTTGAACAATGTAGTAAAAACTACATCCTCGACGTTAATCGCTTGTCCTTGCTTTCTATGCAAGAAATCCAACAACTGGCCTAACTTTTCATCTCGTAATCTAGACTGGGATTCTAAGGCTTTCGATGAGAACATTTCGGTTCGACAAAGGGTTCTTAAGTTTTTCCAGGTCTGGTTGCACTCTGACCAAATGAGGGAGTGAGGTATTAGGGATGTTTGTTGAAATGCAGTAGGCACAACACGGGAGGAAAGAAGACGGTCTTGGGTCTTGAGAATTTCCATGGCTGCCTCTGGTGAAGAGGCAACCACAAGAAGTTGTTTGCCTAAACGGAGAGATATAAGAGGGCCGTATTCTTTGGCAAATATGGCAGTAGAGACGTGAGGTCTATCCCCCACTTGATGTAGATTTCCGATGATTGGCAACCTTGGTGGACCTGGTGGGAGGTTCTTTAAAGATGGTGGCTTGGTTAGTTTTACGATGAGTAACACGAAGATGATCGTTGATAGAACGAAGAGAGGGGCCGAGAGATTGTTATCTCTAAGAAAACTTGTGATATCCATTAAGAGTATACGTTTGGTGGTGAAGGTATAGGGTTGTGTGTTGTTTGTGAATGATTTTGAACTTGGAAAGGGTGTATTTATAGGGTTAATTGACGTGCTTGTTTTTTAATGCAACTCACAGGAGGCTTCTTAATTTGAGTAGGCTGGTCAAATAGAATCATTCTATTATTTTGAATATGGTAGTTGGGCATGCAGGGACGATACATACAAAAAGAATAAGGTAGTCAATTGTTAGTGATTTCACATGGTTTATTAAATAATGGTATGGCAATTATGGTCAAATATAGTTTACAAGAATAATTAAAAGCAATAAAAAAATGTCGTTTACGTCGAAGGTGCTCGGGTTTTGTTAATGAAGCAACATTGGCATTTGACTATGTTGAATTGTTAACCACATGGGTGGTGGCGTGGTGGCAAGGCCTTGGGGGATGTGGTGGAATATCCCATCCACCCCGGGTTCGAGTCCAGGCGTCAGCATTCTGTGGCCATAGATTTCGTGATAAACGTCATACAAGTTTCGTAGCTCCCTTGGTTCACTATTTATCATTGTTCTAAAAGGCTCGCCGCGATAGCCGTCATGGCGCGCCGTGGCTTAAGGCTTGTGTGTTACGCCACGTTATGCCCATGGCACGCCATGGCCTAATGTGCAGTCTTTTGTAACACGATATTTGATTTTTCTTCATGTTTTAATGTCTTATTTCCTAGTTTTTTAATATATAACCTAATTTAGCTTGTTTGTTATCATTGACTCGTCGATTAATAGTACAAAATATATGTTTTTATATATAATATTATATATGATATATAGATTTGCCGCCATAAGTCACGCCTTGATAAACGTCATGGCCTCGTCGTGGCTCCTAAGGCTTGAGGCTTGGCCTCGCCGCCACGCCACGGCGCACGCCATTTAGAACCTTGCTATTTATCAATAGTTCATAATAACTAAATAACATTTGGTTTGAATTAATACTAAACTTCGTCAAATACACATTTATGTATGTATCTTTGGATGTATTTTCTATGTTTTTAGTTATTTTTAACATCAGTTATATTATCTCTTCATGGATCTTCATCATCAATATGTAACTTTTATAACCAATTTATCCTCGAGAAACACGATAACATGCACACATATACAATCTTTTTGATGGCAAAAGGTAGGCACAAAAATGATAGGTTATCTTTGTTGTAACGTATTTGTCGGAAATCACTACTAAACAAAACGAAATTTCCGGCGGATTTTCCGGCGGATTTCCGACGAATTTCCGACGGAAATTAAAAAAGTCAAAATTCGTTGACTTCCGCCGAAAATTTCAAAAAAAAAAGATTTTTTTTAAAAGAGTCGACATTTTTTCGGCGGATTTTCAGCGGAATTTAATTAATTATTTTTTAAATTCGGGTCCGTCGGAAATCCGCCGGAAATTGTTTAATTAGTTAAAAATTAATTAAAAATTTAAAAAATATTTTTAAAATCCGCCGAAAATTAATTAAAAATTAATTTTTTAAAATCCGCCAAAAAATTAAATTACATAAATTTAAAAAATTAAAAATTATTTTTAATATCCGTCGAAAATTAATTAATAATTAATTTTTTAAAATCCACTGGAAATTTGAATTACATAAACTTTAAAAAATTAAATTTTTTTAATATCCGCCGAAAATATAATTAAAAATTTAATTTTAATTATATAAATATTAAAGAAAATTAAAAACTTTAGATATATTTAATAATAAATCAAATCTAATTACTTTATTGTAGAACTGTTAGTGCTATATTGTGATTGTACCATGTAGAAGGACCTATTATGTAATAGTGTCAAACTTGTCTAGGTATATAATGTTTGTAGTGACTAGCTTTCCTAATTAGGTCATCAATTACATTTTCTCTCAAGTACACACATATAGTTTTGCTCTCTACATTTTCATCTTTGTACTTGGGATTGATCCATATTGAATATATATTGGTGGCCATCTTATTGAAATCATGGATTGATTACTTGTTCTGGGATCACAATTGGTATCAGAGCATAGTATTTCATATAGATCAGATTAGTTTTTGAGAGTTTTTGCATTTTGAGTGTTCTTCATATTTTCATCTATTTCTTATTGATTCTAGCCATTTGAGTGCTTCAAATGGATTAGAATTGATCTAGGAGTATTTGATTTTCATTCCTGCGTGTTTTGATTCCGCAATTACTCCAGGATCTGTTCTTTTGTTCTTCTCGAAATGCTTTATCTTCTTCTGTAGGGGTATATAATATCTCAGGATCAAGTTGACTTTCCAAATCCCAAGATTCAAAATCATCTTGGTCATCAACTATCATATGCCTATAGATAGTATTTCCCATAAAAGCTTTGCATGAGGAAAACATCTGAATCTGAAGAATGCTTTTCTTTGGAAACTTTTTCTTCAGGCATTTCCTCAAGTTTTGTTTTCATTTCTTTTAAGCTTTCCGAAAACACTGTGATCATAACTTCCTTTTCGATCTCGAAAGCAAGCTTCTCGTCATTTCTGACTTCTTCAATAGTGTTTTTGATCTTGCTTTCGAGGTCCACGAGTTTTTGTTCAAGAACCATCGGTGGAAAATACCTTTTACCTTCCAAAATAGGGTTTTCAGAATTAGCCTTTTGTGTATTTTCCGTTTCCTCCGGTTCTTTAACAATATAACTATCAAAGTAATCATTTGGTAAGGTCTTTTCGTTATTTAATGCCTTTGCATTATCAGGACCATACCAAAAAGGAAGTTGCATTTTAACAGTGGTTTTTCTTTTTATGTCTTCCTCAGCCTCATAGTCTTCACCATCCATTTTAAGCCATTTAATCTGATAGTTAGAATATACTGCAAGTTCAATCCATTCAAATTTATAAAGAGTGGGGGATTTTATTAAAGCATTTTCTAGGTACTGTGGATTGTCATACCCGATTCCCCACTTTGAATTGAAATATCTGAACTTACTTGGCTTATGCATGTGAATTATTTGTTCAGTTTGACCTGCTTTGTACAGTTTATTTTCCAGATCTTTTACATTTTCACACAGCTCATCATTTCTATCTTTATAAGCATGTAAAAGACTTTCAAACTCATTACTCTTGGTTTCCGAACTCATTAATTTATCTGATAGTTCAGTTATTTTATCTTCAAAATACGCATGACCAATATCGAACTCAGTCTTTTTCTTTTCGAATTCTTGAATTTGACTGTCTTGTTCAATTAGTTTCTTTCTTAGAGTGGATATTATTTCATCTGATGTGTCCCGGTCAGTAGTTAGTTCTTCTAACTTCTTTTCTAAATACGCTTGTTGAATAAAGAATTGATTATAGAGATCGGGATGTACCTCATTTGATGTAGACTCTGACCCTTCATCATCAGCATTTCTGGTCATGAGACACATCTTGTTTTGAGCTGGTTTCTCATCATCTGCTTCATCATCAGTCTGATCAAGCCAGTATTCTTCTTCAACCATCAGCACAATCCCCGATTCTTTCTGCTCAGCAAGCATCAACTTATTCTTGTAGTAACTGGAATCCCTCACTTTCGGTTTCCAACAATCTTTTGAGAAGTGACCAGTTTTCCCACAATTATAGCACTTCGGTGCTTCATCCTTCTTCTCAAAAACCTTCTTCTCATCTGGCCTCTTATACTCATCTGGTCTTTTATACTCAGCCCTCTTGTCCTCAAACTTCTTGCCCGATTCAACTTGTGCTTTATGCTCGAAGTTCTTAGAGCCAGAAGCATACCTTTGGCTATTAGAACTGGGGCTTTTCCCAAACTGTCTCTGGAAAGATCCGGTAAGTAGTATCAAAGAATTCTTCATACTTTCAATATCATCCATCGCACCTGCTTCATTATGTTCCTCATCAGACTGATTACCCACATTCATGGAGTATTTCCTGTTAGATAATAAAGCGACTGAATCTAACTCTTCTTCCTTAACCTCTCTTTTCTCTTCCTTCTTTTTCTTGGCCCTATTTGCATATGCATCATCTTCATCCTGCTTCAAGGTTTCGTACATCTCTTGTAGAGGTAAATCAGCTAATTTAACATTCTGTTTCATTCGGTGAGCATACTTCTTCCATTCCGGTTGAAGAACACTCAGGAATTTCACATTATGCTCGATTATAGATTTGTTGATACTGTACCTATTCAGCTCATTCAGGATGGTAGTAAAACGGTCATAAGCAGAATCAAGAGCCTCTCCTTCCTTCTGTTTAAAATTTTCATACAAGTTGATAGCATTAGAGATTCTCATCTGATTCTCTATTTCAGATCCTTGATACAGCTTTGTCAGCTCATCAAACATGGCCTTCCCAGAATAATTCTTTCTATCCACCTTTCGATAAATATCGTTGGTTAAGGCTTGAATAACAAGAGACTTTGCCATTTTGTCTCTATATGCTTTGCACTTTTGTTCATGATCATAATGTATTGGTAAAACCTCAACCAAGTCTGGAATAGGGTCACCATCAGTAATAAGTCCTCTTCTCGTTTGTTTCTCCATAGGACCATTCTTAAGAGAATTAGAAATGTATTCCCCATTTTCTTGTCTCTCAACATAATCGATGAACCTGTCTTTCCAAATCTTAAACTCCTTGGGAAAAAGAACTGGTGGTTTGTCCTTCGACCCAATAGTTAAGATGTCTCTCGCTGTCATATTAGATTACTTGTTGATGATCGTTAAGTATTCCTTAGATTCGATTAGTAGCAAAAAAACTTGAAACTGACTTGTCTCAACCCACTGATGTCTCAACCCACTTGATGTCGCAATGCACTCCTTGTCGCAACCAAGAACTTGTCGCAACACAACAACTTGTCGCAATAAGAAAAACTTGTCGCAATAAGAAAGTCTTGTCGCAAAGGTAAAAAGAGGTCTTATCGCAACAGAAGGTTGCGATAGTTTACTGTTCAAACACAGATGATTGCGATATGAACCTAGTCGCAAGTGACCCTTGCGATATGGTACTGTTCACGCTTGCGATATGTATGAAATTTTGAAGGTTGCGATAGTTATGAATATCAAGGTTGCGATAGTTTTGAAGATGCATAAAATCGTGAGTCATTTCTTCAAAAATGATCCAATTGATCTAAAAATTGGTACGAAGGGTCGCAACTCTATTCTGGGAAACTTTAATTCTTCAAGTTTTGTCCAAAACCCACTAGAACAGTGATTTCTAAACCAAAACATTGAGTTTTTCTATAAAAGTCCGAAAAACGATTTTTGCACAAAATGAGACATTCTTTATCCAACGTCTTATGGTATCTTTCCTTCTCCATTGAATAGTCTGTTTGATTGTGATAGTGAGAATGTTGGTAAGGATAAAGGTAAAGCTGTATGTGAAGTGCCTGTTTAATTTGACTTTAGTGCCAAACTTCCAAATCATACTGCCTTTCTAATAAAAGAAGAGAAACCTGAAAAGATTATCTTGGAAGGGGAATCTTCAAAATCAGCTGAGAAAATTTATGTTAATGATTATTACTTTAAATCTAAATCAAAACAATCATTACAGAAAAAGAAAAGAAAAACAAAAAGAAAGAAGCATGTTTATAGTATGCTATGAGGTAAGCCACATGAGTGATACATATATTATATATAAATGATATAAAAGATATGCATGATAGATGTTAATGCATACAAAAGATATGTTGAAGGGTTGGGTGATATCACCATACAAAAGTTAAATACACGTATAAAAGAAGAATCATGTGAAAAGTTAAACATTTTATGAGAATACATGAAGTCTTAATATTATATATGATACTTCTTTAGATGTGTTTAATCATATATGATTAAACTTCTGTATCATACATGTAATCATATATGATATTGAAACTTCTAATCTTTTTACAAAATGTTTAATTTCTTATTTGAACCTGAATTTGAACTTACATGTGTATAAACACACACACACACACACACACACACACACACACACACACACACACACATATATATATATATATATATATATATATAGAGAGAGAGAGAGAGAGAGGGGTGAGTTCTTACGAAAATGCCAACTATTTAAAAAAACAAGAAAACAACCGCTATGTACAAAATCATATATGATTTACATACAAAATCATATATGATTACACGACTTTTCCCGCCACTTTAAGTCGCGGCCAAAGCCACGCGTGTCCACATGTGATTTTGCACATGGTTTGCTGTTTTCTTGGTTTCTTAAATAGTTAGCGTTCTCGTTTGAACCTCCCCCTCTATATTCACATAGAGGTTCCATAAAATGCAAACCTTGCATTTGTTGCACATCTTACAAACTATAGTGTGTATTTGTGAACAACTAGTGTACATATGTGAACAATGTGCATATGCTACACGTGCAAAATATACATATAATGGAAATACATTCATATAGGATAATGCATATATACATCTTAGATTATGCACACATTATTCACATATGCACATTTGTGATCCTAGAACAAGCATTCAATATATCACAATGAAGATTAATTGGTCATCCCTCTCATTAAGATCAAAATACCCTAAGTACACAAAGTGATGAATTGTAGAGAGAAAGTGTACAAAGGTACTTGGTAGAATGGAGTGACACACTAAGAAATCTAAGGACAAAAACAATATATGGTTTGTAAAATGGAAAGTTTCATAAAGGACCCTCTACTTGATACAAGATGCTAGTAATGGCACTAACAATCTCCCCTTTTGTATCAAAGGAGAGGCAACAAATTTAGGCTTGTACCAGAGCAATGTATCTCTTCCGGATCCCGAAGATGATCTCAAACCGTCTAAGTGCGTTCCGGTACTCTTGTCGGTACTTGATGGCGTCCAGGGCTTGGTTAATCAGTTTCTTCTCTTTCGTCTTTAGCTTGACCTCCTCCTTCTCATCGAGCCTGAGTTTACCCTCCAATTGGATCCGAATTAGTTTAAGCGTCCCATCACAGTATTTGTTTACTTCAGTGATTCTTAGAAACCTCTTCATCTTCTCCTGATTATAGTAGAGAACTCCGAGTTCTGGTTTATCTAGCACAGTGTAAACAGGGATACCTTGGATGTCTGAAAGTCGTTTGTTGGGTCTGCGGAGATTCACTAGGGTTTGATTTGCTTCCAGTGCCATCTAAAAATCGGTGAGGTAAGAGAACTTCACCATATTTCTCATAAACCTCTTGACAGACTGGTAAGTTGCAGACCATTCAATTTTCTAATCAGGGATGCATCCTAGAGAGTTATATAGGTTCAAAAGGTCGTCAAGCTTTAGACTCTTGAAGTCAGCTTCAGTAAAGAACCATTCTTTGCTGTCGGATCTTCTGACAGTAAACTGAGGGTACCAGATATTCAGCAGTTTCTTCGACTCTATCTTCAAAACCTTTATAATTTCCTTATCAGACCTAACATAGTCCATCTCCAGGTCTTTGTTCTTCATGACGTGCAGAAATTCGGTTTGATGTAGAGCTGGCCACTTCTCTATCCCATATAGTTTTATCAGATCAATCCTCTGAACGTTCCTTACAAACAAATCCTTTCTCACTCTTTCCTGAAAAGGAGTCAAGATCCTTACCCTTTCCCCTCTTCTAACAAAGTTAGGTTCATCGTCAATTAGAGCCTGATAGAATCTCATTTCGGCCTCTGAGACGGGATCTCTAATCTTGCCATCTATAGATACTGGAATAGTTTGCGCAGAAGTACCTGCACCTGGATCATCCGGTTGTTGCGGCTGATTGTTATCATCTTCAGAATCGGATTCAACCACTTGTGCTCCGGTTGTATCAAAGATGTCATCCAATTCCTCTTTTATCTGAACGGATGTTCTCTCCGGTTCCTCATCTGAATCTATGTAAATATAATCAGCAATTAAATCATCCGCCATCCTCTCTTCATCCGTTCTATTGTCACCACCTTGAGGCTTTTCAACCCTAGGTGTGTCATCAACTAGAACTTCATCACTATCAACCTGGACATTTTCAGCACTTCGTCTTTCTGCCACCTCTGTTACAATCTGATCTATTCCC
This sequence comes from Saussurea involucrata, assembly GCA_033807775.1. Lineage (NCBI taxonomy): Eukaryota > Viridiplantae > Streptophyta > Magnoliopsida > Asterales > Asteraceae > Saussurea > Saussurea involucrata. The sequence goes on along the minus strand of CM066320.1, from coordinate 173,682,679 downwards.
CCAGTAGTTTCAACATTTACATCACTTGATTCTCCAACTCTAGCTCTCTTTTCCCCCTCATGTTGATCAGGGTCATCCTGATCATCATGCCTTCTCTTCCGTGTAGATTGGGCTTGTGTAACACCCCGAATTTTCAAGTAAGTTGAAACACCCTATTTTCGTTCTTTAACGCGATCCATGATACGTTTTGCTTGCACCTCGCAGCTTTTAGGCCATACATGGACTTGTCACATTGCATGTATCACCTTTGGATCGTATGCTAGCATCGAGAGAGATTCGTAGGCCGAAATACGACTTGGACAACCTCGGGGTTAGAACCAGCGACTATGCCGACGACTTTGACCAAGGCAATGTCGCTGGTGGCATAGTCACGCTCCAGAAGCGGATTTGGGCAGTTAGTAGAGGGTGGTCGGTGACAATGCCCGCGACAATGCTCATGGCATTGTCGCTGGGGCAAAGTCGTGCTAGGGGTGGACGACAGCAACATAAGGTCGCGATTTTGAGGACTTTTACCTTCATTTCTTCTCACCTTCTTCCAGCAACAAAACCCACAACTCTCCATTTTTCTTTGTAGATTCTTGCTCTCTTTCCACCATCTCCTCACCTCCTTTAAAGCAAGAGTTTTCTTAATTTAGGGTTTCTCACTTTAAACTCTCCAAAGTAAGTTCCATTTTAGTAATCTTACTACACTTTGCTTAAGAAATACCTTATTGAGGAGTTGTATATATTTTCTAAGGTTTTTACCCAACCCTCACCTAAACCTTTCCCTTTCTTTGGATGAAATGAAGATCGGGGCTCACTTTGGTAACACTAGAAGTGTTTTGTTGGTGGATTCACATGATGGTTGAGGTTTTTGAAAGATTTGGAGCTTGAAGATTCGTGTTTCTTCAAAGGAGCTTACGTTTGGGGAAAATCTAGATTTAGCCTAAATCTAGCGAGGTGAGTTCAAGTTGATTTGTAAAAACGTTGTACATGTCAAAAATGTTATTTTCCAAGCATTTATGTGTTTTACATGAAATTATCAATTGTTGAGTTATTTGGTGGGTTTCGATTATTTGGAGTCTTTAACTTTATAGACATTGTAAAATACCCATAATTGGGATTTTTGGGTAATTTGAGAAATGAATCATGAATGAAAATATTTTGATGAATTATTGCATATATGAAGGTTATTTGGGGAAAATGCCTTTTAGTGTTTGTCGGAAATATGCATACTTTGTGTTATGGTATACTTTGAAAATACGAACGTGTGAATCATTGGATTTTGGTCATTCCCGATCTTGCAAACATTTTGGAAATTGTAAACCTTTTGGTTTTGAGGAAAATATATATTTTTAGTATTTCGGTGAGTAAATATTAGGTATTGACCTATTTTAATGATTTATCTTACGTGTATAAATCTTTTGGTATAAATGCACCTTGATGGGTGTTTTGGAAAATGATCTGTATTATCCTAAAGTTGTGTGAGGTTATTTACGTTTATGGAGCATGTTTCGCATACACGTTTCGTATTTACGTTTTATTTCATTTTATGACTTTTAACAAGTGGTATTTTGGTTAGTCGAGTTTGTGGACCGGTATTTGTTTATGATGGGTTTTGGGGACATTTGTCCAGTTTTGATAGCTCAATATAAATATTTCTATATATATATATATATATATATATATTATATTGACGGCTCAAACAAGATGTTGGAACAAATGGAGTCTCGGAAATAATTAATGGAACCTCTGAATGGCTATCTAGCTAGTTATTTGTTAGACCATTTGATTCTAGGAATAATAGAAAACAAACCAAACATTAAATGGAAGATTGGAGGAATTATATGTAAGTTGAGCCTATAAGTTTTATTTATTTAAATTCAAAATAAATTTAATAACAAGAACTTACATATCATGAAAAAGAATGAAGTCATTGAATAAATTATGGATACAAAATACGGGAGGAAATTCCACATGAATTATAGACATCGAGATTCTTGTTTTTGTTTGAAGAGTAGCTTCAAAGGTTTTTCCATTTTCAAAGCGATCCCAAATTTGTCATTCATGTCGAGCTTTAACGGATCCACATCATCTGGAAGAACCAAATCAAAGTCACGAATCAAAGATGCCAATATAAGTTGGACACTCTTGACACCCGATGGCATTCCGGGACACATCCTCCTCCCTGAACCAAATGGCATTAACTCAAAGTCTTGGCCTTTAAAATCCACTTTTGATCCGATAAATCTTTCGGGTTTGAAAGATAAAGGGTCATCCCACACTTTAGGGTCTCGGCCCATTGCCCAAAGATTGACTAGTATTTTTGAGTTCTTAGGAATTGTGTAATTCATAACCTCACAAGTTTCAGCCGCCATATGTGGAAGAAGAAGTGGCACCGGTGGGTGCAGTCTCATGGCTTCTTTGAAACTAGCTTGTAGATAAGGTAACTTAGATAGTTGTGAGTCGGTGATTGGATCGGAGTTGATTTCCCTTTTAATCTCTTCCGCTATTTTGGACATGACCTCTTTGTGCCTCACTAGCTCGGTCATAGCCCAGACAACTGAAGTGGTTGTAGTATTTGTTCCTGCTACGAATAATTCCTGTAAATACAAGAAAATGGTTTGGTTAAGAAACATCAATTGCAAAGCTATTAGGACAGCTATATCTAGTATTATTTATAATAAAGCAATTGCTGAAATAAATAAAATTGGTTGTATAATAATTTGATTAATACAGGATGTTGATGGACAAATAAAACAAACTTTCTCTGTCGTGTTGATGATACGTTCAACACAATCAATGTTTAAAGAGCTTGTTTTGCACGTGTAGTAATTTGTCTATTATATTTGTAGGAAAGTTGCTCTCTTGTTTTGCAATTAAATTAGTCTGGAGAGTTAGTAGTCTTTTGCCCATCATCCCATGCAAATACTTTCTATTTTGCTGCAAATCTATAATTAAGAATAAATAGCCGAGAAAAGCTTACCGTGACCAATTGGTTTATCTGATCGTTTGAGAATCCATTTTCAAGCAAGCGATCCACGAAAGACTGTGCCTGCTCTGACGACCATGTTGAAGAATTGATTCGGGCTCTTCTTTCCTCTATTATATCCTCCCAATAAGCGAACGTCTTCTTATATTGTTTCATGGTTCCGTTTCTTATTCCTTGAAGATCAAATCTCTCGAACATAGGGAAAAATGAACCAAAATCTTTTACAAGCCCTCCATACTCAATTATCTTATGTAGCGACTCTTTTAACCCATCACGGGTCCCATGTTCATCTTTCAGATCGAGGAAATCACTTGCGAATATAATGGAACTCAAAGTGTTGAACAATGTAGTAAAAACTACATCCTCGACGTTAATCGCTTGTCCTTGCTTTCTATGCAAGAAATCCAACAACTGGCCTAACTTTTCATCTCGTAATCTAGACTGGGATTCTAAGGCTTTCGATGAGAACATTTCGGTTCGACAAAGGGTTCTTAAGTTTTTCCAGGTCTGGTTGCACTCTGACCAAATGAGGGAGTGAGGTATTAGGGATGTTTGTTGAAATGCAGTAGGCACAACACGGGAGGAAAGAAGACGGTCTTGGGTCTTGAGAATTTCCATGGCTGCCTCTGGTGAAGAGGCAACCACAAGAAGTTGTTTGCCTAAACGGAGAGATATAAGAGGGCCGTATTCTTTGGCAAATATGGCAGTAGAGACGTGAGGTCTATCCCCCACTTGATGTAGATTTCCGATGATTGGCAACCTTGGTGGACCTGGTGGGAGGTTCTTTAAAGATGGTGGCTTGGTTAGTTTTACGATGAGTAACACGAAGATGATCGTTGATAGAACGAAGAGAGGGGCCGAGAGATTGTTATCTCTAAGAAAACTTGTGATATCCATTAAGAGTATACGTTTGGTGGTGAAGGTATAGGGTTGTGTGTTGTTTGTGAATGATTTTGAACTTGGAAAGGGTGTATTTATAGGGTTAATTGACGTGCTTGTTTTTTAATGCAACTCACAGGAGGCTTCTTAATTTGAGTAGGCTGGTCAAATAGAATCATTCTATTATTTTGAATATGGTAGTTGGGCATGCAGGGACGATACATACAAAAAGAATAAGGTAGTCAATTGTTAGTGATTTCACATGGTTTATTAAATAATGGTATGGCAATTATGGTCAAATATAGTTTACAAGAATAATTAAAAGCAATAAAAAAATGTCGTTTACGTCGAAGGTGCTCGGGTTTTGTTAATGAAGCAACATTGGCATTTGACTATGTTGAATTGTTAACCACATGGGTGGTGGCGTGGTGGCAAGGCCTTGGGGGATGTGGTGGAATATCCCATCCACCCCGGGTTCGAGTCCAGGCGTCAGCATTCTGTGGCCATAGATTTCGTGATAAACGTCATACAAGTTTCGTAGCTCCCTTGGTTCACTATTTATCATTGTTCTAAAAGGCTCGCCGCGATAGCCGTCATGGCGCGCCGTGGCTTAAGGCTTGTGTGTTACGCCACGTTATGCCCATGGCACGCCATGGCCTAATGTGCAGTCTTTTGTAACACGATATTTGATTTTTCTTCATGTTTTAATGTCTTATTTCCTAGTTTTTTAATATATAACCTAATTTAGCTTGTTTGTTATCATTGACTCGTCGATTAATAGTACAAAATATATGTTTTTATATATAATATTATATATGATATATAGATTTGCCGCCATAAGTCACGCCTTGATAAACGTCTTGGCCTCGCCGCCACGCCACGGCGCACACCATTTAGAACCTTGCTATTTATCAATAGTTCATAATAACTAAATAACATTTGGTTTGAATTAATACTAAACTTCGTCAAATACACATTTATGTATGTATCTTTGGATGTATTTTCTATGTTTTTAGTTATTTTTAACATCAGTTATATTATCTCTTCATAGATCTTCATCATCAATATGTAACTTTTATAACCAATTTATCCTCGAGAAACACGATAACATGCACACATATACAATCTTTTTGATGGCAAAAGGTAGGCACAAAAATGATAGGTTATCTTTGTTGTAACGTATTTGTCGGAAATCACTACTAAACAAAACGAAATTTCCGGCGGATTTCCGACGAATTTCTGACGAAAATTAAAAAAGTCAAAATTCGTTGACTTCCGCCGAAAATTTAAAAAAAAGGATTTTTTTTAAAGAGTCGACATTTTTTCGGCGGATTTTCAGCGGAATTTAATTAATTATTTTTTAAATTCGGGTCCGTCGGAAATCCGCCGGAAATTGTTTAATTAGTTGAAAATTAATTAAAAATTTAAAATATATTTTTAAAATCCGCCGAAAATTAATTAAAAATTAATTTTTTAAAATCCGCCGGAAATTTAAATTACATAAATTTAAAAAATTAAAAATTATTTTTAATATCCGTCGAAAATTAATTAAAAATTAATTTTTTAAAATCCACTGGAAATTTGAATTACATAAACTTTAAAAAAATTAAAATTTTTTAATATCCGCCAAAAATATAATTAAAAATTTAATTTTAATTATATAAATATTAAAGAAAATTAAAAAATTTAGATATATTTAATGATAAATCAAATCTAATTTACTTTATTGTAGAACTGCTAGTGCTATATTGTGATTGTACCATGTAGAGGGACCTATTATGTAATAGTGTCAAACTTGTCTAGGTATATAATGTTTGTATTGCCTAGCTTTCCTAATTAGGTCATCAATTACATTTTCTCTCAAGTACACGCATATAGTTTTGCTCTCTACATTTTCATCTTTGTACTTGGGATTGATCCATATTGAATATATATTGGTGGCCATCTTATTGAAATCATGGATTGATTACTTGTTCTGGGATCACAATTGGTATCAGAGCATAGTATTTCATATAGATCAGATTAGTTTGTGAGAGTTTTTGCATTTTGAGTGTTCTTCATATTTTTCATCTATTTCTTATTGATTCTAGCCATTTGAGTGCTTCAAATGGATTAGAATTGATCTAGGAGTATTTGATTTTCATTCCTGCGTGTTTTGATTCCGCAATTACACCAGGATCTGTTCTTTTGTTCTTCTCGAAATGCTTTATTGTTAGTCCCAGATGGCTATAACAAATATTGTAGAAGGGGGGTTGAATACAATACTCAAAATTTTCACAATTTTAATTATATTATTGAAAATCTTTCAACAAGAATTACACATAGAAAACTTAAGACTGTTGCGGAAAAGAACAGATAAACTATTCTAACAATCTTTCACAAAGTATACTAAACAAAATAACTAAGAACACTTAGAACAAAGCTATGAAGTTTTTAGCAATATGGAGATTTCTTGCACTGAGAGAAATCTTCCAGTTCACGTAGAATCTTAGAGCACACAGTAATCTTCAAGTATCTCAAGATGTAAGTTCTATCTTCTGCATGGAGAGGTCTTCCTTTTATAGTAAGGATGAGTGTACTGAGCATTAAATGCTTGGGACACTTGTCATCAGGAGATTGGCTGGAAGAAGTTGACTTCTAAAAAAGCTGGAATGATCCCATCACCTTTTTCTTGGTAATAGGTATAGAACCCATGCTGAAAGGATTTTTACCGAAGATGGATAAAAGACAAAAGGTCACTTTTATCTTCCAACGGATATTGTCCCATGAGTAAATGATCTTCTTGATGTGGATTCCAAGACAATCATACCGATGATGTTTCACCGATACAATTGTCATTGGTCTTTGAAAACATCTGCAAGAAAACCAATTTCACAAAGATCCCACCGATTTAAGTATCCTCATCAGTGGGATGAGTTCCACCGATTCCTGAAGACCACATCGGTGGAAGATGTCCACCGAATAATGCAAGCATTATCGGTGGAGATGTTGATCACCGATTTGTGAGAACAAAATCGGTGGACATGTTGTTCACCGAATTGTGAGGACAACTTCGGTGAATAATGATTTGTTTGTTTGTTGATAAGAGTCTTCTATTTTCCACAAGTGGAGAGTCTTCAAGCTTGGTTTCGGTTGATCTTCGACTTCACCGAACAGTTGCTATATTGTACAAGTCATATGAAGAACCAAACTAAAATATTCTAAGTAGGATAATTAGGGAAAACATTGGTGAGTCAATTTCAAATCTTTGGTGACCCAACAATCTCCCCCTATTTGAATTTGAGCTCCATACTTAGAATATTGAAGAGTATCTGAATAAAATTGCAATTTGACCATTTTTACTCTTTTTGGGTTCTTTTCACATAGACCATTTTTTTTGATCTATTTTGTCTTTTATGGATTTGTGTGTGTATGATATTTACAAGTAAGAAAAAATAAAAAATGTATAGTTGTACAAATAATTGAAAGAAAAAGGAAAGAAGTGTAAACAATATGAACAGAATGAATATTACTTGCATCTTTGGAGGGGCGAGTTGAAACTTGTAACTGGCTTGAGGATTCTTCATTTTGATTAGCAGCCTGTTGATGTGTTGGAGAACTTTATCTTTCAGACACTTTTGCTTTTCTTCAGATGTTCCAAATCTTCAAGTCATCCACTTACTTCAAAAGATTTCAGCCAAGTGAGTCTGTGGGTTTTGATAGGAGACACATCCATTATAGTGACAATCTTTGAGGAGGGTTGAGTTTGAGTGAATCAGCCTCAGGATGTTTTTGCCAATCTCTTGCATTTTCTCTTTCTCTTGGCATCTTCAGCACTTCCTGTTCAGCATCATCATCCTTTGTCTTTGTTTTGCTCCCCCTCAGTAGATCAGTCGGTTTTGTGTTTCTCCCCCTCAGTTAGATCCGCCCGGACTGATGTGCTCCCCCTTGACCGGTCCGCCCGATTTCCTCATTTTTTCGAGTTGGACGCTGAAAACGAGTACAGAGGGTTTGTGTTGATCGAGTTGGACGCTGATATTGCTCCCCCTCAGATGGTTTCTACCCCTCAGCGTACGACGGAGAAGAAACACCACAAACAATTGGAAACACCGATTTTTTTTATTTTTTTATTTTTTTTTGTGTGCTCATAACCACCGAATTTGGGGGCCAACCACCGAAATTTCGGTGGTGTGGTCGGTGGTATGGTAAAAAAAAATTTGTTACATTTTTTTTTATTTTTTTTTTGCTCATAACCACCGAATTTGGAGGCCAACCACCGAAATTTCGGTGGTGTGGTCGGTGGTATGGTCAAAATAAAAAATTTTGAATTTTTTTTTTTAATTTTTTTTTTTGCTTCCCCACCAAAAACTAAGGAGATCCCACCGAAAATTGGCTAATTTCGGTAGAATTTTCGGTAGGAAAATCGGTAGAATTTTTTTTTTGTGTAGAAGGATTTGGAATGATATATGTGGAAGAGTTTGTAGTATGTGGGTTTTGAGAAAAAGAGAGTTGGGTTGCTGCCCAAGAGTGAAATATGATGGAAGAAATAATGGAATGAGGAGATGACACATAGAAAGTTGCTTCTGGTGAGAGGTAGATTGGTGAGATGAGATCATGGTGATGACGTCATCAAGATGATGTCATCAACATAGATTTGGACAAGAATAAGATTACCTGAGGTTTCCTTGATGAATAGAGTGTTGTCAATTTTACCTCTGGAAAATCCATTCTTTAAGAGAAAGTTGGCAAGAGTGTCATACCAAGCACGTGGAGCTTGCTTGAGACCATAAAGAGCTTTGTCTAGTTCTGTACACATAGTCTGGATGAGCTGGGTCTTCAAAGCCAGGAGGTTGTTTCAGATAGACTTCCTCTGCAAGTTCCCCTTTTATGAGGGACGACGATGGTGTTCTGGGTCTTTGTCGAGACCTTATCTTAATACAAGATATAGTTCTTAATCATATGTCTTACCTGTTCTGGTCGCGGTCGAGCGACGTGATTTTTTGCCCAAACACCCACCAAGAAGAATCTCATCAGGAGAGTACAACTACTGTGAGAAGGGTAAATCAGCCGAGGGGACGTGGTCGAGGCCGCGGATCTACATTTGTCACTCGAGAGAATCTGGTTGCTGAGTTGGGTAAGATTCAGGAGACTTTGCAAGCTCTCCTTACCAAACAGGATCAGTCAGCATCGGGAAGCAAAGAGGCGAGCGAGAATAGGGAAAGTGTTAAACTGTCAAGTCCGCTAGTGACTGGTACTGGAAGTCACTCGAAATCGACCCATCTGGTGGTGAATGAGTCAGAAGCTAAAGGGTGCAACTACAAGACCTTTGCCTCAAGCAAGCCTCCTACTTTTAAGGGCGAGTGTGACCCCGTTTTAGCAATGAAATGGGTTAAAGAGATGGAACTGGTGTTTGATACGTGCAAGTGTGCCGACGGGGATAGGGTGATGTTTGCCCTATCCATGCTGAAGTCTGATGCAGTTTACTGGTGGGATGCTGAGACCGGGGGGAAAGGGTCGGCAGCGGCTAAGGGGATGATGTGGGAAACTTTTGTGGAAAGATTTAGCGCACAGTTTTGTCCACTCGCGACAGTAAAGAAGTTGGAGGAAGAGTTTATGGGGTTGGAACAGGGGGAAATGTCGGTGCGGGAGTATACTTCTAGGTTTATTGAGAAGTCTCGCTTCGCTGATCTGTATGTGCCGACGGAGGAACGTCGAGTGGAACGTTTCATCTATGGGCTGAAAAGTAGCATCAGGGAATTGGTATTGACAAGAAATCCTACTACCTTTCAGGCGGCCATCAATGCGGCCGAGTTGACTGAGAAAGAAAAGAATCATCAGATGTCTAAGAAAGGTGGTGAGAAACGCAAGTGGGACGGGCAAGGAAGTGACTCGAGGAAAGGAAAAGTGTTTCGACCAGAAAACCATGTTAACAGAGATACCGCCGGTAACCCGTGCAAGAGGTGTAACAAGGTGCACCGGGGAGAGTGCATGGCAGGTTCAAATTCGTGCTACCGGTGTGGATTACCCGGTCATGTGTCAAAGGATTGCCCGGGTAATGGGAGATCATGTTTCCAATGTGGGTCTACTGGCCACATGCGGTATGAGTGTCCACAATTGAAGAAAGGGGAATCAGCTCAGTATGGCGAACGGCAAGGAGGGAAAGGCAGCGATAAGGGAACAGAACCGGCGCATCCGAAGGGACGTGTGTTCCACATGACAGCGAATGAGGCGGAGGAAGTTCCAAATATAGTGGCAGGTACGTTTCTAGTGAACTCTTTGTGTGCCAAGGTGTTATTTGATTCAGGAGCAAATCGTTCCTTTGTATCGCATGCTTTTATGAAATGTTGGGGGTGAGGCCTAGACATTTGGAGAGAGCACTCTAGGTGGAAACTGCCGATGATAACCGTGTTTACATTAAGGAGTTGGTAGAGGATTGTGTCATAGATATAGAAGGGAGGTTGGTGTCTATGTGATTATATCCCATGGCAATGGGAGAGTTTGACGTGGTGTTATATGTATTGATTGGTCGCACTAATGTTGGTGAATCTATTTAGGGTCGAGGTGAAGCCGTATATTTTACAAATTAGTAGGCAGGTGGTAACTGTGAGGATTGAACCTCTGGTGTGTGGGAGTGGTGTGGATAAGTTGGTGATAACTTCTACTTAGTGAGCATGCGAGACACAATGGTAATAAGTTGCTGTGAGGTTAAGTGTTGGACTAGTGTTGATATGTGGCGAGCGTAAGTGGAGATCTTTGCTCGGGAATTGCTTATAGGTTGTTCAGGTGTGACAAAATTATGTGTGGAGAGGCATGGATGTCTAAGTGGCATGTGGCATGGTTATCCGAGAATAAAAGGATAGGGTGATAGTTGGTGGCTAGCTAAGAAGGAAACTGAGTGCTTTGGATTGGTTGGTTATGATGTTTTGTAGTAGATATGAAATCTTTGGAAATGTTAAGCTAATCCTTGTAGGTAAAGGAAATACAGAGGAGTGGGTTAATATCGTTTGGGAAATGAGAAGTGTGTGATCGTTTCGAGCATTGGGAATTGTTTCGGATTAACTAGGTTAAATTTCTCATATGATATGTGGTGAAACTGTTGGTTAGGCGTAGTAACCGTTGAAATTGCGTGCATGGGTGGTCAATGTTGGATGAGGAATGTTCCATTCTAGCCTGAGGTAATCGGGACGGTAGGTTGGAATAAGTGAGTAAACGGGAAGTAGAAAGAGTGGTAAGTGGCACGGAAAGCGAGAAGCAATGTTTTTAGAACGTCATCGTCGAGTGTATGAACTTCTAGCGGGAGTATGACAAAAAGGATTGGTGTGTATATGATTGGTTTAAGCGTTGAGGAAAGCTAACTTGTGTGAGTGGTCAAGAGTGTGTATCTTCTAGTGAGCCGTTCTTTGGAAACGTGTTTTATTGTCTGAGAAGTAAATGGAAGAAGGTAGGCGAATGTAGTGCTCGGGGGGAGGACCATTGGATTAGACCTGGTAGTAGCATGGGAGTGACGTTGTGGTAAAAGCGTGTGAATTGATTTTATCAATAGGTTGGGGCCAACATAAGTAATGTGAGAAAGTGATTAGACATATTTTTGTGTTGGGAAAGAGAATGTAGATTTGTGTGTAATCTGTTGAAGAAAATCCTAACTGCGGGTTAAAGTGGAATTCAAGGTTGTCCTTGTGAGCAGTTGGCGAATTGAGCGTCGTTATTTTAAGGGATTCATGTTGTTATGACGTTAACTCCGGTAGAATCCGTTCTTTTAGGAAGGTGAATCTGCGTGTGTGAAACCCTTGATTTGACGCATTATAAAACCGTGAGTCTAGATGTGTGGATGATGTTGGTACGGTTGGCCTGAGGCGTTTTCTCTATTGCGAATAATTGTGGGATAAGAGTTGTGGATAACTGTAAGTGTGGTAATTCGTTGGTATACGTCCTAATGTTGAAGGGTTATGCAAAGTGGGAGTTCATTCGACATCCCACATGTTGAATCTAAGGAAATGCCTGGCAGATGTGGATAAGTTTGTATCCCTAAAAGATATAAGAGTGGATGAGAAATTGAGTTTTGTAGAGGAACCCGAAGCCCTCACGGATTTTTAAAGTGAGGAAATCACGGAACAAGGAGACTAGATTGGTGAAGGTACAATGGCTGCATCACAAAGGCCCGGGGGCTACGTGGGAATTGGAATCGGAAATGAAGCCAAGATACCCGTATCTTTTCCAATGGGGAATTCCGGGGACATAACTCTTTTAAGGGGGGACTGTTGTAACAACCCGAAATTCTAGTACGTATTGAAAGTTTAGTGGCTAATGTCTAAGAATTTAAAGTTTAAGTTAAGGGACCCTTTGTGCAATTTTGGAAAGATATAAATGGGTGAGGATCCCTGGGTTATCATTATTATTCAGTATTAAATTTGTGTTGGCGGCTGAGAGGAAGAGGAGAAAGGAGAAGAAGGCGATTGACATTAAATTCAAGAGGAGAACTCATAATCTAGTAAGAAACCGATTTCTCTATGAAATTCTTTCCTGTCTAAGAAGTCTGGGTTAAGTAATTGTTAGTTTTCTTCACTGATTGAATGGAAAAAATCCTTGTAAGTTTATCAATGGGGTTAACTCTATTGTGAACTGTGTAATGCTTAAATAGAAAGTTTATGTGACTTAAGCACTTATTAATTTATGAAATAAAGCGATGGTCGAGTCATTTGGTAATGAGCGAATTAGAAAACATTAAATTTTGGTTCGTCTAATCGAGGAGCACCGATTTGGGGACTGTTAATATCAGAACTATGTGGATCCGGAATCGAGAGAAAATGGTTCAAGTTCCGGAACCCAAGTTAAAGGATCCGGAATTTACCCAAACTAGGATCCGAAACCTTAGACTTAGTTCCGGAATTCTCTCGAAACAGATCCGGAATTAAAATAAACACCGGAACACATCTTGGGCCGAAATTATGTTGATCCGGAATGATTATACCCAATACCGGAACTGGGCCGGGGTATTTAGGATCCAGAACATGTAGTTCCGGAAATGAGACTTCACTTTGATAGGATTCGGTAACCGAAAGTTAAATACCGGAACATGCAAAATGGACCCGGAATATTTATTGAACCAAGTACCGGAAGTGGACCAAGTCCACAGATCCGGAACGGGCCGACCATGCCTGGAATGGTTGGGCTTGAGTTGTGGGCCGGAAATGGAAACAAGTAAATCAATGAGGACCCAAAATCTAGAAGCCGGATTTCAATTAATCCTTGGGCCCGTTTTAGTGGATTGTTATTAAATTAATTATAAAGAGATCCATCAAATTTGTTTAGTTTGGGTTAATAATAAAGTCGATCTAATATTTAACCGTTGGTCCGAAATTTGAAACTTGGGTTCCGTTTAGAGGAGAATCTAGGATCAGAAGAGGAGTTGTCATTAATTATTTACGATATGCTTTAGGTGTAAGAGCGGTTCGGAACGGGACGCGTGATTAGGAAATTTACTGCTATCAGGTGAGTTCCCTAAACCCTTTTTACACGAAGTACTATGTTAAAAGTTTTATTACTGATTATGGTTCGTTAATGAGCATGAATTGTTTTTGCCAACTGTTACGCATGATTTCCATGAAAAAACATGATTTATTTACAAAGTTATTTAGCAACATGAAACGATGTACCATGATTTTACGCTTTGTGATTTACGATAAACTATATGTATGTTATGTGGAGTCGGTCTGCACAATGGGATCAGAGTACCTTGGGATCCGATGATCCTTTCGGCATTTGTGATGAGCTTGTAGGATGGAATTCGTTTCCTTCCTACTCGGATAGAAGGGAGTCCGCTTGGACTCCGATGTGAGCCGAGAGGTTGTCCGTTAGGCCCCGATCGTGGTAGCTAATGTGATCCTTGAACCATGTGTAGTACCTTGAATGATGTTTATGTGAAGAATGTGAACTGTTTTTGTAAAACGATTTTATACTGTTGTATATGCTTTATGGAGGGAATTCACTAGACCTTTTGGTCTAACCCTCGCTTTCAAAAACTAAACCATTTTCAGGTAAGCGTAGCTCTGGTTCTTTCGGTAAGAACTAGGAGATGGCACAAGAAGGATTTGGAGCTTAGAGCGACTCTAAGATTTTTGGCTAATATAACTATAGATAGAAGCTCTCGGCTGTGGATTAGAAGCTTCCGCTATCCAATTTTGTCTAGTTTAGATTTATAAATGATTAAAGACACGTTTTAATATGTAATTTGAATGCTTAATCTATGATATTGCATGCTATGTTTTTGGGACGTTACAATACAACTTCTAAATCACCCATCTTCAACAACCCTAATCTATCCATCAACTACATCCGTCTTTCAAATTCTCCCAAGATACCTGGATTTCAGCTTATTGTTTTCCTTTTCTGTAGGTAATGAAGTTGGAGAAGGGCCACATATCATCATGAAGTTACAAATTGATCAATGACTTGAGTTAGTTGCATTTCTTATTTATCAGCAGCTAGCATTAACTTGTTTTAAATCCTGTTTGCAATGCTAAGATATCAGCTTGATTAAAAAATGATTTATCCAATCTTTTCATGCTCACTCATTGTCATATAATTTTTTCAACTTAGGGGTACTTGTAACATGCTTTGTAATCCTTTCACAGATATAAGTAGCGACTATAATTCAAGAATCCCATATGCTCACGGTATGACAATCTTATCAGATGCAATCTAAAAGGTATTAAGTTTTTGTTTCTTTTGATTTTCTTATTTAATTGGAACACATGTCACTTTACTCATTAGTGTTTTATTTTTGTAGGTGCAAGAATTAAAAGAGAAGCTTCAGAAAATAGAAGAGGAGCGGTAGTGTCGAGAGAAGAAAACACACGACGTGAGAAGGAGAATACCTTGATGGTAGACAGACTAAAAGCTATAGAGATGATGTTAGTTTGACAATACCCACCACCGCCTTCCAATGACGTCATGTCACGTGATCGGCCCCTTTGGGTGGTCTTTCATAGATGTATTAGTTTATAATGTTATGGATTTCATATATTAGTAAAGTTGTACAGATATATGTACGGATATTATGGATATATGTATGGATTTTAGATAAATTTTGGGTTGAATTTATAGTTTTGTATGCATTTTGTATGCGATGTATATATACACACACAGAGGAAATACTATTTTCTAAAATGTATAATAAAAAATATATATAACTAATAAATCTGTAAATAAAAAAATATTTATTTGCGGCGGATATATCTGCCGCAAATCCGCCAAAAAAAGTCGTCGAAAAATTTAATTAAAAATCCATAAAAATATTTTTTTGTCGTTTAAATAATAAATAAAAAAACAAATATAAAAATATTTCCGACGGAAAAATCCGCCGAAAATATATATTTTAATCATTTTGTTAATTAAAAGTTGGGTAATTATGCCTATTTTTTCCGACGGATTTTCGGCGGCCATATCCGCCGAAAACAGAATCCGCCAAAAATGGTCGGTCTCGGCGCCTGTTTGTCCGGCGACCGTATCCGCCGAAAATGGCTTTTTCCGGCGGATTTTTTCGCCTGAAAATCTAAATTGTTTTGTAGTGAATGTACTCAAAATAAAACGAAACATAATTTTCAAATAAATAGTAGGGATTTGAAGATATAAAAATACAAACACAACTTTTGACATTAACAACTCTAAACTACTATAATAGCATCATTGTCATCAGTTTAGATGCACTTATTCAAATTTTTATTCGAAAGGTTAAACACTAATATTTTTTTAAGTTAAATTGTTTTTAGTTTAACATGACATAATTGGTTTGTTATCCTATAGAAGAAAGAAGAACAATTGTAGATAATTTGTGTACATGCCGTAGCGCGCGCTTGATACTTTGCTTAATATCAAACCCGACTTTTCTTTTACTAAAAAGTTAAAATGCTAATATTTTTTGAAGTTAAATTGGTGAATTTTTATCTGATGAATATAAGTGGTTTGTTTTAGTAATATACGGTTGTACCTTATAGATAAAATAATAGCTTTTCGTTTTTAAAACTTCATAAAACCAATTTGATGTAAACACACACATACACACACACACACACACACACATATATATATATATATATATGGTCACGTTCAAAGGAAAACCGCAATAAAATGAAAACTAGGAACACCATGGTAACCAATCATCTTTTGGACGGTATGCATATGTGCATGCAAGTAATTTGTAATTAATATGCACACGTGCATAAAAGCCAAAAAATATCTCAACTTACTTTTATGCACATGTGCATACCCTCTAAATGATCGGTTACCCGAGTGTTCCTTAATTTTATTTTATTTTTGAAGTTTTCCCCCGAACCTCTCTCTCTATATGTATATATTATATATGTATATTGACACCTCAAACATGATCTTGGAACAAATGGAGTCTCGGAAATAACTAATGGAACCATTGAATGGCTATCTAGCTAGTTATTTCTTAGACCATTTTGATTCTAAGAATAATAGAAAACAAACCAAGCATTAAATGAAATGTTGGAGGAACTTATATGTAAGTTTGAGCCCATGCGTTTTATTTATTTAAATTCAAAATAAATTTAATAACAAGAACTTACATATCATGAAAAAGAATGAAGTCATTGAATAAATTATAGATGCAAAATACGGGAGGAAATTCCACATGAATTAAAAACATCGAGATACTTGTTTTTGTTTGAAGAGTAGCTTCAAAGGTTTTTCCATTTTCAAAGCGATCCCAAATTTGTCATTCATGTCGAGCTTTAACGGGTCAACATCATCTGGAAGAACCAAATCAAAGTCACGAATCAAAGATGCCAATAAAAGTTGAACACTCTTGACACCCGATGGCATTCCGGGACACATCCTCCTCCCTGAACCAAATGGTATTAACTCAAAGTCTTGGCCTTTAAAATCCACTTTTGATCCGATAAATCTTTCGGGTTTGAAAGATAAAGGGTCATCCCACACTTTAGGGTCTCGGCCCATTGCCCAAAGATTGACTAGTATTTTTGAGTTCTTAGGAATTGTGTAATTCATAACCTCACAAGTTTCAGCCGCCATATGTGGAAGAAGAAGTGGCACCGGTGGGTGCAGTCTCATGGCTTCTTTGAAACTAGCTTGTAGATAAGGTAACTTAGATAGTTGTGAGTCGGTGATTGGATCGGAGTTGATTTCCCTTTTAATCTCTTCCGCTATTTTGGACATGACCTCTTTGTGCCTCACTAGCTCGGTCATAGCCCAGACAACTGAAGTGGTTGTAGTATTTGTTCCTGCTACGAATAATTCCTGTAAATACAAGAAAATGGTTTGGTTAAGAAACATCAATTGCAAAGCTATTAGGACAGCTATATCTAGTATTATTTATAATAAAGCAATTGCTGAAATAAATAAAATTGGTTGTATAATAATTTGATTAATACAGGATGTTGATGGACAAATAAAACAAACTTTCTCTGTCGTGTTGATGATACGTTCAACACAATCAATGTTTAAAGAGCTTGTTTTGCACGTGTAGTAATTTGTCTATTATATTTGTAGGAAAGTTGCTCTCTTGTTTTGCAATTAAATTAGTCTGGAGAGTTAGTAGTCTTTTGCCCATCATCCCATGCAAATACTTTCTATTTTGCTGCAAATCTATAATTAAGAATAAATAGCCGAGAAAAGCTTACCGTGACCAATTGGTTTATCTGATCGTTTGAGAATCCATTTTCAAGCAAGCGATCCACGAAAGACTGTGCCTGCTCTGACGACCATGTTGAAGAATTGATTCGGGCTCTTCTTTCCTCTATTATATCCTCCCAATAAGCGAACGTCTTCTTATATTGTTTCATGGTTCCGTTTCTTATTCCTTGAAGATCAAATCTCTCGAACATAGGGAAAAATGAACCAAAATCTTTTACAAGCCCTCCATACTCAATTATCTTATGTAGCGACTCTTTTAACCCATCACGGGTCCCATGTTCATCTTTCAGATCGAGGAAATCACTTGCGAATATAATGGAACTCAAAGTGTTGAACAATGTAGTAAAAACTACATCCTCGACGTTAATCGCTTGTCCTTGCTTTCTATGCAAGAAATCCAACAACTGGCCTAACTTTTCATCTCGTAATCTAGACTGGGATTCTAAGGCTTTCGATGAGAACATTTCGGTTCGACAAAGGGTTCTTAAGTTTTTCCAGGTCTGGTTGCACTCTGACCAAATGAGGGAGTGAGGTATTAGGGATGTTTGTTGAAATGCAGTAGGCACAACACGGGAGGAAAGAAGACGGTCTTGGGTCTTGAGAATTTCCATGGCTGCCTCTGGTGAAGAGGCAACCACAAGAAGTTGTTTGCCTAAACGGAGAGATATAAGAGGGCCGTATTCTTTGGCAAATATGGCAGTAGAGACGTGAGGTCTATCCCCCACTTGATGTAGATTTCCGATGATTGGCAACCTTGGTGGACCTGGTGGGAGGTTCTTTAAAGATGGTGGCTTGGTTAGTTTTACGATGAGTAACACGAAGATGATCGTTGATAGAACGAAGAGAGGGGCCGAGAGATTGTTATCTCTAAGAAAACTTGTGATATCCATTAAGAGTATACGTTTGGTGGTGAAGGTATAGGGTTGTGTGTTGTTTGTGAATGATTTTGAACTTGGAAAGGGTGTATTTATAGGGTTAATTGACGTGCTTGTTTTTTAATGCAACTCACAGGAGGCTTCTTAATTTGAGTAGGCTGGTCAAATAGAATCATTCTATTATTTTGAATATGGTAGTTGGGCATGCAGGGACGATACATACAAAAAGAATAAGGTAGTCAATTGTTAGTGATTTCACATGGTTTATTAAATAATGGTATGGCAATTATGGTCAAATATAGTTTACAAGAATAATTAAAAGCAATAAAAAAATGTCGTTTACGTCGAAGGTGCTCGGGTTTTGTTAATGAAGCAACATTGGCATTTGACTATGTTGAATTGTTCTCTATATTATTATAAGTTCCACAATTTGTACACGATGGCGGTTTCGCTAATAGATTTCGTGATACGTCATGCAAGCTTCATAGTTCCCTTGGTTCACTATTTATCGATACTTCATAATAACTAAAATAGCATTTGGTTTGAACTAATATTAAACTTCGTCGAATACACATATATGTATGTATCTTTGGATGTATTTTCATGTTTTTAGAGTTATTTTTAACATCAATTATATTATCTCTTCATGGATCTTCATCATCAATATGTTTCTTTTATAACCAATTCATGCTCGAGAAACACGATAACATACACACATATACAATCTTTTTAATGGCAAAAGGTAGACACAAAACTGATAGGTTATCTTTGTTGTAACGTATTTGTCGGAAATGTACTCTAAACAAAACGAAACATAATTTTTAAATAAATAGTTGGGATTTGAAGATATAAAAATACAAACACAACTTTTGAAATCGACAACTCTCAACTACTATAATAGGATCATTGTCATTAGTTTAGATGCACTTATTCAAATTTTTTATTCGAAAAGTTAAAACACTCATATTTTTTGAAGTTAAATTGTTTTTAGTTTAACATGACATAATTGGTTTGTAATCCTACAGAAGAAAGAAGAACACTTGTAGATAATTTGTGTACATGCCATAGCGCTTGATACTTTGCTTAATATCAAACCTGACTTTTCTTTTATTAAAAGGAAAATGTTCAAAAAAACCCAATAAACTATCTTATTTTGAATGGTTAAGTCCATAAACTATTTTTTTGAATAAAAAAACCATTAAACTTTCTCATTTTTAATGATTAAGTCCCTAAACAGTTTTTTTGAATGAAAAAACCATTAAAACTTCTCACTTGGAATTAAAAAACCATTAAACTTTCTCATTTTGGATGATTAAGTCCTTGAACATTTTTTAATAAATAAATCATCGAACTTTCAAAGTTGGTTACGTGCATCGTTTTAACAAAAAAAAACTACATATTGTTAGAGTATTATTGTCAATATGTATAGTTCAGGGTCATTTCTGTAATTATGTGTAACTTACCTTGTATAAATAGATCTCTTAGGGTTCATTATTAGGTTAGACTATCTTTTGTAATTCTCTCTCAATATATGAAAGTCGGCCGATTCAGTCATCTAAAGTTTGTCTCTCAATCCACCAATCGACTCTCCAATTCTAACATGGTATCAGAGCTGTAGGTACGTATCATTCGATTTTATTTTCGGAGTTTTTCATCTTTGTTTCGCTGCACTCTGTTTTGCTTCGAAAAAACCATCATCTGCTGTTTTTCGGACAAAACACCAAGCATTAAAGTTGCCCAGAATAGTGTCACGAACCTGCGTACCAAATTTCAGCCAAAACCGATCAGTTTTGAAGATTCGACTCAAGAACATCTTGAATCTCATAACTATCGCAACCCTCATAAGTATCGCAACCCTTAGTCTCATAACTATCGCAACCCTCAGTATCATAACTATCGCAACTGTTACTTGCGACAAGGTTGTTTCTATCGCAACCTTCACTTGCGACAAGTTTGTTATCGCAACCTTTACTTGCGACAAGGTTCCTTATCGCAACACTCATCCTTTGAATAGTATCTTATCGCAAACCTCAGTTGCGACAACCTTCCCTATTGCGACAAGACCTATTGGTTGCGACACTCGTGTGTTGCGATATCAGTTAGTTGCGACAAGAGTGAGCTGCGACAAACCTGCTTTATCAAATCCCTGAATCAGTTCGAATGGCTCACAACTTCATTTACTCCAATCCCATCTCTGTCGTTCTCAATGGGAACAACTACGTCCTGTGGCATCACCATATGTCAATTCTCCTCAACTCTCATGGACTCTATACCTATGTCACTTGTACGTCTACCATTCGTGTTCAAGAGGAAAAGGAAAGTGCAATCGACTTTGCAAAGCGTATGAATGATTGGGACATCGCAAATGCTCGCATCCTCGGGTTCATAAACGCTTCTACCACTACTGAGATCAATCAACAATTCCTTGGCTATACCACAGCAAAAGGACTATGGGATTTTCTTGCAAACAGGTACAATTCTACAGGCTTATCTCATCAATATCAACTGTGGACTACCTTCCAGAACAAAAGGCAACTGCCTGATCAGTCTATCAACTCCTACATCTCTAAGATGCAAGCTCTTAGAGATCATCTGAACCTGGGTGCACCTCAAATCTTTGATGAAACTGCTCGGAAGTTTACTGCTTACTTTAGCCAATTGCATTTGGTTACTATTCTCATGGGTCTCACTGATCGCTTTGAGAACGTTCGAGCCTCGCTTCTACATCGGCATCCATTACCTACTCTTGAAGAAGCTATCACTGAACTGCTAAGTGAAGAAACTCGTCTTCAACAGCGTTTTCCACTACCATCATATATTGTGCTCTACACTTCCAATTCGGGAAAACCAAAAGGTAAATGGGGCACCAATGACCAGTCAAAATCTGCGGGAAAGGGGAACAACAGTGAATGCAAATTCTGTCATTCTACTTCTCACCTTCTCTTCAATTGTCCAGTTCGGAAATGTCGTTGGTGTGGGATCGTACACTCACGTCACTATGGGTCTGATTGCCCAAAACATCCAAAGCACTCCAGTAATCAAAGGCAGCAGTCCCGAGTTCAATCAGTTGTCTACACCATTAACCGACACCCGACTCCTATTCTCAATCAAAAGTCT
The DNA here is from genome assembly GCA_033807775.1 of Saussurea involucrata. Classification (NCBI taxonomy): domain Eukaryota; kingdom Viridiplantae; phylum Streptophyta; class Magnoliopsida; order Asterales; family Asteraceae; genus Saussurea; species Saussurea involucrata. Next base: position 173,661,184 of record CM066320.1, on the reverse strand, counting down.
CCGTATGAAATACTCTATGGAGTCTCTCCTCCTTATGAACTACTCAAAGTGTGGGGTTGTGCTTGCTTTGTTCAGGTGCAATCTCATGAACACACCAAACTTGAACCTCGCTCTCGCTTGTGCTGCTTCCTTGGCTATGGAATTGAACATAAAGGTTATCGTTGTTGGGATCCAGTCTCTAAGAGACTTCGTATATCCCGTCATGTCACCTTCTGGGAACATCTTACCTTCTCTACGGTGTCAAAAATTCAGGACACACCCACTCCTTCTACTTCTTTCTTCACACACACATCTATCTCATTAGACTCACTCCAATTAGATTTCATACTCTCCTCACCATTTGATCCACCCTCTTCCGTCTCATCTCCATATGAGCCTTCACCTGTCTCATCTGAGCCTTCATCTGTCCCATCTATGCCATCTGATCATGATCAATCATCTGCACCAACTCCAAGGACTACTTCTGAGCCGTCTGCTGAGTCTATGGATCCTAGCTCCTCTCAATCACAAGATGAAGTACGTTCCTTCTCACCTTCGTGATTATCATTGTTATGCCACTTTGCTGTCCAACCATGAACCCACTTCCTACAAGGAAGTCGCTTCTAACCCTGTTTGGCAGCAAGCTATGACTGAGGAACTTCAGGCCCTTGACAAAGCAAATACATGGGAGTTTGTACCTCTCCCACCGGGCAAGTCACCCATTGGTTGCAAATGGGTCTTCAAAATCAAAACAAAGTCTGATGGCTCTATTGATCGTTACAAAGCACGTCTAGTGGCTAAAGGCTTCAATCAAGAATATGGCATTGACTACGAGGAAACATTTGCTCCCGTGGCTCGGGTCACCTCGGTTCATAGCCTTCTAGCCATCGCTACCACCAAAAGGTGGCCACTCTATCAGATGGATGTCAAGAATGCCTTTCTAAATAGTGATCTCGAAGAGGAAGTCTACATGAGACTCCCTCCAGGTGTGACATCCTGTCAAGGTCATGTTTGTCGACTTTGAAAAGCCTTCTATGGCCTCAAACAAGCTCCTCGTGCTTGGTTTGAAAAATTTAGCAATAATGTCATCTCATTGGGGTTTTCTCCGAGTAATTATGATTCTGGCTTGTTTACTCGGACTACTGTTGCAGGTACTATCTTACTCCTACTGTATGTTGATGATATGATCATTACCAGCAGTGACTCTACAGGCATTATCCGGCTCAAACATTCCCTCAACTCATGTTTTGAAATGAAAGATCTTGGAAAGCTCCATTATTTTCTTGGTCTTGAAGTTCTATCAGACTCTTCCTGAATCTATCTCTGTCAAGCCAAGTACATTTCAGACCTACTGTCCAAAGCTGGGATTACAGACAACAAGGTTGCCTCTACACCTATTGAGCAAAATATGCATCTTGCTCCCAATGCTGGAACCCCTCTGCGGGATCCCACACGGTACCGTCAACTGGTTGGATATCTAGTCTACCTGACCGTTACTCGACCAGACCTTGCCTATGCAGTTCATATAGTTAGCCAGTTCATGGTTGCTCCATGCTCAGACCACTATGCCGCTGCTCTTCGTATACTTCGGTACCTCAAAGGGACAATGTTTCATGGGCTTCACTTCTCAGCCACATCATCCTTAACTCTTCGTGCCTTCTCAGATGCTGACTGGGATGGTGACATAACAGACCATCATTCCACCACCGGCTATTGTTTCTTCCTTGGGGACTCTCTTATCTCCTGGCGCAGCAAGAAACAATCGCTGACAGCTCGGTCCAGTACTGAAGCGGAATATAGAGCCTTAGCTGACACTACACAAGAACTCGTATGGCTACGTTGGCTACTATCTGATATGGGTGCTCATCAATTTTCCCCAACACCATTATGGTGTGACAACAATAGTGCTATTCAGATTGCTCACAATGATGTCTTTCATGAGCGTACAAAGCACATCGAGATTGATTGTCATTTCACACGTCAACATGTTCTTCGCAAGACGGTTAAACTTCTTCCAATTTCAACCATTGATCAGACTGCAGATATCTTCACCAAAGCTCATCTTCCAGGGCATTTTTGGGCTCTTGTTTCCAAACTTAATTTGGCTCATTCTTCCCCTACTTGAGTTTTTTAGGTTCTATGCTTAGTTTTTTGCTGCTATCTTGCTACCTATTGCTGTTGTTGTATATAAATGGTTTTCTGTTTCTTTCTATTCAAAAGGGGGTTTCTCTAGTGTTAATGTAGAAATTATTGAATGGGTCTAACAACATCTATATTAACATAAAATTTATCAAATGGGTTCTAGGATGTTGGCTAGCAAGTAGCAACAACAGTTGGTCACATTCTGGCCTAATTCTGTTCTAACTTGGCTGTTGTCCAGTTAGTTTTCTAATGCTTTTGGTGCGGGTAATTGCTAAATGCAGTTCAGCTGGTATACGCAGCTTATTGTAAAATTTTAGCAATAAGGTTTGGACCTAATTAGAAGCAAAACATATGATTATAAAGAAATATGTTGTTGTCCCAACTAATGTAGAAGCAAAACCCATGATCATTTTGTTTTTTAGGTTCTATGCTTAAGTAATTTGACTTTTTTGCTCATGTGTTGAATGGAATTGGTTGTTGTGTTATGATACAATGAGTTGTTTCGCATTACAGGAAAAAGCTTTTGATGTTTGATGTTAAATGGATGTTTGATGTTTGATTTTTTGCTTAGGTTCTATGCTTAAGTAACTGGATGTTTGATGTTTGATGTTACAAGAAAAATGTGACTTATGTTCATAAATACAATTGACATTGATATCAATTTATCTGTATTGTTTGTTATAATGTTTAATGTATTTATTATTGAAAAAGTGCTTTTGGTATTATAGAATGAAAACGTTTTTCGCATATGCTCTTGCTTCTCTGAATTGATTAAGTTGGTGTAATTCCTCAATATGACTTATGTTCTTTAAAGATAGTGAATTTACAATCTGTTTTATGTATGATATATAAACAGGAAATGGCCCGAATTAGTCTCACAACACGCAAACGTAGGATTATGCGACTATTTTTGGAAGAAGCTATGAGTGCTATTGTTTGGTTTTTCATCACAGTTTGTTGTTTAGTAGCCAAACATAGAAGAGATAGACCTCGTATTCAATATTCGTTGTCTAGTATGCATCGATCTGCAATATTGCATAGGTATGCATATGAGAGTGACACCATGTGCATATCACAACTTAGGATGGATAGAAGATGTTTCAAAAAGTTGTGTGATATGCTTGAAAGATTAGGAGGATTACAAGCAACTAGGAATATGGACGTTGATGAACAAGTTGCCATTTTCCTTCACATGGTTGCTCATAATGTTAAGAATAGGGTTGTCACGTGTCGTTTTCATCGTTCGGGGGAAACAATTAGTAGACTTTTTACTCGAGTTTGCAACGCGGTTAATAAGTTACATCCACATTTACTTAAGAAACCCGAACCTGTTCTTGGGGACTCTACTGATCGAAGATGGAAATGGTTCAAGGTACAAATAAGTAATATTTTTATTTTGTAGTGAATGTACTCAAAATAAAACGAAACATAATTTTCAAATAAATAGTAGGGATTTGAAGATATAAAAATACAAACACAACTTTTGACATTAACAACTCTAAACTACTATAATAGCATCATTGTCATCAGTTTAGATGCACTTATTCAAATTTTTATTCGAAAGGTTAAACACTAATATTTTTTTAAGTTAAATTGTTTTTAGTTTAACATGACATAATTGGTTTGTTATCCTATAGAAGAAAGAAGAACAATTGTAGATAATTTGTGTACATGCCGTAGCACGCGCTTGATACTTTGCTTAATATCAAACCCGACTTTTCTTTTACTAAAAAGTTAAAATGCTAATATTTTTTGAAGTTAAATTGGTGAATTTTTATCTGATGAATATAAGTGGTTTGTTTTAGTAATATACGGTTGTACCTTATAGATAAAATAATAGCTTTTCGTTTTTAAAACTTCATAAAACCAATTTGATGTAAACATACACATACACACACATACACACACACACACATATATATATATATATATGCTCATGTTCAAAGGAAAACCGCAATAAAATGAAAACTAGGAACACCCTGGTAACCAATCATCTTTTGGACGGTATGCATATGTGCATACAAGTAATTTGTAATTAATATGCACACGTGCATAAAAGCCAAAAAAGATCTCAACTTACTTTTATGCACATGTGCATACCCTCTAAATGATCGGCTACCCGAGTGTTCCTTAATTTTATTTTATTTTTGAAGTGTTATTCCGAACCTCTCTCTCTATATGTATATATTATATATGCATATATTATATATGTATATTGACACCTCAAACATGATCTTGGAACAAATGGAGTCTCGGAAATAACTAATGGAACCTCTGAATGGCTATCTAGCTAGTTATTTCTTAGACCATTTTGATTCTAAGAATAATAGAAAACAAACCAAGCATTAAATGGAATGTTGGAGGAACTTATATGTAAGTTTGAGCCCATGCGTTTTATTTATTTATGTAAGTTTGAGCCCATGCGTTTTATTTATTTAAATTCAAATTTATCGAGATACTTGTTTTTGTTTGAAGAGTAGCTTCAAAGGTTTTTCCATTTTCAAAGCGATCCCAAATTTGTCATTCATGTCGAGCTTTAACGGATCAACATCATCCGGAAAAACCAAATCAAAGTCACGAATCAAAGATGCCAATATAAGTTGAACACTCTTGACACCCGATGGCATTCCGGGACACATCCTCCTCCCTGAACCAAATGGTATTAACTCAAAGTCTTGGCCTTTAAAATCCACTTTTGATCCGATAAATCTTTCGGGTTTGAAATATAAAGGGTCATCCCACACTTTAGGGTCTCGGCCCATTGCCCAAAGATTGACTAGTATTTTTGAGTTTTTAGGAATTGTGTAATTCATAACCTCACAAGTTTCAGCCGCCATATGTGGAAGAAGAAGTGGCACCGGTGGGTGCAGTCTCATGGCTTCTTTGAAACTAGCTTGTAGATAAGGTAACTTAGATAGTTGTGAGTCGGTGATTGGATCGGAGTTGATTTCCCTTTTAATCTCTTCCGCTATTTTGGACATGACCTCTTTGTGCCTCACTAGCTCGGTCATAGCCCAGACAACTGAAGTGGTTGTAGTATTTGTTCCTGCTACGAATAATTCCTGTAAATACAAGAAAATGGTTTGGTTAAGAAACATCAATTGCAAAGCTATTAGGACAGCTATATCTAGTATTATTTATAATAAAGCAATTGATGAAATAAATAAAATTGGTTGTATAATAATTTGATTAATAGAGAATGTTGATGGACAAATAAAACAAACTTTCTCTGTCGTGTTGATGATACGTTCAACACAATCAATGTTTAAAGAGCTTGTTTTGCACGTGTAGTAATTTGTCTATTATATTTGTAGGAAAGTTGCTCTCTTGTTTTGCAATTAAATTAGTCTGGAGAGTTAGTAGTCTTTTGCCCATCATCCCATGCAAATACTTTCTATTTTGCTGCAAATCTATAATTAAGAATAAATAGCCGAGAAAAGCTTACTGTGACCAATTGGTTTATCTGATCGTTTGAGAATCCATTTTCAAGCAAGCGATCCACGAAAGACTGTGCCTGCTCTGATGACCATGTTGAAGAATTGATTCAGGCTCTTTTTTCCTCTATTATATCCTCCCAATAAGCGAACGTCTTCTTATATTGTTTCATGGTTCCGTTTCTTATTCCTTGAAGATCAAATCTCTCGAACATAGGGAAAAATGAACCAAAATCTTTTACAAGCCCTCCATACTCAATTATCTTATGTAGCGACTCTTTTAACCCATCACGGGTCCCATGTTCATCTTTCAGATCGAGGAAATCACTTGCGAATATAATGGAACTCAAAGTGTTGAACAATGTAGTAAAAACTACATCCTCGACGTTAATCGCTTGTCCTTGCTTTCTATGCAAGAAATCCAACAACTGGCCTAACTTTTCATCTCGTAATCTAGACTGGGATTCTAAGGCTTTCGATGAGAACATTTCGGTTCGACAAAGGGTTCTTAAGTTTTTCCAGGTCTGGTTGCACTCTGACCAAATGAGGGAGTGAGGTATTAGGGATGTTTGTTGAAATGCAGTAGGCACAACACGGGAGGAAAGAAGACGGTCTTGGGTCTTGAGAATTTCCATGGCTGCCTCTGGTGAAGAGGCAACCACAAGAAGTTGTTTGCCTAAACGGAGAGATATAAGAGGGCCGTATTCTTTGGCAAATATGGCAGTAGAGACGTGAGGTCTATCCCCCACTTGATGTAGATTTCCGATGATTGGCAACCTTGGTGGACCTGGTGGGAGGTTCTTTAAAGATGGTGGCTTGGTTAGTTTTACGATGAGTAACACGAAGATGATCGTTGATAGAACGAAGAGAGGGGCCGAGAGATTGTTATCTCTAAGAAAACTTGTGATATCCATTAAGAGTATACGTTTGGTGGTGAAGGTATAGGGTTGTGTGTTGTTTGTGAATGATTTTGAACTTGGAAAGGGTGTATTTATAGGGTTAATTGACGTGCTTGTTTTTTAATGCAACTCACAGGAGGCTTCTTAATTTGAGTAGGCTGGTCAAATAGAATCATTCTATTATTTTGAATATGGTAGTTGGGCATGCAGGGACGATACATACAAAAAGAATAAGGTAGTCAATTGTTAGTGATTTCACATGGTTTATTAAATAATGGTATGGCAATTATGGTCAAATATAGTTTACAAGAATAATTAAAAGCAATAAAAAAATGTCGTTTACGTCGAAGGTGCTCGGGTTTTGTTAATGAAGCAACATTGGCATTTGACTATGTTGAATTGTTAACCACATGGGTGGTGGCGTGGTGGCAAGGCCTTGGGGGATGTGGTGGAATATCCCATCCACCCCGGGTTCGAGTCCAGGCGTCAGCATTCTGTGGCCATAGATTTCGTGATAAACGTCATACAAGTTTCGTAGCTCCCTTGGTTCACTATTTATCATTGTTCTAAAAGGCTCGCCGCGATAGCCGTCATGGCGCGCCGTGGCTTAAGACTTGTGTGTTACGCCACGTTATGCCCATGGCACGCCATGGCCTAATGTGCAGTCTTTTGTAACACGATATTTGATTTTTCTTCATGTTTTAATGTCTTATTTCCTAGTTTTTTAATATATAACCTAATTTAGCTTGTTTGTTATCATTGACTCGTCGATTAATAGTACAAAATATATGTTTTATATATAATATTATATATGATATATAGATTTGCCGCCATAAGTCACGCCTTGATAAACGTCATGGCCTCGTCGTGGCTCCTAAGGCTTGAGGCTTGGCCTCGCCGCCACGCCACGGCGCACGCCATTTAGAACCTTGCTATTTATCAATAGTTCATAATAACTAAATAACATTTGGTTTGAATTAATACTAAACTTCGTCAAATACACATTTATGTATGTATCTTTGGATGTATTTTCTATGTTTTTAGTTATTTTTAACATCAGTTATATTATCTCTTCATGGATCTTCATCATCAATATGTAACTTTTATAACCAATTTATCCTCGAGAAACACGATAACATGCACACATATACAATCTTTTTGATGGCAAAAGGTAGGCACAAAAATGATAGGTTATCTTTGTTGTAACGTATTTGTCGGAAATCACTACTAAACAAAACGAAATTTCCGGCGGATTTTCCGGCGGATTTCCGACGAATTTCCGACGGAAATTAAAAAAGTCAAAATTCGTTGACTTCCGCCGAAAATTTCAAAAAAAAAAGATTTTTTTTAAAAGAGTCGACATTTTTTCGGCGGATTTTCAGCGGAATTTAATTAATTATTTTTTAAATTCGGGTCCGTCGGAAATCCGCCGGAAATTGTTTAATTAGTTAAAAATTAATTAAAAATTTAAAAAATATTTTTAAAATCCGCCGAAAATTAATTAAAAATTAATTTTTTAAAATCCGCCAAAAAATTAAATTACATAAATTTAAAAAATTAAAAATTATTTTTAATATCCGTCGAAAATTAATTAATAATTAATTTTTTAAAATCCACTGGAAATTTGAATTACATAAACTTTAAAAAATTAAATTTTTTTAATATCCGCCGAAAATATAATTAAAAATTTAATTTTAATTATATAAATATTAAAGAAAATTAAAAACTTTAGATATATTTAATAATAAATCAAATCTAATTACTTTATTGTAGAACTGTTAGTGCTATATTGTGATTGTACCATGTAGAAGGACCTATTATGTAATAGTGTCAAACTTGTCTAGGTATATAATGTTTGTAGTGACTAGCTTTCCTAATTAGGTCATCAATTACATTTTCTCTCAAGTACACACATATAGTTTTGCTCTCTACATTTTCATCTTTGTACTTGGGATTGATCCATATTGAATATATATTGGTGGCCATCTTATTGAAATCATGGATTGATTACTTGTTCTGGGATCACAATTGGTATCAGAGCATAGTATTTCATATAGATCAGATTAGTTTTTGAGAGTTTTTGCATTTTGAGTGTTCTTCATATTTTCATCTATTTCTTATTGATTCTAGCCATTTGAGTGCTTCAAATGGATTAGAATTGATCTAGGAGTATTTGATTTTCATTCCTGCGTGTTTTGATTCCGCAATTACTCCAGGATCTGTTCTTTTGTTCTTCTCGAAATGCTTTATCTTCTTCTGTAGGGATATATAATATCTCAGGATCAAGTTGACTTTCCAAATCCCAAGATTCAAAATCATCTTGGTCATCAACTATCATATGCCTATAGATAGTATTTCCCATAAAAGCTTTGCATGAGGAAAACATCTGAATCTGAAGAATGCTTTTCTTTGGAAACTTTTTCTTCAGGCATTTCCTCAAGTTTTGTTTTCATTTCTTTTAAGCTTTCCGAAAACACTGTGATCATAACTTCCTTTTCGATCTCGAAAGCAAGCTTCTCGTCATTTCTGACTTCTTCAATAGTGTTTTTGATCTTGCTTTCGAGGTCCACGAGTTTTTGTTCAAGAACCATCGGTGGAAAATACCTTTTACCTTCCAAAATAGGGTTTTCAGAATTAGCCTTTTGTGTATTTTCCGTTTCCTCCGGTTCTTTAACAATATAACTATCAAAGTAATCATTTGGTAAGGTCTTTTCGTTATTTAATGCCTTTGCATTATCAGGACCATACCAAAAAGGAAGTTGCATTTTAACAGTGGTTTTTCTTTTTATGTCTTCCTCAGCCTCATAGTCTTCACCATCCATTTTAAGCCATTTAATCTGATAGTTAGAATATACTGCAAGTTCAATCCATTCAAATTTATAAAGAGTGGGGGATTTTATTAAAGCATTTTCTAGGTACTGTGGATTGTCATACCCGATTCCCCACTTTGAATTGAAATATCTGAACTTACTTGGCTTATGCATGTGAATTATTTGTTCAGTTTGACCTGCTTTGTACAGTTTATTTTCCAGATCTTTTACATTTTCACACAGCTCATCATTTCTATCTTTATAAGCATGTAAAAGACTTTCAAACTCATTACTCTTGGTTTCCGAACTCATTAATTTATCTGATAGTTCAGTTATTTTATCTTCAAAATACGCATGACCAATATCGAACTCAGTCTTTTTCTTTTCGAATTCTTGAATTTGACTGTCTTGTTCAATTAGTTTCTTTCTTAGAGTGGATATTATTTCATCTGATGTGTCCCGGTCAGTAGTTAGTTCTTCTAACTTCTTTTCTAAATACGCTTGTTGAATAAAGAATTGATTATAGAGATCGGGATGTACCTCATTTGATGTAGACTCTGACCCTTCATCATCAGCATTTCTGGTCATGAGACACATCTTGTTTTGAGCTGGTTTCTCATCATCTGCTTCATCATCAGTCTGATCAAGCCAGTATTCTTCTTCAACCATCAGCACAATCCCCGATTCTTTCTGCTCAGCAAGCATCAACTTATTCTTGTAGTAACTGGAATCCCTCACTTTCGGTTTCCAACAATCTTTTGAGAAGTGACCAGTTTTCCCACAATTATAGCACTTCGGTGCTTCATCCTTCTTCTCAAAAACCTTCTTCTCATCTGGCCTCTTATACTCATCTGGTCTTTTATACTCAGCCCTCTTGTCCTCAAACTTCTTGCCCGATTCAACTTGTGCTTTATGCTCGAAGTTCTTAGAGCCAGAAGCATACCTTTGGCTATTAGAACTGGGGCTTTTCCCAAACTGTCTCTGGAAAGATCCGGTAAGGAGTATCAAAGAATTCTTCATACTTTCAATATCATCCATCGCACCTGCTTCATTATGTTCCTCATCAGACTGATTACCCACATTCATGGAGTATTTCCTGTTAGATAATAAAGCGACTGAATCTAACTCTTCTTCCTTAACCTCTCTTTTCTCTTCCTTCTTTTTCTTGGCCCTATTTGCATATGCATCATCTTCATCCTGCTTCAAGGTTTCGTACATCTCTTGTAGAGGTAAATCAGCTAATTTAACATTCTGTTTCATTCGGTGAGCATACTTCTTCCATTCCGGTTGAAGAACACTCAGGAATTTCACATTATGCTCGATTATAGATTTGTTGATACTGTACCTATTCAGCTCATTCAGGATGGTAGTAAAACGGTCATAAGCAGAATCAAGAGCCTCTCCTTCCTTCTGTTTAAAATTTTCATACAAGTTGATAGCATTAGAGATTCTCATCTGATTCTCTATTTCAGATCCTTGATACAGCTTTGTCAGCTCATCAAACATGGCCTTCCCAGAATAATTCTTTCTATCCACCTTTCGATAAATATCGTTGGTTAAGGCTTGAATAACAAGAGACTTTGCCATTTTGTCTCTATATGCTTTGCACTTTTGTTCATGATCATAATGTATTGGTAAAACCTCAACCAAGTCTGAAATAGGGTCACCATCAGTAATAAGTCCTCTTCTCGTTTGTTTCTCCATAGGACCATTCTTAAGAGAATTAGAAATGTATTCCCCATTTTCTTGTCTCTCAACATAATCGATGAACCTGTCTTTCCAAATCTTAAACTCCTTGGGAAAAAGAACTGGTGGTTTGTCCTTCGACCCAATAGTTAAGATGTCTCTCGCTGTCATATTAGATTACTTGTTGATGATCGTTAAGTATTCCTTAGATTCGATTAGTAGCAAAAAAACTTGAAACTGACTTGTCTCAACCCACTGATGTCTCAACCCACTTGATGTCGCAATGCACTCCTTGTCGCAACCAAGAACTTGTCGCAACACAACAACTTGTCGCAATAAGAAAAACTTGTCGCAATAAGAAAGTCTTGTCGCAAAGGTAAAAAGAGGTCTTATCGCAACAGAAGGTTGCGATAGTTTACTGTTCAAACACAGATGATTGCGATATGAACCTAGTCGCAAGTGACCCTTGCGATATGGTACTGTTCACGCTTGCGATATGTATGAAATTTTGAAGGTTGCGATAGTTATGAATATCAAGGTTGCGATAGTTTTGAAGATGCATAAAATCGTGAGTCATTTCTTCAAAAATGATCCAATTGATCTAAAAATTGGTACGAAGGGTCGCAACTCTATTCTGGGAAACTTTAATTCTTCAAGTTTTGTCCAAAACCCACTAGAACAGTGATTTCTAAACCAAAACATTGAGTTTTTCTATAAAAGTCCGAAAAACGATTTTTGCACAAAATGAGACATTCTTTATCCAACGTCTTATGGTATCTTTCCTTCTCCATTGAATAGTCTGTTTGATTGTGATAGTGAGAATGTTGGTAAGGATAAAGGTAAAGCTGTATGTGAAGTGCCTGTTTAATTTGACTTTAGTGCCAAACTTCCAAATCATACTGCCTTTCTAATAAAAGAAGAGAAACCTGAAAAGATTATCTTGGAAGGGGAATCTTCAAAATCAGCTGAGAAAATTTCTGTTAATGATTATTACTTTAAATCTAAATCAAAACAATCATTACAGAAAAAGAAAAGAAAAACAAAAAGAAAGAAGCATGTTTATAGTATGCTATGAGGTAAGCCACATGAGTGATACATATATTATATATAAATGATATAAAAGATATGCATGATAGATGTTAATGCATACAAAAGATATGTTGAAGGGTTGGGTGATATCACCATACAAAAGTTAAATACACGTATAAAAGAAGAATCATGTGAAAAGTTAAACATTTTATGAGAATACATGAAGTCTTAATATTATATATGATACTTCTTTAGATGTGTTTAATCATATATGATTAAACTTCTGTATCATACATGTAATCATATATGATATTGAAACTTCTAATCTTTTTACAAAATGTTTAATTTCTTATTTGAACCTGAATTTGAACTTACATGTGTATAAACACACACACACACACACACACACACACACACACATATATATATATATATATATAGAGAGAGAGAGAGAGAGAGGGGTGAGTTCTTACGAAAATGCCAACTATTTAAAAAAACAAGAAAACAACCGCTATGTACAAAATCATATATGATTTACATACAAAATCATATATGATTACACGACTTTTCCCGCCACTTTAAGTCGCGGCCAAAGCCACGCGTGTCCACATGTGATTTTGCACATGGTTTGCTGTTTTCTTGGTTTCTTAAATAGTTAGCGTTCTCGTTTGAACCTCCCCCTCTATATTCACATAGAGGTTCCATAAAATGCAAACCTTGCATTTGTTGCACATCTTACAAACTATAGTGTGTATTTGTGAACAACTAGTGTACATATGTGAACAATGTGCATATGCTACACGTGCAAAATATACATATAATGGAAATACATTCATATAGGATAATGCATATATACATCTTAGATTATGCACACATTATTCACATATGCACATTTGTGATCCTAGAACAAGCATTCAATATATCACAATGAAGATTAATTGGTCATCCCTCTCATTAAGATCAAAATACCCTAAGTACACAAAGTGATGAATTGTAGAGAGAAAGTGTACAAAGGTACTTGGTAGAATGGAGTGACACACTAAGAAATCTAAGGACAAAAACAATATATGGTTTGTAAAATGGAAAGTTTCATAAAGGACCCTCTACTTGATACAAGATGCTAGTAATGGCACTAACAATCTCCCCTTTTGTATCAAAGGAGAGGCAACAAATTTAGGCTTGTACCAGAGCAATGTATCTCTTCCGGATCCCGAAGATGATCTCAAACCGTCTAAGTGCGTTCCGGTACTCTTGTCGGTACTTGATGGCGTCTAGGGCTTGGTTAATCAGTTTCTTCTCTTTCGTCTTTAGCTTGACCTCCTCCTTCTCATCGAGCCTGAGTTTACCCTCCAATTGGATCCGAATTAGTTTAAGCGTCCCATCACAGTATTTGTTTACTTCAGTGATTCTTAGAAACCTCTTCATCTTCTCCTGATTATAGTAGAGAACTCCGAGTTCTGGTTTATCTAGCACAGTGTAAACAGGGATACCTTGGATGTCTGAAAGTCGTTTGTTGGGTCTGCGGAGATTCACTAGGGTTTGATTTGCTTCCAGTGCCATCTAAAAATCGGTGAGGTAAGAGAACTTCACCATATTTCTCATAAACCTCTTGACAGACTGGTAAGTTGCAGACCATTCAATTTTCTAATCAGGGATGCATCCTAGAGAGTTATATAGGTTCAAAAGGTCGTCAAGCTTTAGACTCTTGAAGTCAGCTTCAGTAAAGAACCATTCTTTGCTGTCGGATCTTCTGACAGTAAACTGAGGGTACCAGATATTCAGCAGTTTCTTCGACTCTATCTTCAAAACCTTTATAATTTCCTTATCAGACCTAACATAGTCCATCTCCAGGTCTTTGTTCTTCATGACGTGCAGAAATTCGGTTTGATGTAGAGCTGGCCACTTCTCTATCCCATATAGTTTTATCAGATCAATCCTCTGAACGTTCCTTACAAACAAATCCTTTCTCACTCTTTCCTGAAAAGGAGTCAAGATCCTTACCCTTTCCCCTCTTCTAACAAAGTTAGGTTCATCGTCAATTAGAGCCTGATAGAATCTCATTTCGGCCTCTGAGACGGGATCTCTAATCTTGCCATCTATAGATACTGGAATAGTTTGCGCAGAAGTACCTGCACCTGGATCATCCGGTTGTTGCGGCTGATTGTTATCATCTTCAGAATCGGATTCAACCACTTGTGCTCCGGTTGTATCAAAGATGTCATCCAATTCCTCTTTTATCTGAACGGATGTTCTCTCCGGTTCCTCATCTGAATCTATGTAAATATAATCAGCAATTAAATCATCCGCCATCCTCTCTTCATCCGTTCTATTGTCACCACCTTGAGGCTTTTCAACCCTAGGTGTGTCATCAACTAGAACTTCATCACTATCAACCTGGACATTTTCAGCACTTCGTCTTTCTGCCACCTCTGTTACAATCTGATCTATTCCCCCAGTAGTTTCAACATTTACATCACTTGATTCTCCAACTCTAGCTCTCTTTTCCCCCTCATGTTGATCAGGGTCATCCTGATCATCATGCCTTCTCTTCCGTGTAGATTGGGCTTGTGTAACACCCCGAATTTTCAAGTAAGTTGAAACACCCTATTTTCGTTCTTGAACGCGATCCATGATACGTTTTGCTTGCACCTCGCAGCTTTTAGGCCATACATGGACTTGTCACATTGCATGTATCACCTTTGGATCGTATGCTAGCATCGAGAGAGATTCGTAGGCCGAAATACGACTTGGACAACCTCGGGGTTAGAACCAGCGACTATGCCGACGACTTTGACCAAGGCAATGTCGCTGGTGGCATAGTCACGCTCCAGAAGCGGATTTGGGCAGTTAGTAGAGGGTGGTCGGTGACAATGCCCGCGACAATGCTCATGGCATTGTCGCTGGGGCAAAGTCATGCTAGGGGTGGACGACAGCAACATAAGGTCGCGATTTTGAGGACTTTTACCTTCATTTCTTCTCACCTTCTTCCAGCAACAAAACCCACAACTCTCCATTTTTCTTTGTAGATTCTTGCTCTCTTTCCACCATCTCCTCACCTCCTTTAAAGCAAGAGTTTTCTTAATTTAGGGTTTCTCACTTTAAACTCTCCAAAGTAAGTTCCATTTTAGTAATCTTACTACACTTTGCTTAAGAAATACCTTATTGAGGAGTTGTATATATTTTCTAAGGTTTTTACCCAACCCTCACCTAAACCTTTCCCTTTCTTTGGATGAAATGAAGATCGGGGCTCACTTTGGTAACACTAGAAGTGTTTTGTTGGTGGATTCACATGATGGTTGAGGTTTTTGAAAGATTTGGAGCTTGAAGATTCGTGTTTCTTCAAAGGAGCTTACGTTTGGGGAAAATCTAGATTTAGCCTAAATCTAGCGAGGTGAGTTCAAGTTGATTTGTAAAAACGTTGTACATGCCAAAAATGTTATTTTCCAAGCATTTATGTGTTTTACATGAAATTATCAATTGTTGAGTTATTTGGTGGGTTTCGATTATTTGGAGTCTTTAACTTTATAGACATTGTAAAATACCCATAATTGGGATTTTTGGGTAATTTGAGAAATGAATCATGAATGAAAATATTTTGATGAATTATTGCATATATGAAGGTTATTTGGGGAAAATGCCTTTTAGTGTTTGTCGGAAATATGCATACTTTGTGTTATGGTATACTTTGAAAATACGAACGTGTGAATCATTGGATTTTGGTCATTCCCGATCTTGCAAACATTTTGGAAATTGTAAACCTTTTGGTTTTGAGGAAAATATATATTTTTAGTATTTCGGTGAGTAAATATTAGGTATTGACCTATTTTAATGATTTATCTTACGTGTATAAATCTTTTGGTATAAATGCACCTTGATGGGTGTTTTGGAAAATGATCTGTATTATCCTAAAGTTGTGTGAGGTTATTTACGTTTATGGAGCATGTTTCGCATACACGTTTCGTATTTACGTTTTATTTCATTTTATGACTTTTAACAAGTGGTATTTTGGTTAGTCGAGTTTGTGGACCGGTATTTGTTTATGATGGGTTTTGGGGACATTTGTCCAGTTTTGATAGCTCAATATAAATATTTCTATATATATATATATATATATATATATATATATATTATATTGACGGCTCAAACAAGATGTTGGAACAAATGGAGTCTCGGAAATAATTAATGGAACCTCTGAATGGCTATCTAGCTAGTTATTTGTTAGACCATTTGATTCTAGGAATAATAGAAAACAAACCAAACATTAAATGGAAGATTGGAGGAATTATATGTAAGTTGAGCCTATAAGTTTTATTTATTTAAATTCAAAATAAATTTAATAACAAGAACTTACATATCATGAAAAAGAATGAAGTCATTGAATAAATTATGGATACAAAATACGGGAGGAAATTCCACATGAATTATAGACATCGAGATTCTTGTTTTTGTTTGAAGAGTAGCTTCAAAGGTTTTTCCATTTTCAAAGCGATCCCAAATTTGTCATTCATGTCGAGCTTTAACGGATCCACATCATCTGGAAGAACCAAATCAAAGTCACGAATCAAAGATGCCAATATAAGTTGGACACTCTTGACACCCGATGGCATTCCGGGACACATCCTCCTCCCTGAACCAAATGGCATTAACTCAAAGTCTTGGCCTTTAAAATCCACTTTTGATCCGATAAATCTTTCGGGTTTGAAAGATAAAGGGTCATCCCACACTTTAGGGTCTCGGCCCATTGCCCAAAGATTGACTAGTATTTTTGAGTTCTTAGGAATTGTGTAATTCATAACCTCACAAGTTTCAGCCGCCATATGTGGAAGAAGAAGTGGCACCGGTGGGTGCAGTCTCATGGCTTCTTTGAAACTAGCTTGTAGATAAGGTAACTTAGATAGTTGTGAGTCGGTGATTGGATCGGAGTTGATTTCCCTTTTAATCTCTTCCGCTATTTTGGACATGACCTCTTTGTGCCTCACTAGCTCGGTCATAGCCCAGACAACTGAAGTGGTTGTAGTATTTGTTCCTGCTACGAATAATTCCTGTAAATACAAGAAAATGGTTTGGTTAAGAAACATCAATTGCAAAGCTATTAGGACAGCTATATCTAGTATTATTTATAATAAAGCAATTGCTGAAATAAATAAAATTGGTTGTATAATAATTTGATTAATACAGGATGTTGATGGACAAATAAAACAAACTTTCTCTGTCGTGTTGATGATACGTTCAACACAATCAATGTTTAAAGAGCTTGTTTTGCACGTGTAGTAATTTGTCTATTATATTTGTAGGAAAGTTGCTCTCTTGTTTTGCAATTAAATTAGTCTGGAGAGTTAGTAGTCTTTTGCCCATCATCCCATGCAAATACTTTCTATTTTGCTGCAAATCTATAATTAAGAATAAATAGCCGAGAAAAGCTTACCGTGACCAATTGGTTTATCTGATCGTTTGAGAATCCATTTTCAAGCAAGCGATCCACGAAAGACTGTGCCTGCTCTGACGACCATGTTGAAGAATTGATTCGGGCTCTTCTTTCCTCTATTATATCCTCCCAATAAGCGAACGTCTTCTTATATTGTTTCATGGTTCCGTTTCTTATTCCTTGAAGATCAAATCTCTCGAACATAGGGAAAAATGAACCAAAATCTTTTACAAGCCCTCCATACTCAATTATCTTATGTAGCGACTCTTTTAACCCATCACGGGTCCCATGTTCATCTTTCAGATCGAGGAAATCACTTGCGAATATAATGGAACTCAAAGTGTTGAACAATGTAGTAAAAACTACATCCTCGACGTTAATCGCTTGTCCTTGCTTTCTATGCAAGAAATCCAACAACTGGCCTAACTTTTCATCTCGTAATCTAGACTGGGATTCTAAGGCTTTCGATGAGAACATTTCGGTTCGACAAAGGGTTCTTAAGTTTTTCCAGGTCTGGTTGCACTCTGACCAAATGAGGGAGTGAGGTATTAGGGATGTTTGTTGAAATGCAGTAGGCACAACACGGGAGGAAAGAAGACGGTCTTGGGTCTTGAGAATTTCCATGGCTGCCTCTGGTGAAGAGGCAACCACAAGAAGTTGTTTGCCTAAACGGAGAGATATAAGAGGGCCGTATTCTTTGGCAAATATGGCAGTAGAGACGTGAGGTCTATCCCCCACTTGATGTAGATTTCCGATGATTGGCAACCTTGGTGGACCTGGTGGGAGGTTCTTTAAAGATGGTGGCTTGGTTAGTTTTACGATGAGTAACACGAAGATGATCGTTGATAGAACGAAGAGAGGGGCCGAGAGATTGTTATCTCTAAGAAAACTTGTGATATCCATTAAGAGTATACGTTTGGTGGTGAAGGTATAGGGTTGTGTGTTGTTTGTGAATGATTTTGAACTTGGAAAGGGTGTATTTATAGGGTTAATTGACGTGCTTGTTTTTTAATGCAACTCACAGGAGGCTTCTTAATTTGAGTAGGCTGGTCAAATAGAATCATTCTATTATTTTGAATATGGTTGTTGGGCATGCAGGGACGATACATACAAAAAGAATAAGGTAGTCAATTGTTAGTGATTTCACATGGTTTATTAAATAATGGTATGGCAATTATGGTCAAATATAGTTTACAAGAATAATTAAAAGCAATAAAAAAATGTCGTTTACGTCGAAGGTGCTCGGGTTTTGTTAATGAAGCAACATTGGCATTTGACTATGTTGAATTGTTAACCACATGGGTGGTGGCGTGGTGGCAAGGCCTTGGGGGATGTGGTGGAATATCCCATCCACCCCGGGTTCGAGTCCAGGCGTCAGCATTCTGTGGCCATAGATTTCGTGATAAACGTCATACAAGTTTCGTAGCTCCCTTGGTTCACTATTTATCATTGTTCTAAAAGGCTCGCCGCGATAGCCGTCATGGCGCGCCGTGGCTTAAGACTTGTGTGTTACGCCACGTTATGCCCATGGCACGCCATGGCCTAATGTGCAGTCTTTTGTAACACGATATTTGATTTTTCTTCATGTTTTAATGTCTTATTTCCTAGTTTTTTAATATATAACCTAATTTAGCTTGTTTGTTATCATTGACTCGTCGATTAATAGTACAAAATATATGTTTTTATATATAATATTATATATGATATATAGATTTGCCGCCATAAGTCACGCCTTGATAAACGTCTTGGCCTCGCCGCCACGCCACGGCGCACACCATTTAGAACCTTGCTATTTATCAATAGTTCATAATAACTAAATAACATTTGGTTTGAATTAATACTAAACTTCGTCAAATACACATTTATGTATGTATCTTTGGATGTATTTTCTATGTTTTTAGTTATTTTTAACATCAGTTATATTATCTCTTCATAGATCTTCATCATCAATATGTAACTTTTATAACCAATTTATCCTCGAGAAACACGATAACATGCACACATATACAATCTTTTTGATGGCAAAAGGTAGGCACAAAAATGATAGGTTATCTTTGTTGTAACGTATTTGTCGGAAATCACTACTAAACAAAACGAAATTTCCGGCGGATTTCCGACGAATTTCTGACGAAAATTAAAAAAGTCAAAATTCGTTGACTTCCGCCGAAAATTTAAAAAAAAGGATTTTTTTTAAAGAGTCGACATTTTTTCGGCGGATTTTCAGCGGAATTTAATTAATTATTTTTTAAATTCGGGTCCGTCGGAAATCCGCCGGAAATTGTTTAATTAGTTGAAAATTAATTAAAAATTTAAAATATATTTTTAAAATCCGCCGAAAATTAATTAAAAATTAATTTTTTAAAATCCGCCGGAAATTTAAATTACATAAATTTAAAAAATTAAAAATTATTTTTAATATCCGTCGAAAATTAATTAAAAATTAATTTTTTAAAATCCACTGGAAATTTGAATTACATAAACTTTAAAAAAATTAAATTTTTTTAATATCCGCCAAAAATATAATTAAAAATTTAATTTTAATTATATAAATATTAAAGAAAATTAAAAAATTTAGATATATTTAATGATAAATCAAATCTAATTTACTTTATTGTAGAACTGCTAGTGCTATATTGTGATTGTACCATGTAGAGGGACCTATTATGTAATAGTGTCAAACTTGTCTAGGTATATAATGTTTGTATTGCCTAGCTTTCCTAATTAGGTCATCAATTACATTTTCTCTCAAGTACACGCATATAGTTTTGCTCTCTACATTTTCATCTTTGTACTTGGGATTGATCCATATTGAATATATATTGGTGGCCATCTTATTGAAATCATGGATTGATTACTTGTTCTGGGATCACAATTGGTATCAGAGCATAGTATTTCATATAGATCAGATTAGTTTGTGAGAGTTTTTGCATTTTGAGTGTTCTTCATATTTTTCATCTATTTCTTATTGATTCTAGCCATTTGAGTGCTTCAAATGGATTAGAATTGATCTAGGAGTATTTGATTTTCATTCCTGCGTGTTTTGATTCCGCAATTACACCAGGATCTGTTCTTTTGTTCTTCTCGAAATGCTTTATTGTTAGTCCCAGATGGCTATAACAAATATTGTAGAAGGGGGGTTGAATACAATACTCAAAATTTTCACAATTTTAATTCTATTATTGAAAATCTTTCAACAAGAATTACACATAGAAAACTTAAGACTGTTGCGGAAAAGAACAGATAAACTATTCTAACAATCTTTCACAAAGTATACTAAACAAAATAACTAAGAACACTTAGAACAAAGCTATGAAGTTTTTAGCAATATGGAGATTTCTTGCACTGAGAGAAATCTTCCAGTTCACGTAGAATCTTAGAGCACACAGTAATCTTCAAGTATCTCAAGATGTAAGTTCTATCTTCTGCATGGAGAGGTCTTCCTTTTATAGTAAGGATGAGTGTACTGAGCATTAAATGCTTGGGACACTTGTCATCAGGAGATTGGCTGGAAGAAGTTGACTTCTAAAAAAGCTGGAATGATCCCATCACCTTTTTCTTGGTAATAGGTATAGAACCCATGCTGAAAGGATTTTTACCGAAGATGGATAAAAGACAAAAGGTCACTTTTATCTTCCAACGGATATTGTCCCATGAGTAAATGATCTTCTTGATGTGGATTCCAAGACAATCATACCGATGATGTTTCACCGATACAATTGTCATTGGTCTTTGAAAACATCTGCAAGAAAACCAATTTCACAAAGATCCCACCGATTTAAGTATCCTCATCAGTGGGATGAGTTCCACCGATTCCTGAAGACCACATCGGTGGAAGATGTCCACCGAATAATGCAAGCATTATCGGTGGAGATGTTGATCACCGATTTGTGAGAACAAAATCGGTGGACATGTTGTTCACCGAATTGTGAGGACAACTTCGGTGAATAATGATTTGTTTGTTTGTTGATAAGAGTCTTCTATTTTCCACAAGTGGAGAGTCTTCAAGCTTGGTTTCGGTTGATCTTCGACTTCACCGAACAGTTGCTATATTGTACAAGTCATATGAAGAACCAAACTAAAATATTCTAAGTAGGATAATTAGGGAAAACATTGGTGAGTCAATTTCAAATCTTTGGTGACCCAACAATCTCCCCTTATTTGAATTTGAGCTCCATACTTAGAATATTGAAGAGTATCTGAATAAAATTGCAATTTGACCATTTTTACTCTTTTTGGGTTCTTTTCACATAGACCATTTTTTTGATCTATTTTGTCTTTTATGGATTTGTGTGTGTATGATATTTACAAGTAAGAAAAAATAAAAAATGTATAGTTGTACAAATAATTGAAAGAAAAAGGAAAGAAGTGTAAACAATATGAACAGAATGAATATTACTTGCATCTTTGGAGGGGCGAGTTGAAACTTGTAACTGGCTTGAGGATTCTTCATTTTGATTAGCAGCCTGTTGATGTGTTGGAGAACTTTATCTTTCAGACACTTTTGCTTTTCTTCAGATGTTCCAAATCTTCAAGTCATCCACTTACTTCAAAAGATTTCAGCCAAGTGAGTCTGTGGGTTTTGATAGGAGACACATCCATTATAGTGACAATCTTTGAGGAGGGTTGAGTTTGAGTGAATCAGCCTCAGGATGTTTTTGCCAATCTCTTGCATTTTCTCTTTCTCTTGGCATCTTCAGCACTTCCTGTTCAGCATCATCATCCTTTGTCTTTGTTTTGCTCCCCCTCAGTAGATCAGTCGGTTTTGTGTTTCTCCCCCTCAGTTAGATCCGCCCGGACTGATGTGCTCCCCCTTGACCGGTCCGCCCGATTTCCTCATTTTTTCGAGTTGGACGCTGAAAACGAGTACAGAGGGTTTGTGTTGATCGAGTTGGACGCTGATATTGCTCCCCCTCAGATGGTTTCTCCCCCTCAGCGTACGACGGAGAAGAAACACCACAAACAATTGGAAACACCGATTTTTTTTATTTTTTTATTTTTTTTTGTGTGCTCATAACCACCGAATTTGGGGGCCAACCACCGAAATTTCGGTGGTGTGGTCGGTGGTATGGTAAAAAAAATTTGTTAGATTTTTTTTATTTTTTTTTTGCTCATAACCACCGAATTTGGAGGCCAACCACCGAAATTTCGGTGGTGTGGTCGGTGGTATGGTCAAAATAAAAAATTTTGAATTTTTTTTTTAATTTTTTTTTTTGCTTCCCCACCAAAAACTAAGGAGATCCCACCGAAAATTGGCTAATTTCGGTAGAATTTTCGGTAGGAAAATCGGTAGAATTTTTTTTTTGTGTAGAAGGATTTGGAATGATATATGTGGAAGAGTTTGTAGTATGTGGGTTTTGAGAAAAAGAGAGTTGGGTTGCTGCCCAAGAGTGAAATATGATGGAAGAAATAATGGAATGAGGAGATGACACATAGAAAGTTGCTTCTGGTGAGAGGTAGATTGGTGAGATGAGATCATGGTGATGACGTCATCAAGATGATGTCATCAACATAGATTTGGACAAGAATAAGATTACCTGAGGTTTCCTTGATGAATAGAGTGTTGTCAATTTTACCTCTGGAAAATCCATTCTTTAAGAGAAAGTTGGCAAGAGTGTCATACCAAGCACGTGGAGCTTGCTTGAGACCATAAAGAGCTTTGTCTAGTTCTGTACACATAGTCTGGATGAGCTGGGTCTTCAAAGCCAGGAGGTTGTTTCAGATAGACTTCCTCTGCAAGTTCCCCTTTTATGAGGGACGACGATGGTGTTCTGGGTCTTTGTCGAGACCTTATCTTAATACAAGATATAGTTCTTAATCATATGTCTTACCTGTTCTGGTCGCGGTCGAGCGACGTGATTTTTTGCCCAAACACCCACCAAGAAGAATCTCATCAGGAGAGTACAACTACTGTGAGAAGGGTAAATCAGCCGAGGGGACGTGGTCGAGGCCGCGGATCTACATTTGTCACTCGAGAGAATCTGGTTGCTGAGTTGGGTAAGATTCAGGAGACTTTGCAAGCTCTCCTTACCAAACAGGATCAGTCAGCATCGGGAAGCAAAGAGGCGAGCGAGAATAGGGAAAGTGTTAAACTGTCAAGTCCGCTAGTGACTGGTACTGGAAGTCACTCGAAATCGACCCATCTGGTGGTGAATGAGTCAGAAGCTAAAGGGTGCAACTACAAGACCTTTGCCTCAAGCAAGCCTCCTACTTTTAAGGGCGAGTGTGACCCCGTTTTAGCAATGAAATGGGTTAAAGAGATGGAACTGGTGTTTGATACGTGCAAGTGTGCCGACGGGGATAGGGTGATGTTTGCCCTATCCATGCTGAAGTCTGATGCAGTTTACTGGTGGGATGCTGAGACCGGGGGGAAAGGGTCGGCAGCGGCTAAGGGGATGATGTGGGAAACTTTTGTGGAAAGATTTAGCGCACAGTTTTGTCCACTCGCGACAGTAAAGAAGTTGGAGGAAGAGTTTATGGGGTTGGAACAGGGGGAAATGTCGGTGCGGGAGTATACTTCTAGGTTTATTGAGAAGTCTCGCTTCGCTGATCTGTATGTGCCGACGGAGGAACGTCGAGTGGAACGTTTCATCTATGGGCTGAAAAGTAGCATCAGGGAATTGGTATTGACAAGAAATCCTACTACCTTTCAGGCGGCCATCAATGCGGCCGAGTTGACTGAGAAAGAAAAGAATCATCAGATGTCTAAGAAAGGTGGTGAGAAACGCAAGTGGGACGGGCAAGGAAGTGACTCGAGGAAAGGAAAAGTGTTTCGACCAGAAAACCATGTTAACAGAGATACCGCCGGTAACCCGTGCAAGAGGTGTAACAAGGTGCACCGGGGAGAGTGCATGGCAGGTTCAAATTCGTGCTACCGGTGTGGATTACCCGGTCATGTGTCAAAGGATTGCCCGGGTAATGGGAGATCATGTTTCCAATGTGGGTCTACTGGCCACATGCGGTATGAGTGTCCACAATTGAAGAAAGGGGAATCAGCTCAGTATGGCGAACGGCAAGGAGGGAAAGGCAGCGATAAGGGAACAGAACCGGCGCATCCGAAGGGACGTGTGTTCCACATGACAGCGAATGAGGCGGAGGAAGTTCCAAATATAGTGGCAGGTACGTTTCTAGTGAACTCTTTGTGTGCCAAGGTGTTATTTGATTCAGGAGCAAATCGTTCCTTTGTATCGCATGCTTTTATGAAATGTTGGGGGTGAGGCCTAGACATTTGGAGAGAGCACTCTAGGTGGAAACTGCCGATGATAACCGTGTTTACATTAAGGAGTTGGTAGAGGATTGTGTCATAGATATAGAAGGGAGGTTGGTGTCTATGTGATTATATCCCATGGCAATGGGAGAGTTTGACGTGGTGTTATATGTATTGATTGGTCGCACTAATGTTGGTGAATCTATTTAGGGTCGAGGTGAAGCCGTATATTTTACAAATTAGTAGGCAGGTGGTAACTGTGAGGATTGAACCTCTGGTGTGTGGGAGTGGTGTGGATAAGTTGGTGATAACTTCTACTTAGTGAGCATGCGAGACACAATGGTAATAAGTTGCTGTGAGGTTAAGTGTTGGACTAGTGTTGATATGTGGCGAGCGTAAGTGGAGATCTTTGCTCGGGAATTGCTTATAGGTTGTTCAGGTGTGACAAAATTATGTGTGGAGAGGCATGGATGTCTAAGTGGCATGTGGCATGGTTATCCGAGAATAAAAGGATAGGGTGATAGTTGGTGGCTAGCTAAGAAGGAAACTGAGTGCTTTGGATTGGTTGGTTATGATGTTTTGTAGTAGATATGAAATCTTTGGAAATGTTAAGCTAATCCTTGTAGGTAAAGGAAATACAGAGGAGTGGGTTAATATCGTTTGGGAAATGAGAAGTGTGTGATCGTTTCGAGCATTGGGAATTGTTTCGGATTAACTAGGTTAAATTTCTCATATGATATGTGGTGAAACTGTTGGTTAGGCGTAGTAACCGTTGAAATTGCGTGCATGGGTGGTCAATGTTGGATGAGGAATGTTCCATTCTAGCCTGAGGTAATCGGGACGGTAGGTTGGAATAAGTGAGTAAACGGGAAGTAGAAAGAGTGGTAAGTGGCACGGAAAGCGAGAAGCAATGTTTTTAGAACGTCATCGTCGAGTGTATGAACTTCTAGCGGGAGTATGACAAAAAGGATTGGTGTGTATATGATTGGTTTAAGCGTTGAGGAAAGCTAACTTGTGTGAGTGGTCAAGAGTGTGTATCTTCTAGTGAGCCGTTCTTTGGAAACGTGTTTTATTGTCTGAGAAGTAAATGGAAGAAGGTAGGCGAATGTAGTGCTCGGGGGGAGGACCATTGGATTAGACCTGGTAGTAGCATGGGAGTGACGTTGTGGTAAAAGCGTGTGAATTGATTTTATCAATAGGTTGGGGCCAACATAAGTAATGTGAGAAAGTGATTAGACATATTTTTGTGTTGGGAAAGAGAATGTAGATTTGTGTGTAATCTGTTGAAGAAAATCCTAACTGCGGGTTAAAGTGGAATTCAAGGTTGTCCTTGTGAGCAGTTGGCGAATTGAGCGTCGTTATTTTAAGGGATTCATGTTGTTATGACGTTAACTCCGGTAGAATCCGTTCTTTTAGGAAGGTGAATCTGCGTGTGTGAAACCCTTGATTTGACGCATTATAAAACCGTGAGTCTAGATGTGTGGATGATGTTGGTACGGTTGGCCTGAGGCGTTTTCTCTATTGCGAATAATTGTGGGATAAGAGTTGTGGATAACTGTAAGTGTGGTAATTCGTTGGTATACGTCCTAATGTTGAAGGGTTATGCAAAGTGGGAGTTCATTCGACATCCCACATGTTGAATCTAAGGAAATGCCTGGCAGATGTGGATAAGTTTGTATCCCTAAAAGATATAAGAGTGGATGAGAAATTGAGTTTTGTAGAGGAACCCGAAGCCCTCACGGATTTTTAAAGTGAGGAAATCACGGAACAAGGAGACTAGATTGGTGAAGGTACAATGGCTGCATCACAAAGGCCCGGGGGCTACGTGGGAATTGGAATCGGAAATGAAGGCAAGATACCCGTATCTTTTCCAATGGGGAATTCCGGGGACATAACTCTTTTAAGGGGGGACTGTTGTAACAACCCGAAATTCTAGTACGTATTGAAAGTTTAGTGGCTAATGTCTAAGAATTTAAAGTTTAAGTTAAGGGACCCTTTGTGCAATTTTGGAAAGATATAAATGGGTGAGGATCCCTGGGTTATCATTATTATTCAGTATTAAATTTGTGTTGGCGGCTGAGAGGAAGAGAAGAAAGGAGAAGAAGGCGATTGACATTAAATTCAAGAGGAGAACTCATAATCTAGTAAGA
This sequence comes from Saussurea involucrata, assembly GCA_033807775.1. Classification (NCBI taxonomy): domain Eukaryota; kingdom Viridiplantae; phylum Streptophyta; class Magnoliopsida; order Asterales; family Asteraceae; genus Saussurea; species Saussurea involucrata. Next base: position 173,634,426 of record CM066320.1, on the reverse strand, counting down.
AACCGATTTCTCTATGAAATTCTTTCCTGTCTAAGAAGTCTGGGTTAAGTAATTGTTAGTTTTCTTCACTGATTGAATGGGAAAAATCCTTGTAAGTTTATCAATGGGGTTAACTCTATTGTGAACTGTGTAATGCTTAAATAGAAAGTTTATGTGACTTAAGCACTTATTAATTTATGAAATAAAGCGATGGTCGAGTCATTTGGTAATGAGCGAATTAGAAAACATTAAATTTTGGTTCGTCTAATCGAGGAGCACCGATTTGGGGACTGTTAATATCAGAACTATGTGGATCCGGAATCGAGAGAAAATGGTTCAAGTTCCGGAACCCAAGTTAAAGGATCCGGAATTTACCCAAACTAGGATCCGAAACCTTAGACTTAGTTCCGGAATTCTCTCGAAACAGATCCGGAATTAAAATAAACACCGGAACACATCTTGGGCCGAAATTATGTTGATCCGGAATGATTATACCCAATACCGGAACTGGGCCGGGGTATTTAGGATCCAGAACATGTAGTTCCGGAAATGAGACTTCACTTTGATAGGATTCGGTAACCGAAAGTTAAATACCGGAACATGCAAAATGGACCCGGAATATTTATTGAACCAAGTACCGGAAGTGGACCAAGTCCACAGATCCGGAACGGGCCGACCATGCCTGGAATGGTTGGGCTTGAGTTGTGGGCCGGAAATGGAAACAAGTAAATCAATGAGGACCCAAAATCTAGAAGCCGGATTTCAATTAATCCTTGGGCCCGTTTTAGTGGATTGTTATTAAATTAAATATAAAGAGATCCATCAAATTTGTTTAGTTTGGGTTAATAATAAAGTCGATCTAATATTTAACCGTTGGTCCGAAATTTGAAACTTGGGTTCCGTTTAGAGGAGAATCTAGGATCAGAAGAGGAGTTGTCATTAATTATTTACGATATGCTTTAGGTGTAAGAGCGGTTCGGAACGGGACGCGTGATTAGGAAATTTACTGCTATCAGGTGAGTTCCCTAAACCCTTTTTACACGAAGTACTATGTTAAAAGTTTTATTACTGATTATGGTTCGTTAATGAGCATGAATTGTTTTTGCCAACTGTTACGCATGATTTCCATGAAAAAACATGATTTATTTACAAAGTTATTTAGCAACATGAAACGATGTACCATGATTTTACGCTTTGTGATTTACGATAAACTATATGTATGTTATGTGGAGTCGGTCTGCACAATGGGATCAGAGTACCTTGGGATCCGATGATCCTTTCGGCATTTGTGATGAGCTTGTAGGATGGAATTCGTTTCCTTCCTACTCGGATAGAAGGGAGTCCGCTTGGACTCCGATGTGAGCCGAGAGGTTGTCCGTTAGGCCCCGATCGTGGTAGCTAATGTGATCCTTGAACCATGTGTAGTACCTTGAATGATGTTTATGTGAAGAATGTGAACTGTTTTTGTAAAACGATTTTATACTGTTGTATATGCTTTATGGAGGGAATTCACTAGACCTTTTGGTCTAACCCTCGCTTTCAAAAACTAAACCATTTTCAGGTAAGCGTAGCTCTGGTTCTTTCGGTAAGAACTAGGAGATGGCACAAGAAGGATTTGGAGCTTAGAGCGACTCTAAGATTTTTGGCTAATATAACTATAGATAGAAGCTCTCGGCTGTGGATTAGAAGCTTCCGCTATCCAATTTTGTCTAGTTTAGATTTATAAATGATTAAAGACACGTTTTAATATGTAATTTGAATGCTTAATCTATGATATTGCATGCTATGTTTTTGGGACGTTACAATACAACTTCTAAATCACCCATCTTCAACAACCCTAATCTATCCATCAACTACATCCGTCTTTCAAATTCTCCCAAGATACCTGGATTTCAGCTTATTGTTTTCCTTTTCTGTAGGTAATGAAGTTGGAGAAGGGCCACATATCATCATGAAGTTACAAATTGATCAATGACTTGAGTTAGTTGCATTTCTTATTTATCAGCAGCTAGCATTAACTTGTTTTAAATCCTGTTTGCAATGCTAAGATATCAGCTTGATTAAAAAATGATTTATCCAATCTTTTCATGCTCACTCATTGTCATATAATTTTTTCAACTTAGGGGTACTTGTAACATGCTTTGTAATCCTTTCACAGATATAAGTAGCGACTATAATTCAAGAATCCCATATGCTCACGGTATGACAATCTTATCAGATGCAATCTAAAAGGTATTAAGTTTTTGTTTCTTTTGATTTTCTTATTTAATTGGAACACATGTCACTTTACTCATTAGTGTTTTATTTTTGTAGGTGCAAGAATTAAAAGAGAAGCTTCAGAAAATAGAAGAGGAGCGGTAGTGTCGAGAGAAGAAAACACACGACGTGAGAAGGAGAATACCTTGATGGTAGACAGACTAAAAGCTATAGAGATGATGTTAGTTTGACAATACCCACCACCGCCTTCCAATGACGTCATGTCACGTGATCGGCCCCTTTGGGTGGTCTTTCATAGATGTATTAGTTTATAATGTTATGGATTTCATATATTAGTAAAGTTGTACAGATATATGTACGGATATTATGGATATATGTATGGATTTTAGATAAATTTTGGGTTGAATTTATAGTTTTGTATGCATTTTGTATGCGATGTATATATACACACACAGAGGAAATACTATTTTCTAAAATGTATAATAAAAAATATATATAACTAATAAATCTGTAAATAAAAAAATATTTATTTGCGGCGGATATATCTGCCGCAAATCCGCCAAAAAAAGTCGTCGAAAAATTTAATTAAAAATCCATAAAAATATTTTTTTGTCGTTTAAATAATAAATAAAAAAACAAATATAAAAATATTTCCGACGGAAAAATCCGCCGAAAATATATATTTTAATCATTTTGTTAATTAAAAGTTGGGTAATTATGCCTATTTTTTCCGACGGATTTTCGGCGGCCATATCCGCCGAAAACAGAATCCGCCAAAAATGGTCGGTCTCGGCGCCTGTTTGTCCGGCGACCGTATCCGCCGAAAATGGCTTTTTCCGGCGGATTTTTTCGCCTGAAAATCTAAATTGTTTTGTAGTGAATGTACTCAAAATAAAACGAAACATAATTTTCAAATAAATAGTAGGGATTTGAAGATATAAAAATACAAACACAACTTTTGACATTAACAACTCTAAACTACTATAATAGCATCATTGTCATCAGTTTAGATGCACTTATTCAAATTTTTATTCGAAAGGTTAAACACTAATATTTTTTTAAGTTAAATTGTTTTTAGTTTAACATGACATAATTGGTTTGTTATCCTATAGAAGAAAGAAGAACAATTGTAGATAATTTGTGTACATGCCGTAGCGCGCGCTTGATACTTTGCTTAATATCAAACCCGACTTTTCTTTTACTAAAAAGTTAAAATGCTAATATTTTTTGAAGTTAAATTGGTGAATTTTTATCTGATGAATATAAGTGGTTTGTTTTAGTAATATACGGTTGTACCTTATAGATAAAATAATAGCTTTTCGTTTTTAAAACTTCATAAAACCAATTTGATGTAAACACACACATACACACACACACACACACACACATATATATATATATATATGGTCACGTTCAAAGGAAAACCGCAATAAAATGAAAACTAGGAACACCATGGTAACCAATCATCTTTTGGACGGTATGCATATGTGCATGCAAGTAATTTGTAATTAATATGCACACGTGCATAAAAGCCAAAAAATATCTCAACTTACTTTTATGCACATGTGCATACCCTCTAAATGATCGGTTACCCGAGTGTTCCTTAATTTTATTTTATTTTTGAAGTTTTCCCCCGAACCTCTCTCTCTATATGTATATATTATATATGTATATTGACACCTCAAACATGATCTTGGAACAAATGGAGTCTCGGAAATAACTAATGGAACCATTGAATGGCTATCTAGCTAGTTATTTCTTAGACCATTTTGATTCTAAGAATAATAGAAAACAAACCAAGCATTAAATGAAATGTTGGAGGAACTTATATGTAAGTTTGAGCCCATGCGTTTTATTTATTTAAATTCAAAATAAATTTAATAACAAGAACTTACATATCATGAAAAAGAATGAAGTCATTGAATAAATTATAGATGCAAAATACGGGAGGAAATTCCACATGAATTAAAAACATCGAGATACTTGTTTTTGTTTGAAGAGTAGCTTCAAAGGTTTTTCCATTTTCAAAGCGATCCCAAATTTGTCATTCATGTCGAGCTTTAACGGGTCAACATCATCTGGAAGAACCAAATCAAAGTCACGAATCAAAGATGCCAATAAAAGTTGAACACTCTTGACACCCGATGGCATTCCGGGACACATCCTCCTCCCTGAACCAAATGGTATTAACTCAAAGTCTTGGCCTTTAAAATCCACTTTTGATCCGATAAATCTTTCGGGTTTGAAAGATAAAGGGTCATCCCACACTTTAGGGTCTCGGCCCATTGCCCAAAGATTGACTAGTATTTTTGAGTTCTTAGGAATTGTGTAATTCATAACCTCACAAGTTTCAGCCGCCATATGTGGAAGAAGAAGTGGCACCGGTGGGTGCAGTCTCATGGCTTCTTTGAAACTAGCTTGTAGATAAGGTAACTTAGATAGTTGTGAGTCGGTGATTGGATCGGAGTTGATTTCCCTTTTAATCTCTTCCGCTATTTTGGACATGACCTCTTTGTGCCTCACTAGCTCGGTCATAGCCCAGACAACTGAAGTGGTTGTAGTATTTGTTCCTGCTACGAATAATTCCTGTAAATACAAGAAAATGGTTTGGTTAAGAAACATCAATTGCAAAGCTATTAGGACAGCTATATCTAGTATTATTTATAATAAAGCAATTGCTGAAATAAATAAAATTGGTTGTATAATAATTTGATTAATACAGGATGTTGATGGACAAATAAAACAAACTTTCTCTGTCGTGTTGATGATACGTTCAACACAATCAATGTTTAAAGAGCTTGTTTTGCACGTGTAGTAATTTGTCTATTATATTTGTAGGAAAGTTGCTCTCTTGTTTTGCAATTAAATTAGTCTGGAGAGTTAGTAGTCTTTTGCCCATCATCCCATGCAAATACTTTCTATTTTGCTGCAAATCTATAATTAAGAATAAATAGCCGAGAAAAGCTTACCGTGACCAATTGGTTTATCTGATCGTTTGAGAATCCATTTTCAAGCAAGCGATCCACGAAAGACTGTGCCTGCTCTGACGACCATGTTGAAGAATTGATTCGGGCTCTTCTTTCCTCTATTATATCCTCCCAATAAGCGAACGTCTTCTTATATTGTTTCATGGTTCCGTTTCTTATTCCTTGAAGATCAAATCTCTCGAACATAGGGAAAAATGAACCAAAATCTTTTACAAGCCCTCCATACTCAATTATCTTATGTAGCGACTCTTTTAACCCATCACGGGTCCCATGTTCATCTTTCAGATCGAGGAAATCACTTGCGAATATAATGGAACTCAAAGTGTTGAACAATGTAGTAAAAACTACATCCTCGACGTTAATCGCTTGTCCTTGCTTTCTATGCAAGAAATCCAACAACTGGCCTAACTTTTCATCTCGTAATCTAGACTGGGATTCTAAGGCTTTCGATGAGAACATTTCGGTTCGACAAAGGGTTCTTAAGTTTTTCCAGGTCTGGTTGCACTCTGACCAAATGAGGGAGTGAGGTATTAGGGATGTTTGTTGAAATGCAGTAGGCACAACACGGGAGGAAAGAAGACGGTCTTGGGTCTTGAGAATTTCCATGGCTGCCTCTGGTGAAGAGGCAACCACAAGAAGTTGTTTGCCTAAACGGAGAGATATAAGAGGGCCGTATTCTTTGGCAAATATGGCAGTAGAGACGTGAGGTCTATCCCCCACTTGATGTAGATTTCCGATGATTGGCAACCTTGGTGGACCTGGTGGGAGGTTCTTTAAAGATGGTGGCTTGGTTAGTTTTACGATGAGTAACACGAAGATGATCGTTGATAGAACGAAGAGAGGGGCCGAGAGATTGTTATCTCTAAGAAAACTTGTGATATCCATTAAGAGTATACGTTTGGTGGTGAAGGTATAGGGTTGTGTGTTGTTTGTGAATGATTTTGAACTTGGAAAGGGTGTATTTATAGGGTTAATTGACGTGCTTGTTTTTTAATGCAACTCACAGGAGGCTTCTTAATTTGAGTAGGCTGGTCAAATAGAATCATTCTATTATTTTGAATATGGTAGTTGGGCATGCAGGGACGATACATACAAAAAGAATAAGGTAGTCAATTGTTAGTGATTTCACATGGTTTATTAAATAATGGTATGGCAATTATGGTCAAATATAGTTTACAAGAATAATTAAAAGCAATAAAAAAATGTCGTTTACGTCGAAGGTGCTCGGGTTTTGTTAATGAAGCAACATTGGCATTTGACTATGTTGAATTGTTCTCTATATTATTATAAGTTCCACAATTTGTACACGATGGCGGTTTCGCTAATAGATTTCGTGATACGTCATGCAAGCTTCATAGTTCCCTTGGTTCACTATTTATCGATACTTCATAATAACTAAAATAGCATTTGGTTTGAACTAATATTAAACTTCGTCGAATACACATATATGTATGTATCTTTGGATGTATTTTCATGTTTTTAGAGTTATTTTTAACATCAATTATATTATCTCTTCATGGATCTTCATCATCAATATGTTTCTTTTATAACCAATTCATGCTCGAGAAACACGATAACATACACACATATACAATCTTTTTAATGGCAAAAGGTAGACACAAAACTGATAGGTTATCTTTGTTGTAACGTATTTGTCGGAAATGTACTCTAAACAAAACGAAACATAATTTTTAAATAAATAGTTGGGATTTGAAGATATAAAAATACAAACACAACTTTTGAAATCGACAACTCTCAACTACTATAATAGGATCATTGTCATTAGTTTAGATGCACTTATTCAAATTTTTTATTCGAAAAGTTAAAACACTCATATTTTTTGAAGTTAAATTGTTTTTAGTTTAACATGACATAATTGGTTTGTAATCCTACAGAAGAAAGAAGAACACTTGTAGATAATTTGTGTACATGCCATAGCGCTTGATACTTTGCTTAATATCAAACCTGACTTTTCTTTTATTAAAAGGAAAATGTTCAAAAAAACCCAATAAACTATCTTATTTTGAATGGTTAAGTCCATAAACTATTTTTTTGAATAAAAAAACCATTAAACTTTCTCATTTTTAATGATTAAGTCCCTAAACAGTTTTTTTGAATGAAAAAACCATTAAAACTTCTCACTTGGAATTAAAAAACCATTAAACTTTCTCATTTTGGATGATTAAGTCCTTGAACATTTTTTAATAAATAAATCATCGAACTTTCAAAGTTGGTTACGTGCATCGTTTTAACAAAAAAAAACTACATATTGTTAGAGTATTATTGTCAATATGTATAGTTCAGGGTCATTTCTGTAATTATGTGTAACTTACCTTGTATAAATAGATCTCTTAGGGTTCATTATTAGGTTAGACTATCTTTTGTAATTCTCTCTCAATATATGAAAGTCGGCCGATTCAGTCATCTAAAGTTTGTCTCTCAATCCACCAATCGACTCTCCAATTCTAACATGGTATCAGAGCTGTAGGTACGTATCATTCGATTTTATTTTCGGAGTTTTTCATCTTTGTTTCGTTGCACTCTGTTTTGCTTCGAAAAAACCATCTTCTGCTGTTTTTCGGACAAAACACCAAGCATTAAAGTTGCCCAGAATAGTGTCACGAACCTGCGTACCAAATTTCAGCCAAAACCGATCAGTTTTGAAGATTCGACTCAAGAACATCTTGAATCTCATAACTATCGCAACCCTCATAAGTATCGCAACCCTTAGTCTCATAACTATCGCAACCCTCAGTATCATAACTATCGCAACTGTTACTTGCGACAAGGTTGTTTCTATCGCAACCTTCACTTGCGACAAGTTTGTTATCGCAACCTTTACTTGCGACAAGGTTCCTTATCGCAACACTCATCCTTTGAATAGTATCTTATCGCAAACCTCAGTTGCGACAACCTTCCCTATTGCGACAAGACCTATTGGTTGCGACACTCGTGTGTTGCGATATCAGTTAGTTGCGACAAGAGTGAGCTGCGACAAACCTGCTTTATCAAATCCCTGAATCAGTTCGAATGGCTCACAACTTCATTTACTCCAATCCCATCTCTGTCGTTCTCAATGGGAACAACTACGTCCTGTGGCATCACCATATGTCAATTCTCCTCAAGTCTCATGGACTCTATACCTATGTCACTTGTACGTCTACCATTCGTGTTCAAGAGGAAAAGGAAAGTGCAATCGACTTTGCAAAGCGTATGAATGATTGGGACATCGCAAATGCTCGCATCCTCGGGTTCATAAACGCTTCTACCACTACTGAGATCAATCAACAATTCCTTGGCTATACCACAGCAAAAGGACTATGGGATTTTCTTGCAAACAGGTACAATTCTACAGGCTTATCTCATCAATATCAACTGTGGACTACCTTCCAGAACAAAAGGCAACTGCCTGATCAGTCTATCAACTCCTACATCTCTAAGATGCAAGCTCTTAGAGATCATCTGAACCTGGGTGCACCTCAAATCTTTGATGAAACTGCTCGGAAGTTTACTGCTTACTTTAGCCAATTGCATTTGGTTACTATTCTCATGGGTCTCACTGATCGCTTTGAGAACGTTCGAGCCTCGCTTCTACATCGGCATCCATTACCTACTCTTGAAGAAGCTATCACTGAACTGCTAAGTGAAGAAACTCGTCTTCAACAGCGTTTTCCACTACCATCATATATTGTGCTCTACACTTCCAATTCGGGAAAACCAAAAGGTAAATGGGGCACCAATGACCAGTCAAAATCTGCGGGAAAGGGGAACAACAGTGAATGCAAATTCTGTCATTCTACTTCTCACCTTCTCTTCAATTGTCCAGTTCGGAAATGTCGTTGGTGTGGGATCGTACACTCACGTCACTATGGGTCTGATTGCCCAAAACATCCAAAGCACTCCAGTAATCAAAGGCAGCAGTCCCGAGTTCAATCAGTTGTCTACACCATTAACCGACACCCGACTCCTATTCTCAATCAAAAGTCTCCGTATGAAATACTCTATGGAGTCTCTCCTCCTTATGAACTACTCAAAGTGTGGGGTTGTGCTTGCTTTGTTCAGGTGCAATCTCATGAACACACCAAACTTGAACCTCGCTCTCGCTTGTGCTGCTTCCTTGGCTATGGAATTGAACATAAAGGTTATCGTTGTTGGGATCCAGTCTCTAAGAGACTTCGTATATCCCGTCATGTCACCTTCTGGGAACATCTTACCTTCTCTACGGTGTCAAAAATTCAGGACACACCCACTCCTTCTACTTCTTTCTTCACACACACATCTATCTCATTAGACTCACTCCAATTAGATTTCATACTCTCCTCACCATTTGATCCACCCTCTTCCGTCTCATCTCCATATGAGCCTTCACCTGTCTCATCTGAGCCTTCATCTGTCCCATCTATGCCATCTGATCATGATCAATCATCTGCACCAACTCCAAGGACTACTTCTGAGCCGTCTGCTGAGTCTATGGATCCTAGCTCCTCTCAATCACAAGATGAAGTACGTTCCTTCTCACCTTCGTGATTATCATTGTTATGCCACTTTGCTGTCCAACCATGAACCCACTTCCTACAAGGAAGTCGCTTCTAACCCTGTTTGGCAGCAAGCTATGACTGAGGAACTTCAGGCCCTTGACAAAGCAAATACATGGGAGTTTGTACCTCTCCCACCGGGCAAGTCACCCATTGGTTGCAAATGGGTCTTCAAAATCAAAACAAAGTCTGATGGCTCTATTGATCGTTACAAAGCACGTCTAGTGGCTAAAGGCTTCAATCAAGAATATGGCATTGACTACGAGGAAACATTTGCTCCCGTGGCTCGGGTCACCTCGGTTCATAGCCTTCTAGCCATCGCTACCACCAAAAGGTGGCCACTCTATCAGATGGATGTCAAGAATGCCTTTCTAAATAGTGATCTCGAAGAGGAAGTCTACATGAGACTCCCTCCAGGTGTGACATCCTGTCAAGGTCATGTTTGTCGACTTTGAAAAGCCTTCTATGGCCTCAAACAAGCTCCTCGTGCTTGGTTTGAAAAATTTAGCAATAATGTCATCTCATTGGGGTTTTCTCCGAGTAATTATGATTCTGGCTTGTTTACTCGGACTACTGTTGCAGGTACTATCTTACTCCTACTGTATGTTGATGATATGATCATTACCAGCAGTGACTCTACAGGCATTATCCGGCTCAAACATTCCCTCAACTCATGTTTTGAAATGAAAGATCTTGGAAAGCTCCATTATTTTCTTGGTCTTGAAGTTCTATCAGACTCTTCCTGAATCTATCTCTGTCAAGCCAAGTACATTTCAGACCTACTGTCCAAAGCTGGGATTACAGACAACAAGGTTGCCTCTACACCTATTGAGCAAAATATGCATCTTGCTCCCAATGCTGGAACCCCTCTGCGGGATCCCACACGGTACCGTCAACTGGTTGGATATCTAGTCTACCTGACCGTTACTCGACCAGACCTTGCCTATGCAGTTCATATAGTTAGCCAGTTCATGGTTGCTCCATGCTCAGACCACTATGCCGCTGCTCTTCGTATACTTCGGTACCTCAAAGGGACAATGTTTCATGGGCTTCACTTCTCAGCCACATCATCCTTAACTCTTCGTGCCTTCTCAGATGCTGACTGGGATGGTGACATAACAGACCATCATTCCACCACCGGCTATTGTTTCTTCCTTGGGGACTCTCTTATCTCCTGGCGCAGCAAGAAACAATCGCTGACAGCTCGGTCCAGTACTGAAGCGGAATATAGAGCCTTAGCTGACACTACACAAGAACTCGTATGGCTACGTTGGCTACTATCTGATATGGGTGCTCATCAATTTTCCCCAACACCATTATGGTGTGACAACAATAGTGCTATTCAGATTGCTCACAATGATGTCTTTCATGAGCGTACAAAGCACATCGAGATTGATTGTCATTTCACACGTCAACATGTTCTTCGCAAGACGGTTAAACTTCTTCCAATTTCAACCATTGATCAGACTGCAGATATCTTCACCAAAGCTCATCTTCCAGGGCATTTTTGGGCTCTTGTTTCCAAACTTAATTTGGCTCATTCTTCCCCTACTTGAGTTTTTTAGGTTCTATGCTTAGTTTTTTGCTGCTATCTTGCTACCTATTGCTGTTGTTGTATATAAATGGTTTTCTGTTTCTTTCTATTCAAAAGGGGGTTTCTCTAGTGTTAATGTAGAAATTATTGAATGGGTCTAACAACATCTATATTAACATAAAATTTATCAAATGGGTTCTAGGATGTTGGCTAGCAAGTAGCAACAACAGTTGGTCACATTCTGGCCTAATTCTGTTCTAACTTGGCTGTTGTCCAGTTAGTTTTCTAATGCTTTTGGTGCGGGTAATTGCTAAATGCAGTTCAGCTGGTATACGCAGCTTATTGTAAAATTTTAGCAATAAGGTTTGGACCTAATTAGAAGCAAAACATATGATTATAAAGAAATATGTTGTTGTCCCAACTAATGTAGAAGCAAAACCCATGATCATTTTGTTTTTTAGGTTCTATGCTTAAGTAATTTGACTTTTTTGCTCATGTGTTGAATGGAATTGGTTGTTGTGTTATGATACAATGAGTTGTTTCGCATTACAGGAAAAAGCTTTTGATGTTTGATGTTAAATGGATGTTTGATGTTTGATTTTTTGCTTAGGTTCTATGCTTAAGTAACTGGATGTTTGATGTTTGATGTTACAAGAAAAATGTGACTTATGTTCATAAATACAATTGACATTGATATCAATTTATCTGTATTGTTTGTTATAATGTTTAATGTATTTATTATTGAAAAAGTGCTTTTGGTATTATAGAATGAAAACGTTTTTCGCATATGCTCTTGCTTCTCTGAATTGATTAAGTTGGTGTAATTCCTCAATATGACTTATGTTCTTTAAAGATAGTGAATTTACAATCTGTTTTATGTATGATATATAAACAGGAAATGGCCCGAATTAGTCTCACAACACGCAAACGTAGGATTATGCGACTATTTTTGGAAGAAGCTATGAGTGCTATTGTTTGGTTTTTCATCACAGTTTGTTGTTTAGTAGCCAAACATAGAAGAGATAGACCTCGTATTCAATATTCGTTGTCTAGTATGCATCGATCTGCAATATTGCATAGGTATGCATATGAGAGTGACACCATGTGCATATCACAACTTAGGATGGATAGAAGATGTTTCAAAAAGTTGTGTGATATGCTTGAAAGATTAGGAGGATTACAAGCAACTAGGAATATGGACGTTGATGAACAAGTTGCCATTTTCCTTCACATGGTTGCTCATAATGTTAAGAATAGGGTTGTCACGTGTCGTTTTCATCGTTCGGGGGAAACAACTAGTAGACTTTTTACTCGAGTTTGCAACGCGGTTAATAAGTTACATCCACATTTACTTAAGAAACCCGAACCTGTTCTTGGGGACTCTACTGATCGAAGATGGAAATGGTTCAAGGTACAAATAAGTAATATTTTTATTTTGGTATTCACGTAGTAAAGTACATATGTGTAATGATTGTTTTTGTTCTTTTTGTTTTAGAATTGTATAGGTGCTTTAGATGGAACATACATAAAGTGCCTAGTATCACTTGAAGACAAGCCTAGGTACAGAACACGAAAGAACGATATTGCCACAAACGTGTTAGGGGTGTGTTCACAAGATATGCAGTTTATCTACGTGTTAGCAGGATGGGAGGGGTCAGCAGGTGATAGTAGAGTCCTTCGAGATGCTCTTCTTAGGCCACATGGGTTAAAGGTGCCAAGGCCGTATTATTACTTGGTAGATGGTAGGTATACAAATGGAGAGGGTTTTCTTGCCCCTTATAGAGGTCAAAGGTATCACTTAAATGAGTGGCGTGATGGACACCAACCAACTACACCAAGAGAATTTTTCAACATGAAACATTCTTCTGCAATAAATGTTATCGAACGATGCTTTGGTATTTTGAAAGCAAGATGGGGAATTTTAAAAGATAATTCTTACTACCCTGTTGAACTGAAAGTTAAGGTCATAATGGCATGTTGTCTTCTTCATAATTTTATAAGACAAGAAATGCCAATTGATCCGTTTGAAAACATATCTTGCTTGAATGAAACCGAAGACGTTGACCATCAAGATGAGAATAATATCACTTCCATAGGTACTTCTACCGAGTGGACCGAATTTAGAAACAATTTGGCCCAAAGCATGTTTGATGATTGGCAAGCTTCTATTTGATCTTTATGTATTGTAGTACAAGTGTACAACTTGGTGTTTTATGTATTGTAGTGCAATTTAATCTTTTGTGTATTGTAGTACACTTTGGTGTTTTAATGGTACAATTTTATTGCTATTAATTTTAGTAGTACAATTTGATCTTTAATATTAGGTATGGCGGAAAAAAAACAAAGGTCGTACGTACCGAAACTGGTCAGAAGAGGAAGACGCCAAACTTTTGGAGGCGTTAGTGAATTTGGTTAATGTTGGAGGATATAAAGCTGATAATGGCTTCAAATGCGGGTACTTGTTGGTTCTGGAAGAAGGTTTGAAAATCTCCCTTCCTGAAAAAAATATATTAGGTAAACCACACATCGAGTCCAGAATCAAAACCATGAAAAAAGCTTGGCAAACTGTACATGATATGCTACATGGTACAAATACAAGTGGTTTTGGGTATGATAGTGTGAAGAAGTGTGTGACTGCCGACGATTCAGTTTGGGATGCTTACTTACAGGTACATATTAGTGATGTTTAACTTATTACCATGTTAAGAATTTATTTTAATGGTTTCTGTTTTATTTTATTTTTGCAAATTTAGGTACACAAAAAGGCTGCAAAATGGAGAAACAAATCGTTTCCACATTATGAAGACATGTGTTACATTTTCGGAAAGGATCGTGCTCATGGCAATCAAGCGAGAGACTTTTATGGGTTAGATGAAAATGTTGTCATGGAAGATAGCCAGTTGCCAAGTCAAGAACAAGAATCTGATGAAAATGTTGTCATGGAAGATAGCCGAATGCCAAGTCAAGAGTGTACATCTCAAGGTAGTAGGAAGCGCAAGAGTCGAGGTGATCCTCTTGTTGATGCAATAAAGAATGCTGCTGTCATACTTGGAGATAGACTTGAAAAAGCATCGGACAATTTGGTGAAAGTTGAGATGGAGATACATCAAAAGAAGTCCATTGTTGGTTCTGAACTTGCCAAGATGGATCTTACTTCAATGGAAAGGTTTACGGCATTGAGGAAAATAACACGTGATCCTGAAGCCGTGTTAAGTTTTTGGAACTATGAAGGAGAAGCTCGGGAAGAGTTTGTGAGGTATATGTTGCAAGAATGACCAATTATTAATGGTGTTTGCATATGTTGGAAGATGAACTAGACTATGCTTTTGGAATTATTTTGGTGGCATGTAATTATTTTGGTGACATGTAATTATTTTGGAACACGTAGTTGAACTAGATCGATTAGTGACGATGGTACGTAAGTATTTTTGGAACAATTTCAAAATCGATCAACTAATGTCATTTGGTTTATTATTATGTTTGGGTTGTGTATATTATATGGTTTACACATTCAAGTATTTAATAATAATTTTATTAAAGTATTTAATGACTATTTTATTAAAGCATTTTTTGTTTAAAAAAAATAAAATTAACAAAAGGGTATTTTGGTCATTTGCCCAAATTTCATTCCAATTCCAAAGCTACATTCTGTGAACCAAACAGACAGATTCCAATTCCTTCAACAGATTCCATTCCAATTCTGTCAACCAAACAGCTGGTCAAACCTGACAACATTCCATTCCAATTCCTTCAAAGTCAAATTCCTTTGACAGATTTCATTCCATCCAAAAACATTCTACGAACCAAACGCCACCTTAGGGTTCATTATTAGGTTAGACTCTCTTTTGTAATTCTCTCTCAATATATGAAAGCCGGCCGATTCAGCCATCTCAAGTTTGTCTCTCAATCCACCAATCGACTCTCCAATTCTAACACATATAACCGACTAGAAAATTTTTAAAGCAAAATAAAAATCTAAATGGGTTTTACAATTTTCAAACCGTACGTCATTCAAACTCCTAGCAAACAACGATACCGCTCCCCCTCGCCATTCCTCGTCATTCTCTGTTCTACATATCATCTATCAAACTGTTGACCTCGGTTATTGCGTGGGGTCTGAATGACGTAAGGTTTGGGAACGGTAAATTTGATTTAGTTTATTTTTAATTTTAAAAAATTTTAGTCGGTTATAGAAAAAATTTAAAAGTTTGGTGATTTATATTTTTAAGAAAAATGTGCAGGGACTTGATCATTCAAAATGAGAAAGTTTAATGGTTTTTTCATTCAAAAAAATAGTTTAAGGTTTTAACCATGCAAAACTGGATAGTTTATTGGGTTTTTTAGACTTTTTCCTTATTAAAAAGTTAAAATGCTAATATTTTTTCAAGTTAAATTGGTGTATTTTTATCTGATGAATATAAGTGGTTTGTTTTAGTAATATACCGTTGTGTCTTAAAGATAGAATAATAGATTTTCGTTTTAAAAACTTCATAAAACCAATTTGATGTACACACACGCATATATATGGTCAGGTTCAAAAGAAAACCGCACAAAAATGAAACCAGGGGTAACCAATCATATTTTGGACAGTCTCCATATGTGCATACAAGTAATTTGTAATTAATATTGACATGTGCATAAAAACCAAACACAATCTCAATATACTTTTATGCAAATGTGCATATCGTCCAAATGAACGGTTATCGGAGTGTTTCTCAGTTTTTCATTTTTTTTAGTTTTTCCCCAAACCCCTCTCTCTCTCTCACTATATATATATATATATATATTATATGTATTATATGTATATTATATGTATTATATGTATATTTACGGCTCAAACTAGATGTTGGAACAAATGGAGTCTCGGAAATAGTTAATGGAACCTCGGAATGGCTATCTTGCTAGTTATTTGTTAGACCATTTGATTCTAAGAATGATATAAAACAAACCAAACATTAAATGGAAGATTGGAGGAACTTATATGTAAGTTGAGCCCATGCGTTTTATTTATTTAAATTATAAGTAAATTTAATAACAAGAACTTACATATCATGAAAAAGAATGAAGTCATTGAATAAATTATAGATGCAAAATACGGGAGGAAATTCCACATGAATTAAATACATCGAGATTCTTGTTTTTGTTTGAAGAGTAGCTTCAAAGGCTTTTCCATTTTCAAAGCGATCCCAAATTTGTCTTTCATGTCGAGCTTTAACGGATCAACATCATTCGGAAGAACCAAATCAATGTCACAAATCAAAGATTCCAATATAAGGTGTACACTCTTGACACCCGATGGCATTCCTGGACACATCCTCCTCCCTGAACCAAATGATATTAACTCAAGGTTTTGGCCTTTAAAATCCACTTTTTATCCGATAAATCTTTCGAGATTGAAAGATAAGGGGTCATCTCACACTCTAGGGTCTCGGCCCATTGCCCAAGGATTCATTGACTAGTATTTTGGATTTCTTAGGTCATGAGTACCACTACCCAATGAACCCACTTGCCACCTCAGCGCCACATCAGCTTTTCTCTTTCCTACCCTCCTTACCCAAAAGTGGAGTACCGCTAACCCACTGAACCCAACGGTATTGTTTAAAAAAAATTAATATTGCAACGGGTTGATCGGGTTGGTGAACCCGGTAGCCGAACCCGCTTGCTACCCCCCCCCCCCCCCCCGGTACCCCTACCCGATGCAGCCCTCTCGAACCCGCTCGCCAACTCAGCCGAACCCGAGGGCGGTACGGGTGGTCTTAGGAATTGTGTAATTCATATTACATAACCTCACAAGTTTCGGCCGCCATATGTGGAAGAGCACGAAATTTTCAAAGAGGTGGATGCCTTGTCGAAGAGCACGGAATTTTTGTTTTTTTGATGTAATTTATTTGATTATTTGTTTCAAAATTTTAAGGAGGTAAATTTTTTTTAATGAAAATAGAAAATAAAAGGTTAAATAAGGTAGACGATGATTCAAATTTCCAAATTTGCCCCAAATCACTTCTCAATTAATTTTATTTTGTTTAACCATCGATTAGTTTTTCTAATTTTTGATCAATGGCTATGATTTTTCCTTATGTACACAATGAAAAATGAGTTTTCATTTGAACTCACATCTATATAATATATATATATATATACATATATATATATACATATATATATATGGATTAAATCATGTGAGAACCGATCTAAGCCATAATTCGTTTTGGATCTATTCGTTTTAATTAAAAGTTGTTTCACCATATGAAAAGAGCATAATCGTCATTTTTTAAAAGAGATTCACCACATGAAACACACACTATTTCACCTCAAGAAATAAAAACGGATTCTCATAAATATGATATTTCACCTAATGAAATCCAAACATAATGTTCATATATATTAGGGGTGAACATGGTACGGTACCATGTTTTTTTTTGGAATACCGTGTACCAACCAATTATAATTGGTACACTAAAATTTATACCGTGTACCAACCAATTATAATTGGTACCAACTTAATTGGTACCAACATTTTTCGGTTGGTACATGTTGGTACGGTTTTGTACCAACATCTCAAACCTGATGTTCAACAAAAATAAAAACCTATAAATCTGCTGTTGTTGTTAAAAAAAACCTGTAAATCTGTTGCTGCTGTTAAAAAAACCTATAAACTAACAGAATATATGTGGTTCACTGTGGAATAGGTATAGATAAACTAACAGAATAAACTAACAGTATCTTAACTAACAGTACATAAATAGGTATAGATAAACTAACAGAATACTTAAATAGGTATGGATAAACTAACACAATACTTAAATAGGTATAGATAAACATCATAAACTAACAGAATATATGTGGTTCACTATGGAATGCAGACATCCTAAATGCAAAATAGGTATAGATTTCACTATGGATTAAGTACCATTATCATCTATATAGAATCAGAAATTGATCAAACCAAAGATAAAAACTTCATCAATTCGAAGAACACAGCTGCTGTAAATTTTTTATTTATCCTTTTTCCCAAATGTACAAGCTACTGTTTATATAACCCTAAAACTTCAAATCAACGCATATTTCACAAAGAATCGATCCAATAGAGTAACAGATGTGTTTCAACATGTGTATCATTGAGCTAGATAAACAAAATAGTACCTGAAATTCACAAAATACGTGCGACAGCAACAAGAAATAAAGTCGTCTGAGGTGAGGTCGATTACTGTAGCCAGAGAAATCGAGAGTAGAACAGGAGTCGAAATGTCGAATGAAGTTAGGGTTTCGTTTCGTACAGTGAGTGTGACTGTTAGGGTTTAGTAGTATGTACTCTGTAGTTTGACACTTTGAGAGTTTGAAGCTTTGAGCGTCTTTGAGCGTTTGAGGCTTTGAGAGTCCATTAGTGTAATATAGTTCCAGGTCCAAGAATGACACTTAACTACTTAAGGCCCAAACTAAAAGAAGGCTATTGAAACATGAACTAATGACATTAATTGATTTAATTCATCAAATATCTTGTATTTTATTTTCTATTATATATATATATATATAATAAAGTCGGTACGGTACGGTACTACCGTGGTATTCGATTCTCAATACCACGTACCAACCAAGTGTTCGAAGTTGGTACGGTAGTACCAATCAATTTAGTTGGTACCAACTTAATTGGTACGGTTGGTATGTAATTGATTGGTTTGTCTCGGTACGAATTTGACACCCATAATATATATGTTATTTCACCACATGAAATCAAACATGGTTTTCATAAGTAATCTATTTCACCTTATGAAATCAACCACACTTTCTGTCAATGGTCATTCTAAATCAAACTTACCAAACCCACTCACCTAAACATGTCATTTCACCTTATGAAATCAAACTTCCTAAATCCACTCACCTCCTAACCCTAACAGTCATGTTGAATACCCTTTACGTTTTAAAGTAGCGGCATAATCCGATGCATCCGAAGGGTCGTAAATCTGTCCGGTCCACTGCACGACAAAATCGTTTTAAAGTACCATGGTTGACTCTTGATTTTACCCCTAAGAAATCCCCCACGACAAAATCGTGATCTTCTTCTTCAACTTCATCCTTTTCGACATCATAATCACCTTCGTTCTCCGCTAATTCCCTGTCGGAATCTTAGCCGTATTCTTGAATCTCCGATTTGGTCTTGGATTTTTCGACATTTTCCTCGTGTTTTGTGCTCGTATCTTCCCCCGATTCAAAGATTTCCGCTCTGTTTTCATGCTTTTCGACTCCCATCGGATCTTTGCTTGCATTTTTGTCATTAACCGACTTCATCTCCACATAGCCTGGGGATGGAGTGGGTTGGGAGACAGATCAATGTTGGGGTAGGGTAAAGGTGTGGTGAGAGGAGATAGTGGGTTTGGTTGATATGGAGGAAGTGGGCGTTTTATCGACAGCAGCAGCGGTAGTTAAAGTAGAGATGTGGTGGTGGTGGAGAAGACGAGGTTTGAGATGGGAAAATGGATGGGTTTTTAGACGCAGTGTAGGAATATTGATGGATGAAAAGGCCTCCATGGATGGAGCTTGTTGCGGTGGTCGGCGGCGGAGATTGGGGTGGGTAATGAGGTTACTTGCGTTGCGACTAACGATCTGAGTTTAATCTTATGAGCAAAAGGGATAAATTCATCAATGTTGGTTAGCCATGGAGAGAGAGAATAGGTTAAATCAACCATGGAGTAAAATTCAAAGAATGTGGGCTATAACAAAAACCCTAATATGCCCTTCCACTTTTTAAATTAGATTTGAGATTAGACACAAATTTCAATAATATTACAAAAATGTCACCATGTTTAATAACCTTTGATTAAAACACTTTAATGATTGAGATTAATCCCCACGAGTCCTCAACTTTGTTACGGTTCTCATTTTATTACCGTCATATATATATATATATATATATATACTCTCTTTGTCCTAAAGTAAATGTCAACAATGAGAATAACACACAATTTTAGGAATGTAATTATTACACTTTTTAAAAAGCCAAATTCCACTTTTACTCTTAATAACAGTGAGAGAGACTGTTATCACCTCATAATTAAGGTAGAATAGGAAAGTCAAAATTTAGTTTTGCAAATGGACAGTTATTTTGGAGCAAACTAAAATAGAAATATAGACCCTTAATTTGTGAGGACGGAGTATATAAGTTTGTTATTTTAGGAAAAGCGACGCCAATTTGGATTTGGTCCTAAACTTTTGCGAATTACGGGCTAATAAAAAAGCACGTGTATTATATATATACTAACATATAATTAAATCTCAAAAAACACGTTGATGTTCACAAATATTGTATAGAATTTTAGGTTGATTGCTTTTAAATCCATGGATGGGAAGAATTAGAGACCAAGAATCGCCATAATTTTAGCCAACTCCGGGTTGATTTCAGATGGGTCGGGTCGGGTCTCACATTCGAATTTAAAGACATAACACATTTTCACCTTTATTTTTGTTTACACCTCTCTCCTCTCCTCTCCTCTCCTATACGCAAATTCAATTACAATCATCCACATTTATCGATCAAGTCCAAAAATAAAACAAAATTCTCGTTCATGGTTCCCGCTTTCTTCCCGTTCATCCGAACCACCATTTTCTTCATCTTCATCTTCATCTTCTCCATGAACACAATTTCGATCTCCCTTTAGATAAAGAAATGGGAGCATTTCACGGAGACGATGACTACGACTATTTGTTCAAGGTCGTTTTAATCGGGGATTCAGGAGTCGGTAAAACCAACCTTTTGTCTCGGTTTTCCAAAAACGAATTCAGCCTTGAATCTAAATCCACCATCGGGGTTGAATTCGCTACACGTAGCATCACCGTCGATGACAAGATCATCAAGGCCCAGATCTGGGACACTGCTGGTCAAGAAAGGTAATTTTTATTTTACTGTTGTTGAATGGTTTGATACAAGATGATTAAGTGGTCAGAATGATTAAGAAACTCTCGATTACTCACTGAGTAATCTGTCACTGATTTGCATTACCTACCAAAAATTTACCCACCAACTTTTGTGACGAATCGCCTTTTAACGATAGATTTCCCACGGAAAAGTTCGTAGGTAAAAGTCTTTCGTTTTCGTTTAGTAGTGATGGAACTATTAAGAGATAAACAAAAAGCCCCTCATTCTCGAAATTCACATTTTATATAACCTTAAATTAAAAAATGGTATATTTCACACAACTTTCGCCTTTGGTTGTACAAATCTTTTAATTTCAAATTAAATATAGGTATCGGGCCATAACAAGCGCATACTACCGAGGAGCGGTTGGTGCACTGATTGTATACGACATCACTCGTAACGTAACATTCGACAACGTTGAAAGATGGCTCAAAGAGCTTCGAGATCACACGGATCAAAACATTGTGATCATGCTTGTGGGGAACAAAGCCGATCTACGTCACTTACGAGCCGTTCAAACGGAGGATGCAAAGGCATTTGCGGAGAAAGAGAACAATTTCTTCATGGAAACATCGGCTCTAGAATCATTAAACGTCGAAAACGCTTTCACGGAAGCATTGACTCAGATTTATCATGTGGTGAGCAAGAAGGCGCTCGATATTGGGAACGATCCCATGGTCGTACCCAAAGGACAAACGATTAACGTTGGAGGTAAAGATGATGTATCTGCTGTTAAGAAAGCAGGATGTTGCTCTAACTAAAATTTTAGGTTGAATAAATATATGTTTTGTGTACATGTTTGTGTTAAAGATTTTTTCAATATGTGAAATATTAAGGTTTCATTCGTTTATGCTATTTTCATATCTGTTTTTAATTGAAGGTCGGTTCTATATAAAACAAGACTCTAAGGGGTTGTTTGGCGGTTGCTGAATGGTTTGGTGCAGAATGATTAAGTGGTAGGGTGGCCCAAGATACTAAATCATTCAGAGGGTTTTGGAACCATTAAGAGGCAGACTTTTTTTTGTCAAACAAGATTCACCTCTGAACGATTCAGATGTTGTCTCTTAATGGAACTATTAAGAGGTAAACAAACAGCCCCCAACTGTAACAACTATTTTATCCTCCTAGAGAGAATAGTTGATTGTTAAACTACTTATAAGTTCAAAGTTATAGGTTATTTAAGTATCTACTTATAAATTCATAAGTTGTGAGTTTCATTTAAGTTGCATTAAGATTACTAAGCATCAATTTTGTGGAAGAAGTTTTCATATAATCTAAATCGCAAAATGGTAAATAAATTAAACAATGGGAAAGATCGAAGTAAAAGAAAAAGAGATAGGCAACTTGAAGGGCTATTAATATATTAATATTAATATAATTAATATTAATATTAATATAATTGATATTAATTATTAATAATATATATATATATATATATAGAGAGAGAGAGAGAGAGAGGGATAATAAAATGTAAACCATCATTTTCGTGTAAACCGTGTAAACCCTCGATTTCATAGGTTTTTTTATAAAATCTTTTTATGGAATTGTTTATTTTGATGAAATTATTTCATATCATTCATTTCTTGATGAATTGTTTTTATGAAATTTGTAGTTTCATAGGTGAAAACGAAAATATATGAAACAGTTTCATAAGAATGAAAAAAACCTATGAAACTACAAATTTCATAAAAAAATCATCAAGAAATGAATGATATGAAACAATTTCATTAAAATAAACAATTCCATAAAAAATCATCAAAAAAACCTATGATATCGACGGTTTACACGAAAATGATGGTTTACAATTTATTAGGACTCTAGAGTCTAGATAGATATATGTCAACATAATTTATATTTATTACAATATACAATATCAATATATATACCATCTCCACCCACGTTGCCCTCAATCTCCCTCGCAAACACCCTCATTTCACCTACAAACTCCACCATGGTTGAGCACCACCTTCGCCATCTCTGCTACTCCATAATCGTCGTTTTCCTCCCCCCTCATCACCATATGCAAACTCCATCGATTACCAACCTCAGACTATCTGCAAACTCCATTGATCACCAACCTCAGCCCTTTCCTTATTGTCAATTTCCAGAAAGAAAAGGACCCTCTTATTTCCCTTCCCTTGTTGTCGATTTCCACAAAGAAAGAAAGAAAAACAACTCCCTTCCCCTACTATTAATTCCCACAAGAGGTTATATGTGTGTAGGTTATGTTGCAAGTGAATAATATCAGAGATGGACGGTTGTAGGTGAAGTAGATCGGAGAAGGTGGTTGTTGTATGTGTATGTGTTTAAGGGGGTGGTCAGGAGATAAGTTATTCACCGGGGAAGGAGACATACGAAGGGGATAGGCAACGTATAAAAGACAAAACAGATAAAGACAAAAAAAAATAGTAAAAAGAAGAAAAAGCACTTTATGTAACGGACATTTTTAACAAAGTTAACTAGAGGGACCAATTTGATAGCAAAATGCAAATCACAGTAACGATTACTTAATGAAGTTTAGGGACTTTATTCGTAGTTTGGGTGTAAAATACAGAGACCAAAATTGTAGTTTTAGATACAAATAGAAAACACAAATTGATATCTAGTAATAATTTATTTATTTGATTATCAATACAAATCTATCCCCCATGGGTTATGACTAATCAAAAAAACCAAAGATGTCTGAGACTTTTGTTTTGGTTGGGCTAACACATACTTACAAGCAAGCCTTGCTTAACCGGTTGAGGATCAAGCAACTTTATACCGGTCTCTTGGGCCCGATTAACAATGCTAGAGTCGAAGATGGACTCTACATCTGTAAAGGAAATGAATCCAATAATAAGCATGCATATTCAAGCTCTGTAGTTTCCTTTCCAATAATAACACAATTATGATGTGGTATTTTGGATCAAGATGGTTCATCACATTCATTGATGAACATAAACGGTTATGTTGGGTTTATCCCGAAAGACAAATCAGAATCCCCGAAAATCTTTCAAACCTTTCACACCATGATTAAAAACCAGTTCCAAACCACAGTCCACACACTTCGTACCGACAACGATATGAGGTACCTAAACTCTATCCTAGAAACCTATCACTCCGATAGTGGAATTATACAGCAAAGCTCATGTCCAGATATACACCCTGACAAAGGTATCTCCATTCTCCGGACGGAAGAACTGACACTTACTAAACATTGCACGTGCCTTAATGTTCACCATGCACATTCCTAAATATCTATGGGGTGAAGTTGTTCTCACCCACATGTTATCTTATAAATCGATTACCGTAAAGAGCTCTTAGCATTAAAACACCTAATAGATGTCCTAAAACAAGAATTCCCACTATTTCAAACTTCCTCTCACACCAAAAATCTTCGTCTACCCTAGTTAGTCCAAACTCGATCCACAAGCCCACAAATGTGTCTTCATTGGTTATTCCTCTACCCATAAAGAATACAAATGCTTCTCACCAACCGCAAGACAAGTCTTTGTCTCTAAAGATGTGACCTTTTTTGAATGTGAGCCCTATTTTTCCAAGGGGAACTCTAAATGAAGACGAGTCCTTAATTGACCTTCTTTACCTTGAGAATGTTGAAAATCAAAAAAAAATAACAAAAGGATACACCAATAATTCCAATCCCAAAACCACCTCCAAACACCATCAGTACCACTTTGGATTGCCAAGTAGTGGTTCTTGAAAATTGTTCTGAGAATGAACAAATCAATGGATGTTTCAAATACTATAAGTCATGAAATCTCCCAGTTGCTCTTCGAAAGGGAGTATGATCATGCACAAAGCACCCTATTTCCAATTCTGTGTAATATGAGAAATTATCTCGTGCACATACATGCATAAGGCATTCGTCACTCATTTAGATCATGTTGGAACTCCAAAAACCAGAAGAAGCTCTTCAATTCTCCATGAAGGAACTAACAACATTGAAGAATAATGGAACATAGGAACTAAGTGACCTTCCAAAAGGTAAGAAGAATGGGATGCAATGGTTGTTCGCCACCAAGTATAATAATGATGGTACAAGGCAAGACTTGTAGCCAACGGCTACACTCAAACATTTGGCATTGACTATCAAGAAACGTTTACCCCGGTTGCCAAACTTAACATTATCCAAGTACTGCTCTTTTTGGCAATTAAACTCGAATGGCCTCTAATGCAATTGGACATGAAAAATGTGTTCTTGAATGGTGAACTTAATGTGAGGAAGTTTATATGGACTTTCTGGGCTGAAACAATCTCCAAGGGCTTGGTTTAGGCGATTCACTCAAGCAATAACAAGTAGAGGGTACAGTCAAGGGAAATCAAAGCATATTGTATTCTTCAAGCACTCGAAAAATGGTAAGATCTCAATCCTTATCATATACGTTGATGATATAATCATGATAGGAGACGACTTAGATGAAATCAATTAGTTAAACTCTTACCTTAGTTCAGAGTTCGAGATGAAAGACCTTGAACCAATCAAATATTTACTAGGAATGGAAGTAGCAAGAAGCCAACATAGAATTTCCATTTCACAAAGGAAGTGTGTACCTAATTTACTAGCAGAAACAGGGATGATGGGATGTAAACTTGTTAACACCCAAATGGAACCAAAAAATCTAAGGGTCGAAGAAGATGGTCCAAAGGTAGATAAAGAGATATATCCATAATCGGTAGGAAAACTTATTTAGCTCTCTCATACAAGGCTTGATATCACTTTTGTTGTGGGTGTTATCAGCCAATGCACTCTCTAAGGGAAGCACACATGCCAGGGTATTAAGATACCTAAAGATGACTCCTAAGAAAGGACTACACTTCAAGGAACACGATAACATAAAGATGACTCCCAAGAAAGGACTACACTTCAAGGAACACGATAACAGGTTCATTGAAGTGTTCACAAATGTGGATTTGGCAAGTGTTGCCACTTACGGATGTTCTACCAACGAATAATGTAGTTACATATAGGGAACCTTGTAACATAGAGAAGTAAAAAAAGCAATATGTGGTGTCTAGTAGCACATGGCATATTGGAAGGAATATGGCTACAATGGCTAATGGGGGAAGTACATCGGGCATTTCATCAAAGAAAAAATCAACTCCAGAAACATGTGCATAATTTATGTACCCACAAAACATGTAGTCGACATTATGACAAAAAGCCTCACAAGAAGTCTATTCAAAGATCTTATATGCAAATGATATATACAGACCAACTTGAAGGGGGAGTGGTGGATTATCTAGCAGTTGAGATAAACTCCCTAGCTGTTAGGGAGTTTGTTAGCCAAAGTTAACCAATGTTAGTTACCAAAGTTATCGGATCGGATTAGTTTGTTGTAGCCTAGTATTATAAATATTGTTTTTGCAAAGATGTGAATATACAGAAAAATCCTTCTCTCCCAATTCTTATATATATACACATATATATAGGCAAAACATAATGAGAAGAATAGTTAAGATGAGAAGGCGGCAAGAAAGGATCTAGATCCATGATCACTTTTAACTTCACCCAAACCGCATGAATCATGCTTGACAAGAGTTTTGATCTAGTATATCTCGATGCATTTCATCTCGGTACACGTGTATACAATGGTTAAATCTCTTCTTACCCTTCTCACCATAACCTTCAGTCTCACCTACAGACTTAGGATTATGTGAGACCAAGCTATTTTCCTGAGACCTGTAAGACCACATTTTTATATTTGAAACTTCACAGCAAAACACTATGAAGGTTATTTGTTGTGAATTGACGTGAAGGCTCAGATTTTTTTACTTTCAAAGTGTTTTGTTGTGAAGTTTCAAGTGTAAGATTGTGTTCTCACGGCTAAAACATGTTGGTCTCACGTGAGCCCAACCCTATATACACAACCCTGTATATAAACCAACAGTTGAAATTGTGACAAAATTGATCCATTCCCAAAACAAGTGCAAGACCATCCTAAGCCTTGTGCAAAAAGTAACAAAATTACCTTACTTTTAAGTAGAAATAAGATGGTTTTCATGGTGAAACGGAGATCCCCACAATGGCCAGCAAAGGCAACATATATAAATCTTCAAGTTTTTTATAATAAAAAGAAAACAACTAAACCACATAACATATGAAAACTACCAGTTTCAATTCAACCGACCATTTCCCAGTTTCATTTTCGCGCTTCCACCTTCTTCTGGTCTTTGGCTGAAAATACAAAACACTGTGTGTATAAGAATCATTGCATATGCATTCCTTTTTTATCTTCATAAGAAAACAAACAAAGAGAAGAAAAATATTTACCAGCTTTCTCTTCTTCTCGTTTCTTAGCAGCTTCTGCCCTCTGTTGTCTGATAAGAGCCAAACGTTCTGCAAATACAATGAAAGCTCAAATTCAAAAATAATATAGAAAAAAAAAGAAAAATACAACAAAAAAGTTTACATAATGTATTTAACATAAATATACTTGTAGATAGTGCTTAGCAAAGCAACTCTAAACTATATGATCGAAGCTGGATACAAAATACACCACCTTCTGTCCCGTTAAAATTGCAACAATTTTCATTTCAGGATGTACCATTTCTTTTCTCATTGAAGAATTAAGATTTCACTAATTTCTCCATAATCATCATTAGAAATATTGACCAACACTTTCACTATCGAAGGGTATTTATAACTTCTGACCAATAGTTTGATAGACCTGAGGGCATTTATATAACAATGGTGAAATTGGTAGATAAAGCTTTGAAAACTAAATATACTAGATGTTAATTGCAAAATTTCTTATTTCTCCCAAATAATATCAAGATAATGTTATTAATCCCATTGAAGGGTATAATTAATACGATTGATGTAAGAATACTCACCTAAATCCTTCCTTGCTTGTTCTGTTTTCCCCTGCTCTTGCAACTTCATATACCTTTCATGAGCCCTCTGTTTCTCAATTTCTTCTCTGCAAGATTAACGTGAAATTCAGATGATATAATAATGTTAAAAAGAAATAAATATAAAAAGAGGAAAGCATTTACAAACCTTTCACGTCTTGATAGTTCAGTAGTTTTCTCCAGCTGAACAACATTTGCAATCAACAGTCAATCACAAAAATTACAAAAGAATAACATATTCAGTAAACACATTTATAGTCATATAATAACTTACATCAACATCTCTTGCTTTCAAGGTCTTCGGCCTAGCCATATTAGGGTTCTCGATCTCAATAACACCTTGGGTTCCTTTCTTTCTCTACAGAGAAAAAAAAAGTAAAAATAAATAAGCATACACAGACTGTAAAATTCCATAAGGACAAAAGAGTAAAATACTGACATCAGACTCTTCCTCAGATGACTCTTCAGATTCTTCCTCAGATCTTTCCTCTTCAACTTCAGCTTCTTCCTGGTAAATCAAGTATTAAACAACTCCAACAAGAAATTGAAATAAAATAAAAACTAACGAACCATTAATTAATTAATTACATGCATACCAATAACAAAATACTTTCCAAAAAATCACAAGAGACCTACTCAATCTAAGATACTAGAATCCTAAATCCCAAACTATTCCCTACTCGATCTATAGAGTTACATGTGCGATTACCCTTTTAAATGTGCGAGGACGAGAAGATGTGCCAGCAACTGCAATCATCAATAAGAAAAAACATAATATTAGTTACCAATTGTCCATAACAATTATCCAAATAAAGTAATATCAGATTTAAACCTAGAATATGGACAACAAAAAAAGATACATTGATCACTTGTAAACTTTGGAAAGTGAAAAGAAACAAATTGAGTAATTAAAAATAGACTTGCTTCTAGGTTATACGATTTGAAGTGACTGCATCCATATTCATAATTTCTTAAAATTGCAGCATCCAAATAACAGATATCAAGTATCATGCATCCATACCCTTGCTGTCTTTCTTTTATGATGAATTTCTTGATTTCGAAGACCAATAACTACAACTTAAATACAAGTTTCGGTTTAATAACAGGTCCTTGTATATCACTACGATTTACATGCTACAAAGCCCAAAAGTTTTATACACCATTAAAACTTAATTAAAGCAACAAACAAACATCCAGTTTTACTTTTCCCAAATTCCAACGAATTCAGCGACTTTAGGTAATTCTAGAAATTTAACAAAAACCTAAATCAAATCGGAGGTCTAAAGAAACTAGCACCAAACAAAAACTGCAAACCGATTAGTACGGATCCACTCCGTATTACAAAGGTTACGCATACAATCGAACAACATATAACAAAAATTAATCAAAAATAAAGAAAGAGTGAAAGACAATCAACATACGCATCTCTTCGGGGGTAGAGAATTGGCGACGACCAGTAGGCTTGCCCTTAAACTTCCCTCTCCCCATACTTGATTGATTCACCCAACAAGAGTTGATAACGATTCAATCAAGATGAAGAAAGAAGCAAAATTTTCTGTGATTTGGAAGCGATTCTCCCCCTTTAATCGGTGCGTATTCGGGATAAATGTTCCCCTGTGTTGGAGAACAAAGAAAAAAACCCTAGAAATATAGTGAACTTAAAATAAGGAGAAATAAGGAGAGTTAGGGGTAGGTCTTGAAATGGGTAGGGTAAGGGTTATTCAGGGGTGTTTGGGATTGCTTATTTTTTTTGACTTATTTGCTTATTGCTTTTCTACACCATAAATAAGCTATTTTTAGTATTTGAATTAGGAATGGAAACGGGACGGGTATTAGGCGGGTAATGCATCCCCCGTCCCCGACCCCGACCCCCGTTTAAGCCCCCCGTCCCTGACCCCGCCCCGACTAATCCCCGAGGGTACCCGTTTACGAAAAAAACAATTAAATTATTTTTAAAGAAAATGAAATTAGCGATTTTTTAATTTTTAAAACAAATAAATAAACCTCAAGTTTCAAAAAAACATATAATGATATAATCAACCATGTGTAATCATAGTTCATGACAAATTTTAAAGTATAAAATTATCAAGCAACGAATAAAAAACTAATTAAATTATATATAAAAATATATATCGGGTATTATTAGGGGCGGGTAGTACCATCCCCGACCCCGAACCCGCTTCGGGTATGAAAAACAATATCCGTCCCCGCCCCGTTACCCGATTAGCCGGGGAATCTCCGCCCCATTAGGGGCGGGTACCCGTGGGTACCCGACCCGACGGGTAAAATTTCCATCACTAGTTTGGATCAGGAAAAAAAAATGTTTAAGACTGTTGGTGCAAGTGTACCACATCTCTATATATTTATATATATTTATTTTGATGATTACAAACACACCGCATTATTGTTTATCTAACAATCCTATCCAAGTGTACAGTTCTTGAAGAACACGAAGATTTAATCTGAAGGGTTCAAGACGGAAGTGTTTACGTCGTCATTATTGTTTATAACTAATAATGATAAACACCCTAAAATAATATACCACTTGGATATTTCTAAAAACCCAACAATTAATTTTAATAAGGTTTTGAGAAGATTCAGCAAGATTTGGGTGCTGTCCTGGAAGCTGACTTTTCCTGACGGCGGTATACCGCGGCGGTACAGCCGGTATACCGCGGGTACACTACATCCGGTATACCGCGGGTGTTCAGCCGGTATACCGCGGCAGGCCGTGTGCATCTCTGATTGGTTGAAGTTACCTTTTCCTGACGGCGGTATACCGCGGCGGTACAGCCGGTATACCGCAGGTACATAATTCCTGTCAACTTTGCATGTAGCCGTTGGTGTGTCAGTCACCTTTTCTGACGGCGGTATACCGCATGCATTTGGCGGTATACCGCGGATGCATAATGCCGTTGGAGATGCTGATATATAAAGAAGCTGTTGGTGATGAAGAAAAATAGACCTCAGACCACAACAACAGTAACAACAAGCAGCAAACTCTCAGCTCTCTCACTCTCACTTATTTATAATATATATTTTATAAAACTTTTTTATAAAATATCCAAGTGTGAGATATTATACAAGAGTGATTACCCATTGTGAGTTATACTCCTCTTGTAAGTATTTGAATAACGGGTGTGTGATCCTGTTTATCTCATAGCAGAGGCTTGAGAAACTATTACAAATACCTTTGTACTTGGTTTGTATTTCTACCGTAAAGAATACATTTATTGGATCGTGTCGGGAAGTGTCTCGGCTGCTGGTTTATCACAGTTGGTGGTAAATCAGTAAATCTCTGTGTCAAGTATCTCTATCCCTTATCTCTTTATTTATTCCGCTGTGCTTTATTATATTTGTTTATATAAACTGCTTTGCATTTATATTTATTTATATAATCTCTGTGTATTTGTTTATATTTACACTCTTCGTTATTATTTGTATACTCTGATTTATTTATACTGTTTCTGTACTGTATTTATTTGTAAAAGAATTTTTGAAAGTAAAAGATTTTAAAATACAACCTTACCCCCCCTTAGGTTCTCCAACATTTGGTATCAGAGCAGGGCTTTCAAAAATCGTCTATTTAATTTTTTAAAATCCGTTTTTGTTATGGCTCATCAAAATGCTTGGTTTTCTAAATCTCTTCTTATTGATTTCGAAAATTTTGATCTTTGGGCAAATTCTTTTGAACGTTGTGTTCGTGGGATAAATCAAAAAATTTGGGATATTATTATTAAAGGAAATTTCAAACCCACAAAATTTCAAAACAACAAAGTTGTTGAAAAACCTAGCTCGGAATGGTCCGACGAAGATGAGGCTAATTATTGTTTAAATTATGAAGCCAAAAATTTTCTCTTTTCGGTTCTTACTAACGATGATATTGAGCGTGTTTATCTCTTTGAAACTGCTCGTGATATTTGGGAGAACTTGAACGTCACCTATGGTGGAAACTCAAAAGAAAAGAGAGACGAAACCCGAGATCAAAGAAATGAAGAAACGTGTCTCATCGTCGACTGCGAGAAAGATGTATGTACTTCATACTCAAGTTATTCTAGTTGTAGTGATAACGATGATGATATTGATATGTCAAATGTCTCTTTTCAAAAATTGATTGTTCTCGTAAATAGTTATAAAAATGAGAATGCTAAATTAAAAGAAGAATTATTATTATGTCAAAATGAGTTGAATAATTGTAAACAAACCATTGCATGTGATAATAAAATCAAAAATGAGTTAAATGATAAAGTTATCACTTTAAAAAAGAAAGCATGCGAAAATATTGTTTGCAAATCTTGCATTGTCTTAAATGATAAAATTGCATGTTTAGAGAAAAGAACATGTGAAAATATTTTATGTACAAAATGCGATATACTTGAAAATGATAATGCATGTTTAAAAGCTAAATGCGATTTATATGAAAAAGATAATCTGTTAGCTAATGCATTTCAAAATAGCAATGATAAAGTGCTTAAAATGCTAAATATGCCTAATCGTATAAATTGTCGTAAAGGCATTGGTTCCGATACATGTGTTGATAAATGTTCGTGTAAACCCATTAAAAGATTTTTTGCATCTCCTAAAGTTGATACGAGAAAACCTCCGTATGTATCCAAAATGAATAATGTGAATTATATGCCGAGGAAACCGTATGCTTGCATGTATAATAGCAAATTTTCTAGACCAAAGAATAATGTAAATTTGCATGCTTCATTTTACGTCTATGATAAATACGATCGTAAAATAAAAATGGTTAGAAAATGGATTCCGAAAGGAATGTTTAATGTTGACAATCCCGGTGGGATGCGTTTGTGGTTTTAAACCATTTTTATGGTTTTGTATGTTTGTCGTGTTTGTTTTATGTCGACAACATATTTTTTTTGCAGTTTATGTTTTTATACTAACTGTTAAAAGGACCCATAAGAAAAGGGTACCACGAAATATTTTCTTTGCCTTTTGTAGGTGATTCCTGGCGAGGATACAATACGTGTTACCTGCCGAGGTTATAATACGTGGTTACCTGCCGAGGTTATAATACGTGGTTACCTGCCGAGGTTATAATACGTGGTTACCTGCCGAGGTTATAATACGTGGTTACCTGCCGAGGTTATAATACGTGGTTACCTGCCGAGGTTATAATACGTGGTTACCTGCCGAGGTTATAATACGTGTTACCTGCCGAGGTTATAATACGTGGTTACCTGACGAGGTCATAATACGTGGTGATTTTTTTTTATCACATAAAATTAACCGTATATTGAAGCCTTAAGATCCGTTTTGGTGCAAGTGTTTCGTATTGGTTTGTATATCTTTGTCTCTATTGCTTTCTGCATTTTATTTTATCCCTCAAATTTTATAAAATCAAATTGATATCGTTATTAATTTGAGGGGGAGCGTTTTATTATATTTACCCATGAGTTTATGCTACCTCAATTATATGCATATTTTGAGGGGGAGCATCTCTCGAGGGGAAGCATACCGTCTTTCTTGACCCTTTTTGTTTCGACAAACGGGGGAGAGAAACCGCATATGCTCTTGCTTAGCGGTTGTGTTTGTCATCATCAAAAAGGGGGAGATTGTTGGTGCAAGTGTACCACATCTCTATATATTTATATATATTTATTTTGATGATTACAAACACACCGCATTATTGTTTATCTAACAATCCTATCCAAGTGTACAGTTCTTGAAGAACACGAAGATTTAATCTGAAGGGTTCAAGACGGAAGTGTTTACGTCGTCATTATTGTTTATAACTAATAATGATAAACACCCTAAAATAATATACCACTTGGATATTTCTAAAAACCCAACAATTAATTTTAATAAGGTTTTGAGAAGATTCAGCAAGATTTGGGTGCTGTCCTGGAAGCTGACTTTTCCTGACGGCGGTATACCGCGGCGGTACAGCCGGTATACCGCGGGTACACTACATCCGGTATACCGCGGGTGTTCAGCCGGTATACCGCGGCAGGCCGTGTGCATCTCTGATTGGTTGAAGTTACCTTTTCCTGACGGCGGTATACCGCGGCGGTACAGCCGGTATACCGCAGGTACATAATTCCTGTCAACTTTGCATGTAGCCGTTGGTGTGTCAGTCACCTTTTCTGACGGCGGTATACCGCATGCATTTGGCGGTATACCGCGGATGCATAATGCCGTTGGAGATGCTGATATATAAAGAAGCTGTTGGTGATGAAGAAAAATAGACCTCAGACCACAACAACAGTAACAACAAGCAGCAAACTCTCAGCTCTCTCACTCTCACTTATTTATAATATATATTTTATAAAACTTTTTTATAAAATATCCAAGTGTGAGATATTATACAAGAGTGATTACCCATTGTGAGTTATACTCCTCTTGTAAGTATTTGAATAACGGGTGTGTGATCCTGTTTATCTCATAGCAGAGGCTTGAGAAACTATTACAAATACCTTTGTACTTGGTTTGTATTTCTACCGTAAAGAATACATTTATTGGATCGTGTCGGGAAGTGTCTCGGCTGCTGGTTTATCACAGTTGGTGGTAAATCAGTAAATCTCTGTGTCAAGTATCTCTATCCCTTATCTCTTTATTTATTCCGCTGTGCTTTATTATATTTGTTTATATAAACTGCTTTGCATTTATATTTATTTATATAATCTCTGTGTATTTGTTTATATTTACACTCTTCGTTATTATTTGTATACTCTGATTTATTTATACTGTTTCTGTACTGTATTTATTTGTAAAAGAATTTTTGAAAGTAAAAGATTTTAAAATACAACCTTACCCCCCCTTAGGTTCTCCAACATTTGGTATCAGAGCAGGGCTTTCAAAAATCGTCTATTTAATTTTTTAAAATCCGTTTTTGTTATGGCTCATCAAAATGCTTGGTTTTCTAAATCTCTTCTTATTGATTTCGAAAATTTTGATCTTTGGGCAAATTCTTTTGAACGTTGTGTTCGTGGGATAAATCAAAAAATTTGGGATATTATTATTAAAGGAAATTTCAAACCCACAAAATTTCAAAACAACAAAGTTGTTGAAAAACCTAGCTCGGAATGGTCCGACGAAGATGAGGCTAATTATTGTTTAAATTATGAAGCCAAAATTTTTCTCTTTTCGGTTCTTACTAACGATGATATTGAGCGTGTTTATCTCTTTGAAACTGCTCGTGATATTTGGGAGAACTTGAACGTCACCTATGGTGGAAACTCAAAAGAAAAGAGAGACGAAACCCGAGATCAAAGAAATGAAGAAACGTGTCTCATCGTCGACTGCGAGAAAGATGTATGTACTTCATACTCAAGTTATTCTAGTTGTAGTGATAACGATGATGATATTGATATGTCAAATGTCTCTTTTCAAAAATTGATTGTTCTCGTAAATAGTTATAAAAATGAGAATGCTAAATTAAAAGAAGAATTATTATTATGTCAAAATGAGTTGAATAATTGTAAACAAACCATTGCATGTGATAATAAAATCAAAAATGAGTTAAATGATAAAGTTATCACTTTAAAAAAGAAAGCATGCGAAAATATTGTTTGCAAATCTTGCATTGTCTTAAATGATAAAATTGCATGTTTAGAGAAAAGAACATGTGAAAATATTTTATGTACAAAATGCGATATACTTGAAAATGATAATGCATGTTTAAAAGCTAAATGCGATTTATATGAAAAAGATAATCTGTTAGCTAATGCATTTCAAAATAGCAATGATAAAGTGCTTAAAATGCTAAATATGCCTAATCGTATAAATTGTCGTAAAGGCATTGGTTCCGATACATGTGTTGATAAATGTTCGTGTAAACCCATTAAAAGATTTTTTGCATCTCCTAAAGTTGATACGAGAAAACCTCCGTATGTATCCAAAATGAATAATGTGAATTATATGCCGAGGAAACCGTATGCTTGCATGTATAATAGCAAATTTTCTAGACCAAAGAATAATGTAAATTTGCATGCTTCATTTTACGTCTATGATAAATACGATCGTAAAATAAAAATGGTTAGAAAATGGATTCCGAAAGGAATGTTTAATGTTGACAATCCCGGTGGGATGCGTTTGTGGTTTTAAACCATTTTTATGGTTTTGTATGTTTGTCGTGTTTGTTTTATGTCGACAACATATTTTTTTTGCAGTTTATGTTTTTATACTAACTGTTAAAAGGACCCATAAGAAAAGGGTACCACGAAATATTTTCTTTGCCTTTTGTAGGTGATTCCTGGCGAGGATACAATACGTGTTACCTGCCGAGGTTATAATACGTGGTTACCTGCCGAGGTTATAATACGTGGTTACCTGCCGAGGTTATAATACGTGGTTACCTGCCGAGGTTATAATACGTGGTTACCTGCCGAGGTTATAATACGTGGTTACCTGCCGAGGTTATAATACGTGGTTACCTGCCGAGGTTATAATACGTGTTACCTGCCGAGGTTATAATACGTGGTTACCTGACGAGGTCATAATACGTGGTGATTTTTTTTTATCACATAAAATTAACCGTATATTGAAGCCTTAAGATCCGTTTTGGTGCAAGTGTTTCGTATTGG
This sequence comes from Saussurea involucrata, assembly GCA_033807775.1. NCBI lineage: Eukaryota > Viridiplantae > Streptophyta > Magnoliopsida > Asterales > Asteraceae > Saussurea > Saussurea involucrata. The sequence goes on along the minus strand of CM066320.1, from coordinate 173,597,863 downwards.
TTTGTATATCTTTGTCTCTATTGCTTTCTGCATTTTATTTTATCCCTCAAATTTTATAAAATCAAATTGATATCGTTATTAATTTGAGGGGGAGCGTTTTATTATATTTACCCATGAGTTTATGCTACCTCAATTATATGCATATTTTGAGGGGGAGCATCTCTCGAGGGGAAGCATACCGTCTTTCTTGACCCTTTTTGTTTCGACAAACGGGGGAGAGAAACCGCATATGCTCTTGCTTAGCGGTTGTGTTTGTCATCATCAAAAAGGGGGAGATTGTTGGTGCAAGTGTACCACATCTCTATATATTTATATATATTTATTTTGATGATTACAAACACACCGCATTATTGTTTATCTAACAATCCTATCCAAGTGTACAGTTCTTGAAGAACACGAAGATTTAATCTGAAGGGTTCAAGACGGAAGTGTTTACGTCGTCATTATTGTTTATAACTAATAATGATAAACACCCTAAAATAATATACCACTTGGATATTTCTAAAAACCCAACAATTAATTTTAATAAGGTTTTGAGAAGATTCAGCAAGATTTGGGTGCTGTCCTGGAAGCTGACTTTTCCTGACGGCGGTATACCGCGGCGGTACAGCCGGTATACCGCGGGTACACTACAGCCGGTATACCGCGGGTGTTCAGCCGGTATACCGCGGCAGGCCGTGTGCATCTCTGATTGGTTGAAGTTACCTTTTCCTGACGGCGGTATACCGCGGCGGTACAGCCGGTATACCGCGGGTACATAATTCCTGTCAACTTTGCATGTAGCCGTTGGTGTGTCAGTCACCTTTTCTGACGGCGGTATACCGCATGCATTTGGCGGTATACCGCGGATGCATAATGCCGTTGGAGATGCTGATATATAAAGAAGCTGTTGGTGATGAAGAAAAATAGACCTCAGACCACAACAACAGTAACAACAAGCAGCAAACTCTCAGCTCTCTCACTCTCACTTATTTATAATATATATTTTATAAAACTTTTTTATAAAATATCCAAGTGTGAGATATTATACAAGAGTGATTACCCATTGTGAGTTATACTCCTCTTGTAAGTATTTGAATAACGGGTGTGTGATCCTGTTTATCTCATAGCAGAGGCTTGAGAAACTATTACAAATACCTTTGTACTTGGTTTGTATTTCTACCGTAAAGAATACATTTATTGGATCGTGTCGGGAAGTGTCTCGGCTGCTGGTTTATCACAGTTGGTGGTAAATCAGTAAATCTCTGTGTCAAGTATCTCTATCCCTTATCTCTTTATTTATTCCGCTGTGCTTTATTATATTTGTTTATATAAACTGCTTTGCATTTATATTTATTTATATAATCTCTGTGTATTTGTTTATATTTACACTCTTCGTTATTATTTGTATACTCTGATTTATTTATACTGTTTCTGTACTGTATTTATTTGTAAAAGAATTTTTGAAAGTAAAAGATTTTAAAATACAACCTTACCCCCCCTTAGGTTCTCCAACAAAGACTTTTCCCCATCATAAATAAGTTGTTTTTGATAAGTTAATTCATTTTAATTTATTTGAAAACCCTTAATCCATTTAAAATAGGGCCTGTTTGTTTTTTGGGTTTCAGCCCTTATTGGGCTCTTTTCTCTAATTCGGTTAGAGCTATCCAAAATTAGATTGTTTGTTTATTTTAAAATTTCATATGCTCTTATCTCCTAATGTCCTCTAAATCAAAAAGTGAAAACCTAACCTCTAATTCGCTTAGAGGTACTCCAACTCTCGATTCTGAGTATCACTCCATTCTGATTATCGACTTCATCCTCTCCATCAAGGTTCTTCGATCAAGTACTCCTTTTTCTCGTTTTCTATATGAATGTCCCTGGTTCTCGTTTTCTATATGTTCGGCCCTGTTTCTCGTTTACATACCACGATCGATTTAGGTATGGCTCCTGAGAAAGTTGAGAAATTGAGAGATGGTAAGACTCAGATGGAGATATTAAAGCAAGTAAGAGGTTTCTAGTTTCGTTTCCGTTACAGTTCAGGCCAAGAAGATTTAATACCAATATTTAGTGAGAGTGAAAATTGTTTGCGATTCTTGAATGCTTTTGCAATGCATTCAAGTACATGTTCAGCTGGCATTGTGAATGAATTTTGTAGCCATTGTTGGTCCTTGAATTCTTTACTGGCCATACAATTTGCACGATTTGTGCTTTGAATGCACGAGTGATGGTTATACAAAATCATTTATTTAAATATCATATGGATTTTCTAGTCCTTTCCACTAGATTGTGTAAGTTATAATATCAAAATCAATTAGCTTTTATCACCATTGTCAAGAGATTCTCTAGTCCTTTCCACTGAGGAATGTTTATTAGTTTGTGTGGATGGTTCATATGAAATATAATTGTCTTGTAGTCTACATTTTAATTAGTTTATGCTGCACAAAATTTAATTGACTTAAGGATCGTTTACTAAACACTTACCCGGATAAGCGTTTACCAATAAACTTAACACTATCACTTTCTTATCGGGTAAGATTTTAGTCCACCAAATCGGTTTTGTATGCAACAATTCACCCGGTAAGCGCTAACCGTGGTAAGAGTCGTCTTACACACTTACCGGGTAAGACTTTCGGTCCTTGCATTCGTTCTTATCGGGTAAGATTTTTAGTTCTTGCCATGTTAATACGGTAGGTAATGTGACTTGGTAAGCACTTACCCGTGTAAGCGTTTAGTAAACGACCCCTTAGTTGATGATTAGCAGCTGAAAGGGTCAGATTCCACAAAGGTCATTTTATCAAATGAATGCTTTCTTTGAGGTAGCTCTTGAAACTTGTGGAAAAGAAATTTATAGAATTGGGTCTATGAGGACATAATAGAATGGTTTTAATTACGTTAAATGTTCCATTATATTGATTACCTTCGGAAAACACTTATGATAAAATTGGTATGTGTTTGGTACTCGATTTAACCTTTAAAAAAGTCGACTTTTACATGTTTTTGGACAACAACTTGTTGTTGTGATCATGTACTTGATTTAACCTTCAAGAACTCGATTTTACATGTGTCTGGACAACAACTTGTTGTTGTGATTAAGTACTCGAGTTAACCTTCAAAAACTCGAATTTACATGTTTTTTGACAACAACTTGTTGCTGTGATCAGGTACTCGATTTAACCTTCAAGAAACTCGACTTTTACATGTTTTTGGACTACAACTTGATGTGATCATGTACTTGATTTAACCTTTACAAACTCGATTTTACATGTGCTTAGACTTTAGACAGCAACTTGTTGTTGTGATCAGGTACTCAATTTAACATTCAAAAAACTCGATTTTACATGCTTTTGGACAACATTCTGTTTCTGAAAATCTCAGCTTCTAGGTGTTGTTGTTTATGTGCGTTGTTTATGTGTGAATCAATTGGATTTCTTGAATCTTGATGATGTACTTACACAAATAGTTTCTTAATTCTAGACGTATGGAATAGACGCATAACAAGTATGACAAAATAACATTCATTAGCTAATAGTTAATCTATTATACTAGAAAGGGGCTTACCGCATGTTTTCTTCATTGAGCTTCATATGTGTTTTTCATGACATTGATATGTGTTTTCTTTTCATAGAACTTCATATGTGTTTTTCATGACATTGATAAGTGTTTTCTTTTCATAGAGCTTTATGATGAGGTTGAAGAGGTTCAATTGCATAGGAATATCGTTGGCCAAACATATATGGTTACTCTAAGAGAAGAAATTGTGACGCGGTTAATGCAAAATGGAGATTGATTTTAGTTGTCATGAGACTTTGTTCATGTTTTGTATTGTATTTGAATAAATTGATGTATTTAAGTTGATTTTTTGAATGTGTTAAAAAAGAATGGTAGTATAATTTGATTAAAATATAGATGTTTTTAAAAACTCAACAATATAACATTTTGAGATGTAAAATTTATAATTATACATATTCAGACGTTTGCCAGCAGACAAAAACAAACAGTCTAACTGTTTCAGATTTCAGAACCACCTCTTAAAAATCAGAAGTGAAATCAGATTTCAGACTTCAGCATCTCTTAAAAAACAAACGCCACCATAGTGTGGTAATTATCTATCTCATAAACCTATTATCCATATCATATCCTATCCATTAAAATAGTGGGTAACGAAATGGATAATAGATAAATGAAAAATAAAATTTCATTTTGAACTACAAAAAAGATTGGTAAACGTTAAATATAGATGTAAAACATAAATTCATAAAAATCTTAATTATTTTATATCTCATTTGTTATAGTAAACATCTTAACATTACTCTAAATATAATCACAATATAGTATTTTAAAAACAATATAAATTTGTAAAACAACATTTTCCGTTGTATTTTTTTCCAACCTCGTCTTGTTTCTCATTTAATCATCATAAACTATTTTAATTAATAAATATAAAAAATAAATTAAATTATACGTTAATATACAACATACATAATAACATCATAAAAAATATTAATATTTAACTTTATATGGCAAATAGAAAGAGAGCATATGATTCTAGGTTTTTATTCTCTTTTCATCGTTCACAAAAGTTAAAAAAATTTATTTAATTTTTATAGTAAAATGATTTTGAAAATTTAATATAAATCTGTAATTAAAATAATTTAAATTTGTGAAGTATTATAATGTTTTTTTAATATTTGGATGTGTTTATTAGTTGGTTTATAGAGTTTAAATATAAAGTTTTAAGAAGTTATATATATATATATATATATATTTAATAATAGATTGTAAATTTGGATTTTAAAGTCTACTCGCGCAATGCAGCGCGATATATCTCGATTTTAATGTTCTAATTTATTTTAATGTGTGTTTTGAGAAAACGTTCAAAGTTTTTTTATAAATTTGTTTAAAGAATTACGTTTTTGAGGAGTTCATGATTTGAAAGTGGTTAGAGATAATAATTAATTAATAAGAGTCCGTGATTTGAAGGTTGTTAGAGATAAATATTAATCAAGTAATTAGCATTAAAAGCGGTACATAAAGCTTAATTAGTTGTTTTTAAGAGATTTTAATTAATTAGCATTAAATAGCGATACATGAGGATTGTTTTTAAGAGTTTTTCATAAGTATTTTATAATATAGTATAGATATAGATAATGCTTAAATAGTGGTTAAGTGTTTTATCAAACGTGTTTTATAATATAGTATATATTAAATAACATAGATGATCGGTTTTAATAAATACAAGAATAATTTTCTAAAAAGATGGAAGCATAATTCGCACAAAGTGGGTATAAGAGCATTCCAGATTCGTCAATATTTAGGCATGTAGTGTTTCTTGAGCCATGATAAAGTTTTGAATTGATATCTTATGTAGATCGTATTATGTAGCATGGATACGTATAACGGAGGATACTTTTTTTACATAAAATCTGTGTGAGAAGTATTCAATGAAAATGAAGCATTCACTATGGTAAGTTCAAATATTTGGAAATTATTCTTTCAATCACTTCCTTTTGATGATAGCACATAATCCTTCAACCTTTTCTATGGTGTTGTGTCAAACAAATGATGGTGCATAATTCTTGTCTCACTAAAACCTTACGCCAAATAAACAAAAAAATAAAAAATTTAGACAAAGGAAAGAGTACAAGTGTTAGTAAACATTTCCTTTAGTTTGCGATCTTTCTAGCTTCGTACATCAATCAAGAGGTTTAGAAAATAAGATCATGTATAAATTGTTGTCTCGCTATAATTTTGCACCAAAGAACAAAACTCAGTGGGAAAAATAAAACGTTGGGCGAAGGAAAGAGCACATCCCACTAATAATACATGTTAGTGGACACCTCATTTTGTATATTACTCCCCCTTATTCGTACATCAATCAACAGAGCTTATAAAGTCTTCATATTTAAATATTTTCCACGTGTTTCTCAACTGTATCCTTATTCCTTTAGTTTGCTATCCTTAGGCAATGATTTGGAAAACAAATCGGCCACATTTTTCTCATATCGTACTTGATTCGCTTTAATCTTGAGGAGAGTTTGTTGTTACTAATTGTAGAAAATTTTTGTGAAATATGATTTGTATTATCACCCTTTTTATATCATACTTTCATTTGTTAGATACTAGTTGCATTATCTTTATATATGCATGTAGGATTTTTAGTGGTAGAACTTAAACCACTCGCTCATCTAGCATATGTAATGATAGTCTTTAACTATACAAACTCTTAAAATTGTCCCATGTAGAGCAATAAATCTCATAATGGTTCAGGGAGGTAGCTACAAGATTTTGATCGGTTGAATTCAAAACAAACGTCGTGTTCCCTATGGAAAATCCTTATCCAGTTTGGGAACGATATTTGTATGAGTCAAAAGGATATCAAATATCAGCAAAACCTACCAAGATATTGTTTGGTCTTTTGTACAAGGGTTGATACTTTGTCGCTTACATCATTGTAGGTATTGAAATTCCATTATCAATTCCATTTCCCCTGTGTATGAAAAGAATAAGCATGAGTCAGTGGTTCCCTTTACGTATCTAAATATATTCTTGATATCGTTCTAATGTCATTGCATTGGCGTAGAGCTACATATAGCTAACGAGTTCAATGAGAAATACAATATACGGTCGAATGTATTGATGTGCAAAGTACAGCAATGTGTCTATTGTATTAGATAGGGAATTCCAACTCCCAACACCTCTCCATCATCATCCTTTAGATGAAATGAACATTTTCTTACATCCAAGACCTCAACCAAGCATGGGAGTGCTAGGCGGATGCACTTTGTCCATATTAAATGGTATGATTATTTTCCAGACATATGTGAATCAGTGGATTAATATTCAGCAAGTTCGGTGCCCTAGCTCAAAGACATATAAGTGTACTCACGCAATGCAACATGATACATCTAATTTTAAATGTTTCGTTTTGTCGATTTTGTAATTTATTTTAGGTTTAATAATGTAATGTTTTTTTATAAAACAATTATTAAGTATTCTATTAGAATTCAATTATTATTTTAATTATATTTTAGAATCTTTATATTTAAAATGAGATGTTTATCTTGTATTTGATTATGTTTATCAGTTAGTTAATGAATTTAAACATTGATAAGTGCAAATTTTATACATATTTTAGTGTCAAATTTACCTTACAATTAATGTTGACATCATGCTTAAAATACCCCTATTTAGTTGAATTAATATCTTAATTATGTACAAAAAATATAAGATAAAAAAGGCCATTATAATGAATGAGAGATATTCTTTTGCAAGCTATCCTAATCTTGCAAACCATGTAAATCGTCGATTTCATTGGTCAAATTAATGAAACTGTTTCATGAAATTGTTTATTGTGATGAAATTGTTTTATATCATTTATTTCTTGATGAAATTGTTTTATATATTTGTCTTTTTTATGTAAAAACGAAAACAGTTTCATCAAACTGAGAAAGTATATGAAACAGTTTCATAAGAATGAAAAAAAATACATGAAACTACATAAAAACAAAAATATATGAAACAAATTCGTCAAGAAATGAATGATATGAAACAATTTAATTAAAATAAACAATTTCATTAAACAATTTAATTAATGAAATCGACGGTTTACAAGATTAGGGTGGTTTACAAAACAATGGGCCTCTGTAATGAATTTTTGGGTTTGTGCAAAAAGAGAAAAAGAAAAGAGAAGAAATACATCCTGCAATTCTTATTCTTGGCTGAGGTCCAAAAATTCCCCAACATGGGATGTAAAAAGGGTGGGTTGGAAGTCATTTTATGAACAAGTCTATGATACACAGTCCGGTCTTGTTTATAATTCTTTGTTTTCCGCTTTAGTTTTATGCTTAGTTTATTATCTCAATCCACCCGCACCCCCACCCCTTTATATAAAGCATAGAAGTTTGACACTTTCACATTCAATCCTTATGTATTGCAATTTTGGTTGTAATTTGAGATATTAGAACTTTATTATTTGTCAGGGCTCGACACCCGTCAAATTTTTGGCGCCGATGCCGGGGATTGGCAACGTTGATTGTTGTTAGTTTTTACGCTTTATTTTTTGTTTATTTTTCTTGCCTTTTATTTTGTTTCATTTGTATTATTATCGTGTACCTAACGCTAATTACTTTCGAGTGTTTTTCCCTCTTTCATGGCGTATTATTCTTATGATCATGGGTCACGATACACTACCATGGGATGCGATCCAATCGAGGTACGTCTTTTCTCCCTTGAGTCAAAAATTTCAGATTTAACTAATATTGTGAAATAGATGGTTAGTAGAGAGGCACCACAAGTACGAGTGTTTGGGATGTATCCTCGCAATTCTCATCCTATGGATTCACATGTCCAACTTTCCACTACAACACCGAATCGGTCTACACTACACTTACGGAGAAATTCCATGCCCGAGCCAAGATTCTTTCAACTTGTACTCAAGCACCTACTATCCGGGATGGCAAGACCATCCAAATCCGAATGAGTACGAGTACGGATGGCAAGAGAATTCATTCCCTAGCTATGAACCGACACCATCGACAACACAACATTATTCTGAGAGAACTCAGGTATGTCTCTTGAAGAGATGGTCCAACTAATATCTCTTAATACGAGTTTGTATTCATTTCAACAGGAAACATTCAAGTTCCAACAGGAGATAATTCGGAGTCTTGAGAATCAGATTAGTGAGTACATATCCTCTCAAAGTCGGTGGGAAGCTCAAGATGAAGAGCTAGGATTGGCCGATAAGTGGAAAATAGAGACCTCCACCGAAGAAGATGACGAAGAAGTGGTCTCAAGTACATCACGTTCACATATCGGTGACAACAAGGGAGAAGACGCTGGTACCTCCTCCTTTTCTTAAGCCAATAGAAAATCTTATAAAGAAGGAGAAGAAAGTTAGGGACACCAGGAAAATCTTCACAGAACTTGAAAAACCGAAGGTTGATGACGAGAAGGTAAACCCGGGATATGAAGACACCTTTGCAAAGCTAAAAAGTGCGATGTTGCTAGAGTGCAGAGGGCCCGTGCTTGGAAGCCCGATGGACTTCAAAGTGGCCCAATACACGGTGAAGAAACGTGTGTGAGACACTAATATGTTAGATACGAGATAGAATGTGTACTATGCTCATGAAATCTCTTTTAAACAAGCTTAATCATGGTGACATTAGTTCATGAGCTCAACGGAATAATTTTATTTCTCTTCTTATGCATAAAAATCCAAAGAGTGAGTTTATATACTTGAAATAAGTCTAGAAATGCAATCAAGGTAAACATTTAACATGTAGGCTAGTTTTACAAAGCATTTTATACTCACTTGCTACACTTAAGTCCTTGCTCAATAATGACACCTCAACTACCTCCAAAAAGTGAAATAAATGCCCTAGATCGAATTTGTGATGAGGGAAGGGAATCACCAAAAACAAAGTTGATTTCTCTTTTTGCATCAAGAAAGTCGGACTAAGGTTTTTATACCTAAGCTGGGCTGGGGGGACCATGTCGTGCGAGTGAAACTTTTGCTGACATTCTCGCTCAAAAACTACCGAGACCAACTTTCACACCTGAGGTTAAAGCTAGTATTTGTTTTGGTCTTATAGGGTTGAAGTTAACAGTCGGGTAAACCTCCGGTGGCCATGAGATGGGGGATCGAACCACCAACCACCGCGGAGCAAACCCAATATCTTACTAATTGAGCAAACTCAAGGGTCAAAAGTTCAAATCTCGCTACCCACCTAACATTCCTCGGGCACATTAACCGGTCTCACCAACACGAAATGTGAGCTGTTGATTTCCGACATCACCAACTCCAAGAGAATCACCTCGGCCGGCTGTATGATTTTCAACACGGGTTCTACGAATCCTGCTCCACATAATTCACAAGTAAGATAAACATTTCTAACCACAAGGGTTGTGGCGTAGTGGTTAAGGCCCTAGGGGATGTGGTGGAATATCCCATCTGCCAGGGTTCCAATCTAGGCGTACACAACAATTATGGCCACTGAGGTTTAATAAGGGCCGATGTCTTACGGTCATAATTTGCCAAGGGATTAGTCTAGGCATCACCTAGAACACCCTTCAAAAAAAAAGATTTCTTTAACCGAACAAAAAATCAGATTTCTTGACGACTCATAAACCGGCTTACCAGGGGAGAGTTTCTTCCTGCCATACAACTCTTCCGTCAAGGGATTCGATGCCCAATTATTAACAGCGAGAAGGCTCGTGGGTTGGAACCCAACTATTTTCCCTTCGGATGATAACACGATCTGAGATTCAAAGTCAATTCAACAGATTTATGAAAAGGAAACCCAAAATAAGTTGCAAATAAGGGCTGAATAAAAGAAACAAGACCTGATAACTTGCAATTTTATGCCCGGATGCTAATATCTCTTGGTCGTTTTTATTTGCGATGTCATTGTCACTTGAATCGATTTGTATCATCCTTCTCATGTAGTCAGGGAGTTCACCTGTCGATACACCACCGCCACTTTCTTTTCTTATTTCTCCGGTCCACCCATAAACCGCCTGAACTTTTTTGACGATTGAAATGCAAACGTCTTCCAACTATCAACATGAAATTGAGCATTAGATATTACCAAACCTGGTTAAGGCCGGATGTGGTGGAATATCCCATCTGCCCAGGGTTCGAATCCAGGCGTACACAACAATTGTGGCCACTGAGGTTTAATCACGGCTGATGTCTTACAGTCATATATTGCCAAGGGATTAGTCTAGGCATAGCCTAGGACACCCTTCTCCAAAAAAAAAATTACAGCATATCCCACCTGTGGTGGGTCCAGGGACAGTAAGATGTAGGCAGAACTGACCTCTACACAAACAGTAGAGCATAGACTCTTGTGTGACCAAGAGAGAGACAAATACGATAAAATTCTGAAAAGTCACAATAACATACAAATAGAAACATACCATAGTAGATTCCATGGACCAAACTCGGATTGATCTGGTATGTGATGATTGAGACCGTTGATTCCCTCCAAGATGTTTTTGCCCATTATAAAAATGGGGCAAATAAATTCGACCCAAAGCACCGACAGTAACAATGAAGCATCCACTTATGATAACGGTAGATAGCATTTTCAGCAAAAAATTACTTCTCTGCAAACAAAGACGTAACCAACAATAAAGATTAAAAAAATACATTAAATTAGAAATAAAAACAAAAGTAAAAATACATCAAAAAGCTAACACGAACTCGAAGGGTCCGTTTGGTTTGCATGAATGGAATGGATTGGATCTGGATTTTATGTAGGGATCTGGATTATGGAGGATTTGGAATCTTTTTTTGCGTCTGGTTTGTACGACTTGGAATGAATTTGAATTCCATTATTTATAAAAAATCATTAAAAATTATAAAAAATCATAAAAATAATTAAATTACCTTTTATTTAATTGATTATTAGCAAACAAATGTTTTTAACATATTTGTAAACATTATTATATACAAATCGTACAAAATCCCTTGAAATCCTAGTCATTATTTCAAAATCCTATGTTCGAGGGATTTCAAAGAATTCTTAGGATTTCAAATTCGGACAAGCCTGCAAACCAAACGCGAGATTGGAATGGATTTGAAATCCAAATCCCCCTCAAATCCATTCCATTCATGCAAACCAAACGGACCCTAAGGGGACGTTTTGTTCACATAATGGAATTTGGTAAAACTGGAATCCATCAATGGAATTTGTCTTTGAAGAAATTGGAATGGAATTTGATGGAATTCGACCATGCATTGGTGGTGGTGGCAACGGTGGTGGTGGCGGATATGTTGCCGGCGGGAGTGGTGAAGGCGGGGTGGGGAGGGGCCGGTGGTTAAAGTAGATGCAAAGGTTATTTTTGTCTTTCTAAAACAAAATTATAAATTATGTTGCATTTGCCACGAAATGGAATTCAAATCCTTCACATATGCTAAGGAATGACCAAATCCCTCAACCGTGGAATTCGGTGGAATCCAATCAATTCATTCCACAAACCAAACATCACCAATGAATTGGGTCAAAAAAACTTGTCATTCCAATTCCATCAAAATTCTTTGAATTCCGCGAACGAAACAGCCCCCAAGGGGAAGTTTGGTTCGCATAATGGAATTTGATGGAGTTGAATTCCATCGAAAGAATTTGACTTTGAAGGAATTGGAATGGAATTTGACCACAAGTTTGGTTGCTAGAAATTCAATTCCTTCACTTAAGCCAAGGAATGATGAATTCCTTAAATTGTGGAATTCAAAGGATTCCATCATTCTCATTATGTGAACCAAACATAGGATTTGGAATTTGGTCACAGGAATTATCCATTCCAATTCCTTCAAAAATCCATGAACCAAACACCCCTTAAGTACCTTCTTGATGTCCATGTTGATATTGGCAGCTGCACTATACGGCAAATTCTTATCCGGGAGCGTGAATAAATCCTCGTAATACATGTCCAGAATGTTGGCCAAGCACACCTGAAAACATAATTAATACAACTATCGGCATCCAAAAAAACCTTAATCTCGCATGAAAAAGTTGCCTAGCATATCCCACCAGGTGTGGTATGGGGGTGGGATGTACATGGTAAAATTATGCAATGCAAAAATTTGATTGATTGCCAATGAAATTTTATTCAGTGATTGCCGATAGTTTATGCCCTGATAAATGCATACGCGTAAATAAAGGAAGAATTGAAATACCATTTGGGAGTGGGTAAGAAGGACTTCCCACCTATTTTTAGCAGATTCTTTCCAGCCTTCAAACTTCAAATCCCGAAGTTTATCACTGTCGATTTGCAGTCTATAGGCAGGAACATACTCGCTAGCCCATGCGCTAAATTCGGGCCCACCAATTTTTTCTAGTTTAGAGAAAACCGACCACGGCCACCAGTTAAACTTCAATGCCGTTTCTTTAGGCTTATAACTTGACTTCATTGAATTAAACTTTTCGAGCAGACTTTTAGCACCTTGAACCACCTCATCTTCGAGTACTTTGTATAGGATGACAGAAGAATCTTTTGATAAGAATTTTTCGGGTTTTTGAAACAGATGAAAAATATCAAACGATGATCTGCCTAATGAATTATCAAGAAAATCTTTTTTGGTGTTTTCGAGGGCAGAAATGGAAATCACTTCTGCTATCATGGATATAGCTTGTTCATCCGAGGAACTGAAGGTGAAAGAAGCAGGGACCTGCCACAAGAAAAAAAAACGTACTTAGAGATTGTAATTTTTTATAGCTAGACTTTACAAACCCTTTATTTATTTATTTATTTGTAATGTTATTATCGATACTTGTTGCAAATCCGAGTAGTCCACATATCAAGTTGGATAGTAATCTCTTTGACCACGATAATTAAAACCTGTATCTACTTTTTTTGGCAAATAGAGAGTAACAGAAAAGAAGAGTGTGCCTAACCTCTCTTAAGTTTCCAAGATCTTTCATATTTCTTGTTGTTCCAGGTCTAAACAAGATAAGTTCAAAACTCCAAATCTGTCGCAAAGTCACTTGTCGGAAAGTCATAGCAAGTATATTTGTAGATGTTGTGCTCGAGAGAATGTCTTCGGTTAAATAGCTTCGAAGATCTTTAGCTCTCTCTTTGACTTTTCTTGCTGGTAAAAACTGTCAAAAGAATAAGTCACAGCAAAACTAGTTTAGAATCTATTATATATAAATTATTATATGTACTATATATATATACATATATATATATATATATAGAGAGAGAGGGAGGTTCACGGGAAAACCTAAAAAAATGAAAAACTGAGGAACACCCTGGTGACCATTCATCTGGACGGTATGCACATGTGCATACAAGTAATTTAAGCTGTTTTTTGGTTTTTATGTATGTGGGCATGTTACAAATTAGTTGTATTCACATGTGCATACCATCTAGATGAATGGTTACCAAGGTGTTCTTCAGTTTTTCATTTTTTTTTGCGGTTTTCCCTTGAGCCTAACCCTACATATATATATATATATATATAGGGTACAAATCAAATACAAACCATGTATTTGTTGCACCCCTTACAAACCAATTTGCATATATGCATAATCTGATATGCATATATGCATTATCCCATATGAATGTATGTCCATTATATGTATATTCTTGCACGTATGCATATGCACATTGTTCATATATGCACATTGTTCATATATGCACACTGGTTCTGCACATATGCACACTGTGGTTTGTAAGGTGTGCAACAAATGTAAGGTTTGCATTTTACGGAGCCTTATATATATTTATATAGACTTGAGATCATGTGAGACCAAGTTATTTCCGTGAGACCCGTGAGACCACAAAAATAACACTAAACCTTCACAGCAAAAGACTGTGAAGGTAAACCTTCACAGTGTTTTTGTTGTGAAGGTAAACCTTCACAGTGTTTTTGTTGTGAAGGTTCGTTGTTTTTCATACCTTCACAATGAATCGTTGTGAAGTTTTAGTGTTATTTTGTGGTCTCACGTGAACCCAACCCTATATATATATATATATAGAGAGAGAGAGAGAGGAAGGTTCAAACGAGAACGCTAACTATTTAAGGAAACAAGAAAACAACAAATCATGTGCAAAATCACATGTGATTTTACATTAACCGCAAAAACTGCACACGCGCAACTTTGGCAGCGACTTAAAGTGGCGGGCAAAGTCGCGTAATTATATATGATTTTGTACGTGAATCGTGTATGATTTTGTACATAGAGGCTGTTTTCTTGTTTTCTTAAATAGTTAGCGTTCTCGTATGAACCCACCTCTCTCTCTATATATATATATATAAATATTAATATATATATATATATATATATTGGTTTATTTTGCAACCCAGTAAAAGGTTACAACCCCATGCAACCCTCATCTAAACCATTCATTTAGCCCATTCATTATGTAGACATTGGATTGATTATTGGTTGCATCAATGATTATTGGTTTCATGCAATAATCTTACTTGCAAAGTTGCAATGCATAGTATTTCATTAAATGTCATGGAATGCATATTGTTTCATGAAAGTACACCTTCATCCGATACATCGTAGGAACCGTTATGTGCATCTACATACTTTACAGAAATTCGAAAAAATTCGACGAAATCAAGTAAATTCATTTAAAGAATCAATGAGAATCCAAATGCAATGGACGGTTTTGATGAAGGTTGCACGGGTTGTAACCTTTTACTGGGTTGCAAAATAACCGTGAATTGTATTAACATTCTTCCTTTTACCCATTGTCCACAAAGAATTGTATCTCAAAGGGTAGCAAAGACAAAAGATAGTATAGCATTTTTAAAGATGAAAAGATTATAGTAATTGTAAAAAAAAAGTCATGTAAACGTAAAACCCGTGTTCTGGTGACCCTGGTTTTCTGTTTTTAGCAATCTAATCACTTCGTTATAGTTTTATGATTTGGTTTCCTTGACAATACGAGTTCGCTATCCATCAAAAATAAAATTGCTAACAAGATGCACATATGACATTAGGGTTGGGTTTGGGTGAGAATGAAAGTTATGGAGAGAAGAGTAAGAAGGGATCTCCACCCTTGGATGCACATTAAGATGAGATGCACCATATCAACCCCCGTATCAAGCACGATTCATGGATGGGTTTGAGATTAAAAGTGATCAAGGGTCCAGATCCCTTCTTACCTTCTCACACGATCCTTCGTCTATGACATTATTTGTAATCATCTCAAATGCCAATGTAGCAAGAAAATGGCATATTTACCTCACTAGTTTTCTCACAATCCCTTCGTGCCAACCAAGTTTTCTACCCTAAAACAAGTTACACATTATCATAAATTATTAAACCACTTTCACCATATGATCTTCATACTACATGTAGACTTTAACTCTTCTAACAATTCAAGAAACGAATGTTCCTTGACTTTATGCTTTGACCATCTACTTCATGCTCACAGAATTGATTGGGTTTTTTTTATAGAATGACAATTTTCCAGAATTGATATTAGAACTTAGAAGTGTTTCTAATCAGACAAAGGCAAATAAACAGAGTGTAACAGTTTCAAATAATTCATACCAAATCTTCAAAAAAAAAACTACATAGAAAATTCATATATGAATAGCTTATTAACAGTAACAAACCAGTCTAGTGGATATGGTGCTGTGTTCATCAGAATGGCCAGGAAACACCGTCTCCGCCACCATAACATCCAAACCATGAGCAATGTGCTCATCCGCCGCCTCACCGCCGTCGGCGGCAGCCGCTATTAGAGCCTGCTCCAAGTCAACATCTCCAACAACAGTGAGACGACCTAAGTCATTCTCGTAGGTCCTGACACATGGTAACGACTTAACATCTTCTCCGTCGAGGATATCAAGGATGTATTGTTGGGTCTCCGGCAGCGGCGGTGTGGGGGCAGAACGAACTCGTACAGTGAGGGAAATTGGAGGAGGTTTGAGGGGTGTTGAGGGTAGAAAGATGAAAGCTTTGGTTTGAAGAGTGTTGAATTTTGAAGGGAAAAGGTGAAGTCGAACAGGAAGAGAATGAATCAAGGAAGCCATTGATGGGGGATTACGAAGGTTTCATCAATAGAATGTTTGGTTCATTTTAGATATATAAATGGCGCAGGTTAGCAAGGGTTTTGGGGATACTGTTTATTCGTATTTTATTTTGTCTTATTAAAAAGTAGGGAAATTAATTAAAATACCCCAAGTCAAACCAACTGTTACTAAAATACCCTAAAAATTTTCAACTTTGCAAAAATGCCCAAAATACCCGCGATGGGGTCCCGCGATCGCGGGATACGCTGACGTGGCACGTATTTTGGGGTCAAATGCCCCGCGAAGCCCCTCAACTTTGGCCGTGGTGCACTTTTGGTCCCTGCCCGCGATCGCAGCCCGCGATGGCCCAAAAAATTACAGTTTTGGTCCCTGAAATTTTACACTTTTGGTCCCTGAAAATTTACACTTTCAGCCCCTATACTTAGACGAATTTTGCATGCTTTTACTGTTTTTTTCCACAAATATTGCAATTTAAAGACCGATTTGTGGTTGAAATTCATTTGCATGTTTCAATCAATGTTAAATCAATGTTTTTGGAATACCAGTTTGTGGATGAAATGAGAGATTGGTTTTCTGATATGTTGGTTGTTTCATTGATAAATAGACGTAAAATTCAAGCCATAATCCCCACACAGCGATTTCATTGTTGGAATATTTCTTTCTACAATATTTTGTGTTTGAGATACTACTGAAAAAATGAGTTCATCTGTTGCAAAAGCTAAGCTATATTTCTGTTTTGATGGTGAATGGGTGCAAGATAACAATGAGTGGAATTTTGCTTATAAATCTAAGCATGGTGTAAAAGTGTCAGTAAACTACACTTATCAGAAGTTTGTTGCATACGCCATGCAAAAATGTGGAATCAACTCTTCTGATATTTGCAAGTTAGTATTTAAAAATGGCGATGGGTCATTTGTGGATTTATCCAACGATGGGGATATCTCTACTTTTCTGCACCTTGCAGTCGATTCAGAAAGACCCCCATTACTCTTTGTGTATCCCGGCGTATCCGACGGTGACGAGGAGGGTGATTCTTAACAAATAGAGCATCCTGATTCTCAACAAATAGAGCAGCCTGATTCTCAACAACAACAACCACCACAACCACACGAATGGCGTATTGCTGGAGTTGCTGATGACGAAACCCACGTTTTCAGAACGGGTAATTCTGAAATAGACAGATCAGACACCGATAATGATGATCACGAAGAATATACCCCTAGTAGAAAATCATGTAGTCAGATAAATGACTTTTTGATATGCCCCCTATTCTTCCAGACTCCCATACCCAGACACAAAGCTACGAACC
The DNA here is from genome assembly GCA_033807775.1 of Saussurea involucrata. Taxonomy (NCBI): domain Eukaryota; kingdom Viridiplantae; phylum Streptophyta; class Magnoliopsida; order Asterales; family Asteraceae; genus Saussurea; species Saussurea involucrata. The sequence goes on along the minus strand of CM066320.1, from coordinate 173,580,068 downwards.
TACACCTTATATTCGCAGTGAAAGTTTAACAGCAGGTCAGATATTCGATTCGAAGGATCTCTTAGCAAGTCAGATCGGACTCAAGTTCTTGGAAGAGGGTTTACAAAGTCGCGTGCGGGCATCTGACAAAAGCAAATACGTAGTTGAATGTGCTAGAGAAAAGTGTGAGTGGAGGTTGTACGCGATTCACACGGGTCCCAAAGGAGGGGCGATAATGATTAGAAAGTTGCACGACGTACACACTTGTACGAGGACGCAACTTAATCCCCACCACAAACAAGCCGACAAAAAGACTTTGGGTGCGATCCTGAAAAACAAATTTCTTGATGTTAGCAGGTCATTGCGTCCAAAGGACATCGTCCACGACGTTCACCGGCAGTTCGGCGTCACGATTGATTACCACCAAGCGTGGCGTGCGCGCTGCCATGCACTATTTATGGTGAGAGGCACGTTCGAGGAGTCGTATGAACGACTCCCGACATATTTATATAATTTGCAGCTGCAGAACCCTGGTACTGTCACGCAGCTACGGACCGATTCACGTGGACGGTTTGAGATGTGCTTCGTGGCCCTTGGACCCACGGTACGTATTTTAACACGTCATATGTTTACACATTATAAACTATAACATTTACACATTATAAACTATAACATTTTAACCTATGTTTTTGTAGATCCGCATTGTTAGTCCCAGATGGCTTAACAAGTATTGTAGAAGGGGGGGTTGAATACAATACACAAAAATTTCACAATTTTAATTCTTATATTTGAAAAACTTTCAAAAGAATTACACACAGAAAACTTAAGATTGTTGCGGAAAAGAACAGATAAACTATTCTAACAATCTTACACAAAGTATACAACAAAACAACTAAGAACACTAAGAGCAAAGCTATTGAGTTTTAAGGCTTAAAAGAAGGTTTCTTGCACTGAGAGAATTTCTTAAAAGCGTGAGAATTGCATGAAGAGCACTTCTCCTTTTATAGTGCCAAGGAGTGCCCAAGCATTTAATGCTTGGGACACTTGTCATCTTCACATATGCTGATAATGTTGACTTCAGGAGAATTGTGAAGTCCTTGTCACTTTTCACTAGGTGCAGACAGAGTAGCTTGAGCAGATAATAGGGACCTTAACTGAAGGTGGATAAAAAGACAAACTGTCACTTTTCTCTGCTGGAGGATATTGTCCCATAATAAATGATCTTCTGTCTTGAGCCTTTAGCACCGAAGTGGTTTCCACCGAGATTTGAGAAGTCTTCGGTGGAAAGAAGACTAGTCCACCGAAGTTGCAAGCAAGTTTCGGTGGTAACTAGTCCACCGAAATTACGAGCATGTTTCGGTGGTGAGAGGACCACCGAAATTACAAGTATATTTCGGTGGTGAGAGGACCACCGAAATTACATGTATATTTCGGTGGTGAGAGGAGCACCGAAAGGGTCATCGGTGGTGGATGGGGCCACCGAAACTGTCCATGCACTTCGGTGGGAGAAGGCCACCGAAATGTCAAGGAATTTCGGTGGTGATGACTTGTTTGAAAGTTGCCGAGAGTCTTCTATTTTCCACAAGTAGAGAGTCTTCAAGCTTGGTTTCGGTTGATCTTCGACTTCACCGAACATTTGATATCTTGTACAAGTCATTCAAAGAACTGAACTAAAATATTCTAAGTAGGAGTTTTAGGGAAAACATCGGTGAGTCAATTTCAAATCCTTGGTGACCCAACAATCTCCCCCTATTTGAATTTGAGCTCCTTATCTTAGAATATTCAAGAGTAAATAAAAGTAAGTGCGTTTTTGACCCTCTTTACTCTTTTGGGTTCTTTTCACATAGACCATTCTTTTTTTTTTTTTGATCTTTTTCTTTTGTATGCGTATGTATACTATGTACATTATTTACAGGTAACAAAAAAAATAAAATATGTACGGAAATAAAATTCAAATAGAGATACTTGTATTAAGATAAGTTCTCGTACAATTTTACAAAATGAGAAACTAACTTTTACAAGTACTAAATGGAGAGAACTTACTTCTTTGATGTTTTGCGGCGCTTGATTTCATCCAGTAAGTTTCTATAGAACGGTTGAGCTTCGGGGATGTTCGGAAAGAGGTTGTGAATGCCTTCCAGAAATATGGTATCGGCTATGGACATCTGGGCAAATCTGAAGAATGCCCGACGACCGAGACCGTCGTTAAAGAATAATCCTGGTATTGGTGAGAGGCTCAAGGTTGTGGTAGGATAGGGAACAGAGGTGGGAATGGTAAGGTTAAGATTGCTTACATTTGGGATTTTACCTTCTCTTGCCATTTCCTTGAAGACTGAGTCAGGAGGATTTTTGACTTTGGGGAGGATGATCTTCTCTTTCAGAGACAGCAGTTTGGCTCTTTCTTCGGTGGAGAGAATGATGTTATGTTTTCTTTTGATCTCCTTCATCTTATTCATTAGACCATCAATGTATTTGACAAAGATGTCTTTCCTTGGATTTGGACTCCTGACGAGGTGTTGAGTGATTTCATACCATTCCGAGAGACCGAAGAGTTGGAGATGGCTTTCTTTTACACTCTTCATAGAACCATCTTCCCAGTTAATAATCAATCTGATGTCTTGAGGATTTGCCTTGGAGGTGGCAATCTTTACTGAAGAAATTTGTGACCTATAGCTCCGGTGGTGCATGGTCTTTTTGTACCAATTAATTTCTTCATTCTTTTGTTGTTCCAAGGCACTGAGCACCGATTTCTGTGTTTGGATGGCATCGGTGGACTTGACTTTTGAAGCTTCTTCTGCGGCAGCTTTGAGAGAAAGATCTCTGGATTTGTCTAAGTCGATTTGAGCTATTCTTGCTTCCTCAATTTCTTGAGCAGAGAGGCCAAGTTCGGTGGTGATGGGTTGAGAAGCAGGCTTGAGTTTGAGAGTTTCAGCGTCCTTCGGTCGAGCCCCATATCTTGCCAGATCCTTTTTCTTCTTTGCTTCTCTGGCCAATTCTTCGGCCGAAAGAATTCTTTTCCCTTTGTCTTCGGGAGCATTGCTGGACTGCTCCCCCTCAACTGATGCATTAAGGTCAAGAGCTTCGGTGGAGCCAGTATGGGTCGGTGAGAGTGAGACATGTTTCGGTGGAGAAGAGGGTTTCGGTGGAGAAAGGGGTTTCGGTGGTGAGGAGGGTTTCGGTGGTGAGGAGGGTTTCGGTGGTGAGGATGATTTTGGTGGAGAGGGTTGCGGTGGAGAGGGTTTCGGTGGAGGCTGGTTACTGGAAAGTTTCTTTATGGATGGAAGTTTCGGTGGAGCCGTGGTTTTCTCCCCCTCAGGAACAGCCGGCAACTTGAAACCCAACTCATAGAAGGCCTTATCAAACTTGGAGTGTAGGAAGGCCAGACTCGTTTCGGTGGTATGGGGAACCAAGGCAAAGTCACCGAGATCCATTTCCCACTGGGAACGTTCAGGACTGGGTGAGTCGGTGGAAGGTTTGGAGAGGGACTCCACTGTGGTAGAAAGGGTAGATAATTTTTCTTGAATGGGGCGTAGGGCATCGGTGATGGCATCAAGAAGAAGATGCGGTAGCTGAGACTCGAGGGTAGAGATGCGGGAATTGGCTTGGGAGATTAAGGTGATGGTAGATTTAAGAAAGGTAGAGGTGCGGTCAATGTGCGGGGAAGTTTGGCCACCGATTTCGGGAAACTGGAAGAGTAGTCGGTGGGGGTCAGGTTCGGGAATGGGAATATGGAGGTAAGGCACCAAGTCGTCGGTTTGTAGCATTCGGGGGGGAGCAGGTGATCGGGGGGGGGGGGGGGGGTAGGCGATCGGGGGGGTGATTGGTGTGAGGACGAGGGAGACTCGGTGTGATGTTCTTCGGTGGACGGGATGGTTTGGGGAGAACCAGTGTCCGCTAAAAGAAAATCAAAAAAATCAAAGGGTGCAATTGGGGGGGAACCCTTAGAGGGTTGTGCAATGTCTTCGATCGAAAACTGATCGGGTGTAAAGCTGTGTAGTGAAGTCAGAACCCTCGAGCGGAGAGATCTCGAGGTCATCTCCACCACCCAAAGAGTCGAGTGGGGAGGTATGTGGGGGGTTCTCCTGAAATGTAACTGAGGCCTTTCGAGAGGCAACAGAGGAGACGGTGGGGTGTGTAGCAGGTACCCTTGGCCCGGAGGGATGAAGTTCAACAACCGGCGATTTTGGAGAATCGACGGTTGGATGAGTCGGTTGGGCCGATGGTTTCCGAGACCTCTTTGGAAGAGATCCCGAAGGGGAAGGTGAGTGCCTCCGCTTGTGAGAAGGGGTGTGAACCGGGGAAGTCTCCGAGGGATCTCTCGGTGACGTGGTTCGAGAAGCGGGAGCGGAGGTGTCGGTGGCCTTTTGACGTTTCTTTTGAGTGCCACCCGACGTCACTCGGGACCGGGGAGAAGGGACCACAACATTTGGAGTGACCTCGGGAATTTCCAGGTGGCGAAACCCGGGAATTTCCGCATCACCCCAACGAAGTTCGGGAGATAGAGCGAAGGAAATCATACCTGGGCGTAATGGGCGATCGGTGGCGAGCGGCTTGACGTTGAGGGTTTTGGTGCCCACAACGGGAGATGACCATTCATACGAGAACCGGGGCGAGGAAGAGCGGCGATCGGTTTCCAAAGCTTTGGAAAGCTTGTGTTGTAAGATCATGGAGATGAAGCGGGGAAAAGCAACGTAACACTTCTTGGGAGTTTTGATGACCTCGACAAGCTCTGAGAAGAAGTATTGGGCGAAGTCAACTTTCCTTTGGAAGATGAGGGCATGAGCGAGTTTGTTGACGTGTGAGGGCGATTGGTCATGCCCACTTGTTTTGCGTGAGAGGCAATGGATAACGTGAGCGAAGAAGAAATTCCAAATGCCTCCCATTTTGCTGCGAAGAAGAGTATCGGGGCCTTTGGAGCTTTTGGAGGAGTCGTCGAGCACATAACCGGTGGTAAGAACAATGTCTTCATGGATGGTATCCAAATACATGTCTTCATAGTCGGAAAAGGCGTCGATCTTGAGAGCGAGACGAACATCATCGACCCCAAAAGTGAGGTCGTGATCACCTTCGGCATTGGTGAAGATGGAGGCGTGAATGGCCTCATTGGAGGGATCGTACACGGAGGAGAGCCAGAATTGTCCAATGAGCATTTTGCTCATCCTGGGGTTGCATGAGAAGGCATGAAGAAGAGGAGAGCGAGACAGAAATTTAGCGATAGTAGAGAACTCGGGATGAGCGGGATCGGATTCAAGGCGGGCAACATGATTGCATTGGTTGAAGCGGAGGTCTTCAAAACGTGTAGGAATTGGATATCGTGAGGATGCCATGAGAGAGATATGTTTGGAAGAGAAGAGAGAGTTGCAGGTTTGAATTGTGAGAAAGGAGTGGGGAAGAAGTGAAGGGAGGTATGTATATATATAGGGAAATGATAAGGCACTGTGATGATGATTTTGTATGGGGAGAGGGGACATGCGGCTCTTGAGGTGAAAGGGTTATTGGGAATCGGGACAAGGAGCGGCGGATAGGCGAAGGGTCTGACGCAAAAGCAATTGAGTGGTCACAAGTGGCCTTCGGGAACCGTGTGAATCGGTGTAGGCTCGGTGAAGCTTCGGTGGAGGATTCGGTGTTCGCTCGGTGGACGATCGGTGGAAGTTCGGTGGTGGATTCGGTGTTCATGGACAGCTTCGGTGGTAGAAAGGTTTCACCGATTTGGATAGTACCACCGAAATGGGACTTCGGTGATAGAAAGGTTTCACCGATTTGGATAGTACCACCGAAATGCGACTTCGGTGATAGAAAGGTTTCACCGATTTTGGATAGTACTACCGAAATGCGACTTCGGTGGTGGAAAGTTTTCACCGATATGAGATGATCACCGATTTGAGATGACCACCGAAATGAGACTTCGGTGGTGGACAGGTTTTCACCGATTTTGAAAATTTCCACCGAAATGTGCTTCGGTGGTAGGCATGCTTCACCGATACTTGAGATTATCACCGAAATGGGACTGCGGTGATGGAAAAGAGATAGAAATGATTTGACACATAGGTTTGTCCACCGATGAGAGATCGGTGGAGAGAGAGAGAAGTAGATACGAAGGTGTCCACCGATGTGAGATCGGTGGAGCATGAACACATATTTATTCTTGGAAATTGCACATCCCAAGTTCACTGATGAGAAAGTTGAACCTGGTTTCATCAAGAGGTTTGGTGAAAATATCAGCAAGCTGCAAATCGGTGGGAATGAAGTGCAGTTCAATGTCACCTTTGGAAATGTGATCTCTGATGAAATGATACCTGATATCGATGTGTTTAGATCTAGAGTGAAGAACAGGATTATTTGCTATAGCTATAGCACTGGAATTATCACACAGAATTGGGACTTTAGAAAAGAATTGATTATAGTCCCTTAGTTGGTTTCTCATCCATAGAATCTGAGCACAGCAGCTCCCAGCAGCTACATATTCAGCCTCAGCAGTAGAGGTTGATACAGAGTTTTGTTTCTTGCTGGACCAACTTACTAATTTTCCCCCAAGGAGCTGACAGCTTCCTGTAGTACTCTTTCTATCAATCTGGGAACCTGCATAGTCTGAATCTGAATAACCAATTAGTTCAAAACTCGAGTCTTTGGGATACCAAAGACCCAAGTGCAGTGTGCCCTTAAGATACCGAAAAATTCGTTTTACAGCCTTTAAATGTGATACTTTAGGATTGGCCTGATAACGAGCACATAGACAGGTAGCAAACATAATATCCGGTCTGCTAGCAGTTAGGTAAAGAAGAGAGCCTATCATACCTCGGTAAAGAGTAACATCCACAGATTCACCTTTTAGATCGGCACACAGTTTCAAGGGAGGTGCCATGGGAGTTTTCATAGGAGAGCTATCTAGAAAGTTAAATTTCTTCAGAAGGTCCCGAATATATTTGCTTTGATTTATAAAAATTCCTTCTGAAGATTGTTTGACTTGAAGGCCCAAGAAAAATGTAAGCTCTCCCATCATGCTCATCTCATATTCACTCATCATGAGAGAAGCAAACTCATCACATAGGCATTCATCAGTGGCACCAAAGATGATGTCATCAACATAGATTTGAACAAGAATGATATTACCTGAGGTTTCTTTGATGAAGAGAGTATTGTCAATTTTACCTCTGGAATATCCATGTTTGAGAAGAAAGTTGGCAAGAGTGTCATACCAAGCACGTGGAGCTTGCTTGAGACCATACAAAGCTTTGTCAAGTCTGTACACATAGTTTGGATGAGCTGGGTCTTCAAAGCCAGGAGGTTGTTTCACATAGACTTCCTCTGCAAGTTCCCCGTTGAGAAAGGCACTTTTAACATCCATTTGAAAGACCCTAAAATTTCGGTAGGCAGCATGAGCCAGAAAGATCCTTATAGCTTCAAGTCTTGCAACAGGGGCAAATGTTTCATCATAGTCAATGCCTTCTTCCTGTCTGTATCCTTGAGCTACTAATCGGGCCTTGTTCCTGATAACAGTACCATCTTCATCCATTTTGTTCCTGAATACCCACTTGGTTCCAATGATTGTCTTGTTTCTAGGTTTGGGAACCAATCTCCAAACTTTATTTCTCTGGAACTGAGAAAGTTCTTTTTGCATGGCAGTGATCCAACAAGGATCTGATAGAGCTTCATCCACTTTCTTGGGTTCAGAGAGAGAGAGGAAATTCACATAGAGACAAATATTTCCAACTCCTCTGCGGGTTTGGACACCTGCTTGTTGATCACCAATAATTTGATCTATGGGGTGATCTTTGGTCCATTTTAGAGCAGGGGTAAATGTGATGGGGTATGAGGAGTAGAGTGAAATGGAGTAGTGGGATCAGAGGTTTGGTGTAAGATGGGATTTTCGGTAGTGGAAGCCATGTGATTTTCGGTGGGATTAGGGATGGAAGAAGGGCTTTGGTGTGGAGTTTCGGTGGGAATAGGGAAATTGGTGTGAGAGATGGGTTGATCAATTTCGGTGGGAGAGAGTGATCCAGCTGGGTTTTTTGAGGTGGAAGGATTTGAGGGAATAGAGGAGATATCGGTGGAAGTGACTAAGGGGGTATCACCAATACATGATGAGATCCATCTGTGTAAATCATCCTCATCACTTGAAAGTGATGAACATCTGAGATCATCAAACTTGACATGAATGGACTCATCAATGCTTTTTCTTCTGAGATTGTACACCCTATAAGCTTTGGAGGATAAGGAGTACCCAACAAATATTCCCTCATCTGCCTTGGGATCAAACTTCCCAAGATTTTCACGATCATTAAGAATAAAGCAGATACACCCAAAGACATGAAGAAAGCCAATATTTGGTTTTCTGCCATGAAAAACTTCATACGGGGTTTTATCACGTCTTTTGGATATTACTGACCTGTTTTGAGTGAAGCAGGCAGTATTCACAGCTTCGGCCCAAAAATAGGTGGGGAGATTTGATTCGCTCAGCATGGATCTAGCGGCCTCACACAGTGTTCTGTTTTTCCTTTCCACCACTCCATTTTGCTGAGGAGTACGAACAGCGGAGAAGTTCTGAGAGATCCCTTTCTCGGTGAAGAAGTCTTCAAGAGCACTATTTCTGAATTCAGTGCCATTGTCACTCCTTACCGAGCGGACAAGCTGGCCATTGAGAACTTCATTTTTCTTGACAAAGTTGATGATTTCTTCAGTAGCATCACTTTTGTACCTGAGAAAGAACACCCAAGTATATCTGGTAAATTCATCAACAATAACAAGAATATACCTTTTGCCTCCAAGACTTGGAGTGCTGACTGGTCCACATAGATCCATGTGCAGCAATTGAAGAGGAAGAGTGATGGAAGAGCATTGCTTCGTCTTGAAGGATGTTTTGGTGAGCTTTCCCTTTTCACATGCATCACACAGCTTCTCTTTGACAAAGTTCAACTTTGGCATGCCCGTCACCAGCTCTTTGTTGGAAATTTTATGCAAGGTCTTGAAGTTTAGATGAGAGAGACGTTTGTGCCACAACCAGTTTCTTTTGGATGCATCATTTGACACAAAGCAGACATTTGAAGAAGAATTGGATTGCCCCATATCTATGACGTAGACATTTTCCATCCGTCTTCCCGATAATACCACATTGAATTGTTTGTCTACCACGGAGCAGACACAAAGTTCAAAGATAACTTTGTATCCAAGATCACACAGTTGGCTAATGCTGAGAAGGTTATGCATGAGGCCGTCCACAAAAGCCACTTTATTGAAGGTTACAGATCCGTTAGAGAGAGTCCCGTATCCTTTGGTGTAAGCCTTAGAATTATCACCAAAGGTTACAGATGGACCTTTTCCCGGCACATAGTTGATGAGAAGAGACTTGTTTCCCGTCATATGGCGTGAGCACCCGCTGTCTAAATACCAAATTTGATGGTGCTCAAAAGCCTGCATGCAAACACATATTAGTTCTTTGGTACCCATTTTGTAATGGGTCCTTTGGGGTTAGAAGAGCTTGATTCCTTAAGCTTGGATCTATCAATCCTATCCTTGGGACAGTCCTTAGCCAAATGAAAAGTGTCACCACAGTTATAGCATTTTCTATAGATAAAAACCTTTTTAGCATTTTTCATGTTTTGGCTTTTATCATTTGTTCTTATAACCTTGTTAGAGGAGAACAGAGCAGGAGGCTTGGACCCAAGGATTCCTTTGGATAAATCTTTGGAAGTTGATTTTCTTAAAAGCACAGATCTAGGTACATAGGTGTTGTTAGAGGGAATGTTTGGGGTAGAACTTTTAGGATGGGAGCTTGCCAAGCAGTTGACCACCGATTTTCCTTTGTCAGCACAGGAGATCCTTTTTGAGTGAACAGGAGTTTCTCTTTTGAGGATCTTTGAGGGCTTAGGTTCGGTGTAGGTATCTATGTGAATAGATTTCAACACTTCATGAAGAGGAATTGGAGGGTCATAGATTGAGGGATCGGTGGGCACAAAGGGGATGAGATCGGTGGGATTAGATCTTTTGGAAGGATTAGCTTTTGAAGAGTTTGAGGAGGAGGCTTCATCCATGACCGAAAATTTGAGCTGATCATGGATGGGTTTGGAAACGTCATTTGAATCTTGCTTCTCAATAACTTGCAATGAGGAGTCTTTGGCCTTTAAGGATATGCCATACTTTAAGGCTTCACACAGATCTAACGAATTCAAAGAGATGGAATCACAAGAGCTGGAATCAGAGAGATCATCACATGCATTGGTGGGGGGAACAAGAGCAAGAGTGGACTCACAAACATCAGTTTTTCCAAATCCTAGACCGAACTTGTTTGAACTACAGATTTGACTTTGAAAGATTTGTTCAAGATTTTTGGAAGAGCTTGACCATTTTTTGATGACTTCTTGTTCCCTTTTTAGTTTCTTAAACAGAGAGTTCTTTTCTTTTGAGATCACATGATTTATTGTTTTCAAGTCTTCAAGCTCATTTTTTATTTCCTCAAACCTTTTAAGCTTAGACATGCAACTTTCAAGTTCAGCTTTGAGCTCTTTCACTTGAACAGATTTTCTATTCTTACTGTCTTTAACAGAATAAAAATCTTGAGTTAAAGATTCATAGGCATTGATCTTTTCAATATCAGACATATTATTGAAGGGATGTACCTGAGCGTAGGTTGTGGAGCACCCAGTTGCCACTAGAGCCATAGGTGAAGTGGCCTTTTCGGAAACTTCCATTTCTTCTGAGATGGCCACGAAGCATCTATTCTGAGAATCACTGTCGGAGGTGTCTTCGTCGTCCCAATCGTGGGTTTCTGCCATGAGACCCTTCCCTTTTCTCTCTAGACCCTCACTCCTTTCCTTCTCTTTCTTGTACTTGGCCTTGTATTTCTCGGCACGCTCCTGATGATTTAAGAAAGGCATGTGTTTGGATTTTTCCCTTTTTGAAGAGGGATTGTCAGAAGAAGTAAATTTGGACTTGGAGATACGCTTGCTTCTACACTCAGATGCAAAATGTCCTTTCTTGCCACAGTTGTAGCATTCCTCATTAGACTTGTCAGAAGAAGTTTTGAAAGATGAAGTTTTTCTAAGACTTCGAGATTTGTTGAAGGGACGAAACTTGTGTTTAGAACCGGCCATCATTGCCATCTCATCCGACAACTGTTCAACCATGATATCCTCACCTTCATCATCAGCATCACTAAGATATGCTTCCGTTTGGTGGGTTACATTTGTTTGGCTGTCATTGTCAGAGTCAGATGAAGGATAGGTGATTCTAGGAAGATTTTGAGAATTCTTGGAACTTTCACTAACAAGAGCTATAGAGGAGCTCTTTATTTCCTTGATGAAAGATTTCCGTTGAAGCTTGGTTTGCTCAAAGTTGAAAAGAGTACCATATAAAACGGTTAAGGGCATGAACTCAAGGTCCTTGGTAGTTTTGATGCAAGTACATATATTTTCCCAAAAATCTGGGAGACAATCCATGAACTTGCACAAGACTTCCTCATTATCATAGACTCTGCCCAACAACTTAAGATCATTTAAAAGAGAGTTGAAGCGGTTATAGAAGCTAGGAATAGATTCTCCTTTTTCAAAAGAAAATAGTTCATACTTTCTGATAAGACCAATCTTTTTGCATTTCTTGACTTCCTCTGTACCTTCGTACAGAACACATAGAGTGGTCCACATTTCTTTGGCAGTTTCAAAGTTCACCAAAGAGTGGTAGACCTCATCAGGAAGAGAGAGAGCAATAATAGCTCTTACCTTGGAGTCAAGAGTAACTAAACGTTTCTCCTCATCAGTATACTTTTTAGGATTTTTTAGAATATACCGACCAGTAGCACTGGATTTTTCCTCATCAGAATCACTTGAGATTTCCTTTTCAAAGGTCTCTTTGCCTGGCCTCTGCGTGTCATAGCGAGCCCAAACTCTGGGGATAATGGGTCCCTCGTTGAGAATGGTTGGATATCTAGTATCCACTCCTTCCATGAATAGCATCATGCGGCTTTTCCACAAAGAGAAGTTGTTGGGATTGAACTTAGGAGGTTTAGAAATAGAGCCATTTTCAGAGAAGTTATTTTGAAAAGAGTTTTCAACAGTAGAAGAAGAAGAGGCAGCCATCGCAGATCAAGTTTATGGAATTAAACTTTCTGCTCTGATACCACTTGTTAGTCCCAGATGGCTTAACAAGTATTGTAGAAGGGGGGGTTGAATACAATACACAAAAATTTCACAATTTTAATTCTTATATTTGAAAAACTTTCAAAAGAATTACACACAGAAAACTTAAGATTGTTGCGGAAAAGAACAGATAAACTATTCTAACAATCTTACACAAAGTATACAACAAAACAACTAAGAACACTAAGAGCAAAGCTATTGAGTTTTAAGGCTTAAAAGAAGGTTTCTTGCACTGAGAGAATTTCTTAAAAGCGTGAGAATTGCATGAAGAGCACTTCTCCTTTTATAGTGCCAAGGAGTGCCCAAGCATTTAATGCTTGGGACACTTGTCATCTTCACATATGCTGATAATGTTGACTTCAGGAGAATTGTGAAGTCCTTGTCACTTTTCACTAGGTGCAGACAGAGTAGCTTGAGCAGATAATAGGGACCTTAACTGAAGGTGGATAAAAAGACAAACTGTCACTTTTCTCTGCTGGAGGATATTGTCCCATAATAAATGATCTTCTGTCTTGAGCCTTTAGCACCGAAGTGGTTTCCACCGAGATTTGAGAAGTCTTCGGTGGAAAGAAGACTAGTCCACCGAAGTTGCAAGCAAGTTTCGGTGGTAACTAGTCCACCGAAATTACGAGCATGTTTCGGTGGTGAGAGGACCACCGAAATTACAAGTATATTTCGGTGGTGAGAGGACCACCGAAATTACATGTATATTTCGGTGGTGAGAGGAGCACCAAAAGGGTCATCGGTGGTGGATGGGGCCACCGAAACTGTCCATGCACTTCGGTGGGAGAAGGCCACCGAAATGTCAAGGAATTTCGGTGGTGATGACTTGTTTGAAAGTTGCCGAGAGTCTTCTATTTTCCACAAGTAGAGAGTCTTCAAGCTTGGTTTCGGTTGATCTTCGACTTCACCGAACATTTGATATCTTGTACAAGTCATTCAAAGAACTGAACTAAAATATTCTAAGTAGGAGTTTTAGGGAAAACATCGGTGAGTCAATTTCAAATCCTTGGTGACCCAACACGCACATTTCTGGAAAATCTACGTCGTGTCCTGATAATAGACGCAGCCCATTTAAAGGGCCGTTACTTGGGTATGATGTTCCTGGCGGTTGCCATGGACGGGGATAACTCCATCGTTCCAGTAGCTTTCGGCGTAGGCAAGTCCGAAACCGGGGACGAATGGACTTGGTTTCTGTCCATGTTGAGACAAGCTATCGAAGACCCGCAAGGGTTGGTGTTTATGTCTGACAGGGCTCCTTCCATAAGCGCCGCAATCTCTGCCATGTACCCAAACGCCCCTCACGCCATATGCTGTCGACATTTGGAGATGAACGCCAAATCCAATGACAAACGTATTACCACCTACAAGGATGTCTATTGGGCGGCATGCAGAGCATATACAGATCGGGAGTTTAACAAGTACATGAATATGCTACGATACAGTGTCAAGGAAGCAGCCAAAGTCTTTGACGATGCTGGACCGGAGAGGTGGTCCGCGGCCCATTTTCCTGGACAACGGTATGACATTCTGACCTCGAATAGTGCAGAGTCTGTGAATGCACTCTCCCGTTTTGCGCGTAGATGTCCGATTGTTAATCTTATGGACTACTTTCGGGCCTTTCAACAAGAGTGGTACCAAATTCGACGCCTAAAAGGAGCTAAGATACAAAATGCACTCACACCAACGACGGAGAATATCGTTCAGTACAGGGCGCATCGTGCGGCGACATGGCCGGTAAGAGCAATCGGGTATGGGAAGTACGAGGTGCATGATGACTATATTAACGCGATTGTGAATATGGAAGACCACCTTTGTTCGTGTCGCGAATGGGATAAATCTGGGTTACCGTGCGGCCATGCCATCGCTGCAGCAACATATATGGGTCGTACAGATTGCAGCGACTTGGCTGTACCTTTCTTCATGTCCGAACATTACCGGAAAACATACGTGGAGGTAATAAACCCAGCTGGACCCCCTGCAGCATGGGTGTATCCACCCGACCCGCTTCCACCATGCTATCCACCTTTAATGGATAAGAACAGGGCCGGGAGACCGAGAAAGAACGACCGACGTCCATCACGTGGTGAAAGTTCGATACAACGAAGATGTACTCGGTGCCAATGCGTAGGACACACTCGTGGAGAGTGTCCAAATCCCGCCCCTTCAACCGTGCCAAGGAGACATTCTGTCAGTCACACCCCGGGCCCGTCACAGCTTGAACCATATGGAACAAACACATATGATACTGTTGATCTAAACACTGATTTGTAAATGATATATATACACACATACATATGCTTCTAAATGAACATTGATAACACAGCTAGTTTGTAAATGATATATATATTCGTATTATATATTTACACACATAAAGAAAATAGGAGTTTGATATGATAAGCGAAAGAAAGAAGAAAGGTTGATTGTTACCATGGCAGTGAATGTTAACTCTGAGTACACATGTCTATTTATATAGCAAGAAAGATTAGTAGCAAGAATGGAAGCAGGTTTCTAGCTTTTTATATATATATATATATTATGTATATATGAAGAAGAAGAAGACTTAAAAAAGGAGACCTTTATCTGTAAGATATGGAAATGATCATTTCTTGACATTTTTGTTGGAACAAACACATATGATATTGTTGATCTAAACACTGATTTGTAAATGATATATATACACACATACATATGCTTCTAAATGAACATTGATAACACAGCTAGTTTGTAAATGATAAATATATTCATATTAGATACGTTTTAATTTTAATAAATTACACCATTATAATCGTCTCTTCGATACGTTCGAAATGAGCCCAATCTTGAATTTTTTTGGATTTATATATTTTAATATATATCATATACAGTTATACATTAAAATTCATAAATTCTTAAATGAGAAGAATATTAAATGGGGTTTTGACAAGTTGGTATCACTGGACTCATTTAAGAATTGTGAAAATGGGTATTTGGCGAATGATGATTCATGTGTGTTTAAAACACTTCAGCTCCAAACACACATGAATCATCATTCGTCAAATACCCATTTTCACAATTCTTAAATGAGTCCAGTGATACCAACTTGTCAAAACCCCATTTCATATTATATATATACACATACATATGCTTCTAAATGAACATTGATAACACAGCTAGTTTGTATTCCATCCAACAAGCTCTTCATCTTCAATCTTTCTGACCCTTCTTCAACGGCTTCTGCTTTTGCAACCACGTATGGCCATTGTGTACCACAACCCGCACACACTTTAACAAATGAGTTGAGGGTTGTCATATATTCTACAAGAGGAGTAGGCCCACGAATGAGGTAACCTCTGCCTTGACCTTGCATGATGTATCCAACCTAACCGTGGTTCAGCGGCTTAAAAACTACTTTTCAGAGAAATTAACAACAACAAAAAATACAAAACAACAACACAGTAAAAAAAATACAAAACAAGAAAAAAAAAAATACAAAACAACTAAAACAACCACCACCTACTTAAAAATTGATTTAGTTTCATCAATCCAAGCTTGCTTCTCGTTTACCTTCGCTTGAATAATTGCGAAGTCTTGCAGAATATGGTGAATTGCTTCTTGTTCTCGACGAACACGAGCCTCCCTAGCTTTTATATCCCCTTTCATCCTTTTGATCTCCCTGTCTTCCTCTTCGATTTTTCTCAAATGGACTGCCTTCCTGTCCATAATTTTTTTCCACTCTTCTGTTAGTTCATCTATCTCCTTTTCCTTTTTTGCTATGGCGACCTCGATTTGAGGTGGCATTTTTTCAGGAGTAGCCTTAGGGTTTGATGACGATGCCATTTGTGGATTAAATGAGAGAAGAGAAATCAAGAGAGAAAACAATTCAAAGAAAGAAAGCAAGAGAGAAATCAAGAAAGAAAGCAAGAGGAAGTGTGAATTGTGAATTGCATCTTACTGGTATTTATGGATGAAATCTCAAACATGCAAATGAATTTCAACCACAAATCGGTCTTCAAAGTACAATAATTGTGGAAAAAAACAGTAAAAGCATGCAAGATTCGTCTAAGTATAGGGGCTGAAAGTGTAAATTTTCAGGGACCAAAAGTGTTAAATTTCAGGGACCAAAACTGTAATTTTTTGGGCCATCGCGGGCTGCGATCGCGGGCAGGGACCAAAAGTGCACCGCGGCCAAAGTTGAGGGGCTTCGCGGGGCATTTGTACCCAAAGTACGTGCCACGTCAGCCCTAGCCCGCGATCGCAGGATCCATCGCGGGTATTTTGGGTATTTTTGCAAAATTGAAAAAAATTAGGGTATTTCGGTAACAGTTGGTCAAACTTGGGGTATTTTAATTAATTTCCCTAAAAAGTAATATTTATGGTTAAAAAATATTTTATTATAAATATATTTTGTTATTTAAAAAAGGGAAATTAATTAAAATACCCTAAGTCAAACCAAGTGTTACCAAAATGCCCTAAATCTCTCACAGTTTGCTAAAATACCCTTTTTTCCGCGATGGGAGCCCGCGATCGCGGGCCAGGGACCATTTCTGACACTTTTTTAAACTTGCAGGGACCATTTTTGAAAAATTCAATCCCGCGATCGCGGGCTCATCCTGCGATGGTTTAATTTTTGTGACTTTTCAATTGCAAGGGATCATTTTTGAAAAATTTCAGGGACCATTTTTGAAAATTTGACCCGCGTAGACCACTGTTCACCCCGCGTTTGAATTTAAAATGAAATGTTACACTTTCAACCCCTATACTTATTTACTAAATTTACTTTATACCTTTTAATTTCATAATTTAAATTTTACATTTAACACATATAATCGTTTATTAACTAAAATACGTTAAAAAAATACGTTTTAATTTTAATAAATTACACCATTATAATCGTCTCTTCGATACGTTCGAAATGAGCCCAATCTTGAATTTTTTTGGATTTATATATTTTAATATATATCATATACAGTTATACACTACATAAAAAAATATTTTATATTTAAAATTCATACCCTTATAGTTAATTATTTAATTTATGGTACATCTCTTATTTTTTTTTCTATTTTTTTTTTAATTTTTTTTTACACTCCTATCGCATTAACATAATAATCATATATTAACTAATTCATTAAATCGTTTTAAATTATTATTATTTGAATGTGTTTATAGATATCGTGAATGGCAATAGGAGAAGGTTTTACGAGAAGAATATGAAATGGGGTTTTGACAAGTTGGTATCACTGGACTCATTTAAGAATTGTGAAAATGGGTATTTGACGAATGATGATTCATGTGTGTTTGGAGCTGAAGTATTTGCAGTTACAAAGTATGCACAAAAGGATCGATAATAAAATAAATAAAACGTATTTTAACTATAAGGGTGCGTTTGGTACGCAGACTGGATGAGACGGGACGGGACAAAAAAAATAGTTTCATGTTTGGTATGCCATGGGACAAAAATCAGATGGGACAACATGAAACAAAAACAAGTTTTAATGGGACAAAACATAAGATTTTTTGTTCCACCAAAATAGGTGGAACAACATGGGACTAAAACATCAGATTACTAAAATACTCTTTTTTACAACGTAACTTAGATTAAAACTATCTCCTCCAGTTCAGTCTCGTCCCGTCCCATCCAGTTCAGTCCCGTCCAGTTACGTCCCGTCCCATCTAGTATGCGTATCAAACGCTACCTAAAAGAAACAACTGTATATGGTATATATTAAAATATATAAATCCAAAAAAATTCAAGATTGGGCTCATTTCGAACGTATCGAAGAGACGATTATAATGGTGTAACTTGTTAAATTAAAACGTATTTTTTTAACGTATTATAGTTAATAAACGATTATATGTGTTAAATGTAAAATTAAATTATGAAAGTAAAAGGTATAAAGTAAAGTTAGTAAATAAGTATAGGGGTTGAAAGTGTAAATATGAAATCAAAATCACAATTTGGAATTGAAATTTACACTTTCAACCCCTATACTTATTTACTTACTTTACTTTATACCTTTTACTTTCATAATTTAAATTTTACATTTAACACATATAATCGTTTATTAACTATAATACGTTAAAAAATACGTTTTAATTTTAACAAGTTACACCATTATAATCGTCTCTTCGATACGTTCGAAATGAGCCCAATCTTGAATTTTTTTGGATTTATATATTTTAATATATATCATATACACTACATAAAAAATATTTTATATATTTAAAATTCATACCCTTATAGTTAATTATTTAATTTATGGTACATCTCTTATTTTTTTTTCAATTTTTTTTACACTCCTATCGCATTAACATAATAATCATATATTAACTAATTCATTAAATCGTTTTAAATTATTATTATTTGAATGTGTTTATAGAAATCGTGAATGGCAATAGGAGAAGGTTTCACGAGAAGAATATTAAATGGGGTTTTGACAAGTTGGTATCACTGGACTCATTTAAGAATTGTGAAAATGGGTATTTGGCGAATGATGATTCATGTGTGTTTGGAGCTGAAGTATTTGCAGTTACAGAGTATGCACAAAAGGATCGATGTATTTCCAACGTAACTTAGATTAAAATTATCTCCTTCAGTTCAGTCCCGTCCCGTCCCATCCAGTTCAGTCCCGTCCAGTTCCATCCCGTCCCATCTAGTATGCGTACCAAACGCTACCTAAGAGTACCATAAATTAAATAATTAACTATAAGGGTATGAATTTTAAATATAAAATGTTTTTTATGTAGTGTATAACTGTATATGATATATATTAAAATATATAAATCCAAAAAAATTCAAGATTGGGCTCATTTCGAACGTATCGAAGAGACGATTATAATGGTGTAATTTGTTAAAATTAAAACGTATTTTTAACGTATTTTAGTTAATAAACGATTATATGTGTTAAATGTAAAATTTAAATTATGAAAGTAAAAGGTATAAAGTAAATTTAGTAAATAAGTATAGGGGTTGAAAGTGTAACATTTCATTTTAAATTCATCAAATTGGACGAAACGCGGGGTGAACAGTGGTCTACGCGGGTCAAATTTTCAAAAATGGTCCTTGGAATTTTTCAAAATTGATCTCTTGCAATTGAAAAGTCACAAAAATTAAACCATCGCGGGATGAGCCCGCGATCGTGGGATTGAATTTTTCAAAAATGGTCCCTGCAAGTTTAAAAAAGTGTCAGAAATGGTCCCTGGCCCGCGATCGCGGGCTCCCATCGCGGAAAAAGGGCATTTTGGCAAACTGGGAGAGATTTAGGGCATTTTGGTAACACTTGGTTTGACTTAGGGTATTTTAATTAATTTCACATTAATTAAAATGCCAAAAGTCAAACATTGAGTTACCAAAATGCCACAAAAATTTCTCAGTTTACCAAAATGCCCTAAATACCCGCGATGGTTTGAGATATTTTGGAATATTTCTTTCTACAATATTTTGTGTTTGAGATACACAGTAAAAAAAATACAAAACAAAAAAAAAAATACAAAACAACTAAAACAACCACCACCTACTTAAAAATTGATTTAGTTTCATCAATCCAAGCTTGCTTCTCGTTTACCTTCGCTTGAATAATTGCGAAGTCTTGCAGAATATGGTGAATTGCTTCTTGTTCTCGACGAACACGAGCCTCCCGAGCTTTTATATCCCCTTTCATCCTTTTGATCTCCCTGTCTTCCTCTTCGATCTTTCTCAAATGGACTGCCTTCCTGTCCATCATTTTTTTCCACTCTTCTGTTAGTTCATCTATCTCCTTTTCCTTTTTTGCTATGGCGACCTCTATTTGAGGTGGCATTTTTTCAGGAGTAGACTTAGGGTTTGATGACGATGCCATTTGTGGATGAAATGAGAGAAGAGAAATCAACAGAGAAAGCAAATCAAAGAAAGAAAGCAAGAGAGAAATCAAGAAAGAAAGCAATAAATAAGTGTGAATTGTGAATTGCATATTACTGATATTTATGGATGAAATCTCAAACATGCAAATGAATTTCAACTACAAATCGGTCTTCAAAGTACAATAATTGTGGAAAAAAACAGTAAAAGCATGCAAGATTCGTCTAAGTACAGGGACCAAAAGTGTAAATTTTCAGGGACCAAAACTGAAAAATTTTGGTCCATCGCGGGCTGCGATCGCGGGCAGGGGCCAAATATGCACCGCGGCCAAAGTTGAGGGGCTCCGCGGGGCATTTGTGGCCAAAGTTCGTGCCACGTCAGCCCTATCCCGCGATCGCGGGCTCCATTGCGGGTATTTAGGGCATTTTGGTAAACTGAGAAATTTTTGTGGCATTTTGGTAACTGTTGGTCAAACTTTGGGTATTTTAATTAAATATTATGAATATTTTATATTGTGTATAGTTTGTTTAATTGAAAATTTTATTATAAATAAATTTGAAAACAAAAATATAATTTGTTTTAGTTTTATTTTGAATAAAGATAATGATAGAGTATTGGTACGGATTTTTTTTGAATGGCAAGCAAAAACTATATGAAACAGAAGCGTCCAAGTAACAAGAAAACGACAACAAGAACGAAGCCTTGCGAGATGCAAGATAAAGGGACGAAACCGCCCAAAAACAACAAAACTCCACAACAAAAAGCTAACGCAGCCCAAAAACAAAAGCAACCAAAGGTATGGCAGCCAAAAGCCAAGCATGACTACATCCTCACCATCATTATCAAGCACATGCCATCCAACTTTTAAAAGAAAAGCAAAGTGTTGTTGCCCTTAGCTCTCGAACAACCTAATTAACACAGATGCACTATACACTAAAAAAGCAAGCACATTGTTGCCATGAAGACTACAAATCACTCAGCTCATTGGAAGGGAGTAGAAATGGTTTTTTAATTCACATTCCCCACGAAAAATGGATCCTCTTTTTTAGACGCCTTGATAACCACTTGAATCTCAGTGAATTGAATCTCGACATGACCCAAAGTTTTTTTTAAGACTATGATATTACGGTGACTCCACATCAAGAAGCAAGTGGCCAAAATTGTAAGAATGTAAATTCTTTTCTGTCCATTCACCAATCAAAAGGCTGTACATATACAAGAAATGGGGAGCCAATTATGGCTGAGATATGGGAGCTAATTATGGCCAAGAATATTTACTTGCCTAATCTAATAATACACAATATTGTCTAATACACCCCCGCAGTCAAAGTGGGAGGTTCTCGAATGCTGAGACTGTTTCTAAAGTCATTAAAGAGTATTCGTGAAAGTCCTTTGGTGAAGATGTCGGCTATTTGATAGCGGGATGGGACGTGAAGAACGCGAACTTGACCACGTGCGACTTTCTCTCATAAAAAGTGTATATCCATCTCGATATGTTTCGTGCGTTGATGTTGAATTGGGTTTTCCGTGAGATAGATAGCACTAACATTGTCACAGTAAACTAGTGTTGCTTTATCGAGAGGAACACAAAGCTCCAACAGTAAGTTCCGCAACCAGCAAGTTTCCGCAACGACATTAGCGACCCCCTATACTCGGCCTCAGCGCTAGACCGGGAAAGCGTGGGTTGTCGTTTTGATGACCATGAGATAAGATTGTCGCCTAAAAATATAGCAATATCCATAAGTGGACGGTCGAGTGTCAGAACAACCCCCCCCAATCGGCGTCTGTGTAAGAGACTAGTCGAGAGACACGTGACTTGTATAAATGAAGTCCATGAGATAAAGTACCCTGTATGTATCGGATAACTCGTTTTAAGGCGATCATGTGTGCGTTCTTCGGGTCGTGCATGTGGAGACAGATTTGTTGCACCGCATAAGAGATATCTGGTCGGGTGAATGTAAGGTACTATAATGCACCGACGAGACTGCGAAAATGCTCGGGGTCATCGAAAGTCGTGTCCGTTGTACTACTAAGTTTTGATTGTGTGTCAACAGGGGTGGCGCACGACTTACAAGAAGTCATTCCGACTCGCTCAATAATATCTTTTGAATATTTTTGTTGATTTAAGAACAGGCCATCTTTGTGACGGGTGACAGCGATGCCCAAAAATGGCTAAGTGGGCCGAGATCCTTCATGGAAACTTCAGAGGCAAGTGCAGACATGATGGTAGTACGAAGTGTATCAGATGATGTAGTAAGGATGATATCGTCCACAAACAGTAAAAGATAAGTCGTGTCATGTTTGTGGGTATACACAAATAGTGAGTGGTCCGATTTGCTGTGAGAGAATCCAATGGTGGTAACGAAATCCGCACATCTTTGATACCAAGCACGGGGAGCCTGTTTGAGACCATAAAGGGACTTTTTGAGCAGGCAAACATAATCTGGGTGTTGCACATCTTGAAATCTAAGTGGCTGATGCATATAGACGGTTTCATGAAGTTTTCCGTGAAGGAAAGCATTATTGACATCTAGTTGGTGGATGGGTTAAGACTTGGATAAAGCTATGCAAAGTACAGTACGCATGATGGCCGGTTTGACAACCGGGCTAAAGGTTGCGTCGCAATCCACTCCAACCTGTTGAGACCTGCCATCACCAACAAGACGAGCTTTGTGGCGCTCAAAGGAACCGTCAGAATTAGTTTTGTGGCGAAAAATCCACATCGATCTAATAATATTAACATTATGAGGACGTGGGACTAACTCCCATGTATTATTTTGAATTAGAGTGTTAACTTCATCTACCATGGCGGCTTTCCAATTCGGGTCGGATAGGGCGATTTTGGGATTTTTTGGAATGGGGGAGGGGGTGGCGGTTATGTTAGTCGAGAAATTCCATTCATGCTACGGGTTGTAATGGTTTGGGGAATTTGAGCAGGAGGACTTTGGTTAGGTGAAGGTAAGTGGGCTTCGACCCGGGGAGATGAGGTCTGTGGAGATGGCTAAACTGATTTGTAGAGTTGATGGGTAGGCTATTTTGGTAGGCAGTGGAGGATGGGTTGGTGGGAATCGTATCAGATGGTTCGTTTTCCGAGTTGATTTGTGGAAGGGGGTGAAGGGTGTGGGCCAAGAAGTGCGATACCGTATTAGGGGTGGGTATTAGTGATTGGGCTGAAGTTGTGGTGATGTTAGGTGGGAGTGGAGAGTGGAATGTGGGAATGAGTGGGTTTGGTGGTGGTGGGAAAAGGGGATGCATTGGTGAATAAGGTGGTGTTGTAGTTTCAAGGAAAGAGTAGTCAATAGTGGTGGATATGTTTGTAACGTCCCAAAAATTACAAGCAAATTTAAATTTTTAAAATAAACATTTCATTTATAACAACTCATTAGATGATCCCAACGTTTCGTTTGCAAACTCATAATTAATATCTTTATAAAATAAAACCAGCGGAATAAACGTTTAATTATTAAAACCAGAAAGCAACCAGCTCTCCTCGCGCGCCAGTGTGTACCCGTCACGCCTTAGAGCCACTCGTACCTGAAACCACAGTTTATTGGGAAAGGGTAAGCACGAAGCTTAGTGAATTCAAACACCATAAATAATACAATTATTCCACACTACCCCTAAAACAGATAGTGACACATAACGATCATACAGGTCTACGAACAAATCATAAACATGTATATCCACAACCACCCACCTAAAAGGCACAAGTCGGTCCCACCGACCACATGATAACATCTTCGGCCCCGCCGAATCCCCGGTCCCACCGGGTCTCTACGCCCCGCGTATAAAACCTCCGGCCCCGCCGGACCCTCGGTCCCACCGAGTTAACATGGCAACATAGTATCAACTAGACACCCCACTATCTAGTCCCACAACACAATCACATAAAGCTACCACACACGTACTACAACAATGATAAAACAACCGTTATTAGATATAGTGAGAGAACTCACCTCGTATGCGCGCCTAGCTTAACAACACAATTCAAGCTTCACAAATACGGTCACTTCCCAGCACCTAAACGCATGTTAAAACGTGTCAATACGAGACTCGGACCCTATGACACGACACACGCTTAAACCGTCACTAAAACTAATTTCCGTTCTCACAAAACATGTCTGTTCGGGACCTGTTTCGACCCCTTTAAACCCAGAAAAATCCCAATATTATTTCATGATTAGAAAGTACTCAGAGATAGGGTTTCAAGGACATATTATACGCCTCCTAACGATTTTTCTACAATTTATTATGGATTAATTATGAGCGACTACCAAAACTGCCAGTTTTCGGTCCAGCCTGCACAA
The DNA here is from genome assembly GCA_033807775.1 of Saussurea involucrata. Classification (NCBI taxonomy): domain Eukaryota; kingdom Viridiplantae; phylum Streptophyta; class Magnoliopsida; order Asterales; family Asteraceae; genus Saussurea; species Saussurea involucrata. The sequence goes on along the minus strand of CM066320.1, from coordinate 173,555,835 downwards.
ACAGCCCAATACAGCCTAGCTACGGGCTTAATCGGACTTTCGGCAAAACACGAAAAACCTTCCCAACTCGATTAGGGAATTTTGGGCACCAATTTCACCTCAAAACGAGTTACGAGTAAAAAGTTATGGTCTACACAAAACAGTGGCAGATTCCAGAGTTTTCCACATGAAATGACGAAACACCGAACTTGCGACCACTTTTTCGCCCAGCTAGAGACCGAACCAGTTTTCCGCTAAAACACGGAAAACGTGCCCGACCCTGAACTTGAACCGTGGGCGCCAGTTTCGGCTCAAACGGAGTTACGACAGAAAAGTTATGATCACGCGAAAACTGGACATCACACTTAGAATTTTCATAAAATCACGATTTATAAAAACGGTTCAAGGCTTAATCGATTCGGGTTTTACGCTACGAGTGTCACCCACAGCCACCGCCTTCCACCCACAGCCACCGCAGCGACGGCGTGCGGCGGTGGTGGTCTCGCCGGAAAACGAAAAGGAAAAAGGAAAATAACGAGACGAACGAGAGAGCTACTTACCTCACGACGACGTCTCGCCACCACAACCAAACCTCTCTCTCTCTCGACTCCTCCGACGACAGCAGGTGGTGGCGATCTCCGGCGACAGCAGCAGCGGCGGCGAAAGGGGCTGCCGCTGCGTTCTTCCTTCTCCTCTCGACGCTCCTCTCTCTCGTTTCTTTCTCACGGCCGCACCACAAGACAAAGGAAAGGGACGAATAGGGTTAGGATGGTTGGTTTGCTTGGCTTACAAGGAAAAGAAAAGAAACGAGATCGGAAATCGGCCATGGGCCGAGACCCATGCAAGTTTTCCCAAATTTGCACCTATGGTCCCTTTAAAATCCAAGACTCTTCACCATCCACCATTAATATATTGATCTTAGCATTTTGGTCCTCTTTAACACCAATCCACTAACCAAGAATAATTAAAGGCAACAATTTAAAATGGTTTAAAGATTTATTACGCATTTGGTCAAACTTGCTAACCCCGTTAGTAAAGATTCGCTAAAAGAACGATATTAAAGCAATTAATTAAAATATATATATAAACATACCGGGACACGGGCTTTACAACTCTCCCCCACTTGGATTAGACTTCGCCCTCGAAGTCTCTGCCTACGAATAGCTCCGGATAGTTCTCCCTCATCTAACCTCAGGTTCCTAAGTCCACTTGAAACCCCTACTAAACTTCTCGAATACTATTCTTACTAACGTACTCTTTCTAAGACACTGGGATTATGATCGGCAGAACACCCCGACAATTGAAATCATTCCTAGCCAAGCGACTACGGTTGTCCCCCAACCTTAGATATTCCATACATCCCGAGTCAAATCTCAAGCTCTAACCACTCTAAAGCTGCTCACCAGTATACTCCACAGGATACTCGATTACGATCCCTCCTATCATTAATTGACGATTAACTTCTACGAATTCTAATAGACTCCAAAGATTTTCAATAACTTATATTAACAAAACATCGACCCCCTGCCGAACATCGGTCCAACCGATTACAATAACAAACATCGGCCACCCGCCGAACATCGGTCCAACCGATTACAATAACAAACATCGGCCACCCGCCGAACATCGGTCCAACCGATTACAATAACAAACATCGGCCACCCGCGAACATCGGTCCAACCGATTACAATAACAAACATCGGCCACCCGCCGAACATCGGTCCAACCGATTACAATAACAAACATCGGCCACCCGCCGAACATCGGTCCAACCGATTACAATAACTCACATCGGCCACCCGCCGAACATCGGTCCAACCGATTACAATAACAAACATCGGCCACCCGCCGAACATCGGTCCAACCGATTACAATAACTCACATAAGCGTGGTATTATCCTAGACACTAACACAAATAGATATCCCCCACAACCAAATCAACTAACACACACGTAGGTCATTCCACCATAACCATCCATCACAAGTGATCATTTCAGGGTTACTACTACCGTCACCATGATTATCTTAAAATCGGCTACAACTCTCCGATTATACTAAAGGTGTTTGGCCTCAAGCCCAAAAGTCGACACCTAAATATACCACCTACCTCAAAATGGTTGATGCGCATTTATTCTCTTAATAACAAAGGGCATCAATCCCTTAACCGATACTATTCGGCCTACAGTACTAACGCGCATGGAATATCTACCTTCCACCGTCGACGTATCATCCACATTTGCTCTACGAAGCCAAGTCACACCGTATCGAGGATACACCTTGACGTCTACCTCCCAGGTAACGCCTCAAGACCCAGTACACCGGAACTACCTCCCAGGTAAGTGCCCACAACTATATCCTCCTAGTACCTACTGGAAAGTCTAGGTTAAAACACATGAATACCGGGGTCCCACCCCGAGATACCCAACCGACCATTACCAACGACTGACTAACGTGTCTAAGGATCCAAAGCAAACAGCCTACCAACAACATGCCTATTCCGGATTGACTCACTCACCCAAATATGTAAACACTCAACGTGCAAAGAATGCCAAACGATGTGACAAAAACAACTCATCAACTAGACTCCACATCGAGCCATTAAAACCGGGCAATTGGCCCATGACTAACTCCAAGTCAAAACCGAGCAAAATGCTCCACGCTTGCTAGACCCATAGGTCGGAAAATGCGTTTAAACAAAGTTTAAGCAAGCAATACTCTGAAATCAACCTTAGTCTCAGACTCAACACGGGTTAAACAAAAGAGTTTTCCAAAAGGACTCACACCCTAAAAATTCTCGAAATGACACATGACACTTAAAAGCACATTTCCCCAAATGGTTTACAAAATCATTTACAAAATATTTTCAACATCAGGATTTTCATCTCAAAAGATCGTATGTAATAAAACTACTATTACCTGATCGATAGTTACGCAAAACTGGACACGCTCATCCCACATAGGAAAATCATGTTGAAAATCGTTCCATTGCAGTTCAGTTTACTCACACAAAAGCAAGCGTAATAAATAATTTCTTTAAAATGAACCGCCTCGATTCCAGTATGGATTGACTCATGACGTGCACTTAAAGTAACCGCTTGACCTTAAACAGGGTGCGACAAAGGTGTGCACATAATTCAAAATAAGTTTCACGACATTTGATTCAAAAATTCTTCTTTTTAATCATAAAAAATGACGTGGCACAGGGTTCGCCATAAATTTTTCGCGCGTCAGCTAATCACACAAAACGATGACACGGTTTACAAATATATTTTTGTTAAAACACAACTGTCTCGTGTAAGTTTCAAACTTGAAGACAGAAACCAGTCCGCTTCTATTAATTGGAAATATCGACTAAAACCTCATAAAATCTCAAACTGGGGGCAGGCATGCAAGCTTGTAACACTTCCACAAGTTTCGTACTTGGGACATATAACGTCAAAACATTATAGTTTAAAAATGTATTTATCGAAAATGCTCAAAATACTCGTTTCCTCCAAAGCAAAAGTTTTTAATTTCTCAAAAAAAAATGATCGGTAATTCTAAATTAACCGAATGTAAAAAATCTACGCATTTATATTTCCAAAATATAACACATTGTAATCGTATGCATGATGTTCACAACATTAAAACACTCCTTGGATCAAATGGTCTTTCATTTCGACAAAAAGGAACTAAAACATTTTCATGCACGACTCGTTCATCAAAATGTCGAGAACAAAGGTTACCCCAGTATGCATACCCCTAAGTCGATAAATCGCATTTTCATGGAAATGTCAATAAAACCTTTAGCTGACTAAAAAGCGCACTAAACAACTCCTTATGAAATGTTACCAAAATTCCTCCATGCATCACTTATGTCACGCATGAATCAATCCACACACTGAACTATTTGCAATAAAACACTTAGTAATACAAACTCTCGAACGAAAAGTTAAGCGACACTGGAATTCCAAACTCATTTTAAACAAATCACCAAAATAGCCTTTATACAGACATCGTGGAATGTAACTTTTCGTCTCAACTCTAACACATGTGGAGGAGTTCCAATGTTAGAGTCTCAATCCGTAGTCACTTACCCAACATCTTAACCACCACCAAAACACGGATAACATCGTACCCGAAAGAACCGTTGGAAAAATAACGAAAATGAGACAAATTCTAACAAAGTTTGCACTCCCGTGATAAAACGATTTCATACACTTTCAAAACCATATTTCAAAATCTTGTGCGTGTGCTGAGCAGTTCCCAAAATTCCAAAACACCGTCCATACAAAGATTTGAAACACAAGAATTTGTTAATGCAATCTTATTTTCAAAATAACTTCGTGCATGACTCATTCGGCATTCAACGTCTCGACCCCTACTACTCCGAAACTCTCCGGTCTACTATTGTCATCCAGACATTTAAACCTCTTAAGGCAAGTTGGGAAATCACATCAAATCATCTTACGGGTTTTCCTCAAATCAAAGTCGGCTCTATGAGCCTATGACCCTAGCACAATCTTCCATCTTGGCCCGAAATGATCTGCTTACAACAAATATCATCCCTATCGTCACTCCAAGTGACTAATATTAGAATCGTCTTTCTATTCCAACGACTACTAGTTTAGGACCTTCATCACTACCCCCAACGATCATCACCTCAAAACACTTCGAGTACACACCTGTACTAGTAGGTTTACTATAGTTGTTCCTCCTTGTGATGGCTATTATGGGTAGACAATACAACGCGTTATTAGCACATAATAACTCATACTAACAACACTCACGCTCAACTCCTTGGATTCCTCGTGACTTCCCTGACTCGAGCATTGATCCTGTGCTTCCGGTAGTAGGAGCTCTACTACTACCATCCACACCTATCATCGCCCGTTCCGAGTTCCATCCCAAGGGGTCCAAGTAGTTTCTCGCCGAAACTATACACATATGCCCGCACCGGCATATGTACACACTCTTCCTAGCTCCCTAGGAATTCCATCCAAACCACTACCCTTGCTACTGCCAAATCCCTAATAGCAAGCAGCAGACATGCAATACAGTGTAATAAGCACCAAGCAATTTAGCATACATACTCCTATGTTCTAGAAAGCAATCTAGCACACGTACTCATACATAAACACTCTTCCCAGCTCTCTAGGAATTCCTCTTATCCCACTACCCTTGCTACTACCGAATCCCTACTAATTATAACGGGTGACCTCGCGAATACCCGATTATATGCAGTGCGAAACAAATAGGCAGTCGAATACAAGATTCTACCCTAGAACGGTTGGACTCAAACAAGAGCTGCGCACTAGAACTAAATCGAATATTCTAAGGCTATAAGTCTCTTACTGCATACAACCTAGAGGGTATCCACTTAGTAACCTATCATAATTAGCGTAAATTCCTAATAGCAAGCAGTTCAACATACCGCATAGTGTCAACAACAGGCAATCTAGCATGCATACTCTATGATCTAGAAAGCAATAAAACACTAAGCATTGTACCTTTCCCTTCGGCTCCGGCTGACTGTACACACTGCGCCCTCGATCACCGTTCCTCGAACGGGTTTTTACTTTTTCTTTTATCTCTAAAAAGATTTAATAGCGAATTTGGAAATTTTCCAGCCGCAACTTGAGACGAAACACACCGAGGTGCGTTTGATTCACTCAAGCTGTGCTCTGATACCAAGTTGTAACGTCCCAAAAATTACAAGCAAATTTAAAATTTTAAAATAAACATTTCATTTATAACAACTCATTAGATGATCCCAACGTTTCGTTTGCAAACTCATAATTAATATATTTATAAAATAAAACCAGCGGAATAAACGTTTAATTATTAAAACCAGAAAGCAACCAGCTCTCCTCGCGCGCCAGTGTGTACCCGTCACGCCTTAGAGCCACTCGTACCTGAAACCACAGTTTATTGGGAAAGGGTAAGCACGAAGCTTAGTGAATTCAAACACCATAAATAATACAGTTATTCCACACTACCCCTAAAACAGATAGTGACACATAACGATCATACAGGTCTACGAACAAATCATAAACATGTATATCCACAACCACCCACCTAAAAGGCACAAGTCGGTCCCACCGACCACATGATAACATCTTCGGCCCCGCCGAATCCCCGGTCCCACCGGGTCTCTACGCCCCGCGTATAAAACCTCCGGCCCCGCCGGACCCTCGGTCCCACCGAGTTAACATGGCAACATAGTATCAACTAGACACCCCACTATCTAGTCCCACAACACAATCACATAAAGCTACCACACACGTACTACAACAATGATAAAACAACCGTTATTAGATATAGTGAGAGAACTCACCTCGTATGCGCGCCTAGCTTAACAACACAATTCAAGCTTCACAAATACGGTCACTTCCCAGCACCTAAACGCATGTTAAAACGTGTCAATACGAGACTCGGACCCTATGACACGACACACGCTTAAACCGTCACTAAAACTAATTTCCGTTCTCACAAAACAGGTCTGTTCGGGACCTGTTTCGACCCCTTTAAACCCAGAAAAATCCCAATATTATTTCATGATTAGAAAGTACTCAGAGATAGGGTTTCAAGGACATATTATACGCCTCCTAACGATTTTTCTACAATTTATTATGGATTAATTATGAGCGACTACCAAAACTGCCAGTTTTCGGTCCAGCCTGCACAAACAGCCCAATACAGCCTAGCTACGGGCTTAATCGGACTTTCGGCAAAACACGAAAAACCTTCCCAACTCGATTAGGGAATTTTGGGCACCAATTTCACCTCAAAACGAGTTACGAGTAAAAAGTTATGGTCTACACAAAACAGTGGCAGATTCCAGAGTTTTCCACATGAAATGACGAAACACCGAACTTGCGACCACTTTTTCGCCCAGCTAGAGACCGAACCAGTTTTCCGCTAAAACACGGAAAACGTGACCGACCCTGAACTTGAACCGTGGGCGCCAGTTTCGGCTCAAACGGAGTTACGACAGAAAAGTTATGATCACGCGAAAACTGGACAGCACACTTAGAATTTTCATAAAATCACGATTTATAAAAACGGTTCAAGGCTTAATCGATTCGGGTTTTACGCTACGAGTGTCACCCACAGCCACCGCCTTCCACCCACAGCCACCGCAGCGACGGCGTGCGGCGGTGGTGGTCTCGCCGGAAAACGAAAAGGAAAAAGGAAAAGAACGAGACGAACGAGAGAGCTACTTACCTCACGACGACGTCTCGCCACCACAACCAAACCTCTCTCTCTCGACTCCTCCGACGACAGCAGGTGGTGGCGATCTCCGGCGACAGCAGCAGCGGCGGCGAAAGGGGCTGCCGCTGCGTTCTTCCTTCTCCTCTCGACGCTCCTCTCTCTCGTTTCTTTCTCACGGCCGCACCACAAGACAAAGGAAAGGGACGAATAGGGTTAGGATGGTTGGTTTGCTTGGCTTACAAGGAAAAGAAAAGAAACGAGATCGGAAATCGGCCATGGGCCGAGACCCATGCAAGTTTTTCCCAAATTTGCACCTATGGTCCCTTTAAAATCCAAGACTCTTCACCATCCACCATTAATATATTGATCTTAGCATTTTGGTCCTCTTTAACACCAATCCACTAACCAAGAATAATTAAAGGCAACAATTTAAAATGGTTTAAAGATTTATTACGCATTTGGTCAAACTTGCTAACCCCGTTAGTAAAGATTCGCTAAAATAAAGATATTAAAGCAATTAATTAAAAAATATATATAAACATACCGGGACACGGGCTTTACAACTCTCCCCCACTTGGATTAGACTTCGCCCTCGAAGTCTCTGCCTACGAATAGCTCCGGATAGTTCTCCCTCATCTAACCTCAGGTTCCTAAGTCCACTTGAAACCCCTACTAAACTTCTCGAATACTATTCTTACTAACGTACTCTTTCTAAGACACTGGGATTATGATCGGCCGAACACCCCGACAATTGAAATCATTCCTAGCCAAGCGACTACGGTTGTCCCCCAACCTTAGATATTCCATACATCCCGAGTCAAATCTCAAGCTCTAACCACTCTAAAGCTGCTCACCAGTATACTCCACAGGATACTCGATTACGATCCCTCCTATCATTAATTGACGATTAACTTCTACGAATTCTAATAGACTCCAAAGATTTTCAATAACTTATATTAACAAAACATCGACCCCCTGCCGAACATCGGTCCAACCGATTACAATAACAAACATCGGCCACCCGCCGAACATCGGTCCAACCGATTACAATAACAAACATCGGCCACCCGCCGAACATCGGTCCAACCGATTACAATAACAAACATCGGCCACCCGCCGAACATCGGTCCAACCGATTACAATAACAAACATCGGCCACCCGCCGAACATCGGTCCAACCGATTACAATAACAAACATCGGCCACCCGCCGAACATCGGTCCAACCGATTACAATAACTCACATCGGCCACCCGCCGAACATCGGTCCAACCGATTACAATAACTCACATAAGCGTGGTATTATCCTAGACACTAACACAAATAGATATCCCCCACAACCAAATCAACTAACACACACGTAGGTCATTCCACCATAACCATCCATCACAAGTGATCATTTAAGGGTTACTACTACCGTCACCATGATTATCTTAAAATCGGCTACAACTCTCCGATTATACTAAAGGTGTTTGGCCTCAAGCCCAAAAGTCGACACCTAAATATACCACCTACCTCAAAATGGTTGATGCGCATTTATTCTCTTAATAACAAAGGGCATCAATCCCTTAACCGATACTATTCGGCCTACAGTACTAACGCGCATGGAATATCTACCTTCCACCGTCGACGTATCATCCACACTTGCTCTACGAAGCCAAGTCACACCGTATCGAGGATACACCTTGACGTCTACCTCCCAGGTAACGCCTCAAGACCCAGTACACCGGAACTACCTCCCAGGTAAGTGCCCACAACTATATCCTCCTAGTACCTACTGGAAAGTCTAGGTTAAAACACATGAATACCGGGGTCCCACCCCGAGATACCCAACCGACCATTACCAACGACTGACTAACGTGTCTAAGGATCCAAAGCAAACAGCCTACCAACAACATGCCTATTCCGGATTGACTCACTCACCCAAATATGTAAACACTCAACGTGCAAAGAATGCCAAACGATGTGACAAAAACAACTCATCAACTAGACTCCACATCGAGCCATTAAAACCGGGCAATTGGCCCATGACTAACTCCAAGTCAAAACCGAGCAAAATGCTCCACGCTTGCTAGACCCATAGGTCGGAAAATGCGTTTAAACAAAGTTTAAGCAAACAATACTCTGAAATCAACCTTAGTCTCAGACTCAACACGGGTTAAACAAAAGAGTTTTCCAAAAGGACTCACACCCTAAAAATTCTCGAAATGACACATGACACTTAAAAGCACATTTCCCCAAATGGTTTACAAAATCATTTACAAAATATTTTCAACATCAGGATTTTCATCTCAAAAGATCGTATGTAATAACTACTATTACCTGATCGATAGTTACGCAAAACTGGACACGCTCATCCCACATAGGAAAATCATGTTGAAAATCGTTCCATTGCAGTTCAGTTTACTCACACAAAAGCAAGCGTAATAAATAATTTCTTTAAAATGAACCGCCTCGATTCCAGTATGGATTGACTCATGACGTGCACTTAAAGTAACCGCTTGACCTTAAACAGGGTGCGACAAAGGTGTGCACAGAATTCAAAATAAGTTTCACGACATTTGATTCAAAAATTCTTCTTTTTAATCATAAAAAATGACGTGGCACAGGGTTCGCCACAAATTTTTCGCGCGTCAGCTAATCACACAAAACGATGACACGGTTTACAAATATATTTTTGTTAAAACACAACTGTCTCGTGTAAGTTTCAAACTTGAAGACAGAAACCAGTTCGCTTCTATTAATTGGAAATATCGACTAAAACCTCATAAAATCTCAAACTAGGGGCAGGCATGCAAGCTTGTAACACTTCCTCAAGTTTCGTACTTGGGACATATAACGTCAAAACATTATAGTTTAAAAATGTATTTATCGAAAATGCTCAAAATACTCGTTTCCTCCAAAGCAAAAGTTTTTAATTTCTCAAAAAAAAAATGATCGGTAATTCTAAATTAACCGAATGTCAAAAATCTACGCATTTATATTTCCAAAATATAACACATTGTAATCGTATGCATGATGTTCACAACATTAAAACACTCCTTGGATCAAATGGTCTTTCATTTCGACAAAAAGGAACTAAAACATTTTCATGCACGACTCGTTCATCAAAATGTCGAGAACAAAGGTTACCCCAGTATGCATACCCCTAAGTCGATAAATCGCATTTTCATGGAAATGTCAATAAAACCTTTAGCTGACTAAAAAGCGCACTAAACAACTCCTTATGAAATGTTACCAAAATTCCTCCATGCATCACTTATGTCACGCATGAATCAATCCACACACTGAACTATTTGCAATAAAACACTTAGTAATACAAACTCTCGAACGAAAAGTTAAGCGACACTGGAATTCCAAACTCATTTTAAACAAATCACCAAAATAGCCTTTATACAGACATCGTGGAATGTAACTTTTCGTCTCAACTCTAACACATGTGGAGGAGTTCCAATGTTAGAGTCTCAATCCGTAGTCACTTACCCAACATCTTAACCACCACCAAAACACGGATAACATCGTACCCGAAAGAACCGTTGGAAAAATAACGAAAATGAGACAAATTCTAACAAAGTTTGCACTCCCGTGATAAAACGATTTCATACACTTTCAAAACCATATTTCAAAATCTTGTGCGTGTGCTGAGCAGTTCCCAAAATTTCAAAATCAGAGCCTCGTTGATATCCGTTGGCTCATACAAATTTGAAACAGGTGCTTGTTGTTGGGTCTGTTGTTGAACTGGAGAAGCCATATAGGCTTGTGGACGTGGGCCTAAAATGCCTTTTTGCTGCTGTTGAGGTACGTTCTTAGGCCTGTTTGAAATGGTAGGATAAGGACATGGGGGAGGAGTCCATCCAGGGGAGCCCAAGTAGTCCACATATTAGCCTAAGGTGATTGAAACCAGTTGGGAGGAGGGAGGAGGAAACCCATAGCCACGACCTTGTTGTGTGCTGCGTCCCCGACCTCGAGCATTACCACTTCGGCCACCACGAGTGTTTCCAGAACCACGACTGTGGGAGGGACGACCATAATTGTTGTTTTGACGATTGGGGGTCAATATTTGGTGGTGTGGAACCGGAGAAGAGTCAACAGAGTTTACCATGGCTGTGGAGGCGTTGTTACTTGTGGCGCCCGCTTGTTTCGCCTTCCGAGTTTCTTCCATGATTAGCCGAGAACGTGTCTCGTAGAAGGTGGCAAGAGGGTTTGTTTGTTGAATCATAGAGGCTACGATATCGAAATTGTCGTTCAAACCAGTGAGGATTTGAAGGACGGGTCGGTTGTCCGTGACGGGAGAGTCCACATTAGCGAGTTGATCGACCAAAGATTTGAGTTCCTGACAGTAGTCAGAAACAGAGGAGAAATCATCAAGCGTCACTCGCTTAAATTGGGTTTCTAAAGAAACCGCACGAGTATTCTTATTGTCTTGAAAAAGGTTTGCAAGACGATCCCATGCTTGTGTCGCCGAAGAATCTGGTTTAAGAACGGTGATGAGGAGATCTTTGGAAATTGTTCCGTAGATCCATTTGTTAGAGTTTGAATAGAAAATGTAGGGTATTGTTGGGATAATCTCAATCATACCTCAAGTACTAGATATGTAAATAGGGAAAAGATGAAAAGGTGTGACTTTTCATATGAAAAGGTGTGACTTTTCATATGAAAAGGTGTGACTTTTCATCCTCCAACCGCCATAACCGAACAGTTACAATGGTTCATTGGCACCGGTTGATCTAGTATAAATAGGAAGCATATGTAACAGATTATGATAGACGAAAAACACATATTCTCTTAAATTCTCTCAAAGTTCTTCATTGTTCTTCATCATGGAAGCATAGTTTGATTCGTCGGGTTCGAGAGTTCGATTCTTGAACGGGTTGTTGTATCCTCTAGATAGACGTCCAATCAATACGGTACGAGGGACGAATTTCTGTCTAAGGACACTGCTTGGCAGGCCTCAATCCAAATAACGATCTTCTTCAACTTCGTGATCAAGAAAGTCGAGTTAGTATTTTATCTTGAACTTTTGATTATGTATTTTCATTGATATGTAAATTTCGGATATATATATATACATATAAATAATTCAGTATTTCCATTTGATTCAATATTGTGTGTTACGAATTTCAATTCGTGTATCTAAGGTCTAACAATCTTAGACAGAAATTTCATTGACGATGGAAAACTCTTCTTTGTTGAAATCAAATGTGGAGAAACCCGAAAAATTTAAGGGTTCCGATTTTAGAAGATGGCAACAAAAGATGCTCTTCTACTTGACGACGTTGAAAGTGTCTAACGTGCTTACCGATCAAGCACCGACACCACCGGTTGGAGAGGGAGAAAACGCCTCATCCCAAATTGAATTGGCTATGTTCCAACGATCCTTGGATATTTGGAACGCCAACGAATATAATTGTCGGAATTTTATTCTTAATGGTTTGGATGATGGTCTTTATGACATATATTCATCCTTCACCACGGCAAAAGAAATTTGGGAGTCGTTGGAATCAAAGTACAAGACGGAAGTCGCTTGTTCCAAACGATTTATCGTGGGCAAATTCCTAAACTATAAGATGACGGATTCCAAACCGGTCGTGAAACAAGTAGAAGAAATGCAAATCTTGGTCCATGAATTGGAAGTCGAAGGTATGGGCATCAACTCTAACTTTGTTATTGGTTCAATTATTGACAAGTTACCTCCATCCTGGAAAAATTTTAAACTCTATCTTAAACATTTGTCCGAGGATATGAGTTTTGAGCAATTGATACTCAAATTGCGGGTGGAGGAGGACAACCGGATGAACGGGAAGGCGGATGCAATCTCATTGGAACAAAATGCAAACATGGTTACCGGAAACTCATCAAAGTCAAAGATCCAAAAAAGAAAGGGAAAGGCGATGGGTTTCAAGTAAAATCTCAATGCTTCAAACCCACTATCCGTACAACGAAGGCCTTTCAAGAAACCTGTGATGAGTTGCTGGGTATGCGGCAAGCCGGGGAATCTTTTTGGTTTGGTTTATTACATCCAAGTTTGATCCCATGATGAGCATATCATCAACATACAAACATAAGCATCTTTGTATTGTTTCACATCAACACACTTATCACATTCATTTATGTGATAACCATTTGACAACATAGTGTTATCAAACTTCTCATGCCACTGCTTTGGCGCTTGTTTAAGTCCATAAAGAGACTTAATCAACTTACAGACTTTGTTCTCTTGGCCTTTTACAACAAAACCTTCCGGTTGTTTCCTATATATCTCTTCTTCTAATTCACCATTCAAGAACGCGGTTTTCACATCCATTTGATGTATCTCTAAGTTATGTATAGTCGCTATCGCAATCAACGTCCGTATAGACGTGATCCTAGTAACCGATGAATAGGTGTCGAAGAAGTCTTGACCTTCCTTTTGTCGGTACCCCTTGGCAACTAGTCGAGCTTTGTACTTCTCTATAGTGCCATCGGGTCTCAATTTCCGCTTGAAGATCCATTTATGACCAATTACCTTGTGACCCGGTGGTAAATCTACCAATCTCCATGTGTTATTTTGAACAATGGAGTCTATCTCACCTTGAATAGCCTCTTTCCAATAAGGTGCCTCCGATGAATCCATGGCGGCTTTATAGGATTGAGGTTCTTCATCGACAACAAATGTCATGAAGTCGGGTCCAAAGTCTTTAGCAATCTTTCCCCTTTTACTTCTTCTAGGCTCTAGGTTTTTCTTCTAGAGCCTTTGATGTACCTTCTTCATTTAGTTTCTCAACACTATCGGTGTTCTCTACTTCACATACTCTCTTCCTTGGATTAGAGATTTATTTCCCTTTATCCTTGTAAGGAAATATGTGTTCAAAGAATTCAGCCTCAATTGATTCCATAATTGTGTTGTTGTGGATATCTTCATTGTTTGACTTATAGGCCAGAAATCTATAAGCAGCACTATTACTTGCCGGACCAAGATATACACAATCAATGGTCTTCGGAACAATTTCCAAAGATCTACGGAACAATTTCCAAACATCGGGACGCAATCGTTCTTCAATGGATCTACGGAACAATTTCCAAAGATCTCCTCATCACCGTTCTTAAACCAGATTCTTCGGCGACACAAGCATGGGATCGTCTTGCAAACCTTTTTCAAGACAATAAGAATACTGAATTGAAATTCGTAAAAGCTGATTTTGATTGTTTAAAACGCCACCACTTTCCTAAAAATGCACAATTCAACGTATGCTATAATAATTGTAACCTCGATAAGGCCTTCCGTACCCCAGGGTTCAAACCTTTTGAACCCTCAGTGCCACATCAGCTCCACATCAGTTTTCCACTTTGAACCCTCTTCAACCTTTTGAACCCTCTAATCCCGTACCCCAACCTTTTGAACCTTTTGAACCCTCATGCCACATCATCTAATTTTTTAATAAAAAATCATAACATTCATAAAAATAAAAATAAAATTACAAAATAAAATTAAAAATTACAAAATAAAAATAAAATTACAAAATAAAAATAAAATTACAAAATAAAATTAAAAATTACAAAATAAAATTAAAAATTACAAAATATTAAAAATCTACTCGTCGTCGTTGTTGGGTAGTCGGATATGCCAAATATGTTCGACCAAATCCGACCGAAGGTTATTATGAGTCTCTCGGTTTTTGACTTCTCGAACATTTGTTGCGCGTTGTGCCTCAGTGATTTGTGTTTCATCCGCTACCACGGCGTTTCCATCGGCACAAATGGCATGACCTTCGTCTTCGAGTATCATATTGTGTAATATGAGACAAGCGTACATAATATTCGCCAATTTATTCTTATGCCATCCGCGTGTCGGGTACTTAAGTATATGCCAACGTTGTTTAAGCACGCCAAAAGCTCGTTCAACATCTTTACGTGCCGATTCTTGTGCGGCCTTGAACTTTATTCGTTTAGCATCATTTGGGCACGTAAACGCTTTTACAAAAGTTGCCCATTCCGGGTATATCCCATCCGTTAGATAATATCCGTTCTTGTAGGTGACTCCATTAACCTCAAAAGGGCACTCGGGTGCTTTTCCGTCGTAGACATCGTTGAGGATGGGCGATTGATTGAGAACATTGATGTCGTTGTTGGAACCGGCAACACCAAAGAATGCGTGCCAGAACCATAGATCTTGGGAGGCCACCGCTTCTAGCATGATTGTCGGATGTTCATGATCACCTCTCATGAATTGACCTCGCCATGCGTTCGGGTGGCGAATCCATAAAGTTTATATCGGATTGAAAGAAATGAAAGAAAATATTTAAGGATTGAGATGAGTGTTTAAATTTTGGTGTGAAAAATGAATGAGATTTGAGGATGATTTATAGGGTTTAAATTGGAAAATAAAAAATTGATAAAAAAAAAATATGGCCGTTTGAATTATAGCCGTTTGAATTAAAAAATTATAAAAAAAAAATAAACTCGTCGGGTATGCGGGCTGGGGAACCCGAGCCCCTTACCCGCCACCCGTACCCGCGTGAACCCGCCGAAGTCGTACCCAGAGCCCGCCAACCCGCCCTCCGAACCCGGGCCCGAAGCCGCTGGGCTACGGATGGCCTAACAATTTAAGAATCTCTTTTTAGAACTTAAATCATTTTAAAAAAATTATTGGATTTTTCTATTTTTAATTTAATAAAATATATATATTTTTTTAAAATTGGCGTTTCTATTCTAGGGCAGAATCATTCGTCCCTCAAATCGAGTTGATTCGATCAGGTTCAAATTGAAGATCATTGTTATTGTGGTTATTTTGTTTTTGCATATTGAAGATACGTTGCATTAGTCTTCTACATCCCTCCTAGTAACCTCCCTCCATTCTTTAAATAATTTAAGTTTCATGCATTTGCTGCAAGATTTGTCTTTCCATTGTGAAAACATTGCTATTTTTTTTTTCATCCAACATATATATATATATATATAGATTAATTTTGCTTTTCTTTCGATGATTCTCAATGTTCGGTTTTTATGTTGTTATGTCCATTCGCAAAAAGAAACCGTTCGCGTGACCCGACCCAACCTGGTCAAGACATTATTTACGGGCTGTTTGTTTACCACTTAATAGTTCCATTAGGGTGCGTTTGGTACGCAGACAGGATAGAACAAGACAGGACGGAACATGACAGAACAGTTGTTCAGCGTTTGGTAGACAGGACTGGACAGAACATAACAGATAACATTAGATGAAATAAAATAAATAAAACTTAAAGAATGAGTGAAATATAAAATAGAAACATGTATTTGATGTTTTAGGATAGAATTAGATTTTATTTTGAGGTTATATTGGTAAAACATAAGCTTGTTCCACCTTGTTCCATGGGGTAGGGGTGGAACATGCATGTTGTTCCACTTTGTTCCACTCTGTTTCTGTCTGTTCCACATAAAAGTCTTGCCAAACATGGAACAGTGATTCTTGTTCTGTTCTGTCATGTCCTGTCCAGTGTACCAAACGCACCCTTAAGAGGCAACCTCTGAATCACTAAGAGGTGAATCTTGTTTGGCAAAAAAAAGTCTGCCTCTTAATGGTGAATGATTTTGTATCATGTGTCTCCCTTAACCATTAAACGCCCTAATTTCATTCTGAACAATTACCAAACAACCGTATTTCATTTTGCACTATATCATAAGAGCCTCTTAATTGCTGTTCAAAAAAAATAAGAGCCTCTTAATCATTCTACACTAAACCATTCAGCACTTCGCAAACAGCCCTGTATTGTAATTTTTTTGATGGTCTTAAGAAATGTATCATTTTGTTTGGTTGTGTGCTTGCCGTGCAATCATATAAAAAATATCCTTCTAGATTGCTAAGAGCATCTCCAACAGATTCTCTATAATTTTTTTTAAAATAAGGACTTAAAAGTCAAAATTCTAAAATGTATTACATTTAGCTCCAACATATTCTCTATTTTAGAGAACCCAACATCCATTAAATTATTTAAGGCATTGTTTGACAAAAAAAGCTAGCTTATAATCTAGCTTTTTTTTTATGTACATGTTTGGATGACCATAAGCTAGCTTTTTGAAACACTACTTGGAATAGCGTTTCAGTAGCTTTTTATAAATATTACAATATTGCCCCTTATTATTATTTACTAACTATTATTATTAATAAATAATAATTTTTAAATTTAACTATTATTAACTAATAAAAATTAATTAATATTAACTGAAAAATTAATAAATAAAATTTTAGTTATATATTGATATTAATTTTTAATTATTTAGAGTTATTGTTAATCATATAAGTTATTTTTATATATTTTATAATATTAATTAATATATTTTAATTACCAACTACTATTATCATTTTAAGTATTATTTGATTTTTTTTTCAAATTATATGTAACGGTTGTTTAAAATCATAAGTTAATATATTTTTTTTTTCTAAAACATGTTTTAACAAATTAAAAATTTATGGTATACATGTAATAATAAATTTTAAATTCTTTTAATTAACATGTTGTATTATTTAATTTTTCTTTACTATATTGGTTGTATTAATTAACATATTATATTTTTATAAATTTGTTTTAATTATATAATTAA
The DNA here is from genome assembly GCA_033807775.1 of Saussurea involucrata. Taxonomy (NCBI): domain Eukaryota; kingdom Viridiplantae; phylum Streptophyta; class Magnoliopsida; order Asterales; family Asteraceae; genus Saussurea; species Saussurea involucrata. The sequence continues at coordinate 173,538,104 of CM066320.1, read as the reverse complement.
ATATCGTAATTGATATTTTTTTTTGAAGATGTCTTTTTTGGTAATTTTACATGTTTATAAGTTAGTTTTGTCAAACGTGATTTTTTCATCAGCTAGTTTGCCAAACATAGCCTAAATATTATTTAAATTTATCATCCCTATACATTTTTAAAAAGAATTTATATAAAATAATAATAACTCAATCCTATTGGTGGGAATGAATAAAAAAGCAATATGGTTAATAACGTTGTAAGGATAAAATTGTCATTTAGTTGATTAAAAAGTATAATATTTGTGCGCGTCTAATTTCAGTGATATGAAGAACTTGATTGGGGAGGCATCTTGCAGGATTTGTCGGGAGAACTTCAACACTACCATCACGGGTACACATCTCAACTTTCTTTATCCGAATCAAAACCATCTCGTTTCTTTTTCATTTCTTGTTGTTTCACAGCTTTGACCGAGCCAATAGACATGTAAGTGCATGACTCTAATTAGCCTCATCCTAGAGCTAAAATGTTGAAAACGTTGCAGATATAGCGAATGGATTGATGAATGTGAACGCATTAACGCTCTTGACGATGATGGGGTCCCCGTTGAAGATGATTAGAGAAATCTGCTTCACTTAAACTATGTATCATGTATGGTTCTACTATTCAACTCAGGTTTGTTAATGATCTAATCTTACATAATAAACAACTTTGTAAATATTCGTTACTAAAATGGTAATTTGGTGATGATGGCCTGTGATAAGACTATCATTCTTCTTGCTTTCAACTAAGAAAACAATTTGTATGTTGTTATGTCCATTCGCAAAAAGAAACCGTTCGCGTGGTCAGGACATTATTTACGGGCTGTTTGTTTACCTCTTAATAGTTCCATTAAGAGGCAACCTCTGAATCGCTAAGAGGTGAATCTTGTTTGGCAAAAAAAAAGTCTCCCTCTTAATGGTGAATGATTTTGTATCATGTGTCTCCCTTAACCATTAAACGCCCTAATTTCATTCTAAACAATTATCAAACAACCATATTTCATTTTGCACTATATCATAAGAGACTCTTAATCATTCTACACCAAACCATTCAGCACTTCCCAAACAGCCCCTGGTGTAATTTTTTTGATGGTCTTAGGAAAGGTATCATTTTGTTTGGTTGTGTGCTTACCGTGCAATCATATAAAAAAATATCCTTCTAGATCGCTAAGAGCATTGTTGGTGATTTTAGTGAAAAGTTGGATTCACAAAGGTAATAATGGGGTTGTTAGCTAAGCTATAACATGAGTTAGGAGGTGTGGAGTGCACACTCATGTAAGCTAACTAGAACCCCGGATTGTTGGACGGTTAAAATCGACAAGTTACAAAGTGATTTCATGAGCTGTGTGTCGGGGCTAGTTGTGGCGCTAGTTGAACTAGCACGAAAGTAGCGCCAAGCTCTGGAATGTTGCCCGCGCTCCTTTTGGCGCTAGTTGAACTAGCACGAAAGTAGCGCCGGAGTCTGGAAGGCTTTTCTCATTTGTAACTCCCGTCATTAATTCCGCAATCAATCCCATTAAGTGGGATATTATTACCAGTATCAATATAGGTCAGTTACAACTCTCTAAAGGTGTATAAGTATGAATCGATCATTGCCTTGATCGAGACACCGAAACAAAGAGATTATCCCCTAGAGAATTTCGTGATACCCAGGCATATAGGGTCGAAATATCTCTTACGGAAAGCGAGCTCTCACGCGATCTCTGCGTTTTATCCAAGTTCTTACGATCACCTCTTCCTCATCTCTTTCTCGAATTCCCCCAACAATCGTAAGAGATATTTACTTATCACGAGAGAGATGGCGAATGATCAGTCCGTGAGAGACATGACTTCCAAGTTCACTAAACTTGAGAAGTTTGAAGGCGTTGATTTCCGTAGATGGCAAAAGAAGATGCACTTCTTGCTGACGACGTTGAAGGTCGTGTACGTGCTGAGCACCCCAATGCCGGAGGTGATGGAGAACGAAACATTGGAGGTGACCCGGCGTCGCGACAAATGGAAGAACGACGACTACATTTGTCATGGCCACATCTTAAATGGTATATGTGACTCCCTCTTCGATATCTATCAAAATGTGGAATCCTCCAAAGAGCTATGGGACTCTCTCGAGTCAAAATACATGGCCGATGATGCTTCTAGTAAGAAGTTCCTCGTGAGTAATTTTAATAATTACAAAATGGTGGACTCAAGGCCGGTGATGGAGCAATACAATGAGCTCCTTCGCATTTTAGGCCAATATGCTCAACATAATATGAAGATGGACGAATCCATCTCCGTATCGAGCATAATTGATAAATTGCCTCCCTCTTGGAAAGACTTTAAACACATGTTGAAACACAAGAAGGAAGAGTTGTCTCTTGTACAACTCGGTAGTCACTTGCGCATAGAGGAATCTCTTCGGGCGCAAGAGGCTGAGAAACCTAAAGTAAAGGAGGTTTCTGCACCTTCGGTGAACATGGTGGAAGAGGGAAAGACTAACAAATTCAAAGGAAAACGGAAGTTCAACGAAGCCAAGAAAGGGCCCAATAAAAAGGTTACTTTAACCTGTTGGACCTGTGGGATGACCGGCCATCTCAAGCGGGATTGTCCGGTTGTCAAGAATAAGAATGGTTCAAGCACAAGTGGTGGTGGGCAAGGATCCAAAGATCAAAACCCACGGCAAGGTCGGTTTCTTGACTTTGGTTTTTAATTCAATTGTGAATTATGTACCACTAATATCCTAATCTGTTTATGTACAGGATGATCATGTTGCTTGGTGGATCGACTCGGGTGTTACAAGTCATGTGTTCAAAGATCGCCGTTGGTTCGTCTCTATGGAACCGGTTGAAGACGGATCAATGATACACATGGGGAACGAGTCGAGTGCTACCATTCTTGGAAGAGGCTTAGTTAGGCTAGAATCTAGTTCTGGCAAAGTAGTTGAATTTTTTAATGTTTTGTATGTACCACGAATTCGAAAGAATTTGGTTTCCGGTAGCATATTGAATAAGTTAGGGTATAGGCAATTTTGTGAGTCGGACAAGTTTATCTTGTCAAAGGGTGGCTCTTTTGTAGGATTTGGTTTATGTTGAATTACATGGTTGAGTTAATTTTGAATGAAAGGATTTTGTTTCAAATTTTGTTTATGATGAAATTGAATTGCCTTATGTTGCTTTATAAATTGCTTTATGTTGCAAATGAATTTTATGTTTAAAATTCTGTTTATATTGCAAACGAATTTTGTTTAAAAATTCCGTTTTGTTGCAAATGAATTTTGTGTTTAAAATTCTGTTTTGTTGCAAATGAATTTTGTGTTTAAAATTCTGTTTATATTGCAAACGAATTTTGTTTAAAAATTCTGTTTTGTTGCAAATGAATTTTGTGTTTAAAATTATGTTTATGTTACATATGAATTTTGTCTAAATTCTGTTTATGTTACATATGAATTTTGTTTAAATTTTGTTTATGTTACATATGAATTTTGTTTAAATTCTGTTTATATTGCAAATGAATTTTGTGTTTAAAATTCTGTTTTGTTGCAAGTGAATTTTGTTTAAAATTTTGTTTATGTTACTTTATAAATTGTTTTATATTGTAAATGAATTGCTTGATGGATTTGGGGTGAAGCCATTCTAGGCTTGGTTTTTTGGCTGAATCAAGTTCCCAATAAAGGAACAAGATTACCCCATATGAACTTTGGTCCAAAGGCCTAACTTGAGTTTTATTCAAGTTTGGGGTTGTCGAGCGGTAGTTCGATGTTCGATTACCCGAACCCAAAAGGAAGACTTTGGGTGATGCATCTTTGTTGGATATGCCGAGTATTCCAAAACATATAGGTTTTATGTTATTGAACCTAATGATTCTATAGCGATTCACACCGTTATAGAATCGAGAGATGTGATATTTGATGAGACTAGATTCTCTTCAATGCCGAGGCCTAAGGACATAGTTCCAAGTACTAGTGAAACTAGTGAGGTTGAAGAACAAGCAATTGTTCCAACCGAATCTCCGATGCTTCGAATGAGCTAATGAGGAAGGATTGAAAAATCCTTTGGTCCCGATTTCCAAGTGTACTTGGTAGAGGGATCAACAGATGAGATTGGATCCCAATTCCTTTACTGTTATAGTGTTGAGGAGGATCCAAAATCATTTGATGAGGCTATGAAGTCTCAAGATGTTGCTTTCTGGAAAGAAGCAATACATGATGAAATGGACTCCATCATGGGGAATAATACTTGGGTATTATCGGACTTGCCACCGGGTTGCAAACCTTTGGGATGCAAGTGGGTCTTCAAAAGGAAGATGAAAGCGGATGGATCAATCGACAAGTTCAAAGCTCGATTAGTGATTCAAGGCTTTAGGCAACGGGAAGGCATAGATTAAATTGTTACTTATGCCCCGGTTGCAAGGATCTCCACGATCAGATTGTTCATAGCCTTAGGTGCTATTCACAATTTAGTGATTCACCAAATGGATGTCAAAACGGCATTCTTGAATGGTGATTTGGAGGAGGAAGTTTACATAAAACAACCAGAAGGTTTTGTTATGCCCGAGATGGAGCATAATGCATGTAAACTTGTAATAACATATGTCGGATTTCCTTCGGTTTTGGAGGGATATTCGGATGCAAGTTGGATTACCAATTTGGAAGATCACTCTTCCACGAGTGGTTGGGTATACTTGCTTGGGGGAGGTGCCATCTCTTGGGCTTCCAAGAAGCAAACTTGCATCACGAGTTCGACTATGGAGTCGGAATTTGTGGCATTAGCCGCTGCCGGTAAAGAGGCAGAATGGCTAAGGAATTTGGTCCATGAAATTCCATTAATATCACCCATTTCTATCTGTTGCGATAGTGAGGCTACCTTGGCTAAAGCTTATAGCCAAGTGTATAATGGCAAGTCTAGACACTTAGGTGTTAGACATAGCATGATTCGTGAGCTAATCACGAATGGGGTGATTTCGGTTGAGTTTGTTCGGTCGCAACAAAATCTAGCGGACCACTTGACGAAGGGGTTAGCTAGGGACTTGGTTCACAAGTCGGTGATAGGGATGGGATTAAAGTCCATCTAAATCTCTAACGGTAAGATACCCAATTCCCTTCTAATACAACGTTAGAAGTTGAATTCAATGGGGAAGCTCACTCTAAGAGATTGGAGCACAAGACGGTCATCCCAAGGTGTGTGCTCGGTACTGCAAGTGAAGGAGGTAATTGTTCTTTTGTAAAAATGCATGTGCAGGTGCATGAGGAAAAGAACTACCTATATGAGTGGGAAGTGTGGCCGCTTCAAGAAGCTTGGACTTGGCTTTGATGCACTCACGAATGGATAAGGACACATGGCCTGTATAGTGTCAAGTTTATACGTTAGAGAGTCTTTTAATTCATGTGTATGTTATTTTCTGGTACTCAAATGGGTTGACGGGTTCAATCCATAGGACACCCGGATTCTCGAGTATTTGAAATGTGTAATGTACTAAGATGGAAATTCAATCATTTAGATATTTTCATTTATGCATGAGTTTGTTTACCTGTATTGTAATTTTATTTGTGAATCAAGGATTGCACTAAAATGGGGGAGGAATGTTGGTGATTTTAGTGAAATCATCGGTCATTTTGTGTAGTTGGATTCACAAAGGTAATAATGGGGTTGTTAGCTAAGCTATAACATGAGTTAGGAGGTGTGGAGTGCACACTCGTGTAAGCTAACTAGAACCCGGGATTGTTGGACGGTTAAAATCGACAAGTTACAAAGTGGTTTCATGAGATGTGTGTCGGGGCTAGTTGTGGCGCTAGTTGAACTAGCATGAAAGTAGCGCCAAGCTCTGGAATGTTGCCCGCGCTCCTTTTGGCGCTAGTTGAACTAGCACGAAAGTAGCGCCGGAGTCTGGAAGGCTTTTCTCATTTGTAACTCCCGTCATTAATTCCGCAATCAATCCCATTAAGTGGGATATTATTACCAGTATCAATATAAGTCGGTTACAACTCTTTAAAGGTGTATAAGTATGAATCGATCATTGCCTTGATCGAGACACCGAAACAAAGAGATTATCCCCTAGAGAATTTCGTGATACCCAGGCATATAGGGTCAAAATATCTCTTACGGAAAGCGAGCTCTCACGCGATCTCTGCGTTTTATCTAAGTTCTTACGATCGCCTCTTCCTCATCTCTTTCTCGAATTCCCCCAACAAGCATCTCCAACAGATTCTCTATAATCTATATACTATATTATAAAGCATGAAGACACCTAACTCTTAAAAACAACCTTTAAAGCTATAGGTACCACCATTTAAAGCATGATTACTTAATTTATTTATTTTTGGTATTCCCTCTAATCACGCCTTCAGTTTCCTTTTCTTCTTCTTCTATACACGTTAGCTTTCTCTCTCCAGCGCTCTCTCTTTCGTCTCATTCTCCTCCCTCCGGCCTCTGTCGCTACGTCCCTCTCCCTCGCTTCCGGTGAGTATTCTTTCCGGTTTCTAGGTCGTACGTTATGCATCTCTTCCTTCTCATTCTTCTTTTTTTGAAGTTTTCATCTTTCATTATTTGTGGCTTTTGACTCATCTGTGATGTTTTGGGGAAACCCTCAGGTCTTGATGTTTTGGGGAAACCCTAGGTGTCGATTCAAGATTTCCAGGAGACGATTTACGTTCTTGATTTAGGGTTTCTGTTCTACATTTTATCTCCAGGTAACATTTCATCTCCAACTTCTGTATTTTAGATACATGACCGATTTCCATTGCAATATTTGAAGAAACAAAGAAGCTTGAAGTAAAGCCTACCGCACAGATTTCGGCTTCTCCCATCAGGCTCCCTTTTTGTTTTTTTGTTCTCCCAAGACAATCGATTCATCGATTTTCTCTTTTTTGATTATGTACTCAGATGTGTGAATTGTGATACCATACCATACCTGAGAACCCAAATGAATTGTGATACCATACTTGGAAACGAAAGGGTCTCATAGATTATGCTCAGACTAAGATGACAATGGTTCCAAGTAGAATTCTCATTCATTTGGTTTTGTATGATGTTTTGTTTTTCAACAGAGTTACTCCTGTTTCTCATAGTATTTTAGAAGCATTTGAGTTTTGTAGGATGATTTAGTGTGGATGGACCAGATGACAATGGTTCCATATATGGAGTTATGCTCCACCGAGAATTAGTTGACACATGAGTGTGGATGGGACTAGATGCAGGCAATATGTACTCTTAATGTCAATGACTCTGTCACCAAGAGCAAGGTATGTTTATTGTAAACCATCAATAGATCTCTTATATGTTTTAATGTTTGTCGATTATCATTTTTGTTTTACTTAGATGTGATTACTTACCTTGATAATTACTGAATTTGAACTTCAGTGTTACAACTAATGCCATTTTTGTCCTTTGTTAAGTTGATTTTGCATTTATCACTATTAGTAGGGTTTATGTTTAGATTTTGCTTCCATTCTGATAACGATTATGATCTTAATCAATTGATTAACTAAAAATTGATCATTTCATTTTGTAGATGTTCATTTTGGCTCTATGTTTTCTTCGATTTTGATTTCTGATTGTTGGTTTGGTCTGTTGATCTCGATTCTCACTCCCATTTTGAAAGCCCAAAAGTTCGTTTCTCGATCCCATTTGCAAGAATGACCTTAAGAACAAAGGTATTTTGATTTACTTGCTCTTTTTTGTAATAATCATACCTTTTTAATTGTCATGCAATTGTATAAATCTTTGACAAATCGATTAACGTACATAGTTACCTAAGCCTTTTTTTGAATAATCATACGTTTGTTGGGTTTGGCGATTACTTGAGTTACCTAAGCCTTTTTTGGATACGGAGCACTGAAACTGGATTTCCAATTACAACTATATTCGGACTCCACTTCTGGTGTTTTGCAGGTATACCATTCATTTATTTTTAAGGTTTCTTTGATTTTGATTTCTGTTAAATAATCGAATTTGATTTATGTGTTCTTTAATCGATTTTGATTTCTGTTCTTTGATTTTGCTATGTTCAAATAAGACACTTCGAGCCCTTCGTCTCCTCCATCACAGCTGGACGGTTGTTGGTGTTCCATAAAGGTAACATTTGTTGTTGGTGTTCAGATTTTTCTTACACTGTGGTTTTCGTGTTCGCATTTCTCTCGACTTCTGTTTCTCTCTCCATCAATTATTTTTAATTTGTTAGGGGAAAATATTGAAGATAGGTTTAAATCTTTGTGTTGGGTCAGGTAATCGCTTCATTAAATCTTAGGTAATCGGTTCATTAACTTGAAGAACCGGGTCTTATAGATTTGTCTGCTCCAGGTAAATGTGGTTGCTTCTTTCAAACGAGGAATGTAGATTTGCTTTACCATTTCAAATGATTCAGTTTGTTTATGATTTGCTTTTTTATAGATTTGCTTTTGTTTATAGATTTGTTTTACCATTTCAAACGGCTTTCGAACTGTTGCACCTTTTTCTGGCTAAATATAGATTTCATTCCATGTTAGGATGTTCTTTGGCATTTCAATGTTTGTTGAATCATAAGCACCAAGCTCGAGACATGATCGTAGATATCGAAGCTGAATTTCAACCAAGGAATCTAGGCGTCTTTGTCAGTTTTCTTTTAATTGAAGATATCCCCTTCACGGTATGTTCATATAGGTGTTTTAGATTTGTTTGGATTAAATAATTTTGGCCAACATGCACTATCGAAAAGCAAGTAAAGATTTATTCCCATTATTTCGTTATCATTTTCCAGAAAACACAGTGATCCAGTATTGGATCGTAAACAGTGTATGTTGCATCTTATCAAAGATTGAGGCGGTAACATTTGTAAATCATGTTTCTGAAATCGGCTGCAGGGAAACTTATTGAAAAAGTTGGTCTAAAATCCAAGATTTCATGTATAATGAATTAGACATTTTACTTTTCTTCATAAGAAGTTCCTGTAATGAATTCAACATTTTACTTTTGTTCATAAGAAGTTCATGCAATGAATTCGACATTTTACTTTTGTTCATATGAAGTTCCTGTAATGAATTTGATTTAATTTGGATGCTTCTTCTTGGGTTCCGGGGTCTGGGCGTTGGGTTGGAGGCATAAGGGGGAGTAGGGTAGAGGAGGTAAGTTTTTTTGATTTTGTTTTGGAGTAATAAGGAGGCTTATTGGGAGGTTTGGATGGTTGTATGGTGTTTTTAATATATGAAGAAGTGTATTAATGCTAGACTTGGTTTGATGTGCGTGTATAGGGGAAGGGGGTTAGGATTAGATATTCTTGTATCCATTCATGTTTTAGAGCATTTTTTTGGTTCTAACACGGTCCGGATTTCGTTTCTTGGGTTTAGGAATAATGTTGAGTATCGTGTCTGGTTGTGGGGATTGTTAATTTGGTTTTTTGCCCCAAACCTTGCTACCAGGATCCTTTGGTACATATGGGTTTTCAAGCTTGCTATGAAGGTATGTTGGTTGGTGAATGAATTTCCTTGGATTATGGGAATTTTATGGCCCTTGAACCATGTTATGTTCTGTTGGTTACTCTGGTTCTCTCTGGTTTCAGATATATTGTTTGATCTTTCTTTTGGATTGGGTGAGATGTTCCTGGATTTTTTTAGAATGTGTGTGTTTTGTTTCTACCCCCTCCTTTGGTCTTTATTTGGGATGTCATGGGGGTGGTTGATCACTGATCCTGCTCTTATGTACATTCTTGCTCCTAATTATTTTGATAAGAAAGTGTGTGGGTTGTTGATCACTGATCTGATTTACACATATTTCTTATTGGAGCTTTTTGTGTTAGTGTGGGACTCTCACCTGTGGTGTTTAAGGCCACGAGTTTTATGGTGGTTTTATTACTGGTTGGTTTTATTATTTACCAACAGTAGCTCCTTATCTCCTCTAAGTGGTCTGATTAAAAATCTTGTTAATCCATATATGTTTGGAAGCTATAAGGAGGGTTTGAGGATTATTGAAATTGAGTTGTATGGATTAAGCCACTGGATTACAACTGTTGTAGCTTATTGTGGTGGGTTTTAACTTGGAGAAGAATTGATTATTGTTTCCTCTATTTTGTTCCTATACCTTTATTTCTAAACCTGTTGAAATATATATTGGATTTTCAACAATTTGTTTCTACTCTCTTTCTTGGTCCTGCAATTTGGCATTCTGCCATTATTTTTACCTTTTGCAGATGTTGGATTAAAGTTATTGGCAATCAGAAGTGGGTGAGAAGACAAATGGTGCAAATTTGGAAAAATTGGATTCATAGAGAATGTCATAATTATTCCTGGATATATGATGATGTTGTCATAAGATTCTTTTTTAGGCTTGGGGATGATTGTGAAAGAAATGAAGAATATGTTGGTTTGCTGGGTAACAGTATCTATGGCTCCTGTAATGGGGAATTGAAGCTTTCTAATAGGGATAATGAGGAATTTGGTATAGAGCTTGGAAATATATTGTAGGGCCTTTATAAAAGTTATTGGGCTTTCTTCTTCTTTTGGGATATTTTTATAAATGGCCGTGAGATTTGGTGTAAGGAATTTGTAATGTTGAGTATCTTGAATGAAGAAAGGGGAATTAAATGGGAGTATTGGAATGATAGGTAATTTGGGCCGTAATGATATTATGGAAGATGGTAATGAGAGAATGTATGGTGCTTGGATGGATATTATCAAGGATTGGGCCATAGGTATGCCCCTTGTAGTTTTTTTTTTTGAATAAAGTTTTTCCGGGGTTCCGTCCCCGTTCCCCCCCCCCCCCCCCCCCCCCAAACAAATAAGTTTTATGACATCTTGAAAAATTTGATATTTCCAAATTAAGTAAATGAACGTTTTACATCCCGTCGCATTGTGCGGGTATTCAACTAGAGATATTTCTGCAGTCCATTTACACTCTTGCTCCCCCATTCTCTTTCAGAAATCATGTGAGCTATATATGAATTTGTGTATTTTATGGGCATTTAAGTATGATATTCAACTATGGCATTGACTTAATAAACAAGTGTTGCTATATTTGACTCACGAAGGCATGAAAGCCCATTTGGGTTTGTTTATTTGATATATTTAGTTGTTGACTTCTTGGTTGATAATGTCTTTCCTCTATTGGTTTATATTAGAACTTTTTTTATTTAGATTGTTGTTTGTCATGGGTGAACCGGAAGTTACAAACTTGGCTAATTGTTTAACGAGAAATAATTATACTACTTTTTCAAAATTGTAATCTGCATTAAAATTTCACACCCTGCCGCATTGCGCGGGTACACTGCTAGTTTTTCTAAAATAGGGACTTAAAAGTCAAAATTCTAAAATGTATTACATTTAGCTCCAACATATTCTCTATTTTAGAGAACCCAACATCCATTAAATTATTAAAATATTATTTAAATTTATCATCCCAATACATTTTTTTAAAAAGAATTGATATAAAATAATGATAACTCAATCCTATTGGTGGAATGAATAAAAAAAATACTCTCTCTCTCCATCTAGCAAGTTTTAGAGAATTCTCTAAACTTGGAGTTTCCTCTAGTTTTCTCTATTTTAGATAACAATATAGAGAAGTTGTTGGAGCAATATAGAGAACAAAAATACACTTTTCTCTATTTTAAAAAAGCTGTTGGAGATGCTCTAAAAGATTAAGGAGTAGTAAATCATATTATGGAGAACTTTGTGCAGAGTTGTTTTACTATTACCATTACTGGTAATATTCGCATATGGAGTTTGTTGGGTTTGGTTAGAAATGTGATGTGAACCATTCCTACAACTCGGTTCGTGAACCAAATTGAACCATGAGTCATTTGGCTGGAAATGTGACCCCAATTTTTTCTTTTTGGTTCAACCCTTGAGCTTTACACTGTGTTCTCGAAACTCGTTTTAGAAGAAAAGGAAAGGAAAGGGAGGGAAATGAGTGGAAAGTAAAAAAAACTCGTGTTCTCGAAACTTTTTTAGGAGAGAAAGGAAAGGAAACGGAAGGAAAATAATGATAAGTTTATTTCCAAAACTTTCCTCCCAAATGTGGGAGGAAAGGAAAGGAAAAAATTACTGAAATTATTAAAATTACAAAACTACCCGATATTTCCTTGTAAAAAATATATTTTTAAGGGTATATTAGTAAAAATGACATATTTCCTTTCCTTTCTCTCATGTTCGAGAACACGAAAAATTATTTTCTTTTTTTTCCTTTCCTTCCTTTTCTTTACCTTTTGAGAACACAAATGAAAAAATTACTTTCATTTCCTTTCTTTTCTCTCCCTTTCTTTTCCATTCATTTCCTTCCTTTTCTTTTCTCTCCGGCTTAGAGAACACAGTGTTAGTCTGATTAGATTGGTCTCTTTGAGAAACAAATTCATGTATTGCATGGAATTGATTTAACATTAACATGATAAACATATTTTTCATGTCATAAGTAAGATTGCAAGATAGTCAGAACCAATCACTTCTTTACAAAATAAGCATGATAGTATTCAACCATGGAAAAGTAGTTCAGAGAACTAGTCAAAATTATCCAAGTAAAAGTGAACATCTTGCTAATCAAAATCATCATCACGAGCAGTAGCTGAAACTGCTAGTCGATCTACCGGATCAACTTCTGCCTACCCCGCCCGGTCAAAGATCGCCGAGAGTTTTTTTTCTTTTTCTTTCTTTCTTCGGGTAAGAACATGCAAGCAGAAGCCCGGGCGTTAATCACTCGCTTGGATCTTGCCTCCCAATTAGGCATACCCCTCTCATGTATGGAACTTGACGCTCAAGTCTTGTTGGCAAATCCATTGTTGACTTCACCAGGACCGATTATATGAAACGAAATGCACTAGATGTATGTCCAGGCATTAAGAAGGAAGGACGGTTTTCGAAGACGTATTTTTCTTATTATTTCGAACTCAACTTTGTAGATGTATCGGTTTGATTTGTTCCAGATTAAAAACCTCTAAAAAACATCCGAGATATTTCAACATTAATTATATTATTAAAATATTTTATAACTTCTTTTTCTACAGAGAAGTCTATTTTAGAAAATATAGAAAATCAGTTGTAAAAAATAGGATAACAGATTTAGAGAATCCGTTCAAGATGGTCTAAAGACCGTTTTTTAATTTACTTCAACTCTTCAATCAAAAACTAAAACCCGATAACCAATCCTAGGAGCGAGCCTTGTAATGAGTCCCTTATAACTACAAAAAAATAAATAAACATAACCTATGGTAATTAGCTTAAAATTACCAGAAAAAGAATATTGAAGAAAGCATCAAGTATGATCCAAAGGCCTCAAAACTCAAATGCCAAATAGAGAATGTAACCTCCATTTCACTCTAGGAACACAATTAACCAGAAATTATGAAAAAACAGCAATTCATATATATATATACTATACCCACCCAACTGAAGTAGCCACAAGTTACAAATACCTCCTGATTTTGAGCACCAAGATGATGCTCTCCACTCCACTCCACCCCACCCCCATTACCATCAAAAATCTTTTTTAAGTTTTGTAGCATCATATCTTATAATCATGTTTTGCCTTTGGCCATCCCAACCTAATTAAAGACATAAAAACACTAATGTTTGTGTCTTCTTTTTACCAAGAAAAGAAAACGCCCGGGTCCAAAAGCAACCACCACCCGCCGTCTTCCCTTTTCATATACCTTCTCCCAACAGTTAGATTCGTGCTCCGCCATAAAAATCAAGCACATTTCACAATCCCATCTATTATAAATTTAAAAAAAAAAAAAAAAAACAATTAACACTTTTAATCTTGCAATTTGGCCTCAAATAATAAAACAACAGATTACCTCTCGAGTCAAGATCTTGAATTACGTCAAGTAGTAGCCACCCACGTCATCCACAAGATAGTTAAACGCCGCATTTCCGCCATAATCAATACCATCATTTGAAGCTATTGGCTTGGAGGAGTTGTCTTTTTTACCCCTTCCTTTAACAGACCTTTTATAGTTATTGTTGTTGTTTTCCAGTGGAAACTCAGCAGTAAGTCGTCCCATTTGTTTTTGTAAATCAGCAACTGAATCGTTAGCAATCTTTCCCTTTGGACTTTTTTTGCCATCAACAAGCTTCAGTTCCAATCTATACAAGGCACATGCATCGCATTTGCTGATCTCATACTCATACAGATGCCATTCCAGGAACTTCATCGGCTGTGGGTCCATATAATAGGATCTCTTCAGCCACCCCGATTCGTTAATCACCTGTTTTCTTGATTCATGCCAACCACGCCCGTTGTAATCTGGGAGTGATCTCTGTTTTCTGTTTCCGCTCTCGAATGCCCTTCGAGGCTTATCAAAGAACAACCACTCTCGTATAGTTTCACCCTCAAAAACCGAGAGATCAAACAGCTCTGAAACACGATCACCAATAAAACAGGAATATATTAAGCCTATAAGCCAGTTTATTAAGACATTTTGACATACTTTATAGAGTAAATTACATTTTAGTTCCTGTAGTTTGTTGAAAATTTCCATTTTCGTCCTTATGGTTTTGAAATTGCATCCCTATAGTTTATAATTCATCACCTTTTTCGTCCTCATGATTTAAATTTAATTGCTATTTTCATCCCTATGGTCTACAATTCATTTCTATTATAGTCCTTCATACTTTGGCCTCAGGGAAGAAAATAGAAATGAATTGCAAACCATAGGGACAGAAACCAAAATTTCAAAATCACAGGGACGAAATCTGCAATTTTAAGCAAACCATGGGGACGAAAATCATAATTTACTCTATTTTATAAAGCCAATTTTGTAAGAAAGGGAAGGAAAGAAAACAAAACTAACCAGGGGCATTCCATGGGGATTTTGCAGTAGCTGCCCCCTCACACTCAGGAACACCAACGTCCTTTCCCTGAGTCTTGGCACTAAGGGCAGCAAAAAGCAAAGTATCTTTCAACTCGATACCTTTGGGGCGAATGACAGGTGTCATCCCAAATCGGCCTTCGTTTTGAGCAATTGCAGCATGCAAGCTGCTGCAATAGTCGGGAAACCAGCCTTGAACAGGCCTTTCGGAGCACCAGCCTTGTGCGGCGGGTCTGGGACAATCCCAAAGAGCGCATTTTGGTCCCAAGAAAGCAGAAGGGGGAGGGCAAATGGTGGGCATAAAGCCAGTAGTCATCTGAGGTAAAGCATCTTCTCCTCCTCTGCAGAGACCCATGGCATCGAAGCCACTAAAAAAGTTGTGGTCAAAGTCTTGAGGCAAATCAAATGAAAAATAATCCAACTGAGTCGCAGTAGCAACACCCATATTATGTACTCCTCCTATATTGTTAACACCTGAACCAGAACCTTTGCATTGATCAACCAACTGAAACCCTTGTTCCTGAGTAACACCAAAATCCTGTAACCATTACACTCTTCGTTACTACTTAACGTATAGCTGTCAGTTTTTGAAAACACACAAGGCTAAAAGATAACATAGACTATGTTAAATATAAAAAGATAACATAGACTATGTTAAATATAAAAAGATAACATAAAATGTGCAGACTATGTCAAAACATGAGTTGAAAACAATAAATAAGCACGCAAAGTCTCTGGCTGTTGCGTTTAGTGAGGACTAAACACAGAAGCCTAGAGGGTGTTTTTTTCATTATTATTTTCTGCATGATATGTCATGGAAGCATTGCAACCCTTTCATGTTATGGAAACTTTTTGCAGCTCAAATAACCTACTTGCACTTAATTGTCGTCTATGAAGTTAATATGGATGCTGGAACAATCACAATTTTTGTTAAGACATATGCAGGTTACAAACTTGAAATATAGCTGGTTTGAAATTGATGGTGATAATCAATCCTAGAAATATACCCATATATGAATTATAAGTGACATATGAACATCTTTTTAGCGTTAAACTTGATTATGAGAAAAATGTTTTATTTCAAATTAAAAAAAATTCAGTAACTAATATTAAACCATAACATTGTTAAAATATATAACAAAATCTGGAGTTATAAAATAAACTGTTTGTCAACTCTGAATTTCATAAATAATAGATCAAATTTCAAAATAGATACTGTAATCTTCTTCTGAAATTAGGGAATACAAAACAAAAAAAGAGAAGGGAAGAAGCTATAAAACTGGGCATTCCAACAGAAACAGATGGGATTAGGGTCTCCAGGCTCGATCAGTTTAAACTGAAGACCCAACTCTTCAAATGGATCCAATCAGACCCACACATTTAACTCGGCATATAGTTCAAGGGCAAAAACCATTGATAACTCTGCCACAGTGCCGGCACAAAAAAATAAATGTAAAGGAATATCAGGCCGAGGCTTGGGGAAATGACATTTGACAAGTACACACTTCATAAACATCTTATTCCGGACGGAACAGAGTTCTCTTAAACATTGATAAAAGCTGTGGGCCAATAAAAGCACATATGCACCATAAGGAACTCCTTACGATAGCCTGCAATAGCATTTTTGAAGCACGGATAAGTGATTTGAGTTGAGGTGTTCACAACAACTCAATGACCAAGAATGCCCAATTTTGCCAAAACATAAAAACAACATTCCACAATCAGACCCTTCCATAGTTCCATTATTCTACCAATTTCCTGTAAACTTATCAGCTACTTGCCACAATCAAAAGATGTACACAAATCTTAAGTAAATAGAATAGATTATCACCTCATGAAAAGCTGCATTTTCACCAGCAGCTTTATGGGCATCCGGATCAGGTTTCGGGGCAGCTAGCCCACTGGTTGCATCATCTTCCTCATCACATAGTTGCAGAAGCCTACTTATGTCTGGAGAGAAAGGCCCCACACTTGCACCCTGCTTCGAAAAGTCAAAAAAAATTAATATCCACCTTGATACTCCACATTAAATCCATTAGCATCCTAAGCCACATTAACACAAAATAACTACTGTAATATAGAAATTAATCACAGTTGCAAAATACGATATAAAACACTAAGAAATCAGATCAAATTTTAACGATTTGCGGTTAGGGTTTTTGTGTTCCACCATCATTAACCATCAAAATTGGCCCCTGATTACCAACATACCAGCACAGACATGCAACTCAAACAAGACCTACCTATAAACAGCAAGAACATGTTTTAACAATATACCCAAACCTGTTGCAAAGAAGAAGCAGGAGAAGGCTCATTAAGTTCATTCTTCCATTCTTTGAGCATCTGATTAACCTGTTCTTCAAGCACAGCTACATCAATGCTACGGCTCTCCTTCCTTGCAGACTGCAGATCCGTAAACATTCCATGGAGGTCCTCCACGCGGTTCTTAGCCCTATCCTTGAATATCTGGTGGGACCCCGACTTGCATTTGGTACCTTTCCCCATTCAAAAACAATATACTAAAACCTAATCCCTTCGCCCTTCCGAATTCTCAATGATCGCCTGCCATAAATCGACACCAAAAAACCCTCAATTTCATACAATGAAACTCCGTAGAGATTATAATAACTTCAAACTCAACATCCTAATCGCAAACCCTAGCGAAGAACAAAAACGAGAGCATAGAAACCTTTTAATCATAATCCAGCAAAATCACCCCGATATACTAAAACAACGAACAAAAACCTAACGAAATAAACAGGAACAACGTAATCGGAAGCTCTAAACAGATAGAAACATGGTGTTTTTCTTTCACAAGAGTGTTAACAAACAAATAAAGACGAAATCGAAGCGTAGATTACAGAGAAGGAAAGAAATTGGAACATGAAGAGATTGATCGAAGATTACCACTACCTTTTTGATGGTGAAATGAGGGCGAGCAGAGAGAATTTGGCACTGTTGTTACTGCTGTGGGTGTCTTCTCTCAGCAAATTCTGGTTTTCTAGATTTGCTTTAACCTCCAAAGAAGCAAAAAAGTGCGTACCATACCCCCTACGCGGCAAAAATTAGGAAAATACTCCCAACTCCAATCCCATGTAACAATAACCCATTGTTAGTGTCATTTTTTGTGATAAGTGTTAGACGTACTTTTAAGTCGTTAAATTACTTTTAATTAAATACTATTTTATGAATTGTGGCTTAAAAGAGAATTGATCTGGTGCATCTAATTCTAATGTTCATTCATTTTTCATCCAACGGCTGATAACTACTTTTCACGTTTTCTCACCATATTTGACACTTTTCACCGGAACCTAGCCCATATATGTGTGTGTATATATAGACGAAGCGTGATAAGTGGATCAGAACTGTTGATTACTTTTAATCAATTATTTTTTGTAAATTATGGCTTTGAAGTGAATTGATCTGGTACATTCTTATGTATCCATCAACTACTTCCCATGATTCTCAAGTTAACCTCAAATTTTCACCGGAACCCAACCATATATATCTATACTTATATCATTATAAAGTATGGGATTAATCAGAACCATTAAATTATTAAAACATCTTCAACAAATTCTTTAAAAATGAAGAATCAAAATTAAAATATCCATAAATAATAATTTAGGTTCATCTCCAACAATTTCTTTATTTAGATTCTTATATATATATATATATATATTCTATTATTAAAATATTCAACACACTTTATAAAATATTTTTTTTTCTTTCTTAAACATTTATTTCAAGAATTTTCATTGATAAGAACATAAACAATCATTTTTCTTTCTTAAATAATCATTTTTGGAAAATTATCCAAATTTGATGATGTTCATCATTTTTCTTCTACTTTCTTTATTTTGTAGAAGGTTTTGGAGAATTTGTTGAAACAAAAATATTTAAAATCTCCATTTTAAAGAATCTATTGGAGATATGTTAAAAATCTAAAAATATTTTATGGTTATTTTTAAATGATAGGATTTAAGGTATTGATAAACATTTATTTATTTTACAATGTGATAATTTCACATATAGTTTTTTACACAATATGAACATACACATGTGGTGTTTTCTACTTTTTTTTTTTTTGAAAGGCAACACACACGCACACTTTTCGAATGTATCCCGAGCTCTCACTTAAGGGTGCCACCCAGACTAATTCCCCTCGACCCATGACCCGGCCCAATTGGGCAGGCCCACGATCGGGATACCGCAGAAATTAGCAATATGCTTAACCATCACTTATAACTTTTATTCTCTTTAAAAATAAATTTTTAATTTTTAATAAGAATTGTATTCTCATCCTCAATTTTTATAGTAAAATTTTACATCCCAATATATATATATATATATATACTTTTACCAGCCTTGAAACATTTGAAATAAATGAATTTCATGGACCCAAAATTATTACCATTTTTATTTAAAATCATGATAAGAAACAAATTTAACCATACTTGTAATTTTATGAAGAAAATATTTATGTGGATGAAACTACAAAAAGTTATATAGTAAACAGAGAAATATTATGTTAAAATATATATTGGACTTGAACTTTACGTAAAAATACCAACGATTTATGTTGATATTAAAACAAGAAAAGAACATATCGACAATTACACATGATTTTTAAGAGGTGCGAGAAACGTATGGGCCACTTGCACCTTACGTGCGGATGCCCCCCCTTTCCTATAATATAATATTTGTACCATGCACCTTAAAATGTTTATTTTTAACGTTATTTTGTTGGAACTTATAATTGATTATAAAAAACCATCTTTTTATTATTAATAATGTTACGAATGAAAATAAATTTGTGATAAAAAGTTACAAACGGATGATGAAATAAACGACACATTCTAATGATATATAGTTTGAAAAATGTCTATTTTAATACCTAATACTGATATAACGTATGTGAAACTTGACTTATTTTTGAAAAAAATCTTTAAAATATAGCCTTTTTTTTAAATAGTAGAAATTTTTAAACCATGATTAAACTTTTAAATATATACCTAAAATGGAATTTTAGATGTCGACCCTCTATATTTTTGTAGATATGAAAGTGTATGAATACTTGTGACAATAATAGAATATTGCAATTATTGCTCCAACCAAAAGGTTTGGTACATATTCTTCTTTACTCATTTCACTCTTTTCTTCTTTTGGGTAAATAGAAGTAAACTTTGAGTATGTTTACCACCTTATATCCATTTGCAATGATGAAATGTGGTCCATTTTGGTTGGTCAACTTTATAAAGATTACCATAACTTTGATATAACATGGTATATTATCATGTTTTTAGTGTTGTATAACAAGTCGAATAAAGTATAGAGTAAGATATGACAAGGTTTACATGTCTTGCCTATGTTATGTACTTGAAAAAAAATCAGATATTGTTTTTTTTAAAGGGTGTCCTAGGCTATGTCTAGACTAATCTCTTGGCAAATTATAACTGTAAGACATCAGCCCTGATTAAACCTCAGTGGTCACGATTATTATGTACGTCTGAATTAGAACCCTGAACAAATGGAATATTTTTAACAAAATTTGTTGGTCAATTGTATAATATTAACATGTGCACAAGGTATATATACAACTATCTGACACACTTTTCTATGATGACATTTCTCCTTTTGATTGGTCATTGAATCATAAGTAACTTTGCAAAAGGGGCAATCCATTCAAACAATAGATTAAATAGAATTGTTATATAATGTTAGAGTTGTTTATCAAATGCTGTAAACGTTTATGTGGAGGAGTTATTATACTCACTTACCTTATCGGATAACATTCTCAACCATCAAAATAGATTGTTGGTAAGCATATTTTACCTAGTAAGCACTTACCAGGTAAGAGTCTTATCACTCACTTAACAGGTAAGATTCTCGGTCTTTGTTATGCCTCTTACCTGGTAAGATTCCCAGTTTTTTCCATGCTCACCTAGGTAGGTGGTAACGCCCGCTAAAGCGCTTACCTGATAAGAGTTTGGTGAATAGTCCCTTATTTACTTAACGTGATAAAAAAGATCTGCCAAAACTTTTAAGGGTTTATTATATTTAGTCTTGGCGGGTTCAAATGAAAACTGAGTTTCGATTGTGAACATGAGGACAAAGAAGAGCACACCACGTGTCCACACCTTCACGAATTGTTCATGTATTATTCATCATGAAAAAATGTATTATTCATCCTGAATGCTGCATTATTCATCATGAATAGTACATGAACGTTTACCTTCATTATGCATACTGAATGCGAACACCCGGGAACACATGTCATGCTCTCCTTTGTCCCCGAGTTCAAAGACAATAACCTTGTTCACAATTGAACTTTTCTCATAAACATTTGAAAACTAAAGATGATAAACCCCTTAAAAAATTAAAGGCCAATTGAACTTTTGAATATATACCTAAAATAAAATTTAAAGACTAAAGTTCAATTGAACTTTTGTTACCTCACTTTCGAGTTGGCACTCTAGTTAACCGCTCGGTCCTTGGACCTAGGGATGACCATCGAGTACCATTTTCCCGAATCGAACCGGAACCGTATCGAACTCGAAACGGTATCATGTAATCAGTCCGGTTTTTTGTTCCAAATATTCGACAAAATCGGGATTCGGTACCGGGATTTTCCCAAAACCGAAACCGGAATATTAAAAGACAATGTTTTTTTCAATTTCTTAAATATGCATATCATCTCTTAAATAAACTAAACCTTATTTTTTCCTAATCAAGACATATCATCTCCTAAAAGAACAAAATGAAAAAGGAAAATACTAAAAGAATAACGAAGATTGTTGAACTTTTGATTATTAAACTTTTATTGTTTGGGATTGGTTTTGATACATGTTTGAAACATTATGAAAATATTTTGGTTTGCGACCGGTTTTGATACTCATTTGATAAATTTTCATATTTTCAGTCGTTAGTGGTCCTAGTACCGATTTTCCCGTCCCGAGACGGAAACCGAACCGGTACATACGATCGGTTTTCGGTCCTACTTTTTAGTCCCAAAAAAATTCGATATCAACCGGTTCGATACTGGTCCGGTCCCGATCTCATCCCTACTTGGACCAATCCCAATCTCCACTAGCTTGAAGCCTTGAACCGTGCTCTTTTATAACCAATTCCGTAATTCCAGTCTTCAAAAGAAGAACCAGCGATTCAAAGTGTAACCGATTCGTTTTTCTTACGTATATTAACTATTTTATTGTTTTCTTATTATATATTGCCTTTTCTAACAACATTATTTATCAATAAATATGATAAAATAACATGTTATTTACACCAATCAAATAATATTATATTTATTTATAAAAATAAAAGTCACAATATTCTAAAACTCATACAAATTACTTAAAAATATAAATATTAATTTATTAAGTACATTAAATTGTTTATAACTCCTATATATCAATTTAAAAAGTGCTTATCAATTTATATGATATCAAATCAGAGTTTTATATAAATGTTTGGATTAACTTATGACAGTACTAAAACGCAATAAACTTATATGTTTTTTAAAGGGTGTTTGAAATTGCTTATACATGTAAAATGACCAGAAAACTGATAAGTTATTTCAAATAAGTTAATAAGTTAGAAGAGGTGACTTATAAAAAACTCTTTATTATCGGTGTCAAACAGGCATAAACATTTACTTTTGTTTTCCATTCAAACATTAAAAACTTCTTATTACCAATACCACACCGAAATATGTTAATAAACACTTTAAATAAGCAATCTCAATCACCCAAAATCATGAGAACAACCATTTTAATTTTAACAAATATTTTTGGGAAAAGTGGAAGAGTAGAGGAAGAAAGGCATAAAGGGACACCCATCCTCCCACTACCATTCAATAGATTCTTTGTAGTCAATTCTTGATCCTCCATCCATTTCATATGGAAAAAGTCTTGAAAGCACCCAAGGTTATCTTTTTAAACAACTATCAGGAAAAAAAAAAAACAAGAAGCATCTTGTGCCCAAAAATTTGTTCTTTCTCAAAAGATCAGATCATATGAGCATAACATTATGCACTCAACATAACCCCACCTATACACACCAAACGGGTATCGAGCAAGAAACGTACTACAACTTCATGAATATTATAAAAGAATCATTACCCGAAATCTTGTAGATGGCCAATGGCTGTCTCAATCACGTATAAACCGACAAACTTCTGTTTTGACCCTACATGAAATGACCGATCAACCCTTTATTTGGGAATGGAAAGTTAAAAGACTTTAGGGGCAAAAATCATGAGTATCAGCACTGGATGGTAATCAAGAATGAAGGTTTCCCATCTATAAGTCTTAATCAATCAGTGCACTAAATATATAGCCATCTATGGTTGGATTTGCTTATAGTGAAAAGCAGTATCAAGCTGGATTGGTTGAATTAGCAGTTTGGGTTTGAATATTTTTGAAGTTGAAAACACCTGCAAGTCCTTTTCCATTAGCTAGTTGCTCAAGTTCTTGAAGTTTTTGCTTCAGAGATTCCACCTCTTTTGCTAAATCTTCGTCTCGTTGCTTCATAACCTATAGCGGAAAACCGATGGCTCAGATAGCAACTTTTTGTAGCTCTAAAAACAACGGAAAAATTAACAGATTCATGGCTAAAATTATTAATTACCTCCATTTCTTGTTTGCGGAGTTCTTCCTTTTTGGCTTCTGATCTAGAACTTCTTTGCACCTCAAAAACAAGGGCAGCTCCTGCAACCTATTTGAGATTTTAAAATTAAATCATTCAAAACTTGCTACATATTCGTTTACTTTAAATAAATAAATAAAATCGATGATTGGTCAAGGGCGGATCATTGTCGATAATCTTGTTGAATAATTGTAAAGGTCAAGTTACATCAAATGGTTGTTTAAGGTATACAAAAACCTAAGTGAAACATTTGTTGTTCAATACTTCATTCTTCCTCAAACCTAGTACTTTCCAAATGCAAAATTAATATTTTGTACTGCTAGAAGTTGTGTACAAGATTCATGTGACCAATTTTTAGATATTTAAAGATAGAAGATATAATCTCTTTACCATCAAAACATATCAATTGACTTCAAATGAAAAATGAACCAACATAAATTAATTAATCAATCAGAATAACCTAACAGCAACGTTCATGAGTACATGATGATTCCAGATCAAAAGAGAAGTATAAAATAAATTAATTAATCAATCAGAATAACCTAACATGGGATCCTGCAACCAACTTCTCTATTTTGAGTAATCTGATTGGATAATACGACCAGGCTCTAGTAGGCTTGGTATATATACTACCCTTATTACCTATTGGTTTGACCACTCTCTGTAAAGTCAGAACCTTTTGACTTGTTTAGATACAGTATGTAATCAAGTACTTCGATTAGCAACAGTTAAGTGAAAAAGAGACGATGGATATTGTCAACCAACGGTTAAGTGAAAAAGAGAGAATGGACCATAATTAAGAGAAATACTTGTATGTAATCAAGTACTTCGATTAGCAAAAAAGAACGAAGATTTGGAATGCAGACCTCGCATGTGTTTACAAGAAGAGATAAAGAGCATTGGCTACAGATTTCTCTAGAAAGCTGTAGGGAGCTGTAGGGGTGTCTAGTGTTGTCCAAGATATTCTTGAATTCTCGTGCATCTTGGCGCTTTCTAGAATACTCTTAATATTGTAAGTTTGTAACTTCAGGAGGTGTGGTCTCCCATATAAAAAGAAGAAGTTTCATTTGGAGCACATGCACATATGCTTTCATCTACCCCATCAATCTATCCATCCAAGGGGAGGGTCAGAGAAGTTATCAATTATAGTTAAGATAAACCGATGAAGTATGCTCTTGAGTTCTCACTACAAACTTGTCTCTTGCACTCTTGTCTAGTAGTCCATTCTCTTGCAGGTGATGGTTGATTCTAAGGCCACACGGATTAGTTAGGGAAAATACAAGTCAGTGACAATAGATTTGAAAAATGAAACTATGTTCAGAGAAAACAAAGTGGTCGTTTATTCGATCTTACACATTGATTGCATAAGAATTTAACTACACCCCTACTTGGTCTATCTGTTAGTTAAAGCTTCTAGAACCATTGAACTCCTCGGAACATATGAATCATGCAACTCCCTCCTTCGCTAGATAAGCTGGCATGCATGTGATAAAACAAGGGAGAAATTTAGGCGGGACAAGCTGATGCTCAGGTGTAACACCCGAGTTTTTAGGAACTCTTAGCGCATATTTAAACCCCTTTTTACACTTAATTTAACACGTCATTCATGCTATTTGCGTTTTGGGAAAGCTTTGGATTGGAACCATGCATGAAACCCTTCGTTATGGACGGAACCGAACAAGTTTAAGGAGGATCAAAAGGTTGCGCGGCCTACCCCGCGGCCTGAAGCCACATGGGAGGTCGCCTAGGTCTCTGTGATTTGGATTGGTGAAGCGCACGCCTTGAGGCCGCGAGCAAGGCTGCTCAGGTTGCTGCACTTAAAAGATCCGATTTTTGGCCTTTTCTCCATTTGCTCTCCTACACTTTTCCTTCTCACTTTTCTTCTTTCCATCCTCATTGAATGCGATCCTAGGAGCATTTACTACACTTCTCCAACCAATCTAAAGGAGTTTCTTCATCATGATTCAAAACTAGCGCTCAAGATCCAAGCCTGTCACCTTCACATTTGGTGATTTCTTGATTTTCTAGGTTTTCACCAAAACCTAGTATTGTGAGTTCGTTCTACATCTTTTCCAAACTATATACATGTTAAAAGGTCACATTTATGTTTCTCAAGACTTTTATAATTTATACCATCTACTTCTCATATTGTTGATTTTGAAATTTGAATAATCATGTCAAAACTAGGGTTTTGAGGGTTTTCGGATATCCAGATGAAATGACTATGAAGTATAGTTTTATATACCATTATACATAAATGATAACCATTTCTAATTTTGATGAGTTTTTAGTACCCAAATGTGTGATTCCATAATTATGGTTTTATTCAAGGTTTTAAAAAACGAAAACGAGCCTCGAGGCGTTTTTCCCTTAGGTACGTGAGGCGTAAGCCTCGAGGCGATTGAGGCATAAGCCCCAAAAAAATAAAACAACAAAGTTCATAAATGCTTTACACTTGACAAAACAAACATAATTCCATATACGTGGCAGCATAATACACCAAAAACAGAATATATATATATATATATATATATTTATTTATACATATATGTACACAGTTACACACTTATATGTGACAACATACTACACAAAAACATAATATATATTGATATATACGCTTGTATTGGCAGCATAATACGCAAAACCAGAATATATATATACACACACACTTGTAAAGTTGTATGTAGCAGCTTAATAAACAAATACTGATATACACTATATATAATGTATGCAAAGTGAGTATAATATACTAACAAAGAACTGTTAATAAGAATAAGGTATACTCAGGTCAGAAATATATATGTGTATGTATTAATACATGTTATTTTGTTAAGTATATTATATATTATATTATATACAATAATACTAACATATAATGCATGTTCGTGATTGTATGAGAGGGGGAGAATAAAGCCTATAAATAGCTTTGTTGATGTTTGACTTCACTGCACCGGTGTACATACATGCGTCTGCCTGCCTGCCTCTACCACTGGTGAGACTAAGTAGCAGATAGTGCTTTGGAGAACTAGAGGAGAAGAAAAAGGTTTTCAAAAAAAAATAGAAAGTTTCAGCCATTTTTTAAAATAATTTAGCCTCAGTATTAAGGCGTACACCTCTCCACCACCTCACGCCTCACCGCAGACAATCGATTGAGAGGCGCGCCTCAAGGCGTAAACCTCCAACGCCTTTTAAAACGATAGTTTTATTGGCAAAACTTGGATTTATACACTTGATGACTTCTTGTTTATTAAAGGTTTATGTATTGGGTATTGGTATGGTACATCTTAAAGATGTAAATATGTCAGACTATAATGTAATTGATCCATATGCATAGAAGTCGTTTTGTGGAATTTGTCTTGGAATGTTAATCTCCCGTTGCAACTCACTAGGATTTTAGCCTAGCACTTTTTCTTAAACTGGCGTGTATATCAGGTTCTCTTAGCGGTGGGCTCCAAAGTCATGAGTGGGGTGATGCTTGCCGGTATAGGCACCTTTTTGTGATTAAAGACTTCTGAGAGATATTTGGTGCATGCCCTTTTTCAGGAATCTTTTGGATGAAAATAGTGACAGTCGTCCTTAATCTAAGCTTATCTTAGTTTAGCTTAGTAGGTTGTTAATTATCTTGTTCATTTATTTGGGTTGTAAACACTATATCATTTCCCGATTCTTGGGAGATTTATTTATTTAGAAATCGTATTTCATGTCCATATCCAGGTTTAAATTTACTTTTATGTTTAGGGTTGTTACATCAGGTAAAGTTTGTATAACAAGTGTAGTATAAGACATTCTCTGTAAGAGTTAACAAAATGTGGTAGTCAGCTTTTGCATCATGTAGAATTTAATAATTATTAGAACCATTTTATAACTTAGGGAACTATGCTGTTAAAATCGGTTAGCGGTGCGATATCGGTCAGGACCGATATTCGATATATCGGATATATCGGTGATATATCGGAATATCGGTTTATATAAAGAATTATATATATATATATATATAATATTATATATTTATATATCCATAAACTTATCATATGCATTAATTAAAAACATAGTTCAACATCAAAACATCAACTTAAATACGGTTTTCTTTAGCTAAGCCTTATGAACAGCACCTTAAAATTATGAACAGCACCTTAAAAATAGAAAACAATTATAACTAATTGGAACAATTTTAAGCTTATATGAACAATCTAAAAATATGAACAGCTTAATCTACTAACTACTAACTACTAACTACTAACTACTAACTACTAACTACTAAGTACTAACAAGTCTGGAACAGAACTTAATCCACTAACACAGTAACACTAAGTACTAAGTAACAACTAACAAGTTCAAACAATTTAAAAATATGAACAAGAACAGCTTAACCTTGCAGTCCTTGCTGGAACAGAAAGAAACGAAGAAGATTGCAATCTGGAACAACTTAATCTTGCAGTCCTTGTGGAAGATTGCAGTCTGGAACAGCTTAATCTTGCAGTCCCTTACAAAATCGCGATTTTGCAGCGATTTTTTGGCCTAAAAATCGGCCGATATATCGGCGATATCGGCCGATATATCGCTGGCCGATATCCTGACCGATTTTTTGGACCGATTTTTTGGCTCAGACCGATTTCCGATATATCGCCGATAAATCGACGATATATCGCGATTTTAACAGCATAGTTAGGGAACCAATTGAACTTGCATTTTAAGAAACTATGTTTCTTTTGACCAGTCAAAAGTGTAACACTAATGATTTTCTTTTAGTCCTGAAAGCATAAAAAATATTAGCTACTCCCAATTTACTCATATAGAGATATTTCCTATGTTCCTCTTCCAGTAAATGGTAATTGTCACACAAGCTTTATCACTTCAACAAGCTTCTTTTAAATGGCACACATGTGATCCCAACTACTCTAATTACTTGGAAATTTATGCATCCACAAGAGCAATTAGGCCTTATTCCACTTTATGTATCGTTCCCAGACAATTGAGGATCAAGGGTTTCACTTTTTAACATTGATGTTCAGAATGTAAAGCACAAGAAAAGTACAATAAAGGAATCACAACCTAATACGAGCTTTTCTGATTGTGAATTGATAATTTGGTATTGGGTGTTATCCGTTTACTGTAATGAGTTAATCAGTGTCCTTTTGAATCATTTATCATTGCAAAGGCCAGAAGTTACTACTTTTTGTATCAGTTTTTACCACATTCAAGATTCTTGGCATTCCTTTCTTCTGCTATGTGCAACTCTTCTCTAACTACTGATAATTTGGTAAATTAGGAGACTTGAAATAATTTTAATAACATGAAGAAGATATTAATTAGCAGGAAAGTGTATACCGTGAAAACAAAGAGTTCACTAATGAGGTCCCCAGCTGCCTGCACGGCTTTCTCCTCATTCAAGGGCCGAATTTCGACATCTGTTGCATGTCCATAAATTCTTCTTTGTATTGTTGTTGTTAGCCGATGGTTTGCCTGTTCCATTAAACAACATCAATTTGAAATTGGTCTATATACGAAATCTAAAGATGGAATATGTTGCAGCAGACGTCAACCAACATTCATAATGTTTAGCTTTACAAACAGAAAGGTATTAATCTACAACACATAAGGGTGTTGGTGGCATTTGAAGAAATCAAAAATTGACAATTATGTATTGTCATCTAGAGATAAATCATAAATGTCATTATTTATTTGATAAGATACTAGAGAACAAACTAGGGTGCTTATGTAGGCCAGAGTTTAGGTTCATTATTTTGGTTGTTTTTGGGATATTATAGGCTTTAACATTTAGCTACACATAAGTTAGGATGAGTATATAGTTTTTTCATTCATTTGTAGTTCTGCTAGGTCTAGAACTCCAGATTGTTCCAACAATTTGATCATTCTGGTGTAACATTTATCTACATTAATCAGGATAATTATTTGGATTTTTTCCATTCAATTGTAGTCTTGCTAAGTTTAGAACTCCAAAAGGTTCTTACGATTTCATTATTCTGGCAGTTATCAGGATAATTATCAGCTGTAACATTTACCTACATTAGTTAAGATAATTTTTTTTTATGCATTTGTAGCTCTGCTAGATTTAAACTCTACACTGTTTGTTAAGAACACCCATTCAACACCCATTCAACCCTAAGGTTAAGATTGATAGTTTCCTGTATTCGGAGAACAGGAGATCTCCCAATTAGCCAAAGACTAAATTTTTTATTAATTGTGTGCCTTTGAAGGAACAATGGTGCACCATATTTATAGTGACCTGCTAACAATAAAACCAATTCCTAACATAAACCAAATCCTAAAATAAAGGAGATTATCTTTGCCTAATAAAATAAATACGTTTCCTAATTAAAGATAAGCCTAAATAAAGATAAATACTTTGCTTAATTAAATACTAATGATATCCTTATCCTTGTTTCCTTGCAAAACGTCTCTCGTAAACACCGTATCGACCCGACTTATCATTACTCCCCGCCCAAACAAGCACCTTGTCCTCAAGGTGGAAATCAGGA
Organism: Saussurea involucrata; assembly: GCA_033807775.1. Classification (NCBI taxonomy): domain Eukaryota; kingdom Viridiplantae; phylum Streptophyta; class Magnoliopsida; order Asterales; family Asteraceae; genus Saussurea; species Saussurea involucrata. The sequence continues at coordinate 173,508,200 of CM066320.1, read as the reverse complement.
AACTGGTGGTTAATAATCTCAAATGGTTCCCATGTAGCCTCGTACTCCGGAAGGTCTAACCAGCGAATTAACACCTCCTGTCCCCCAGAACCTTCACGAACCCCCTCTACGTGATCGGGCTGCAGTATAACTTCCATATCCTCAGTTAATGTGGCAGGTAACTGAGGAGCTGCCTCGCGATTGCCAATAGCTTTACGTAACTGAGATACATGAAAAACATCATGTATGCGAGCCGTTGCTGGTAGCCTCAGCCTATACGCCACCTTGCCAATTTTTTCTAATATTTCAAAAGGCCCGAAATACCTCGGAGCAAGCTTCTCATTTCGACGTCTCGCTACCGAGTGTTGGCGATAAGGTTTGAGCTTCAAAAACACCCGATCACCAACATCAAACTGAACCTCACGTCGGTGTAAATCCGCTTGAGTCTTCATCAACTGTTGTGCTCGAAACAAATAGCCTTTCAACTCTTGTAACACTCGATCTCTTTCTTGAAGATATTGGTCAACCGAGCCGACCACCGTCTTCGCTTGGCCGTAGTACAACAAATGCGGCGGATCCCTGCCATAAAGAATCTTGAAAGGCGTAGTTTTTGTGGAAGTATGAAACGAAGTGTTGTACCAGTATTCGGCCCACGCCAACCACTTACTCCACCGTGTGGGAGTGTCAGTCACGAAACAACGGAGATATGTCTCGACACAGCAATTGACCACCTCTATTTGGCCGTCTGTCTGGGGATGGTAAGCAGTGCTCCGTTTCAGTGTAGTGTAGTCCCATGCAAACGGAATAATTCCCGCCATAACTGACTTAAAAAAACTTTACCCCGGTCAGACACAATTGACTCCGGCATCCCATGCAACCGTACTACCTCTCTAATGAAAACCGTCGACACCGAAACAGCCGTATACGGATGTTTTAAAGGCACAAAATTGGCCTATTTACTCAACCTGTCCACAATCACAAAAATAACCGTGTACCCTTCAGATTTTGGCAATCCGTCGATGAAATCCATAGTGATCTCAGACCATACTCGGGTTGGGAGCTCAAGGGGCTGTAATAAACCACCCGGAGCCAATGTTGAATACTTTTGACGTTGACAAACGTCACATTCGGCCACCATTCTTGCGATATCACTCTTCATGCCGGTCCAAAAAACTTCGCGAGCCATGCGTTGATACGTTTTCTGAATCCCCGAGTGCCCACCGATGACCCCGTCATGAAACTCGCGGAATATTTTTGGAATCCAACGTGATTCCCGGTCAAGAACCAACCGCCCGTGATACAACACCCTTCCCGATTCCAATTTATAACCCTGCGGCACCGTTTCCCCGTGAATAAGCTTATGTTTCATGTTAGCAATTTCAGTCGCTGATTCTAAATCCTTCCATAGCTCTTCCCAGTCGATTTTGCAAGTTGTTGTCAATTCTTGGAGTTGCACATCTGGTTTCTTTGGGGACAGAGCATCAGCGGCCCCGTTTTCTTTTCTGGGTTTGTAAACAATGTCGAAATTGTATCCGAGCAATTTTGACAACCATTTTTGGTGGTACTCCGATACCGTGCGCTGTTCTAGCAGGTACTTTAAACTTCGTTAGTCGGTACAGATTAGAAATTTTCGACCCAGAAGATAGGGCCGCCACTTCTGTACTGCTAAAACTATCGCCATGAGCTCGCGTTCGTAAACTGACTTAAGCCGAGCTCAAGTTCCCAGTACGGCTACTGGTCTCCCCTCTTGCATTAGTACCGCCCCAACACCGTAACCGGAGGCATCGGTCTCGATCACAAACTCCTTAGTAAAATCGGGTAGCGCCAAAACCGGCACCCGAGTCATCACCATTTGTAGTTGTCGGAAGGCCTTAGTCGCTTCGTCGGACCACTTGAAATTGTCTTTCTTTAATTGTTCGGTTAGAGGGAGTGCAATTTTTCCGTACCCTTGGACGAATTTGCGATAGTACCCAGTTAGTCCTAAAAACCCGCGGAGTTCTCGCAACGTCTTAGGGATTGGCCATTCCACCATGGCGCTGATCCATGGCAAGATCAGCAGACACCTTTTTTCCGAAATTATATGACCCAAATATTCCACTTGCAAGGCAACATTTCTTTCGATTAGCATAAAGTTGGTTGTTGCGTAGTACCTGGAAAACCGTCGCTAAATGCTTCACGTATTCCGTCGTTGTTTTGCTATAAACGAGTATATCGTCGAAAAACACTAGCACGAAACGCCTTAACAGGGGCTGGAAAACTTTATTCATCAACGATTGGAATGTAGCTGGAGCATTGGTTAACCCAAACGGCATCACCTAAAATTCATAGTGCCCGTCGTGCGTTCGAAACGCGGTTTTTGGCACGTCTGCCGGCATCACTAAACTGATTTAAGATCTAGTTTGGAAAATATCGTAGCACCGTGAAGTTCATCTAGCAGTTCATCGATGACGGCATCGAGCTCGCATACATGATGTTTTTCATGTATCTCCGTTACGTAAAGCTATTGGCAATCGCGAGGCAGCTCCTCAATTACCTGCCACATTAACTGGGGATATAGAAGTTATACTGCAGCCCGATCAGATAGAGGGGGCTCGTGAAGGTTCTGGGGGATAGGAGGTGTTAATTCGCTAGTTAGACCTTCCGGAGTACAAGGCTACATAGGAACCATTTGAGATTATTAACCACCAGTTTCGTGATTTCCACCTTGAGGACAAGGTGCGTGTTTGGGCGGGGAGTAATGATAAGCCGGGTCGATACGGTCAGGTTTACCAGAGACGTTTTGCAAGGAAACAAGGATAAGGATATCATTAGTATTTAATTAAGCAAAGTATTTATCTTTATTTAGGCTCATCTTTAATTAGGAAACGTATTTATTTTATTAGGCAAAGATAATCTCCTTTATTTTAGGATTTGGTTTATGTTAGGAATTGGTTTTATTGTTAGCAGGTCACTATAAATATGGTGCACCATTGTTCCTTCAAAGGCACGCAATTAATAATAAATTTAGTCTTTGGCTAATTGGGAGATCTCCTGTTCTCGAATATCGAATACAGGAAACTATCAATCTTAACCTTAGGGTTGAATCGGTGTTCTTAACAATAATGATAAGTCGGGTCGATACGGTCAGTCGATACGGTCAGGTTTACAGAGATGTTTTGCAAGAAAACAAGGATAAGGATATCATTAGTATTTAATTAAGCAAAGTATTTATCTTTATTTAGGCTTATCTTTAATTAGGAAACGTATTTATTTTATTAGGCAAAGATAATCTCCTTTATTTTAGGATTGGTTTATGTTAGGAATTGGTTTTATTGTTAGCAGGTCACTATAAATATGGTGCACCATTGTTCCTTCAAAGGCACGCAATTAATAAAAAATTTAGTCTTTGGCTAATTGGGAGATCTCCTGTTCTCGAATACAGGAAACTATCAATCTTAACCTTAGGGTTGAATCGGTGTTCTTAACAATTGGTATCAGAGCCTTTAATTGGTATCAGAGCCTTTCGTTTCTGGTGACAAGATGGTTAGCAACACTGACTGAATCACCCTGGAGACCGACATGGCTAGGATGCGGGAAGAAGCAGAGGCTAACCACATTGAAAACACGATGCAGTTCCAGGAGATGCTGAAGGCAATTTCCGACTTGTCTCTGGCGGTCAAAGAGATGAAGTCAGGTACGCGGGAGAAGAAAAACGTCTCTGGTAAACCTGACCGTATCGACCCGGCTTATCACTGTTTTAACAATTTGATAATTTTTTGAGCTTGGAATTGGAATGACAAATTCCTTTGACCAAATTCCAAATCCTATGTTTGTTTCACATAATGAGGATGATGGAATCCTTTGAATTCCACAATTTAAGGAATTCATCATTCCTTGGCTTAAGTGAATGGATTGAATTCCTACCAACCAAACGCATGGTCAAATTCCATTGCAATTCCTTCAAAGTCAAATTCCTTCGATGAATTCCAATTCCATCAAATTCCATTCAACGAACCAAACACCCCCTTAGGGGCCGTTTGGTTCGGGGAATTTGAAAGAATTTGAAAGAATTTGATGGAATTGAAATGACAAATTCCTTTGACCAAATTCCAATTCGTTTGGTTCAATTCTTGAAATGGATGGAATCCTTTAAATTTCATTGGATTCCACAAATCAATAAGTCCATCGTTCCTTGACCTAATAGAAGGGATTGAATTCCATCCTTTTGCATCCATTTTAATCAACACCGACCACTCTCTGCCGCAGCGCGACCATGCAACTATTGTCATTGTCACGACGCCATCGTCACCCACCCTCACCCTGTCCTACTGTCCACCACTACCCACCTTCCAAGCTTCACCCCTGCCCACCCTCAGCCACCCCTCTCACCCCACCCCTACCTAGCCTCTGCCACTGCCTTCTCCACCCACCCCCAACCCACGGGATGGTAGGGCAAGGGCAGGGCGGGGAGGGTGTGGTTGGGCAGGGTGGGTGTTGTGATGACAATAGTAGTGGCATGGTCGTCGGTGGGTGAGGGCGGGGTGGGTTGAGTCACCCATCACCAATACCACTAGGGTGGGTGATTATGGGGGTGGGGGCGGGTGATTATGGGGGTGGGGCGGGGGTGGGTGGGGTAGTAGTTATGATGACGGCAGTAGTGGCATAATGGTCGGGGTGGGGGCGGTGGTGGGTGGGGGTAGTTGTCGTCTTGCTACCACTCTTCCCCCGAACAAATATGAAGATTCCAATTATTTTTAGAGATTCCATTCCAACTCCATCCAACCAAACGCAACCGAAGGACGTGTTCAAATTGTTGGAAATATTGTGAGGTTGGAAGTTTTCTTCCATCCCACATAGATGGAAATGGGAAACCAAAGGGACTTTATAAGCCTTTTTATTCAACTAAGACTTGAATGAATTAATGGACTTATGGTGGGGGTTCAAAAAAGTGCAACGCACACGCGAGGCCGCGGCCGCGGGCGCGGTTTTCGCGGAGGGGCGCGTGGAGGCGCACTTTGCACTTCGCATCGGAGCTGAGGAGCCTCGCCCCGAGCTACCGAGCTTTCTTTTTACTGTACGTTGTAAAGAAAGCTGAGAGATAGTTTTAATCCCGTGATTAATGGAGGTGTTTAATTTAATTTAGTTTGAAATTCAAATTTATATAATTAAACAGATAATAAAAACGTGTTTATTATTCAAAGTCAGTTTGAGACTTGGTCTCTAACTGATAGTCATGGGCTCCTAAAAAACGGGATTAAGGCCTGATCTGGTGGGGGTATTGGCCAGGATAAATACTGGGCTAAATGGCTTCTCTAAACACACCAGAAATCAAAAGCTCTCTCTACTCCCTACTGCTATCTCTCTCTCTCGGTTTCTATTGTTGCTGCTACTGCTGTTTTCGGCAGAATCGATAACTCCTTCCATCTTCGATTTCTACATCTCTTTAGCTTAACATTCAGATATCATCGCTGTTGATTATCTGAATATTGGTACTTCATCAAATCATGGGCTTTGCAGTCTGATTCTCACAGCGTTAAGAGTGACCGTATAAAACCTTTAAGGACAGGTTTTCACCGTGCAGTTTGTCTACCGTTCGATCATATAATCAGGTTGGATTTATATTTCTGTAATCGTCATTTGATTTCGTTCACTAGAGTGAACACTCTGATTCTACCCCTTTCTTATTAACGATTCTATCGCGAAGGATAAAATCGTGTTTAGGATAAATCTTTTATTTAACCTGTTGGTTCACAATTGTTTGTTAATAACTCAATTGGTCATATTATATTGTCACGTTTGTAATTTCCATTTGTTAATTAAAAGTCTATATCTTTATTTATGAATGTTGATGTGGTGTTTTGAATTCAAAGCATAAAGCATTATTTACTTTTCTGTTTACATATAGATATATATATATATATTTGATTGTTCATCCGTACATATATATATATATATATATACTTATTTGATTAACTTAAAACAATAATAAAGTAAGAAATTGTTTTACAAATAAAGTGTTTGGATTTTTGAATAATTTCTGATTTAAAATTTTTCAACAATTCCATCAGATTCCATTCAAATTCCTTCAAAGTCAAATTCCTTTGATGGATTCCAATTCCACCAAATTCCATTCTTCGAACCAAACGTCCCAATTGGTGAGAAAGGTTTAGAGTCTCTGTTGTCTTTTGCTTTTCTCACCAATTCTATAGACTTTCTTTATCATGCCCTACACTATCATAGGTAAAGCCTGGAATTTCCATGTTTTGCGACAACTCCACCTTTCTAACCATAATCTTAGGTCTTCTCAAAAATCCAACCACTTCTATTCCTTCTCTACTTCGAATCTCACAAAAAAAAGAATTCTCTTAAGATATAAGCTTGTCAGAAAGTAGTCAATTGCCTGGTAAGGTCCAAACATAAATAGTTGATTAACAAACAGCATGAAACAAAAAGATTGGGACGATCAATCATACTTCTTTTACAGAAGCCACCAAATCCGAAGCTGGTACAACCAAAGCTCAAGAAGAGGAACATGGTGAATAAAATATGAGTGAGAAGATTGATTTTCTGTTTCCTAGCCACTTATTTGAGTCGCAACAAAATCAAAAGCTCATGCTTCTATCATTGTTATTCCTTGTCTGGAAAACAGTGCCCCTAATATACAACAAGATATTGCAACCTCTCAATGATGCATCCTCTTTCACAATCTAAGCAATCATTACCAAATTCTGCTCCAATGGCTAGGAACCATTTTGCTCATATAGTATTTAAGGTTGTTACCTTTAGAATTAGTTCTATGGTGTAAGGATCTTTCACAGTAGTGGGGTTGTAAATTAAAAGTATGATCAACAAAAACGTGTTTTAGCCACAAAATCCTTTATTTAAGTGTATTATTTCTATGGTGTATGGATATTTCACAGTAATGGGTTATAAAATCAAAATTATGATCACCAAACATGTGCTTTAGATAGCCCATAACTTAAATAACTAAAATTTTGGAATGGAAGGGGTAATTTTTCATGTTTCAGCTCATCTGCAATCTAATGTGGAAAATAAATGCCATAAAGAAAAACAATTGAGTTAACCTACGCGAAATCTAGCTCTACATTTTACGATTTTGGTGCCATTACACTTCAATATGACCAAAAACAGTAAAAAATAGAATAAACCCTAATACCTAATGCCAACGAGTATATGTACACTCCTACCATTTCAATTACGGATAGATAGAAAGAAAAAAGGTTCCGTTATCAATTGTAAGAGCCCATAAGCTTAAACAATCCAATACACAGACAGAAACAGAAACAGAAACAGAAACGAAGAATCAGTACGAACGTGAAGCAGTGGAAGCAGTTAACTACCTGCGCGAAACTAATTATTGATGTTCGAAACTTGGGATGAAGGGCAGCTTGCTGTTTGAGCCTGCTGGCAATGGGTTTGCTTAAAGTTTTTAATGCGAGCGTTCCAAGCTTCAACAGCGGGAGAACCATTACTCTTCCGTCCTGATCTGGTTATTTGATCTTTCTTGTACAAAAATGGCGCACACCAAGTGTTTGATAATTTGTCTAAATGGGGATGAGATCAAGAAAAAACCATGAATGTAATATAATCCATTCAGTGACGATGAATCAGCTGGAGTGCTATGATTTTCTTGGAGACGAAGCTAAGAGAAGGGGTCAGTGGGAAGAAGGTGGATGGCTGCGGAAGGAAGCGAAGTTTGCGTTTCCTTGGCGTTTGATACGAATCTGACCAGCGATTGGTTGACTTTTCAATTTCTTGTATTTTCAACGATGCAAAACGCGGAAATTTTGTTAGAAGTTCCATCACAAGATTTCTAAAAAAACGTTATAGTCCCACAAATACCGTCTAATTATCATAGTTACGTTTTAACACATATTTGATAATTACTCTTTAACAATAAAGTAACGTTTATTTTTTAGAGGTGTTGAACTCTGAAGTCTGATTACATACTCGTTCGCAGTGTTTCTTAGTGATACGTGTTGTGGCATATAATAACTTACAGGTCGTTATGATGCATATTTGAACCGGAAAATAACACACAATGTGTCATCCAAGAAGGGTTGTCGTTCGGCAATTTGACAACCTCCGTGTATTTCCTTTTTGCTCGTTTTTCGTCCATATAGTTTAAACTATAGCTTAGCCATTATGATTTGCAAAAAGCTCGAATTGCTCCCTCCCTCTGACACCTATAAAAAAACATAAGTAGGGGCATTTTAGTATCCTTTTTCTATTTTACTCTCATTTTTTATTTAAAAATAAAAAATAATTAATATTATATTATATTATATTATGTATATTTTATATATGTATGTGCATACATGCACAACGAACTCCATCTGCAAAGGTCAAAGGAACCCAAACCCGTGACCCGCTCCATTCCAACTCCGATAAACCCTTTCGTCCCAACTCCATTTGCAAGTTTGATCACTCCCAAACCGTGATCGCATTCACGTTTACACACAACTCCCCACCCGCTATTGCCATTCTTCTTCATTGATCTCTACCACTTGCCTCCATGTTTGGGGGGTTGTTTTTGTTTAAATAGACGGTGATGGAGGTTGTTGTTGTAGGTGTAGATCGACAATTAGTGGCAGTGATGCGTATACTGGAAGAAGGGTTAGTAAGGGTGAAGTTAAGGTGAGAGGAGATGGGTGAGTAGCAGTACAACGAAGATAGAAGGCTTCAGTCGGTGATGGAAGGTGGTTGTAGGACTTGAATTAATAATGCAAGTGATAACTCTCATTGTGAGTGTTATCCACGGATAGTAGTTTACATGAGGGTAGATTTGGAAATTTATGTGCATAACCACTTGTAGGAATTTGTTTCCTTAATTTTCTCGATGATAAACATGGAAGTTACTTACTTGTATTTGTTTAGGTATTATTTTTATCAATAACTTCTTAAATTATTTCAGAATATTTCATATTATTTATCGATCGAGTTTTAAGTATCGGGATTTATGATTAAAAAAATCTATTGTTCAAGTTATGATTGACATGGATTTATGTGGCGATGTAGAGAATCAGTCTTTGTTATAGTCTACGATGGTCGAACAAACGTTTCACCCTAGTATGTTTGATGATGTTATTGTTCCTATTGATAATTCACCATTGATGGACGAGTTCATTTTTCCACATGGGCTTGAGGACATATTTGTAGACAATTTCAATATTGCTAATCGTCCATCTTGTAGTTCTGTGTTACAAGTATCTACTGTCGATTGTGGAAAGTGGAAACGGTAAGTGTATAAATTCTCTTTTTTATTATCAATTTGTTTCTGGTCACCCTTTTTATGAACATATATATGTTTTAGGGTTTCTCATGATTTTTTTTGGAAGTGACGATTGTATTGTTTTGTTGTTGTGTTCATTTATAGAAGACCATATTGTGCATTTATGCACAACCAAACTGGTCACTTATGCATAGGAAGTCCGTGTATATAGTAAAAAAGGTGCATATGTGTAAATGTGCACAAGAATGCATAAGTGTAACAAACTAGGCAAACATATATCTTATAGCTTGTGCATTCTTGATACACAATCTGATATCAAATTGAAACATGTAGCAAAATCCCGTCATGATTCCCATAATGCAAAAGTAACAGTGCACTCCCAATTGAGAGTATGAAACAGTGCACACTTAACAATGTATTCACTTATGCACTGTGGGTATAAGTGAAACTGCGCCTACTTGAAGCTTTAACAATCTGGTATGTGCGCTTGTGTGGGACTGTGTCCATGTGCACTTGTGCACAAAACTCACTAAACAAAATACTCTACATAGACAAGTACTATACACAGAAAAGTTAGTATGTGCACAATTAACAATCCTTTCACTTATGCATTATGGGTATAAGTGAATATGTTTCGGTCTGAAGCTTTGACAATGTTGTATTTGTGTGTATATGAAATTGTGTTCCTGTGCACTTGTGCAAAAAACTCACTACACAATTACTTTACACAGTCATGAATCTGTGCACATTAAAAATAATATTACTTTACTCAAACAATTAATTTACAACGGCAAGTGAAGCTACGATTTTGGAAGAACCAACTATGCTCAAAATTCGAGGTCGCTTGAATTACGTAGTCGGTTACCTGCTTAAGAATCACTTACCTTGTTTAATCAATTAGTTGTTTTTACCCATTTACCCTTCTTCATGTATGCACATGTTAATAAGCGCGTGTGTATTTAATTATTGCATTAAAAAAACCTAACCATTGATTTAAATCATGAATGGTTATGATTGGTTAACATGGTTAACACTAATGTGTTGGTTAACAAAAGAATGAGACCTTTTATATATATATATATATATATATATATATATATATATATATATATATATATATATATATATAGGGAGGTTATTATGCTAACCCATTAAAGATTGTTAACTTTACAAACTATCATTGACCAATAAGAATTCATTTTCATTCATGGTTAGTTTATACTTATGTAATAAATGTGTAAGGTATGATTGGAATTTCATCATTTTGATTTTTTTTTGTAGCCATATTAACGAGGAGTTAAAAAACATACATATGAACATCAATGAAATGACGTGTTGAACATCAATGAACATACGTATTGAACATGAATGAACAATTACAAAACATACGTATGAACATCAACGAGGAGTTACAAAACATGAATGATGTATTGAAATGGGGAATTACAAAACATCAATGAAGAGTTACAAAACATACATATGAACATTAATAAGGAGTTACAAAAGATATGCATGAACATCAATGAAATAACATATTGAACATCAATGAACATACGTATTTTCCTCAATTGACCCTGATCACTACGGGTGCGTTTGGTATGCAGACAGGACAAAATAAAACAGGACGGGATAGATCAGAACAGCTGTTCAGCGTTTGATAAGACAGAACTGGACAGAACAGAACATATAACATGACCAATTTACTGTAACAAGTTGTTTATGTATTTTATATATATTGATTATTTATGTAATTTATTAATTTATAATGAAATAATTTTGTTTATAACAAAATATGTTATTAGAAAGTTATGTTCAAGACGATTAAAGTGACCCAAAATAAAAAGTTTATGTAGTTTTCAATTTTTATTTGTTAACATTTTCTATATATTTTTATTATTAATATTTAATAATTTACATAAATTAATCAAAACAAAGAAACAATATAAAAATAATGTTTTGAGTACATTAAAGTGAAATTTATAAGAACATAAAATACAATAAATAAAATTTAAATAATGAATAAAATATAAAAAGAATATGTATTTGATGTTTTAGAAAAAAATTATATTTTATTTTGAGGTTATATTAATAAATAGAAGCCTGTTCCAGCTTGTTTCATTGGGTGGGGTGGAACAGACTTGTTCCATTTTTGTTCCACAATGTTCTTGCATGTTCCATATAAAAGTCATGTCAAACGTGTAACCTAAAAGTTAAGGGAAAGGCTCCGGGATTACAAGCCATGATTTAAAAAGTGATTGCCCCGAACCCTTTTACAGTTCCAGAAGCAGAGGGAGCTGCTTCAGTAGTTCCATCTCTCTAGCCCGCAGGAGTCCCGGGAAGATAGAGGCAAGACAAACCGCATAAGTAAATATATAACCTACAGAAAAGTGGGCTAATCCAACCAATCTTGCTTGTACAATGGAAAGTGCCACCGGTTTATCTCTCCAACGAATCAAATTGGCCAAAGGTGTGCGTTCATGAGCCCATGCTAAAGTTTCAATCAATTCCTGCCAATATCCATGCCAGAAAATTAAAAACATAAATCCAGTAGCCCAAACAAGATGTCCAAATAAAAACATCCATGCCCAGACTGATAAACTATTCATACCAAAAGGATTATATCCATTAATAAGTTGTGAAGAGTTTAACCATAAATAATCTCTTAACCAACCCATCAAATAAGTGAAAGATTCATTAAACTGTGAAACATTACCCTGCCATAATGTAATGTGCTTCCAATGCCAATAAAAAGTAACCCATCCAATGGTGTTTAACATCCAAAAAACTGCCAAATAAAATACGTCCTAAGCCGAAATATCACAAGTACCGCAGTGATCCATGTTCTGTTCTGTCATGTCATGTCTAGTGTACCAAACGCACCATAATGTTCACATATCCAAAATATTTATGGGTCTTCAATTAATGGGTTTTTATGTGAATTGTTATCTCAACCATAAATTTTCAAAATTAATGGATAAGATCGATTGATAAGGTAAATATCAAAAATTGGGTTAACAAAATTATATGCCTCTATATATGTATGTATACAATTGTTTTAATGACAAATAATAGAAGAATAATATTAGTTGCATTAGATAATGATAACAATGATTTTTTTTTGGTAATTTGCTTTAAAAAATTCTAATGTTTTTGCATTGCAAGTAGAGTTTGTTCCTAAATTTCAAAGTCAACTTCTCAATTTTACAAACCAAATATATTGTCATTTGAAGTTATTTAACTTCAAATATATTACGAAACAAATCTTTTTCGGATATTAACAAGACACATTAAAAAATATTGTTTAAATTAAAAATATATACAAAACAATAGCATGAAAGATTAGGGTTCAATAAAAATATAAAGAAATCATCAGACGACTTGATTATTATAACAACAAACTTGAATTCCTTTTGTCGGTTGGTTTAATCAACAATAAGACTTCAGTTTTTGGGAAATCTCCCTAGGGGTCACCAGTTAAAATCATGCAAGATCACTGGGGATTTCTCTAACTGTTCTTCAGGGCCTTGAGATTAGTCGAGATGCATGCAAATTGACCCAGACACCCACGGTTAACAAAAGAAAAACTGAATTCACTTCATATAAATAATTTTTGAAGGTTTTGGTTGCTTACATATGAAACAAGAATATAAAATGCATGTGAACTTGAGTAAAAACATGAATGTTGATGGATTATAATATATATATATATATATATATATATAAAATGTATTAGTTACTTGGATCTTTTATATTTTTGGGGGGTTTTTATATGATATCGAAATTGTAGATGATCAATCTTACGTTTTAATCGTGTTTTCATTTGACTATTATCGTATTTGTTTTGAATCTTTGAGATACTATGTGCATTGATGAATGCAAAGTTATCATGAAGCAATATCCCAAAAGTCAACTTGTATCCAAGTCTTTGCTTTCATACAAGAAGGTTAATTTGAGTAGATCGCAAGTTTCTTCCATCTCTATAAAAAGTAGGGAACATTTGCATTCGGTAAAAGATTGTTTTCAGGATGAAGTACCAAAAGGAGAATCTTGATTTCGTGTTGGTACCATGCGCGCTTGTGATCATGTTTGGATACCATCTATGGCTTCTCTACAGATGCCTCAATTGCCCTCAAACCACCGTTATCGGCTTTGAAAACAATGACAAGAAAGCTTGGGCTGACAAGATTATGAAGGCAAGATTTTGTTCAATTTTACAAATTAAATAAACTTACGTTTGAAATACCTTCTTCTTCAACCTTCTGACGTTTTCTTTGGCAGATGGACAAAAATGCGATTTCAATACCTCTGAGTGTGCTTTCCAACAACATATCAACATCAACGTATTTATCTTCAATATGTTTGACTCTTTGTGCACTCCTTGGCGCCTGGGTTACGAACAGTTCCATGGTATTTCAAAGCGAGTTAATCTATGGAGACGTACGATCATCAACAATATCGATCAAATACATATGCCTCTTGGTTTGTTTCCTCTTGGCTTTTTCTTGTTTTATTGAATCAACAAGATCGTTGATTCATGCTACTTATCTAATAAGTATGCCAGATAGCGATGTGCCCACAACATCAGTTGAATCGGCTGTGATCAGGGGTGGTGATTTTTGGTCACTTGGGCTTAGGGTACTCTATCTTGCATTGTTGTTGTTGATATGGTTGTTGGGGCCGATTCCAATGTTTGCAACGTCGATAACAATGGTCTGTGTGCTTTATTTTCTTGATAATAACACGGTGCCATTGCATCTGCATCACAATTACATGTCGAAAAAGAGCATGGGATCAATGGAGGGTGGGCCGACCGGTAGCCAAAGTCTTATTGGAGGAGGGATTGTCATTGAGAATGTTGGATGATGTGATTATATATCTTTTTAACATCGAAATAACCAATTTTATTGTTAAATATCTATTTTGATTTTAAAAAATATATCATTTAATTGGATAATAGTTTAATTGTTACAACTAAATTATGTGAAAATTACAATACAAATTGGCTTACTTTCACATAAATGTTGAAATTTCCCTCTAATTCATAGAATTCATCACAGTCAAGTCTTTTGAATCAAACATAAGCATTTACAACTAAAAAAGAGTAGTACATCGTCGATACAAAAATAATCTAATATTCTTATTCTGTTCATATATCAAAAAGCAAATTACATGTTTCGGCCCTGTGGTTAGGCATTTTAACGGTTCTTGTGTTTTTTTTTTTGTAAATTCAACGGAATGTGTCATTGTGGTTGCGATTTTTTAACGAGTTAGATTCATATGGTTGCAGTTTCTTAACGAGTTTGGTCCTTAAATAAATTAATGGGCCCCTCTGGTTGCAATAAGGACTCAACGTGTTGTAAAAATGTAACCATAGAAACATGATCTGTTAAATTAAAAAAAAAAACAAATCCTAACATCGGTCAAAAACATATAATGAAAAGGACGAAACATATAATTTACTCTTTATCAAATCTAAACTCTCATTACAAGTAAAATTTAAAATATTTAAAATATTATACCGAAGGTTATTAAAAAAGGGAATTTAATTAAAATACTCAAAGTTTGACTTTGACTTACCAAAATACCCATTTTCTCTTTTATTTTACCAAAATACCCATTTTTTCCACGATGGGGGTCCGCGATCGCGGACAAGGACCAATTTTGAAAATTTTTGCATTTCATATTTACACTTTCATATAATTTCAAACACAAACTTTGGGTATTTTAATTAAATTCTCATTAAAAAATCACATTAATTATAAATAAATAAATGAAATTAGTTAAAATACCCAAAGTTTGACTTTGACTTGCCCATTTTCTCAACCATTTTGCAAAAAATACCAATTTTTTTCGTGGACCAGGGTCAATTTTGAAAAATGAGTCCCCCAGTTAGGAGACACGTCACCGGTGGCACATTCAAATTGGTTAAGTTGATTTGAAATTTACACTTTATACCCCTATAATTATTTACTTAATTTACTTTATACCTTTTACTTTCCTAATTTTAATTTTACACCTTCATCATATTAACACATATAATCGTTTATTAACTAAAATACTTTAAAAAAATACGTTTTAATTTTAACAAGTTACACCATTGTAATCGTCTCTTCGATACATTCGAAATGAGCTTAATATTGAATATTTTTTGATTTAATTATTTAATTATATATCATATATACTACATAAAAATATTTTTAATTTTTACGATTCATAACATTATAGTTAATTATTTAATTTATGGTACATTTCTTACTTTTTCAATTTTGTTTTACACTCTTATCCCATTAACATAATAATCTTATATTAACTAAATGAAAAATAAAAAATTAATAGGTATAAAGTAAACTAACTAAATAAGTATAATATACTTAAATCAAAAAATATTCAATATTGGGCTCATTTCGAAGACATCGACGAGACGATATTAATGGTGTAACTTGTTAAAATTAAAAAACATTTTAACGTGTTTTAGTTAATAATTGATTGAATCGTCAAATTATTTGGATTATACGTCTCACTGCATTGTAGCGGGTAAATAACTAGTATATATATAGGGGTGGTATCGGGTACAAACCAAATAGATTGTACAAACTGTACAAACTCATCTCCACCAACCACGTAACTTCTTTTTTTATATCCATAAGGGTATTTTAGGGCTTTTAGCATATTTTTAAATTTATTTTTTTTAAATATATTATTTTACCCTTTGTAACTGTTAGATGAAAAACTAAATTCATCGTCCGACACCGACGACCGGAAAATATAGATTCATGAAGTCAAATTATATATTCATGAAGCTAAATTATAAATTCATGAAGCCAAAATATAGATTCATGAAACCAAATTATATATTCATGAAGCCAGATTACAGATTCATGAAGCCAGATTGAGTTTGTAGGGTTTGTACAATCCATTTAGTTTGTATTTGATACCCATCCTATATATATATATATATATATATATATATATATAGAGGAGGGTTCATGTGAGGAGCGCATCAAAACGTGAGAACGTGAGGAGCACCGTCCATGTACAAAATCACATGTGATTCACAACACAAGGACTAAAAATCATATGTGATTAACATTTTGGACACGCGCGGTTTGTTACGCGGTTTGCAAAAGCGCGCGGCTTGTCCCGCGGTTTGTGTTGTGAATCACATGTGATTTTGTACATGGACGGTGCTCCTCACGTTCTCACGTTTTGATGCGCTCCTCATTTGAACCCGACCATATATATATATATATATATATATATATATATATATATATATATATATATATATATATCGAACTCCTTAACATATTTTAACGTAATTATGTATGTTAATGTGATATGTTAAAACGTACATTTTTAACATATTTTAGTTAATATATGATTATTATGTTAATGTGATAATAGTGTAAAACGAAAATTGAAAAAGTAAGAAATGTACCATAAATTAAATAATTAACTATAATGTTATGAATTATAAAAATTAAAAATATTTTTATGTAGTATATATGATATATAATAAAATAATTAAATCAAAAAATATTCAATATTAAGCTCATTTCGAATGTATCGAAGAGACGATTACAATGGTGTAACTTGTTAAAATTAAAACGTATTTTTTTAAAGTATTTTAGTTAATAAACGATTATACGTGTTAATATGATGAAAATGTAAAATTAAAATTACGAAAGTAAAAGGTATAAAGTAAACTAAGTAAATAATTATAGGGGTATAAAGTATAAAATTCAAATCAATTTAACCAATTTGAATGTGCCGCGGGTGACGTGTCTCCTAATCGCAGGACTCGTTTTTCAAATTTGACCCTGCCATCGCGAAAAAAATGGGTATTTTTACAAAATGGTTGAGAAAGTGGGTATTTTAGCAAGTCAAAGTCAAACTTTGAATATTTTAATTAATTTCCCAATAAATAACTTAATTTTTTTCTTCTAACGCCATTTCTTTTCTTAAGAAAAATAAAATGGGCCAACTAATTGGGCCTTGACCCATATGTCCCTTTTGAAATACAAATTTAATTAATTTACGTAAAAATACTTCAATTCAGTATTTATTGTTCGTTGGTCAAATCTCAAGTGACAATAAATCTTGGGTATTTAAGGATTTTTTTTAATTTATTTCTAATTCAACACTAAAAACATAAAAATGGAGGGGTTTTTATAGCTAGATTCTAACTCAACATTAAAATACTATAAAAAGCAGAGGTTAATAAAGTAATCGTCCATATTTGGAGGCCAATAAAATAGACCTCTAAAATTAAATATTATTTTTATTCAAAGTTATATATATAAATTGATCGTTTATACATTAAGGTTATGTTTGGCAAACTAGCTGATAAGCTAACTTATGACTTATAAGCTAACTGGTAGCTGATAAGCTAGCTGTTGACATATAAACTAGTTGGTAGCTGATAAGCTAGCTGATGAAAAAGTAATGTTTGGCAAAAAATAGCTTATAAGCATTTAAATGACCAAAAAAGACATATTAAAAAAATAGTTAATAAATAATTTAATGAAGGCATAATTGAAATATTTACAAAAAGCTACTCCAAGTAGCTTTTCAAAAAGCTAGCTTATAAGTGTAACAACCCAAAACAAAATAAAGCATAGTAATTCATATAATATAAAACATCCCAAAATCGGTCTCAAAATTTCCAATACAACTGTCTCAAAACTAGGTTGGCGGAAACAACCTATTCACAACTGATAATAAAATTAAGTCTATAAAGTGAAAGTAAAACACTATCTCTAGAAGCGTCTGTACTCTAACTCTTCTCTTGACTCTTACCGGAGCTTCCTACTCCCAGCTTCCCTGAAAAGGTTTAGTTTGGAAAAATATGCGAAAGATTAGACCACGAGGTCTAGTGAGCTCCCTCAAGAAACAACAGCTCGATAAAACATATTTAAGGCAGTTCATAACTTTCATACATAACAATTTTTAATTAAAAATTTTCATGTAACACCACACATGTAGATGGCACACTGAAGTCACTCGGAAGTGACAACGTGTCAGTCTCACGCTGCCTTACTGGGTCACACCTCCCATGACATAAACGGGACACTCCCCCCGATATGAGCACTGGCGGGCCACACCCCTCGACTTAGCTGATCTACATCTCACAACAATGTATGCATACATCTCAAATAATATTTCATACTTGCATATTCATGAAATAAAACATGGCATTTCTATTCGTTTACTTACTTCAGAAAACACGTTTAAAACACGTATTTAGTTAGAAAAACTCACCTGACTTTTTGTCTCGAAACTTCTCACTTGGGCTTCAAACTCCTAGGTGGAACACCTACGATTGTAAAAGGGTTGAAAGCGATAAGTCCTAAATTGACAACCGAGGCTGCTCTGAACAGTTCTCAACTCACCTAGGTTCAGGTCGAACTCCCAATCCGGACCCAGAGTTCCGGGTCTCGCAAATCCCGGTCTACCAGTTCCGAACTACTAGTTCCGGATTACTGGTTCCGGATTACCGATTTTGGATCCCTTTCCGGATTCCGATATCGGTACCGAATCCTGGTACTGCTTCCGGATTCTATTGTTGCGGACTCGCTTCCGGACTATATATCTGGATTTCCCCATTCCGGGAAAACAATCCGGACTCCCTACGTTTAGGACTGCTCAACATTCGGACTAAGAAAAATACTCTGCTCGATATCTCCTTAAGAGTCCCGAAGACTCACCCAAACCGAAATATACCATTCGAAGTCGATAGGATTAGCGAGATATCATTAGGTCATTAAATCGATAACTTGATTCCACAGCACCTTCGATTAAGCCCTCAAAATACTAGAAACCTCTACTAATAAGAAAACTAAGACACAACGTGATAAGAACTAGAGGTTGGAAGTTTACCTTCAAGAATCTGATAATAGAGCTGACCCAGAAACAACACCCTCTTCCTTTCTTCTAAAAAAATCTCCAATTCAACCTTGATTCTTCTTCCTGTTCCCAAAATGCTCCGCCGCTCCCAATTGAATTGAAAATGTGCCTAGGGTTTTGTGCAATCATTGAGGGTTTTTATACCTTCCAACAATATACACTAAGGCCCCTAAAAAAAGTTACACATTACTCCCCCATTCTTGTGTTTTCTTCACAAATGAGACTTGGCTATTACAATACCTCCCCCTCAAAAGAATTCCGTCCCCGGAATTCCATTGTCGAAAAACTGAGGGTACTTGGACCTCATGTCCGCTTCTACCTCCCATGTTGCCTCTTGTCCTTTATGATACCGCCACTGAACCTTTACTAATCTGATCTCCTTGTTCCTTAACTTACGAATCTTGCTATCCACAATCTCAACTGGTTCCTCTGTGTACGCCAGTCTCTTATCGACGCTGATATTTTCCAAAGGAACCGTCACATCTGTCTCGGCCAAACACTTCTTTAGATTCGAAACATGAAACGTTGGATGAACTCCCTTTAATTCTTTTGGCAAGTCTAATTTGTAAGCCACTGCTCCAACTCGTTCGATAATGACGAAGGCCCCCATATATCTCAGTCTCAACTTCCCTTTCTTCCCGAAGCGTACTACTCCCTTCCAAGGCGAGACCTTCAACATTACTTTGTCACCCACTTGGAACAAAATAGGTTTCCTTCTTTTGTTCGCATACTTTCTTTGCCTATCTTGAGCGATCCTCATTTTCTCACGGATTAGCTCTATGTTATCCGCAGTCATTTGCACAATTTCTGGATCTGCTAACTGTCTTTCTCCCACTTCATTCTAACACAACGGCGTTCGACACTTCTGTCCGTACAAGGCTTCAAACAGAGCTGCTTGAATGCTCGCGTGGTAACTGTTGTTATATGAGAACTCTATCAAAGGTAGATGTACTTCCCAATAACCCTTGAAATCGACCACGCAAGCTCGGAGCATATCTTCTAATATTTGAATAGTTCTTTCACTCTGGCCATCCGTTTGGGGATGATATGTTGTGCTTAACTTCAGTTGCGAACCCAACTCTCGTTGAAGACTTCTCCAAAACGACGATGTAAACCGACTATAACGATCGGAGACAATAGATAGCGGCACCCCGTGCCTCGACACGATTTCACTAATATACAGTCGTGCTAACTTCTCCAATGAGTCGGACTCCCTGATTGGTAGAAAATGCGCGGACTTGGTGAGACTATCCACAATCACCCATATCGCATCGTTACCCTTCAGAGTCCTTGGTAACTTCGTAACAAAATCCATGGTGATGTTGTCCCACTTCCACATTGGTATCTCCGTAGACTGAAGTTCCCCATACGGGCGCTGATGTTCTGCCTTAACCTTTAGGCACGTCACACATCGTTCCACAAAATGAGCGATGTCCTTCTTCATTCCTGGCCACCAGTAAAACCGTCTTAAGTCCCGGTACATCTTATTCGTCCCCGGGTGCATAGAATATCGCGACTTATGCGCTTCTTCCAAAATGCTCACTCTCAAGTTCCCCAACTTAGGAACCCAGACTCGGTCCTTCATATACCTCAACCCACCACTGTTGACACTGAGCAATGACGTAATCCCAACGATCCTTTCACTCTTTATGTTATCTTCTAACAATGCCTCCTCTTGGGACTTCTTGACCTCGTCCAGAAGGCTCGATGTCGCTTCGACTCTGAAGGCCACCACTTTGGTCGATTCTCCTCGCTCCTTCCGACTCAACGCGTCAGCTACCACATTCGCCTTACCTGGGTGGTAAAGGACTTCGCAATCGTAGTCGTTCAATAGTTCCATCCATCTTCGCTGCCTCATGTTCAATTCCTTCTGATCAAAAAGATGCTTAAGACTCTTGTGACCGGTGTAGATCTGTCACTTCACTCCATACAAGTAGTGTCGCCATATCTTTAATGCGAACACCACTGCCGCTAGTTCCATGTCGTGAGTAGGGTAGTTCTTCTCATGATCTTTCAACTGTCGAGATGCGTAGGCAATCACCTTCCCATTCTGCATCAGTACACACCCTAACCCAAGCTTAGAAGTATCGCTGTAAATTACAAAACCTTCTGATCCATCAGGCAAAGATAAAATTGGAGCGCTGCTCAAACTTTCTTTCAACCTCTCAAATGCAGCTTCTTGAGCTTCGGCCCAAACGAACTTGACGTTCTTCCTCGTCAACGCGGTCAATGGTGTGGCTATCTGAGAGAAGTCCTGAATGAACTTCCGATAGTAGCCCGCCAGTCTAAGAAAACTTCTTACTTCCGATGGAGACTTTGGCGGCTCCCAATCTTTAATAGCTTCGATCTTAGCAGGGTCCACTTTGATACCGTCCGCCGATACCATGTGACCTAGAAACTGTACTTCTTGTTAGCTCCAATATTCTGAAATATTAGAAGTATTGAAAAATGGCTAAGTACAGAAGAACTTCCACAGAAGCTCTGCTGAGTGCAACAGAAGCTCTGCCGGGCATCTCAGAAGAATCAAAGGAAGTTTGATCAAGAGTGATCAAAGACCGAAGAAACTACAGAAGGACGCTTTCAAAAGACCAAGATCGCAGAACCTCTGTTACCAATAATTGAGCCTCTGCAGACAACATCAGAAGACAAGGAACCCAGTGAAGACTATTCTACAAAGGACCGAGCCGCAGAACCTCTGTCACCCTTGACAGAGCCTCTGCGGTTCAGACTGAAGACTTGGAAGATATTTATAATATCTTGCCACTATTGAAGAAATATCTTGCTACTGTTCCTGGACCTGTTCATCAACTTGCATGGTAGCGTGCCCTGTCCAACTTCAACACGTGTCAAACTCTGAGTGGACTCAATAGGGCTTAGTACAACATTGACGTCTGCGGCATTTAATGCAATACAATACGTACAACTGTTCATGTCGTCCGATCAACAGTAGCTTATACTTTATGGTCCCCTTAGAGTAGTATAAAAGGAAGACTAATGTTTAGTTATTCAAAAAAAACACAGAAAAATCAACACACAAGAACACATAGCTTATGCACATTTAGAGTCATATCTGTTTAAAGCTTTGCATACTCAGTGTTCTTAAATCTGTTCTTGCTATATATTGAAACTCAGTAAAGTTTGAGATATCATATTTTGATCACTGTTTCTTTATATTGTGTGTTCAATTCTATACAAACATATTTGTTAGTTCTTCAAATACGCTTCCGCATCAAACATAAACTCGAACTAATAGATCTGTTAATCCTGTCTAAGAAAAACGGGAACCAACAATTGGTATCAGAGCAAAGCTTGATTTTTAATATCAAGTGATCCTCGTTTTTACAAGATTTGTGATAGAAACTGTCTGTTTTTAACCTGTTTTCTTCATTCCTTCAAACAGATTCTGTTTTACTGCCATTTTCGATTTATTTGATCTGGTAACATCATAGAAACTGTTTCTTTCGTTAAAAAAACCTCATTTAAAATGTCTAGAATGAAATTTTGTGGTGATGCTGATTCAATTTTTTATTCAAAACTCAGCACAAATTTTCGCAAAATAATTCCTTCTCTTGAAAAAGAACTAGATGAAAAGAACAAAAGCATTTTTATTATTTCTGATAAAATTGCTAAACTTGAAGAATCTGTTAAAATCTTGAACTAAAAAGGAACTTATCTATGTCAGATGAAGAAAAGAAAAGACTTGAACTAAAATATTTAAATTTCTCTAAACTGATTTCCAGTTTTGAAAAGATTGTGGTCAATGAAAAAGGAAATTATGAAGAGAAGAAAACTGTTATTAAAACAAAGTCTATGGAGCTTACTTGTAAAATCTCAGAATTACAGAAAATCCTTGAAAAAGAAAGGAAAGAATCTGATTTTGAAAGAAAAGAATCTGAATAGTTGAAGGTTCAAAGATTTCAAGATTTAAGTCAAAAAGATGACATTGAAAGAGAGAGAAGGATTTTTAAAACAGAAATATCCAGACTAACAAAAAGACTCTCTAATTTATCAACTGAGATCATGTTGGAGAAGAGATGCAAATTTAATCTCCAAAAGATGCTTGAGGTAAATTTAAGGAAAAAGAATATTTTTGCTAAAAGGATCAAGGAATTTGATTTTGCAAACTCAAATCATTCACTTAAAACAACTTCAAATTCAAGGAATAATTTGTCAAAAGGATCCTTTAAGCCAAATATGCTTTCAAAAATTCAGACCTCAACATCGAAATTTTTTCATGATCATAGGTTGGACAAATTAGTTAATCAAGCTTTTAAAAAGGTGAAAAAGGTTTGGATAGTGAAAGGCTCTATACCTGTTCAAAATGTTCAAAATGACAAAAAGCCTTTCATTTCTGATATGTATGACAAGTGCATAAAGGCGTTTCATACAATAGGACCCATACGAATATGGGTACCCAAAACCTCTGTAAGTATAACCTAGATATTCTGTAAACTTTGTAAATATTTTTATTTATTTCTATTATTTTTGTTTGTAAATTCTTAAATCTTCAATAGTTCTTGAAATCACAGAGCTTCTGTAAGGTCTGCTCAGAACCTCTGACGACCTTCACAGAACCTCTGATGGACTTGACCTATGGTTTATGCTCAACTTATCTTATTATGAACCAAGCATAGGTCAAGATGGAGCAGAAGAAGATACTTGATCTACAGAGGTTGTTAGATCAAGGGGGAGCGAAAAAGGAGACCTTGCTGAATCTACAAAGATTCATAAGTCAAGGGGGAGCTAAGAATACGACAGAAGAGATCACATTCGTCGATCAAGAAGAAAAATAGGTTGGTATCTCGTACTCACACAACGCTACAGAAGTGATAAGCCGCAGAGTTCTTTCAACCAAAGAAACTCTGTAGATCACTCAAATCTTTCAAATGACTTCTGCTGCACAAAATCTTTGAGATTTACAATTTTCTAGGACACCAACTTTCAAATAGGTCCTAAATACATTGTTAAATCTGATCAAAAACTTGGATGATTAAAAATGTTTATAAATTATTAGTTATTTGAAATTTCCTGTCACAGAGCCTCTGCTGGCTCTGGCAGAGGTCCAAAAACCTCTGTAGGATAATTTCTCTCTACTAAAGATTTATTGATCCTCTCCGTGTTTTTCAAACGATTTTCATTAAAGATACAATCTACAGAGATAAAAGTTTTCCAAAATCACAGAGCTTCTGTACCCACAGAGCCTCTGTAAAGATTTCCACTTGGGAATTTCTGTATCTGTAACGGTAACTTTTCTATGGTGAAAATTTAAACCCACGCGCTTTTCATTTAATGTGGCCGCCCACGACGTCTCGTCGTCACTGACACTGATGACGTGTCGAGTTTTCATTGACGTACATATCACGTCGTCCTGGAAACTTGCACCACGCCGAATGAACTCGAGTGCGGACCTCAAACTTTATTAACTTTCTCACATTTTCACCGTTCCAAATTCTATCCGTTACCACAGTATAAAACCTAAGTTAAAATCACTTTCAAAACTTTACTATTCTCTCATCTTCTCCGACGAACTTGCTTATTTCTTTCTGAAAACCTAGAACTTTCAAACCTACAAATGGCTTCCAGTTCCAAAACTACTCACGTTTCACCGACGAACTCTCCGCCACCCTCTCCAGTGCATTTTGAGCACTCCCACAACCCACACATCGCCGACGATGCCGAAAGACATGACTCCGGCGATGAGGTATCCTTTATACCCACTACCCACCTGCAACAATTTTTCTCAAATAACCATTTCGAGCAAACCCTTCCCATTAAATCGAACAACTGTTATCTTGTTCCTTCTCCTACGGATTTTGGCAAAGAACATGCAATCCTGCTAAACATCCTTGAGAACCACTTTCTTTACCCTCTTCTTAGCAAAACCGTTGAACAAATACCCGTACGTTATCTACATCAGTTTTGGCAATCTTGTCGTTATGACGCTGACACCGATTTGATAAGAGGCTATATTTCTAAGCCTGACCAAAGTAAGAGCCTTGAACTGATGTTCAACCGCACCATGTTCTCATTAGAATTTGGCCTTCAGACAAGAGGTCTCATGGGAATCAAAAAGTATGCCCCCTAACCAACAAACGAAGAACTTATCGACTTTCTACACATGTTAGGGTACAACCAACAGTTGAAAAAGAGGAACGATTTCCACAGGGCTAGACTACCCCCTCTGTGGAATTCCTTATTCTCCATCCTAAATCGTTGCCTCACGGGCAAAATCGGGAGCATCGATCAAAGCTCACCTCAAATTCTCTCAATCATGTATGGTGTGTACTATGATCTACCCCTAGATTATGCCACCATAATGATGCAAGAGATAATCAACACAATCGATCGCAAACTCGCCTCCCAAAAAGCCAAAATATCTGATCCCAACTGGTTGCCCCCTCTGCAGTTCCAGCGAATCTTCAGTGTACTTTTCGAGCCCCTCCTCCTTATCCAAAAATGGCCAATGGACGGTCCCAAACCTAAGCAATTTCCTATGTCCAAGAACACCCCTACAGAACATGAGGACGGCTACCCTCACAGCAGGCCACTCTCAAAGGTAATGTTAGGTTATGCTAGTGATATAGAACTAGTTAGTGAGTACACACGCGTTTACAGGACTCCTGAACCCAGTCCTGTAACACCCCCGCGTATAGGAGTACCCTTAGGAGGTAGTGTTTTAGAGAGGCTTACCGAGGAAGAATGGAAGATAAAGTTGGCTAAACACAAGGCCAATCAGAAGAACTTCAGGAATATAAGGAAAGACCTCTATCCTTCAAAGAGGAAGTCTTCTGAGGGATCTGAAGAGAAGAAGAAGAAAAAGGGAAAGAAAACCAAGACCCCTACAGAGGAACCACTTGCCTCTGCTTCTGCTATCCAACAACCCCCTGCAGAACCATCTTCTCCACCCACTGCACATCCCTCTGCCCCTCCCTCTCCCAAAAGGAAGAGGAAGTCAAAATCTACAGAGGAGGAGGCACCAAAACCCAAGAAAAGGAAATCAAAGAAGAAGAAACCATCTTCTCCTCTACAATCAATTACAGAGGGAATCGAAAAAGATCAACCTCAACCTCTGCAAACGCCAATCTTCACAGAAGTTGATAGAAACACTGAACTACGGCAAGAACAATTCAAACAAGGAAAATTCAGCCTCTATCTAAATCAACCAGGGTTTGCACAAACCCTTGATTCTTCTGGATGGACTGCAGAATCATTATCTCACGACTCATCCTCTGCAAGTAAAAGACGAAACCCAGAAATCACAGAGGTTCATGAAACACTTCTGTCAAGACAAGGGACTGCAGAAGAAGAGGTCCAAATAGGTGAGAATATTGAAACAAGGTTAGAGGATAGGGTAGAAACTTCTGGAGGAAAAGAAAAAGAAAAAGAAAAAGAAAAAGAAAAAGAAAAAGAAAAAGAAAAAGAAAAGATGCCGAAGTTGTAGAAGGCACACATCCCTCACCCCCTCCCAGTGCAACCCACACATCTAACTCCGCAGGTCTAGCTGCAGAAGGAGTTATTGAAAAAGAGTCGCACAACTCAATCCCTACCCAAACCAAACAACCAGAGGTTACTCTTTCGACTTCTGCGCCCACAGAAACCGGGGAATCCATTCCTAGGGAGTCTCCTCAAAGAGATTCACCTATAGTTCATGATCCATCGCCCTAGATCACACTAGAACACCTTACAGAGGAATTCTTTTCCTCTTCCATGCACAATATAGGGCCAAAACTTCTTTCAGAGAGAAGTAGTGAGCACAAAGACGAAGAGACTCTAGACAAATCTCCGAGTCAACAAAAGAACATTCCGATACCCACCTCTGGAGTGGATTTGGACACTGTTCTTCGCAGAACTTCTGTAGAGATTGAAACTCATGTTTCTTCTCAAAGATCAGATGGAAATCCTTCCATTCTCAACGTTCAAACAGGAATGAAAGAAGGTGTCCTAGGAACAGGGACTCACTCTGGAGAAGGGGTTGTTCCTCCAGAGGTTACCCAAGAGGAACATGTTACGAAGGATGAGTTCCAAGTCTTTGTAACCTCTGTAACTCAAACATTGAATAAGTTGCAAAGCTCATTCAAGACTTTTACAGATTCGACTTTAGGCGCGCTTACAGGATTAAATACCAAAGTGGATACCTTATCCACAGAGGTTAAAGCAGCCCTTGCAGAAATGAAGTCAACTACAGAAACTTCTGCTGCTGCTACCATCACCTCTGCCACTGACATTGCCAAAATAACCGTTGCAGAGTTCGAGAAAAGTGCGACCAAAGCCTTCAAGACTTCGATCGCAATCTACCTTGAAACAATGAAGAAACAAGCAGCAAGGCAAGCAACACAAGACACCTGCAGAACAGAAGCTGTTGCTAAAAGAAGGCAGGATGATCCTGATGATGGTGCATCTGGTCATCCTGAGGGGGAGAGAACAAAGGAAACAACAGAGGCTGCTGCTGCAAAAACAACAGAGAAAACCGCAGAACCCTCTACTACAGAAACTCCGAAGGAAACCCCACAACAAGGAACTCAAAAGAGGCAAAATATCGTTGGAGAGGATGCACCAACCACAGAACCTCAGGTAATCACTTTTGCATCCTCATCCTCAGAACAAACCCCACTCTCACCCAAAGAACCAACACCAACCTCACAACCAATAATCCCGCGCAAAACTAGAGTAAAATCCATAGCTCGAAAACCCCAAAGACCAAAATGCACTGCAGAGTACATTCTTCGCAGAATGGAATTTGTATCTGCTTTTCAATCAGCAAAGCGTTTTGACATCCCACCTCAAAGACCCAAAGAGTCCTCACCAACAGAGTCCTCACAACCCGAAATATCAAAACCTTCAGAGGCAACAACCAAAACATCAGAGCATCCAACCCCAAAACCCAAAGAACCTCTCACTGGTAAATCTACAGAGGTTCCACCCACACAAATCGAAAACCCAACCTCTGAAACCTCAAAACCAAAAGATAAAGGCAAGGGAAAAATGACAGAAGAAGAGCCAAAGAAGAAGATGCCAGTTGCTACAGAGAAGTTGATGAAAGGTGCCTTTAATGCCTTCGTCACTCCTAAACCCGAAGAGGAAGACTGACATTCAACTTGAATCCTCTGTCAGAAAACCCAACCCTGGATCCCACAGCTAAAGTAACAGAAAGTAAAGTAGCAGACATCACTCGACAGATGGATGAGCTAAGGAGAACAATTCCAAGAACTACTCCAACCATTGAACAAATGGAAGAGCAAGTTTACAATTATCTCTACAGACAGCACTTCCAGAGCGATCTGCCAGCTCATGTCCGAGATCAGAAGCTCAGAAAGGAATTCGATGCCATCTTCACCACTACAAAGTCAAAACCGGTCAACCAAGTTTACTCCATTCACAAAATAAAGAAGGTAATCTATTGTAAATACTCTAAAATGAGAACCTATCCTCATACGATGTATACAATCTGGAAAGTCAAAAGGTCTGACAGATCAGAGAATCAATTCTCTGATGCTGATATCCGAAACCTCAATCCCTATGACTTACCTGACCTTCTGCAATGGACGAAAGACAACTTCAATGACGACTGCCACCAAAGGTCTTATCGAGTTCTCAGAAAGGCGATGCGTGAAAAGCTCCTAATCTACAGCATGCTCGACTTTCAACTAGCCATCGATCTAGGCGTGACTACCTTAAGTATCAGACCTCCAGAGGATTTCTGCCCACCCAATGCCATACCCAATTCGATTATCAAAACTCCAAGGTACGGGTTACTTTACAAGAATCCTGCAGATCAACTTAAACTTTTTGTGATAATGGACTGTCAGAAGTACACAACCTGTACTCTGAACATGTTCAGAAAAATACTAGAAGAGAACAAAGCAACAGAGCTTATGGACGAAGAATCTGCTTTAATGATGATCAAAGAGATTGATGCTGCACTAGGCATAAGAAATCTCTGCTTCAAATTCTATGAAGAACTCAAGGAAGTAGGAAAAGACAACAGAAAGTTCGACGACTTCCCAAATGCAAAAATCTGAGTCTCTTTAAAGAACCTCTGTCAACGTTTATTTTTGTTCATTTAATGTACTCAAATGTAAATGCCTCTGGCATAAATTCCAAATGAAAGAAATAATCTTCTGAGGCATTGTTTAACCTCTTTTTAATACTTAGGTTAAAATGCATAAATTCAACCTTTTATTTTTCAATACTTAGGGGGAGATTGTTAGCTCCAATATTCTGAAATATTAGAAGTATTGAAAAATGGCTAAGTACAGAAGAACTTCCACAGAAGCTCTGCTGAGTGCAACAGAAGCTCTGCCGGGCATCTCAGAAGAATTAAAGGAAGTTTGATCAAGAGTGATCAAAGACCGAAGAAACTACAGAAGGACGCTTTCAGAAGACCAAGACCGCAGAACCTCTGTTACCAATAACTGAGCCTCTGCAGACAACATCAGAAGACAAGGAACCCAGTGAAGACTACTCTACAAAGGACCGAGCCGCAGAACCTCTGTCACCCTTGACAGAGCCTCTGCGGTTCAGACTGAAGACTTGGAAGATATTTATAATATCTTGCCACTATTGAAGAAATATCTTGCTACTGTTCCTGGACCTGTTCATCAACTTGCATGGTAGCGTGCCCTGTCCAACTTCAACACGTGTCAAACTCTGAGTGGACTCAATAGGGCTTAGTACAACATAGACGTCTGCGGCATTTAATGCAATACAATACGTACAACTGTTCATGCCGTCCGATCAACAGTAGCTTATACTTTATGGTCCCCTTAGAGTAGTATAAAAGGAAGACTAATGTTTAGTTCTTCAAAAAAAAACACAGAAAAATCAACACACAAGAACACATAGCTTATGCACATTTAGAGTCATATCTGTTTAAAGCTTTGCATACTCACTGTTCTTAAATCTGTTCTTGCTATATATTGAAACTCAGTAAACTTTGAGATATCATATTCTGATCACTGTTTCTTTATATTGTGTGTTCAATTCTATACAAACATATCTGTTAGTTCTTCAAATACGCTTCCGCATCAAACATAAACTCAAACTAATAGATTTGTTAATCTTGTCTAAGCAAAATGGGAACCAACACTTCTCTTAACCGGAACTCGCACTTTGAGAACTTAGCGTACAACTTCTCGTGTTTCAGCAATTCCAACACCGCCTGAAGATGCTCTTCGTGATCTTTACAGGTTCGAGAGTAGACCAGGATATCGTCAATGAAGACGATTACACACTTGTCCAACAACGAACTACACACCCTGTTCATCAAGTCCATGAACACTGCTGGGGCATTAGTCAAGCCAAAGGGCATAACTAAGAAGTCGTAGTGTCCATATCTTGTACGAAAGGCCGTCTTGGGCACGTCTTCCTTCCTCACCTTCAGTTGATGGTAACCCGATCTCAAGTCTATCTTCGTGAAGTAGCTCGCACCTTGCAACTGATCGAAGAGGTCATCAATCCTCGGAAGCGGGTACTTGTTCTTCACTGTTACCTTGTTGAGCTCACGATAATCTATGCACATCCGCATAGATCCGTCCTTCTTCTTAACAAATAGTACCGATGCTCCCCAAGGCGATGAGCTTGTACGAATGAAACCCTTGTCGAGTAGCTCTTGCAGCTACGTCATCATCTCTTTCATTTCTGCTGGTACCAGACGATAAGGCGCACGTGCAATTAGTGCCGCCCCAGGCATTAAATCTATTCTAAACTCCACTTGACGATCTGGTGGCAGACTCGTCAAGTCATCCAGAAACACTTCCGGGTACTCATTTACTATGGGCACATCCCCGACTTCCTTCTTCTCTTTCTTAGCATCTAGCACGTAAGCTAAATACCCCAGACATCCCTTCCCCAAACATCGCCTAGCTTTTAACATATATATCAAACACGACTTCCTATCTCGACAATCCCCATAGATTACTACTTCCTTCTTATCCGGCAAAGCGATACGAATTAACTTCTTATTACACACTATGTTAGCGTTGTTATCCGCTAACCAATCCATTCCTAGAACCACATCAAACTCCCCCATTCCCATGGGATACAAACGCAAAGGGAACAAGTGATCATCTATATCAATGCTACACCCCTCAAAGACCTCTTTCACCCAGACTCGACTATCATCTGCTACTTCTACCTCAAACCCAAAGTTCAACCTCTTAGGTTTCACTTGCAATTTCCGAATAAAATTAGGCGACACAAACGAACGATTGGCGCCCGAATCAAACAATACTTTAGCAAAAGTCGAGTTAATAGGGAAAGTAACTGTCACCACATCAGGCGTATTCACCGCCTCCTCGGCCGACATGTGGAAAGCCCTCGCCTTCGCGCGAGCAGGCTCTACCTTTCTATCTCCATCTCTTCCTCCACTATTACCGCCGTAACCCCCAGCAAACCCCCTCTTCAACTGCGGACATTCCAACTTGACATGGTCTAGCGAACCGCACTGATAGCATGACCTCGAACTACGGCAATCTCGTGCCATATGTCCCGTCTTCCCATACTTGAAACATCCTTCCTTATCCGCCAAACACTCCCCCTTATGCATCCGATTACACTTGCCACAAGGTTTCTCTCCCGATCTGAATCCCGCCCGCAGCTCGGGCCTAGGAGCACTCGGCCTCTTAACATCACGGTTCGGTCCTTCCCACTTTCGTTTGTCCCCAACTCTCTCCGTCATCTGCCTATTCTTCTCTTTCTCTGTGAGTTCTGCAGTATCTATCGCAGCTTGAAAAGTAACCGGATCTTTCACTTTTACCAACTCTCTCACACTGCTCTTAAGTCCCCAGATATATCTCTCAATGCGCCCCTCCTCAGTAGGCACATACAATTTAGGGAACCGGACTTTCTCAATGAACTTTGACGTATACTCTTGGACCGACATCGTCCCTTGCTCCAATCCCAGAAAATCCTCCTCGAGCTTCTTAACGGCCGCCACTGGGCAAAACTGAGCTTTGAATCTTTTTGTGAACAGTTCCCAGGCAGTTGTTTTTGCGATCTCCGAACCCTTACCTCCCGTGTCTACATCCCACCAGAAAATGACATCTGCCTTCAACATAGACATGGCAAACAACACCTTGTCTTCCTCAACACACTTACTCGTGTCGAAAGCTAACTCCATCTCGCGTATCCATCTCAGAGCTAAAACTCGATTGCATTCCCCGCTAAAAGATGGAGGTTTGCACGATGCAAAAGTCTTAAAGGTACATCCCTTTGCCGCTTTCGATTCATTAGCCACAAACGGAGTTGACACAGAATGATCTCCCACCACAGTCGGAGGTAGGCTAGACGCCTCAGTCCTCATCTTTTGTAATTTACCCATCTCAGCCGTAAACTTTTCCTCAATCACAAAAGCTTGGTTATGGTTTCTCTTCGGGCTGTCCGACTGGCTCCCTCCGCCTACCGAAGCGATACTTTCTTGATGCAAAGGCTCACGCACCTCCGGCGCTCCCACACTCTAAGCTCGACGGGTGGTCAACATCTTTTTCCCTCCTCGGGTTGCCACGCCCGTCCCTACTGCCTGAGAGGTAGCCCACAACGGCGGTCGTCCTCGCCCTCTTCCTCGGCCTCCACCCCTTCCGCGGGTGGCCGCTCGTCTCGGAGGATTCACCGGTTCCTCCTCCAAGATTTCCTCCACGCGGATCTCTCCCACGACCGCATTTGTACCCACCACTGGCACGGATCTACTCCTCAAGGTTCTTTCAGACATACTGGATTACTGAAACATACCAAAATAAATTACTTAAGACTACTGCTCAAGAATAATAAGGCAATTTAAGCACATACATGTACCTGTAAATTTGCAATTACACTGGCCAGGTGTAATCCCGAACCTACCTTACATGACTGTCCTCTCTACCCTATTAGTCTTATCCTATTATAGTGTCCTCCTAACGCAATCCTGATTCTCAGTTGTGATTCTACTCCCACAGTTTAAGTATAGGCCCGTCCGGTCACCTAAATCCCTTAAACTATGGCTCTGATACCAATTGTAACAACCCAAAACAAAATAAAGCATAGCAATTCATATAATATAAAACATCCCAAAATCGGTCTCAAAATTTCCAATACAACTGTTTCAAAACTAGGTTGGCGGAAACAACCTATTCACAAATGAGAATAAAATTAAGTCTATAAAGTGAAAGTAAAACACTATCTCTAGAAGCGTTCGTACTCTAACTCTTCTCTTGACTCTTACCGGAGCTTCCTACTATCAGCTTCCCTGAAAAGGTTTAGTTTGGAAAAATATGTGAGGGTTAGACCACGAGGTCTAGTGAGCTCCCTCAAGAAACAACAGTTCGATAAAACATATTTAAGGTAGTTCATAACTTTCATACATAACAATTTTTAATTAAAAACATTCATGTAACACCACACATGTAGATGGCACACTGAAGTCACTCGGAAGTGACAACTAGGGGTGAGCATCGGAACTGGGTACCCGTCTTTGGAACCGAAACCGCTCTGGAACTGCCGGTTCCAGAACCGGAACCGACGTGATTGATTCCGGTTCCGGTTCCTAAAACATGGAACCGATTAAGACTGGTTCCGGTTCTGGTTCTCATTTTTTTGGAACCGTTACCCGCTGGGTGTCCGGTCTCGCTATTTTTTAATAAAAATTATTTATATATTTATTATTTAAATATTTAATGATGTAGTATTAGTTTTGTACATTTATTACGTGTTTTATTCGGTTTCATCCAAGTGTTTTATTTGAGGCGTTGACGTAAAGACGTGAATTGTTATGGAAGTCGTTTTGTTGATGTCAAGACTCAATACTCAAGAGTTTATAATTGATTTATGTAATAATTAGTTTTTATTGGATTAGTTTTCATCATTTGTTGTATTTATTACTTTATGTTGTTACTTTATAGTTTGCAATAGACTTAAAATTACAATTTTTATTGTATGAGTTATTAAAAAAAAAGTTGACGTTGGGTACTCGGAACCGGAACCGACGGTTCCAAGACCGGTTCCAAAATATAGAGAACCGATGTAAGCGGTTCCGGTTCCTTCATTCTAGGAACCGCCGGTTCCGGTTCCATGAAATTTAGCCGGGTACCCGGTTATGCTCATCCCTAGTGACAACGTGTCAGTCTCACACTGCCTTACTGGGTCACACCTCCCATGGCATAAACGAGACACTCCCCCCGGTATGAGCACTGGCGGGCCATACCCCCGACTTAGCCGATCTACATCTCACAACAATGTATGCATACATCTCAAATAATCTTTCATACTTGCATATTCATGAAATAAAACATGGCATTTCTCTTCGTTTACTTACTTCAGAAAACACGTTTAAAACACGTATTTAGTTAGAAAAACTCACATGTCTTTTTTGTCTCGAAACTTCTCACTTGGGCTTCAAACTTCTAGGTGGAACACCTACGATTGTAAAAGGGATGAAAGCGATAAGTCCTAAATTGACAATCGAGGCTGCTCTGAACAGTTCTCAACTCACCTAGGTTCAGGTCGAACTCCCAATCCGGACCCAGAGTTCCGGGTCTCGCAAATCCCGGTCTACCAGTTCCGAACTACTAGTTCCGGATTACCGATTCTGGATTACCGATTCCAGTTTACCGATTCCGGATCCCTTTCCGGATTCCGATATCGGTACCGGATCTCGGTACTGCTTCCGGATTCTATTGCTGCGGATTCGCTTCCGGACTATATATCTGGATTTCCCCATTTCGGGAAAACAATCCGGACTCCCTACGTTTAGGACTGCTCAACATCCGGACTAAGAAAAATACTCTGCTCGATATCTCCTTAAGTGTAACATCCCGAATTTTCTATAATTAATATTTTAATGAGAAATGGGATCTAGTTGTATTTTTTGGTTTGAACCTTGAATTATGTAGTATTTTATAATTCTATAGGGTTAAAATACAAAGGATTAAAGTAGGATACTACTTTTGGAAATAATGGAACTTGAGGGAGTATTGTGGTAAATTTTAAATGTGTGTATGGATAAATCAGCTGAGAATGAGAGAATATCTCATCTTGGGTGCTTTGAGTCGGCAGAGAGAGAAAGAAAAAGAGAGAAAAGGGAGAAAGAAAGAAAGCAAGGGTTTGTCTTCATTTTTGGTAAGTAATTGACTATGGTTTATGATAAAATCTGTTGTAGTTATGTGTGTGTAAACGAATTTGATTGTGGAATAGGTATTTGGAATCATAAACAACAGATTTGAAGAATCAGATTGTGCAAAGTGGGTATAACTTCCTTAAGAGGTGAGTTCATTTGTTGTTTGCTTAAATCAGTGTTTACATGTTAAATTAAACCTTGAAATAGCTATATAAATTATTTATGGACTGTATGAAATGGTTTGGAATGAGCTGAATAGAACAGACATAGGTGTAATCGAATTTTTAAGCTGCAGATGGAGTTTTCCGGACGAAATGTCGTGTCCGGAAACCTCTGGGATGAATGTATCCGGATGCAGCAAGGTACCGGGTAAGTTTTGAATTTCTTTAGTTGTCCGAATAAATATAGTTACCGGACAGTATCCGGGTTACTGTAGTTTTCGGGTGTTGTCCGGATTAGATGTTTGTCCGGAAAGTGTGTTGTCCGGATTAAGCATGTATCCGGTGAGTTATATTTATCCGGAAGGCTTAGTTATCCGGAAAATCAAAGTTATCCGGAAAACCCCTGTTGTCCGGACACTTCTGAGAAATTGGAAGATTTCAGATTTTTTTAATCATAGAAAGGTGCAATTTAGGAATTGAAAGGTAAATCGTTATAGCTTGAACATACTTACAATTGAATGGTAGTGTGTTAGGCTTAAAGACTGTGCTAGTTTGATACTAGGCATGTGTGTAGTAAGTGTAATGGATCCATAAGCACTAGTGGTTATGTACACGTAGAATAGATGAAGATTAATCATTATTCTGATGTGTGTGAGAAATCATGGAATAAACGTAATTCCTGATTTATAAGGAAAAGAAGAAATAGGCATGTGTATATTGTTATTTCTTAGATGTGTACAGAAATGGGCATGTGTATATTGCGGTTTCTGGAATAGATGTGTACGGAACTGGGCATGTGTATATTGCGATTTCCAGAATAGAAACATTACTCTAGAATCAGTGCAGATTCGTAGTGTAGCTCTGAGACATGATATGATGATGGAATGTGTGTCAGGCATATTCATGGAATTGGGTAAAATCGTGTTAACGGAACAGAGTTACACGTATGGTAAGAAAAGGGTAATCAGGTTTGTTATAACTTGTTTACATTGATTTTGCAATTATTATTGGGGAAACGAATGTTCTCACTAGGCGTTGGCCTAATCGTTTCAATATAATGTTTTCTTACCAGGTACTAGCTCGGGAAAGTAAAGGATTGTGGGACGAGCGTTTTGGAATAGCAGAGAAGTCATTTAACAGAAGGAGATTTTGAGGGATTGCTTAGATAACTTGGTTAATCTGATTATAGTGAAATGATTAGATTAATAGGTTATTTGAAGGATTCTGTATTTGTAAATATACTCCTTATGGTTAATGCACTTCCTATATGAAAGTTTGAAGGTTATTATATCATAACTTGTTGAAATTTGAGGTTTAAATTAGCCCCGATTTTTGGGTGTTACATTAAGAATCCCGAAGACTCACCCAAACCGAAATATATCATTCGAAGTCGATAGGATTAGCGAGATATCATTAGGTCATTGAATCGATAACTTGATTCCACATCACCTTCGATTAAGCCCTCAAAATACTAGAAACCTCTACTAACAAGAAAACTAAGACACAACGTGATAAGAACTAGAGGTTGGAAGTTTACCTTCAAGAATATGATAATAGAGCTGACCCAGAAACAACACCCTCTTGCTTTCTTCTAAAAAAATCTCCAATGCTACCTTGATTCTTCTTCCTGCTCCTAAAATGCTCCGCCGCTCCCAATTGAATTGAAAATGTGCCTAGGGTTTTGTGCAATCATTGAGGGTTTTTATACCTTCCAACAATATACACTAAGGCCCCTTAAAAACAAAGTTACACATTACTCCCCAATTCTTGTGTTTTCTTCACAAATGAGACTTGACTATTACAATAAGCTAGCTTATGGTAATCCAAACATGTACCCCAAAAACAATAAGCTAGTTTTTTTTTGCCAAACAATGCCTAAGTAATATTATTTTATTAAATAAATATATTTTTAGCGTTGTTTTTTAGTGGGTGATTGGAGTTAGATCTTTTTAGTGTTCAAGAGACCCACCATTTTTAGTGTTTTTAGTGGTTGGGTTGCAGATAACCTTAGAGCATCTCCAATGGTATTTGAAGAAGACTTGATGAAAGACTTGAATAAGACTTGGAGATAACTTGACCATTGGAGACAAAACTTGAAAATGACTTTACTCATCAAAAGCTTGAGGTTTCTCAAGTCTTTGAAATAATGAATGTGAGAGGCAAGAGAGAGAGAAAATATAAATTGGTGGACCCAACATATTTTTTATATTTTTTTCAAGTATTTCATAAAGCTTGACCATTGTGGATGTCCTTAGACGTCATCGGTCCGAGTCATGCATTCTAGCTATTTTCTAGGATCCCTAAAATTATGTGCGCAAACTGATTTGAACATCTACATTTAAAAAAATACGTATAATAAAAACAAAACGTTTCCTCTTTTTGTAGGTCTTGAAGCCTAATGTACATTTTATCTGGTTAGTAATTATTATTTTACTATATAAAAATGCATTTAAAACTTGATTAATAATAAAATATTTTTATTAAATTATATCTCAAGTTAGATACTATATTTTTTTAGAAACGAAGTACGCAATTCTTTCGCTCTTATTATCCACATATAACATACATATTTGAAGAAATATTATTCTATAGGCTTTAGCATCAATAAGACGTATTCAAAAGATATTTGTTTGATCTAAACAATGCAAAATTTATAATATATGAATCGTATTAGAGCATCTCCAACAGCTATGTTAAAATAGAAAAAGTGGATTTTAGCAATTTTTTGCTCTAACATCTATGCTATCTTTTATGGTAAAATAGAGAAAAGATGAGAGAGAAGGTAAAAATCTCCGAACTTGGAGAAATTTTCTTGTATGCTAAAACTAGAAAAAATGAAAGATAAATAATATTTTATTCTTTTCACCAATAAGAGACATTGAATTAAAAGGTTAAGGAGGAAGAAATAATATTTTATTAATGTATTGATTATTTTAATATTTTAATTAATACTACAATCTCTAAAATATCATAGTTGTTGGAGTTAAAAACAATTTTTTTTAAAGATTTTAACATTTAATACTTTATTTAAAAAAAATATAGCATAACTCTTGAAGATACTTTTACACATGCAAGTGTTCGACAAAACCAATCAAAATACGACGAAATTTCCATTATTTAATACCTTTTTTTGTTGATTTCAAAGATTATTAATATTATACAATGTTTTGTTTTATTTCATACGTTTTTGCTTTAACTTATAATGTTCAATTTACTTAAACTAGTGTTTGGTATCGCGCGTTGCGCGATTGCCAAAATTCATGTTAAAAAAATGCATAAGTTAGTTTAATTGATTATTTTTATAAATTTAGGCTATGTTGCAAGTCCATATACAATATCTTTGACGATGAAATTGAGTGTAGATGAACATTATTATTTTCAATTTAGTATATAAAGATTGTTCTGAGCCTTTTAATTAATAGGGTTATAAAGTATATCAGATGTGTAATGAAAGTTATTGATAACAACCATAGTGTAAATATCTATTATATAACATACAATTAATTAAAAAAATTAATACAAAAATGACATAAGTTTGATGCCATACTTTTCTTTTTTATTTTTTCAATAATTTCATTAATTATGAAACCATAGTTAAGTTTTTCATTGATACATATGTCACTTGGACATCGTTACAAAGAATTATCGGACATATTATATATTTTCACTTTTCTTGAGTAAAGAAAATTTAACATCTTCATTCATCACATCATTTACAACCCTATTCTCTATACATTGATGAAAATAGTATCCATCTCATTAGAGTGTTGCATACATTCATCGTTGGCATTGTGAAATTGTATAAAGCAAGGAACTAAATTCCTTAAAATCAGTTAATCTAATTTTAATCATCATTAAAAATAGTTGAAGGTCGTAAAGACAAAATCTGAAGAGTATCAATCGATTAACCACTGTTTATACTTTCTTAAAACCTTAAATTCTCAAATGCAACATTTTTTTTACTAAACAACAACTTAAAAATCGAAACTAAAATTGTAGTTTGCTAGTAACGTCATATCAAAATAAACAATATCCAAATGTTCTATTAGCATTGTGATGACTCTTGCGAGAAAAAAAATTAGAAATGAGAATTAGGGTAATAATAAATGATGATTACAAAACAAACAAAAATCAATTCAGATTGAGATTGAGATTGAAATTGTAGTAGACTAAATGACTTACATTTAATAATATAAGTGTATATTGTCAATGAAACTTTCATGTTCTTGATATGTTCAACAATCTTCATGACTCATTTAAACAATATCTCGTTTGTTTTTTCTTTCGTTTGTGACACTTTCTACCAAAAAAAACAACAACAACAAACATATAAAGTACACATAACACCATATAATTTAGCAATAAACATAAGTCCATACCTTAGATAATGAGAGAAAGTTTGAGAGAAAAGTTGTTTGACAACAAACCAAACCATTAAGTAGTCAAGTAAAAAATGAAGAACCACAAGGTAGAATAAATAAGAGAAAATGACTAATTAATTAACATAAAGAAGGGAAAATGAATAGTTAAGTAACATAAAGAATAGAAAATGAATAGTTAACTAACATAAATTTCAATGTGCATGTAAAAATACAAAAATACCCCATACCTTTAATGAAAATATCATTTACATATGAGGACATAGAAGTCTTTATCTTATTAGTATTTTAAAAAATTGAAAAAATGAGAAAAAAGATAAAGAAGTTTCTAGCCTTTAGAGTGTGCCACATCACTTCTTCTTGATTTTCCTTTAATATATATATAGATTGTCTTTCATGTTATTTAATATCCAAATAATTAATAATTATGATTTTATATAATAGCATTTAGGGAAAAGTCTAAAAAAACCCAATGGACTTTAGTGTTTGGAGTGATTAAGTCGTTGGACAATTTTTTGGAACAAAAAAGCCCTTAGACATTTCAAAAATTGTTAAATAAACCATTGGACTTTTGGAAACATGTTAAATACACCTTTATTACAATTTTAAGGATGTATTTAACAGGTTTCCAAAAGTCCAATGGTTTATTTAACAAATTTTAGAATGTCTAAGGACTTATTTATTCCAAAAAATTGTTCAAATATTTTTTTTCATGTTTAATAATTGTTTTTGGCTATAAAAAGAAATGAATTAGAAGACATTTTTTTAGAAAAACATTACACTTCACATTCTTATATATCAAAAATACGTTTTTTACAAGTTACACCATTATAATTGTCTCGTCAATACGTTCAAAGTGAGCTCAATATTGGATATTTTATATTTAACCTTATATCATTAACTATCATAAATATATACGAATTATTTGTAATACTTACACTTTATATCCTTTAAGGTCATTTATTTATTAATATAAGATTAATCTGTAATTATAGGGTATAAAGCAACACCAATTTGCAGTTACTCAATCTCTAACAATATATAATTAAAGCCTATATGTGTTAATGTGTATGTTGAATTGGTAATACATCTTTACAGTAATGCTTTTATTTAGTGATATCATTTTGTTTTAATTTGTAATCGTGATGAAGTCGTTATTCTTGTTTACAAAATGGCATCTGACTGCAGTGATGTAATAACCCAAAGTAAAGATTGAGATTTAAATAAAAGTTAAGGGGTACATTTTGTTTATTATGAAGAAGTATGAGGGTAGAAAATGGAAAATGGGAAATTAATTCCCTAGTTTTATGCACCACTTTTGAGGATGGATTTTAATATTCATTTTAGGGTTGTAGGGTGATGTTGGCGGCTGGTCTTGGAGAGAAAACGAGAATCAGTAAGAAAGAAACAAAGAAATAAAAATGGAGAGTTGGTGGGTGTTTGTGTTGCTGCATGTCGAGAAGAAGAAGAAAGAAAGAAAAAGAAGCTGATGGGTGTGTCTTGTGCAGATGTGCGCCAGGATCTAACCGTCGACGAGTGAGAAGAGACAGCCGGAGGAGAGAGATAGACGACGGAGAGAGAGAGACAGCCGGAGGAGAGAGATAGACGACAGAGAGAGAGCTTCGTGAGGGAGAGAGAGACTGCGACAGAGAGAGAGCTTCGTGAGGGAGAGAGAGACTGCGGGAGAGAGAGAGAGCAGCAAGAAAGAGGGAGAGAGTAGCGTGAGAGAGATGGAGGTTGCGAGAGATGAAGGTGGTGGCTAGGTTCACCGGCGACGGAGAAGATGATCGGAAGAATACCGGCAGTCGGCTGCCGGCGGCGGTGGTGGTCGCCGGAGATGGTCGCCGAAGTTTGGACAGCAGTTTTCCGTTCGTAAGTTTCGTTCGAGTAAGAAACCTTTCCCTTGCTTATTTTCTTTTTACAAGTAATGGTAAAATTGTAGGTTGCTAGTTGCTCTCGGTATTGAAGGTTGAGAAATCAAATAAAGATATCAATTGAGTTTGATTCTTTTTGTTAGTGTCAAAGTTGAATTAAATGTTCATGTGGGTTATTGGTTAGGGTATAACTTGTACCAGCTAAAAAGATGAATCGTTATCAAATGGTGTCGAGTTTGCTTAAGGGGTAAATCCTCAGTTTATTAACCCAGTAACTGTTTTAGGAATGTTTGGAATTAAATTGGAACCGGGTATTTGTTTGGTGGAAAGTCCAGTTCGCACAAACCTCCGGGTGGCGTAAACCTAGTCTGTTTCAGTGTTGGGCCGGTTTAATGGTTGGGCCGGTTTGAGTGTTGGGCCAAAAGTATTAATAAGTCCTTTTGGGCTTAATTGTTAATTTTGGGCTCCTCATTCGAAAGTGTTGGGCCGGAAGATTTATTCTTCCTTTTGGGCTTAGTTTATTGTTGAAGTCTATAATTATATAATAAGGGTGTGGTAGTCTAATTATTATTTTTGGGCCATATTATTAGTAACGTGATCCGGTTTTGTTATTTAGAATCAAGTGTTGTAATTTTATGTTGAGATCCTAGAGCCGGGTAAATTAATGGATCCGGTATAGTATGTCAATTGGTTGGGTAAGCGAAGATCATTAATTATGATTTTTGGACTAGAAGGTAATCTACCAATTTAGATAAGTTAGGGTTGAGTTCGGGGTTTAACTCGAGTAATAAGTGAACGGATTATGACGTACGTTATTAATATAATAGGTGTTCCACCTAGAGATCGGAAGTGTAAGTGGGGAGCTTTGGAACAAGCAAGCCAGGTGAGTTTTCTAAACTAAAATGTGTGGCTTTTAAAGTGTTTTCAAAATGCGTTATGAATGTTGAGAATTACCATGCTTTATTATTATGCTTTAATTGCATGACAGTTGTTTAAAGTTTTATGTAGAATGTATGCATACATCAAGGAGACGTAAACTGGCAAAGACGGGAGAGTCGTTCCGCCAGCTCTCGTGCGGGAAGGGAGGTCCCTTTATGCCAGGAGCGAGGCTCCGCAAGGCAGCATGAGGCTGACTCGTTGTCACCTTCGGGTGGCTTCAGGGTGTCAGATTACGAGGAGGCGGACCTTAGTCCGTATACGATTTATTTACTGTGTTGAGTATAAATGTTTTATGCTGAAAAGATGAACTGTATTTAAATGCTTTGATAACTGTTAGGAGGGACTCACTAGACCTCAAGGTCTAACCCTCGCATTTTCAAATAAACCCTTTTCAGGTAAACAGGTACAGAAAGGCTCTAGCAAGTAAGCAGGGCGTTAGCAAGAGAAAGATGGATAGTGTAGCGACACTATAGCTTTTCTTAGTTTACTTCTCAGTTGTGTAGGTTGCTTCCGCCAACCATTTTTGGATATTATGTAAGAAATTTTAGAGATGCGATTTTGGGATATTTATTTTATATGAAATGTATTGTTTAAAATTGTTGGGTTGTTACAGTTGGTATCAGAGCCATAGTTTAAGGGATTTAGGTGACCGAACGGGCCTAAACTTAAACTTGGGAGTAGAAATCACAACTGAGAAACAGGAATGCGTTAGGAGGGCACTATTGTTAATACAGGAAATGCGTTAGGAGGACACTATTATAGAAATAGGACTAATAGGGTACTGAGGACTGTCATGTAAGGTAAGTTTGAGATTCCACCTGGCCAGTGTTATAGCGAACTTACAGGTACATGTATGTGCTTAACCTACCTTATTAACCTACCCAGTGTTTATGTCGTGTTTCAGTACGTTAGAATGTCAACGAGATATCTGAGGGTAGACTGAGACCCCTTGTTGGGAAAGTTTCATGAGAAATCTTTATGAAGTGAATAATGTATGCATTGTAGAGGCGAAATGTGTTTAGAATGTTATGAATCGTATAGAGATAGACCTTCGTGGGTTCGAAGAGATAAAATGATTGGTTTTGAGTAAGACTCTTGTTTCTAGAAAGTCCCAGTTCTAGAAATAGTGGGATGAGATCAGATAGAATGGTAAGGAATAACAGTGTGGAAATTTTGAATGTATCAATAGAACCCTGACTTCTTAGTCGAGTTTTTCAAAGGCAGTGTAAATGAAATAAGATACCTATTGTGAAATGAAAGCATGTAGAAGTAGAAAATGAGATAGTGATTAAAACGAAATAGTACGAAGGGGTTGAGTAAGTGAGATGTGGAAAGTGTGTTCAGCAAGTTGTTGCGTGACCGAGAGGACGACCGTTGGTCGTAGGTAGAATGTCAAGGATAAGATAAGCAAGTAAAGCAATCGACCTTGTTAGAGTGAGTAGCCTTCAAATGCAAGTAGAGTCTCACGCATGGTGTTTTTTTTGTAACATGAAATGTTCACGAGTTAAGTTAAATATGTAAAGATAAATTTTGATCGAAAACGAGTCAGAATGTGCACGTGTATGTTTAAAGAAAAAGGTGATTTCATTCACATGGCACCACGAAGTTTCGAGTTTTATGATTTGTAAAGTATTCCGCTCTTTTCATGACAAGT
The DNA here is from genome assembly GCA_033807775.1 of Saussurea involucrata. Lineage (NCBI taxonomy): Eukaryota > Viridiplantae > Streptophyta > Magnoliopsida > Asterales > Asteraceae > Saussurea > Saussurea involucrata. The sequence continues at coordinate 173,463,992 of CM066320.1, read as the reverse complement.
TAAATTATTGCAAAAGTCAAGAAAACGATTAAATGAAAACTTTTATAACCAAAGCGAGTAATGACATATTGGAGTTATTTATGAGTACGAAAATCGACCGGTTTACTTTGTGTCGGAAATTTCTTTCAGGAAGTGGTCGTAAGAAAAGATTTTCACTTAATATATTTCCGTCGTAACGACATAATTTGGTGGAGTGAGATTAAGTTTATGAGAAGTTGCATGCGAACGATCCTCGAGATCGTGGTGTAGGGCATTGAAGTTTAAAGAGTGATGGGGGCATGCGTACCCAATATGTTTCCAGGTGTTGTTTAATTAAAATGATAAAAGGCACGAAATGATTTATTTATTTTGCATGTCATGCATGAAGGCTATGAACTCACTAGGTCGTAGGATGTTGCATTTTAAAACTAAGAAAGAACTCTGAGAGTGGAGAGTTGATGGTCAAATCAGGAGAGAACGTTGTAGTATCGAGATAGGTGTTCCGTCAGTAGTGGATTATAGTCTCGAACGTAGGAGGGTTTGCACCCTTGTTCGGTAACTGGAAGTACGGTTGTCAAGGGACGGTTGTGTCTAGAGGAAGGACTTGAAGCCTTCAAAGTGATAGTTTTAGCAACTCGTTATAAGTAGTATTGTGAAGAAGAAACGAAGTGCCCACAGTGTTGGGTATGAGTCTTGAGGTGAGCTTGTAATATTGATGTTACAGGAGTGAGTTCAGAAAAGAGGGAGACGTATTATGAAGTGATTATGATATGATGGTAGGATTAGGTTCTGTAACGGAACCCATGTTTAAGAATAAGTTAAGAAAGTAGTTACAGGTTGCCTGTTGTTGTAAAAGTCGATAGCCATGTAAGAGGGCCGAGGCCGAAGACGTGAACCAGAGGGTTGAAAGTTGATAGAACGCCTTGTAGGGGTGTTAAGAGGATGAGAAGTTTCATTCTGAATAAGCATTATATTTACGAGGTATGGAGGGATACGTAAAATGATGAGGTATGTGGCCCAAACGAAGTGAGTGTGTAAATTTTATCAATCGGTAAGAAAAATGTTGTGTCTATGAAAGGGCTCGGATCGTAAAGAGCCAGCTAGAACGTTTGTGTTTGAATTATTTTAGAACTCGTGAGTTATAGTTCAACAAGTTGGGAAGGACTGCGTAGTGAGATAGACTCGATTGTAGTATGCGAGAAAATGTGAAGGCAAGTACGAATTGTGTAAGAATGGCCATGAGAGATTTGGTTGGTCTGCGATGAGATATTATGAGTGAAGAATGTACAGTTATGTAATGACATTAATTGTCAAGTTAAATGTACCAGTTAGTATCGTGGTGAGGTGATGTTAGCGAGAAGGAAAGCATCATATAGAAGCCTGTTTGGGGTTTCGGATGCGGTGTGCGGTTTGTAATCAAGTCGTTAGAGCACATAGGGTGTAAGTCGACTTTATAGTGTGATTATGTTCGGGATAGAAGAATGGAGTAGTAGTGGGAGATTACCCAAAGGAGAAACCAAGTGTTTTGGTGGTAAGAGTCGCTAAGCAGGTATATGTTGGGACCATTGGAAGTTTAATGAGGATGAGGAGTGTGTTAGTCAAACTGTGTTATAGTAAATGCTAAATCTCTAAAGAGCGGGAGTTATTTCTTATGTGTGAGGGAATGATCCTAGAAGGAAACAGTTGGAAATTTGGTTATGTTTAAAGAATGACATGATGATGATTAGGAGTCGGAGTGGTAGTATGATCATTAGTTGATAGATGTATAAACCTTTGGTTGGTTGATTAAAAGTTTATAGAGTTGTTAAGTGATGACATTATTTTGTTATTGCAGGATGTGTTATAATCCTACCGAGATTCTTACTAAGAGTTGATAGTAGAGTGATGGAATAAATAATTTCAAACTTTTATTTTGGGAAATTGTGGATTGTTGAGTTACTAAGTCGGAGTGTTAGTTGAGAAATCAGTTTTTGACTGATGGTTTTTGTGAATACCAGCTTAACGAGAGGTTGATGCTAAGTTATTATAAATGATAACTTATGGTGGATAAAAAGATATGAATTGCGTCGCATTTTGGAGTGTGTCTTTTGAAACATGTTGATAATTACAATGGCATTGAGTGGGTCGAGTTAAAGTTGTTGTGATAAAGGGAATGAATGGTACTGTTTGGTGCGGTAAGGATCAGTGGTTATATTGCACTAATCGGGGGAAAGGCAGTAGAGTTCGGAGACTGCTAAAGTGGTCGTGAATGGGATAAGAATAATTAGGGAGTGGTAAGCATTGAGATTAACACAATGATCGTTAAAGAATTATTCAAATCAACTTAAGTAAGAAAGTTGGGATGACCTTATTTATAGCTATCTGATTTTATAGTCATTTTTGTTAATAGGAAGAATGTTGGAACCGAGGTTCGTAAGGCCCCGAGATGGGTAGATTTGTTTGGGAGATAAATATATGATGATTGGATTTTCCTGTTATAAGCAAAGATGGTGAGTTTAATCAGAATTGCGCAGCCAGGGCGTGAAAGTATGATGTTATTGATTTGTTTTAGAAGGATTCATTCCTAGAGTCGGGATTTAAGTCTTGTTGATCAAAATTTTTCGCCGGTTATCTGTGGAGTGAATTCCGGGACGGAATTCTTTTAAGGAGGGGAGATTGTAATAACCCAAAGTAAAGATTGAGATTTAAATAAAAGTTAAGGGGTACATTTTGTTTATTATGAAGAAGTATGAGGGTAGAAAATGGAAAATGGGAAATTAATTCCCTAGTTTTATGCACCACTTTTGAGGATGGATTTTAATATTCATTTTAGGGTTGTAGGGTGATGTTGGCGGCTGGTCTTGGAGAGAAAACGAGAATCAGTAAGAAAGAAACAAATAAATAAAAATGGAGAGTTGGTGGGTGTTTGTGTTGCTGCATGTCGAGAAGAAGAAGAAAGAAAGAAAAAGAAGCTGATGGGTGTGTCTTGTGCAGATGTGCGCCGGGATCTAACCGCCGGCGAGTGAGAAGAGACAGCCGGAGGAGAGAGATAGACGACGGAGAGAGAGAGACAGCCGGAGGAGAGAGATAGACGACAGAGAGAGAGCTTCGTGAGGGAGAGAGAGACTGCGACAGAGAGAGAGCTTCGTGAGGGAGAGAGAGACTGCGGGAGAGAGAGAGAGAGAGCAGCAAGAAAGAGGGAGAGAGCAGCGTGAGAGAGATGGAGGTTGCGAGAGATGAAGGTGGTGGCTAGGTTCACCGGCGACGGAGAAGATGATCGGAAGAATACCGGCAGTCGGCTGCCGGCGGCGGTGGTGGTCGCCGGAGATGGTCGCCGGAGTTTGGACAGCAGTTTTCCGTTCGTAAGTTTCGTTCGAGTAAGAAACCTTTCCCTTGCTTATTTTCTTTTTACAAGTAATGGTAAAATTGTAGGTTGCTAGTTGCTAGTTGCTCTCGGTATTGAAGGTTGAGAAATCAAATAAAGATATCAATTGAGTTTGATTCTTTTTGTTAGTGTCAAAGTTGAATTAAATGTTCATGTGGGTTATTGGTTAGGGTATAACTTGTACCAGCTAAAAAGATGAATCGTTATCAAATGGTGTCGAGTTTGCTTAAGGGGTAAATCCTCAGTTTATTAACCCAGTAACTGTTTTAGGAATGTTTGGAATTAAATTGGAACCGGGTATTTGTTTGGTGGAAAGTCCAGTTCGCACAAACCTCCGGGTGGCGTAAACCTAGTTTGTTTCAGTGTTGGGCCGGTTTAATGGTTGGGCCGGTTTGAGTGTTGGGCCAAAAGTATTAATAAGTCCTTTTGGGCTTAATTGTTAATTTTGGGCTCCTCATTCGAAAGTGTTGGGCCGGAAGATTTATTCTTCCTTTTGGGCTTAGTTTATTGTTGAAGTCTATAATTATATAATAAGGGTGTGGTAGTCTAATTATTATTTTTGGGCCATATTATTAGTAACGTGATCCGGTTTTGTTATTTAGAATCAAGTGTTGTAATTTTATGTTGAGATCCTAGAGCCGGGTAAATTAATGGATCCGGTATAGTATGTCAATTGGTTGGGTAAGCGAAGATCATTAATTATGATTTTTGGACTAGAAGGTAATCTACCAATTTAGATAAGTTAGGGTTGAGTTCGGGGTTTAACTCGAGTAATAAGTGAACGGATTATGACGTACGTTATTAATATAATAGGTGTTCCACCTAGAGATCGGAAGTGTAAGTGGGGAGCTTTGGAACAAGCAAGCCAGGTGAGTTTTCTAAACTAGAATGTGTGGCTTTTAAAGTGTTTTCAAAATGCGTTATGAATGTTGAGAATTACCATGCTTTATTATTATGCTTTAATTGCATGACAGTTGTTTAAAGTTTTATGTAGAATGTATGCATACATCAAGGAGACGTAAACTGGCAAAGACGGGAGAGTCGTTCCGCCAGCTCTCGTGCGGGAAGGGAGGTCCCTATATGCCAGGAGCGAGGCTCCGCAAGGCAGCATGAGGCTGACTCGTTGTCACCTTCGGGTGGCTTCAGGGTGTCAGATTACGAGGAGGCGGACCTTAGTCCGTATACGATTTATTTACTGTGTTGAGTATAAATGTTTTATGCTGAAAAGATGAACTGTATTTAAATGCTTTGATAACTGTTAGGAGGGACTCACTAGACCTCAAGGTCTAACCCTCGCATTTTCAAATAAACCCTTTTCAGGTAAACAGGTACAGAAAGGCTCTAGCAAGTAAGCAGGGCGTTAGCAAGAGAAAGATGGATAGTGTAGCGACACTATAGCTTTTCTTAGTTTACTTCTCAGTTGTGTAGGTTGTTTCCGCCAACCATTTTTGGATATTATGTAAGAAATTTTAGAGATGCGATTTTGGGATATTTATTTTATATGAAATGTATTGTTTAAAATTGTTGGGTTGTTACAAGTGATGATTGTAGTGATGATCTTAACCATGTTATAAGCGATAATTCAAGTGAACATATGTCTGATTGTTGATCTTTAGACCTTTTGGTGCAACTGTTGGTATTTCTTTGTCCAACTTTTGGTATATTTTGGTTCAATTTTTGGTAAACTATGTCTAACTTTTATGTACATCTATTTATGTTTTGGATACAACTTCTATATGTTTTGGGAAGAATAATGAAAAATGGTATATTCGTTTCGTTTTATAAATTGTATTTTTTTCCGTTCAAAAAATGTATAAGGACTTAATAGTTTAAAGTATGTAACTTTGTTTGGTTTTTTCGTATTTTTTTCAATCATATTTAACACATAACCAATTTTATAAGTCATAAGGATGTATGTAACAGGTTTTAGAAAATCCAATGGTTTATTTAACAGGTTTTGAAAAGTGCAATGGTTTATTTGTTCCAAAAAATTGTCCAAGGACTTAATCATTCCTAATACTAAAGTCCATTGGGTTTTATTGGACTTTTCCCTAGCATCTATAAACGAAGGTTTTTGTTGAAGTTCCTTTTGGAGGTTTTAGACCATCTTTAATGAACCCTCTATTTTATTATCTACCTCTATTTTACTCTCTAAAATATCTCAATGAATCATCAATTTTACTCTCTATAATAGAGAGATGAATAGTAAGAGCATATCCAACAACTTCCTCATTTTGGAGGAAATGAAAGATATAGAAATTTTGAGCTATAATTTTGCTCAAACAATTTTCCCAAAACTATCATAAAATGGAGAAAGTAGGAGAGAGAAAAAAGTTTTTTTTTGTTTTTTTTCAAATATGGAGATAACCCCATAAATGATTACTAGATGAGAGCACCAATAGAAATCTTTGAAAATAAATATTTAAAGAGACAAATGATATTTTAATAGATGAATGTAATGTTTTAATATTATAATCAATGTTTGTTTCTCCAAAATAGGGAATCTGTTGGAGATGAAAGTAATAATTTTTAAAGATTTTGAATTTTGGTTCTTCATTTTGGAGAAATTTTGGGAAATCGGTTAACAGCTTGTAATAACCAAGATTTTAATTTAGTCATAATTAGAATTTGTGGAAGAATTTCGAATTTAGAAAATTGTATGGTCTAAGTGTAAAGAACTAAAAGTATGGTGTTTAGTGAGAAAAGCATAAAAAGGAAGGGAAAACCCTAATTTCTCATTTTAAGCTTTTGTCTAGTGTGTGTTGTGTGTGGCTGGAAGAAAGAACAAGAAAAGGGATTTTGGCAATAGAGGAAGAAGGAGCTGCGATTTTCAGTTGAGTTTTGGGAAGAACTCCATAATCATCCAGGTAAATCAAATCCTATCCCTCTCTAATTTAGTGTGTGTATTGTGAGAAATTAGAAAAGAAACTTAGATTTTGTGAGTTTATCTTGTTTCCCCATTAATCTGCGTAAGGGGTGTTGTAGTTTGGGTTAATGTGTAGCTATCGACCCATTTTGCTAATCTGGAGGTGTTGAGGGAATCAGGACTTGAGATTTTGCAATTTTCTGCGTTTCTGGGTTTTTCTCGTAGCGTCCGGAAACCCTCAAGTTAGGGTAGTGTCCGGACGATTGGTGGTGTCCGGATGAGAGATGTGTCCGGGTAGAATTTTGGCAGCAGTTTTCGGTAGTTAACCGGAAACCTTTGTGGGTCCGGATAATTTTGGTTGTCCGGATAGTTGTCCGAATGGTCTTGGGTGTCCGGGTAGGTTGTCCGGATAACTCTGGTTGTCCGGATAGTTTTCCGAATGGTCTTGGGTGTCCGAGTAGGTTGTCCGGATAGCTCGGGTTGTCCGGATAGTTTTGACTATCCGGATACAGTGTCCGGAAAGTGTGGTATGACATAGTAGTGCAGACTGATAGACCGAGGGGCAATCTGTGTGAGTGTGTAATTCCATCAAGTGGCTTATCGTGGTAGTATGTATCCTTATAGGTGCAGTTGAAGGGAGGATTCATTTAGTAAGAGGATTAAGCAGGACGTCAGGTGAGTCTTTCTGAACCTAAATTTTATACAAGTGTGTGGTTGACTATTATTGTCTAATGGAGGGTTTTCCAAATACTTTTATTACAAACTGAAGGTTTAGTGTGTGGCATGGTTATTATTTAACTGTGTGCTTTTCAATTACTTTTATGGCAAAACGATGAAGGTGTGTGGTGTGGATTTTATCTAACGGTGTGTTATACAACTGCTGCTGTTTCAAGCGATGATTAATTGTGTGACAGTATGTGTTTCAAATGAAGAAACAGTGTGCTTGAAGATTATTATGTAACAGTGTGCTTTTCAACTGCTTTTATTTCAAGGCAGGGTATGAATGTGCGATTCATAAGTGTGGTTTATATGTGTGATTTAAATGTGTGTGACCATGCTCTGGATTTTGTGTGACATGGGCGGTGTGTGCCCGATTACGCTGTCACGGTGTGTGTGACATGGGCGGTGTGTGCCCGATTACGTTGTCACGGTGTGTGTGACATGGGCGGTGTGTGCCCGATTACGCTGTCACGGTGTGTGTGACATGGGCGGTGTGTGCCCGATAGCGCTATCACGGTGTGTGTGACTTTAGCGCGTGCCAGTAGCATGTGTCAATGTGTGCATATCAACTTTGTGTGCTAGTTATGATTTACACAATGCTTTCATAACTGATTTTATAAACTGAAATATTTTGGTGTGACTTGGTGTGGAGGGAACTCACTAGACCTCATGGTCTAACCCTCGCTTTTCAAAACTAAAACCTTTTTCAGGTAAGCAGTAGTCGAGGGCACGTTTAGAGTTTTGGCAAGACGTGGATCGGAGCTTGCGCTAGAAGGAATTAGAAGAATCTCCTTTGAAATGTTTAGTTAGATTTTCTCAGCTGTATTTAGGGTTATTTCCGCGAACCCTGTATTGTAAATCTTGTTAGTGGGACCATGTTGAGCCGTTTTTGGCGTTATGAACTAAAGAGGTAGCTTCTAGCTTGTATGTTCAAGTTTTGGGTTGTTACACAGCTTCTCAAATATAGAGAAAATTGCATTTTTGTTCTCTAAAATGCTACAACAGCTTCTCTTCTCATTCTCTAAAATAGAGAACCATCCCAATATAGAGAATTCTCTATATCTATAAAAATATGAGAGAGAAATATTATTTTAATGATTTCTCACCAAAAAGATGAGAGAGAAATATTAAAGCATCTCCAACAACTTCTCTTAAATAGAGAAAATGAATGTTTTATTCTCTATTTGTATCCAACAGCTTCTCTATCTTGTTCACTAAAATAGAGAAAACAAGGTAAAACTTCAAGTTTAGAGAACTTTTTAAAACTTGGTGGGAGGTGAGAGAAATTATTATTTTATTGATTTCCACCAATAAGATTATACTATCATCATTTTCTATAGTTTTCTTTAAAAAAAGCATTAGGATGATAAAGTTTATAATATTTTAATAAGGGAAATTAATTAAAATACCCCAAGTTTTACTTTGACTTACCAATATACCACAAATCTCGCTCAGTTTACCAAAATGCCACAAAATAACGCGGTGGACCCCGCGGTCGCGGGCCCCAGCCCACGTGTCATACGAGTTTGGCCAAACAGCCCGCGTAGGTCCCTCAAGAATGCCCGCGGTACAGGTTTGGCCCCTGCCCGCGGAGGATGCCCGCGATCGCGGGATACCCCGCTACGTGTCAGCATGGGGTTAACCCTAAAATATTTTGTGAGACAAACCCTAATCTCTTTCTCATCGTCGCAACTATATAAGAGAGGTGGGGGGACCAAAGCGGCCACACCTCATTTTTTTAATCAAATTCTCTCTTCTCCTCTCCCAAACTCTCTCAATTTTGTCGTGTGGAATACGCGCTCGGGTTTTTTGAAGATGGCTCGTATTACTCAGTTGGTAAGTTTTTCTTAAGTTTTTTGTTCTTTTTTATATGTTGTTATTTTAAGTTAAGATATATGATATGTATGTTGTTAGAGTGTTTATAACTTGTTATATGTTTGAATATGATATTTGTTCTATGTTTAAATTTTAAAATATATGATATGTATGTTTTTATGTTTGAATGTGATATTTCTATGTTATAATGTGTATGTTGTTATAGATGTTAGAGTATTTTTATAAAAAAATGTTAAGAGTGTGTTTTTATAAAAAAAATGTTAAGAGTGTGTTTTTATAAAAATAATTCTTAAGAGTGTGTTTTTATAAAAAAATTGTTAAAAATGTGTTTTTTATAAAAAAATGTGAAGATAGTGTTTTTTATAAAAAAATATTAAGATGGTGTTTTTTATAAAAATAATTATTGAGAGTGTGTTTTTATAAAAAAATGTGAAGATGGTGTTTTTTATAAAAATATTTCTTAAAAGTATGTTTTTATAAAAAAAAATTAAGATGATGTTTTTTATAAAAAAATGTTAAGAATGTGTTTTTTATAAAAAAATTGTTAAGATGGTGCTTTTTATAAAAATAATTCTTAAGAGTGTGTTTTTATAAAAAAATTGTTAAGATGGTGTTTTTTATAAAAATAATTATTAAGAGTGTGTTTTTATAAAAAAAATGTGAAGATGGTGTTTTTTATAAAAATATTTCTTAAAAGTGTGTTTTTATAAAAAAATGTTAAGATGATGTTTTTTATAAAAAAAATGTTAAGAATGTGTTTTTTATAAAAAAATTGTTAAGATGGTGTTTTTTATAAAAATAATTATTAAGAGTGTGTTTTTATAAAAATGTTACGAATGACAACTTAGGTCCCTAGGGTTTTAAGAATGACAACTTAGGTCCCTAAACTTTTAAGAATGACAATTTAGGTCCCTAAACTTTTAAGAATGACAACCAGGGTCCCTAAACTTTTAAGAACGACAACTAGGGTCCCTAAACTTTTAAGAATGACAACTTAGGTCCCTAAACTTTTAAGAATGACAACTTAGGTCCCTAAACTTCACATGCCACACTCAAAAACATCTATACATAACACTATTATATGTTGAAATAAAATAAACCGGAACATCTATATATAACACTATGATATGTTGAAATAAAATAAACCGCAACCTATCTATTTATAACACTATTATATGTTGAAATAAAATAAACCGCAACATATCTATTTATAACACTATTATATGTTGAAATAAAATAAACCGCAACATCTATATATAACACTATTATATATTGAAATAAAATAAACCGCAACATATCTATTTGGATTTTGTCAAACGGGTGTAAATAGCCCTAAGGTATGTCGGGATTTAAGCAATCCTTGTGATTCCCCTGCTACCTGGAAGTCCAATAGATTGAGTGGTTTCTTTTCTAAAACTAAAACAAACGAATAATTATCAACACAATAAACCAAACAAGCAAAAGCATCTATATATAACACTAACTATAACATCTATGAATGACTATGTAGAGGGATTTCTTTAACATTGACTTGACGCTAAAGTGCAAAGTTGGCTACATCGAGGAGTTAAGAGGGCGCTTTAGGGGATTAGGTGATCGTGCAAATACCGTTGAGGCCATCTTTAGAGGGACACCTTTCGGGCCATGGATGGATGTGTCTTACTCTGGTGGCGACCCTACGCTAGTGCACATGTTTCTACAGTTGGAGGTCGAGAACTCCAACGCTGAGCCGGAGGAGATGCATTTTGATTTCTTCGGCCATCGATTGTATTTTGGGCGTCGTGAGTTCTGTCTAATTACAGGACTACGTTTTGGAGAGGCTCCCTCCTTCCTCCCTTAGCAGACTGCTCCTTCGTTCCTAGGGTTTGGGGCATTTCAGCATCTCGTTTGAAGCTGAAGGCGGCCCGAGACATGATGAAAGAGGGCCTTAGTGCCCTAAGCGACGCCGATGATGTCCGTGTATGCTTGGTGGTGATCGTGGATATGGGATTCATGGGCCGTGAGTATAGCCAGACTGCTTCCGAGACGGTCATTAGGGCCGTCGAGGATTTTGATGTGTTTAACAGGTACCCGTGGGGTAGCCATATCTAGACACATTGCTACTCTATTCTGCACCGAGCCATAGCCAGACGCGCCGATCGGCGTGCAAAGATGAATCTTTGTGGTTTTACATACGCCTTCAAGGTTTGATACGTAGTATAACATAAATAATAATACATACAAACTGTTTGGCTTTCCTTTTTATGTACTTGCTCTTCTTGTGTAATTCCAGATATGGATCTTGGAGATGTTTCCCGCAACCGTCCAATTTCGTCAAACGCGACGACATATTACTTAGGGGAACCCGTTGGGACAAGGGCCCTATTTCCCTAAATAGGGCGCTTTGGCTTCAGTTCTTCAGTCAATCTAGACATGTAAGTTCTTTTACTATGTTTACAATGTTGCATACGTTAGTCCCGCTTATTAAATTTGTTATGTTTTATCATATATTTAGCCGCCGCATGCGCCTTTCGCTCACCTTGAGCCTACTGCCGACGAGAGGGAAACGCATTGGTACATAAACAACGTGGCCTTTATTGACGCAGAGGCGGCAAGGGCTCGACGTCCCTCTCCTTCCACATCTGACGAAGATGAGGAAGACGACGCGAGGCCCTCCTATCAGCCGGCCCGTTCCTCCTCCTATCAGCCGGCCCGTTCCTCCTCCTATTAGCCGCCCCCTTCCTCCTCCCATCAAGATCCGACTTCCACCGAGCCATCTTATGGCACCTTACACGACCTGTGGGACTACGTTCGGGGGCCAATACACACGCGTATTGATAATCTGGAGGGCCTCTACAGACAGTTTCGCGCTGTAAATGTTAGTGTGTAACTTAATTTGTCGGCCATGATCTTTTTGTTTGTATACTAATATTACGTTCTAAATTTGTTTTAGTTGTCGAGTACGACGCCGATCCCCGCTCCGTTCGGACAGGGGGCACATGAGACGTATGCCACGACATCCTATACGTCATTCCATGAGAATGTAAGTGACACTGAGTAACCATTATAGTTATATGTTAGTTCCTAAGTTTGTAACTCTTATAATGATCAATGTCACGCAGGCCGGGATGTCGGGGGCATACACCTCCCAAACGACGTTCGCCACCACATCCTATTCTACTATCCCGGAGAGTGTAAGTGACACTGAGTAACCATTATAGTTATATGTTAGTTCCTAAGTTTGTAACTCTTATAATGATCAATGTCACGCAGGCCGGGATGTCAGGGGCATACACCTCCCAAACGACGTTCGCCACCACATCCTATTCTACTATCCCAGAGAGTGTAAGTGACACTGAGTAACCATTATAGTTATATGTTAGTTCCTAATTTTGTAACTCTTATAATGATCAATGTCACGCAGGCCGGGATGTCGGGGGCATACACCTCCCAAACGACGTTCGCCACCACATCATTCATGGACATCTTTGGCGGTTCGGCCGGAGAGTATTACAGGCCGGAAATGTCGGGGTCGTCATACGTCACACCGCCAGCATCCATGCATACTGTAAGTTATTTTGGTAGTTTTGGTTTAATTGTGAACATTTCCTAAATTGTACTTAAAACATCTAATAACTTAATTTTCAGACGATGGGGTCTCCTATTCTCGAGGAGCACTTCTCGGAGCCGGAAGATGGCCCGATGGATGTTGTAGATCCACAGGTGACCCCGCTCCCTCAAAAGCGGCAGCATAAACTTTCAAAATGGTTGAGTTACCCGTTTAGACAACAAGAATCTACGACACCACTGCCCCCTAAAAAGCAAGCAAAGAAAGCGGGGGGAAACAAGGGAGGAAAGAAGGCGGGAAAGAGAAAGGAAAAGGTGCCTTCACCGGAGCGTCAACCGGCATCGGATATATTGAGGATGTGCCGGACTGGTGGCCTCCCCCGCTTGAAGTTCATCCCTTACTTGAACCTGGAAATCACCCCCCCGTTTTTCAAAGTATTGCTGGCGGATGACCCTTTGGAGTCTGACTTACAGGATGTGGTTAGTATGAAGTTTAACTATAGTCATATAATCAAATATATTTATATTACATGTCTAACCATCTATTTTTTATGTATAGCACATCGATTGTTGGGTCTCGCTGCTGCAAAAATATCGTGGAACAGACACGAGGTGGACCATGATGCTCAGTATTTTCTTTCACTACATGGTGCTTGAGCATCAAGGTCCCGTCTCCGTGGCTAGCTCATGCAATGGCGTGGAAGGGGTTTCTTGGGCTCTCCTCGATGTGGTATGTAAATCGTTTTACTCTTATTTTAAGTTGTTTTGTTGCTAACTAAGTTGTCTAATATTGTAATATTTCAGGTGTACATCCCTATATGCATTCATCCCAAACATTGGCTGCTCGGAGTGTTTGAGCTTGACGCTATGACCATGACCATATATGACAGCGACAGTGCCAGTCTCTTCAGAGACCAATTGGATGACCAGATGAGAAGGTTTAAAGCTGTGCTATATGACTTCTTTTGCCGGGTCAAGGACACGAGGCGTCGCGATAGGACACATGTCTTTCGCCATAAGTTCGCCAACAATACACCCCAGCAGGCCGGGATTAATGCGGATTGCGGTGTCTGGGTATGCCGTAATGCCAGGATGTTGATAAATAATGATGTGGTATGGGTACACCCTGACCACACTGAGGACGAGGCCAATAAATTTCGCCAACATATGGCGGAGTCCATTTATGAGTATTGTCAAATAGTGCAACGTTAGGTTGTCAAATAGTGCAACGTTAGGTTTTTCCAACACCTAGTAAGTAGGTTTATGAAACTTGCGATAATCCTAATACAGAGATTATTGGATGAACAAGCATTTATTTCTTGATTATTGGTGTATTGGTTCTTGTTGTCTGGAAGTGATTCATATGATGCAAAAATTGGTATTATGTAATGTAGAACAGTATCTATATTATAGAAACTTGCATTTGACAGTACCATATAAATCTGATCTAAATTCTCATTAATTAGCTATGTTTGACTACTTACAGACTAATTTTCTGCCTAATGAAAGACCTTTATTCAAGAGCAGACGAATATTGCAGTTACTTTTTCAGTCGAAACTTACAGGCTCTTTTCAAACGAATCTTGTAGTAAACTATTCAGACGAATCATGCAGGCAACTTTTTCAGACGAAATCTTTGACCATATCTGATGAAGAACATACATTTTCACGGCTATAAGTAGATGGCATGATGAAGTAGTAATTCACAACTTCCTATCTATCTTTTATACATTCTTTCCTCACCGTTTACAAATACACTCTCGCTTTTCTTAACACCATGGTTGGAGGTTCAAGATCAAGGGGAAACAGGTCGGCGAATGTGGCTGGAACTTCACGTTCGGGAGCCTACCAACCACTGAACGATGGAGCTCACCGGAGTACCTGGAAGGTACCGGAAACAGACGAGGAGTGGACAAACTGTGGGCGAACTGCGGCCGATTTTCCATTCACGCCTGAGGAGGAAGCAGACTGGTAGATAGCATCCGACAATTACTACTTCGATAATGGCATGAGAACCCCACCAATGTATGATTTTATGCCGACGGGTCTTCGACAAAGTCAACGAATTACTCCCGCAGTGCAAAAAGCCATTGATGAGGCGAACGCCGATATCGAAAAGGTAAAGGGTATGTGGAACCATAACAGAGGGATTCAGCAGGGTAAAATGGAGTATCTAGCGGAGAAGAAACGAGAACTGGCCATGATTAGGGCTCACGTTCGGCAGCTGCAACGAGAGATTAAGGAAGCTGAAGAGGAACTAGAAGAACTCGAATCGGACTACATGGGAATGGAGGACGTGATCAAGGAAAAGGTTAACTTGATCACTGGACTCCAGGACGCTTTCCAGTAATAGATTTCTTTGTTTACCTGCACTGTATCCGTTTCAGTTGGGAAGATGATTTGCAATAATTTCTAGATGATCTTGTTAATTAATTTCCTTGTTAAATAACTTAAAATGGGGAAAACATTTTCTTAAGTTAATTTCTATATTAAAAACATTAAAATGGAAAGGAAACAATACATTAAAAACCACATAAAATGATAACCTAAAAACTATAGGGACCATTAATGTTTTTTTAATATTGCCAAAAACTTCAGGGGCCAAAACTGTAATTTCAGCATATCGCAGGACCACCGTGGGGTACCCTCGCGGGACAGGGACCAAAAGTGTAAACGCGGGCATTCTTGAGGGGCCAAACCTATACCGCGGGCATTCTTGAGGGACCTACGCGGGCTGTTTGGCCAAACTCGTATGATACGTGGGCTGGGGCCCGCGATCGCGGGGCCCACCGCGGAATTCTGTGGCATTTCGATAAACTGAGCGAGATTTGTGGTATATTGGTAAGTCAAAGTCAAACTTGGGGTATTTTAATTAATTTCCCTTTTAATAATATAATTATTGTTGAAATTTCTAAAATAAAGAATCTGTTGGGGTGAAATATAATTTGATTTAGAGATTATGACTTTTGGTTCTTTATTTTAGACAAACTAGTGTGTGGCACTGCGCTCGCGCGATGGCGAGAAAGTTCTATAAGCACCACAAATTTATAATATGAAATTAAATAAGTTTATTTCAATTCTTTTCAAAAAGTATTAGTCATTTTCCATCAAACACTTGAATCATTATGAGATTTGAGTCTTAATCAAATCGTGAAATGTTGTGTCTTGTTTATCCCACATTGGTGAGAAGATGACGAAATGGAATAATGATGTGATTATTTAAAAGAAGGTACAAAAATAAGATTCTTATAAGAACATTCATTGGAGATGCTCTTAATTGTAATGCAATATATAATATATATTCAACATGAAGAAAATTTGCAACTAAAATTAACTCTTTAATCCAAAAGAGATTAAAATAAATTATAAGTCATGTAAAAAAAGTTGGCATTATTCTCCTTTTATAATCAACTTCATGTTCCAATATTTTAACTTTTTATCAATGTGGGATAGCCAAAGTAAACCACAATTCAATATTTGAGAAATCTCAATCCTCATTGTGCCATGTCATTTTTCATGGTTTTTGCTTTTATATATATAAAGATTGAGATGGAAATGAGGTGACACCAAAAAGTACAAAAAGAAGGTTCTTATAAGAACCTCCATTGGAGATGCTCTTAATTGTAATGCAATATATACTATATATTCAACATGAAGAAAATTTGCAACTAAAATTAACTCTTTAATCCAAAAGGAATTAAAATAAATCATAAGTCATGTAAAAAAGTTGGCATTATTCTCTTTTTATAATCAACTTCATGTTCCAACATTTCAACTTTTTATCCATGTGGGATAGCCAAAGTAAACCACAATCCAATATTTGAGAAATCTCAATCCACATTGTGCCATGTCATTTTTCATGGTTTTTGCTTTTATATATATAAAGATTATAGAGAACGTGTTGGAGATGCTCTTATTTTAAAGATGAGAGAGAAATATATTGATTATTTTAAGAATATAAGTAATGATTGGTTCTCTAAAATAGAGAAGCTGTTGAAGTTGGAAGATTTTTTTTGTTGAGATTTTCACTTTTCATTCTCTATTTTAGAGAAATTATAGAGAAACTGTTGAAGATGCTCTAAGGGCATCTTCAGCAGATTCTCTACAATTCTTCTAAAATAGAGACTTAAAAGTCAAAATCTCTAAAATAAATTACATTTAGCTCCAACAGATTCTCTATTTTAGAGATTTAAATATCCATTATATTATTAAAATATTGTTTAAATTTATCATCACAGGACATTTTTAAATAGAATTTATATAAAATAATAATAACTCAACCATATTGGTGGGATTTGGGAGTGAATAAAAAAGTAATTTTTCTCTCCATCTAGCAAGTTTTAGAGAATTCTCTAAATTTGAAACTTTTTCTAGTTTTCTTTATTTTAGAGAACAATATAGAGATTCTGTTGGAGCAATATATAGAGAACAAAAATGCATTTTCTCTATTTTAGAGAAGCTGTTGGAGATGCTCTAATTCTCTAAATATAGAGAAACACTATTTATAATCTCTATTTTTTCTAGAATATAAAAGAAAATATACTTGAAATATTTTCTTTTAGAGTAGAAAGTAAAGTAATACATTGAAGAATATATATCATACATCCTTTATTTTTTACTCTATAATAGAGAGTAAAATAGAGAATTACATTGGAGATGCCGTTACAAGAACCTCCATTGGAAGACATAAATTATTATCCTGTCATATATTTTTATTAGAACTTAAGTACTTGAACAAAAATCCGAGTTGTAGTCTAAACTATATCCATGTTGTAATACTTTTTGGGAAAAAGTATCTATGTTTTAGCAAAACTGAGCCGCGTGAGCACGAGATTTTGGAGCTGCATTCGTGTCCGCAGGTCGCGCTCGCACACAAGTTCAACGATTTTAGCTTACGAAATCGTCAATCGGCACCCTCCCTGCGCGCGGATAGGTGTTGGAGTAAAACCATGCAAGGAGCTTGTCAACTCCTCTCACTTCTTTGCTTATAAACCAATGAAATTTTAGTCCTTCTTCCTATGTGGGACAACTTCCCACATCCAACTTGGTTTTTGCTAATTTCATGGTTTTTACTCAACTTTGAGTATCGATATCTCATTCACACATACTCCGTTTTTGACGTATTATATATCGTTTCGAAGCTCTCTTATAGGAGAACATAAACCCACTAAGAGTTAATTATATATACCATATATATATATTTAAATGTGTCCAAAGTTCCCTAAAAACCATATATATATATATATATTTGGGGTTGAAAGTGTAAAGTTACTTTTTTAATTGAAATGTTCCACCAAATTCCGTGTTTTAATTGAAATGTTATACTTTCAACCCCTATACTTATTTACTAAATTTACTTTATACCTTTTACTTTCATAATTTAATTTTACAATTAACACATATAATCGTTTATTAACTAAAATACGTTAATAAAATACGTTTTAATTTTAACAAGTTACACCATTATAATCGTCTCTTCGATACGTTCGAAATGAGCCCAATCTTGAATTTTTTTGGATTTATATATTTTAATATATATCATATACACTACATAAAAAAAATTCATTTTAACGTATTTTCAATTTTGTTTTACACTCCTATCGCCTTAACATAATAATCATATATTAACTAATTCATTAAATCGTTTTAAATTATTATTATTTATATGTGTTTATAGATATCGTGAATGGCAATAGGACAAGGTTTCACGAGAAGAATATGAAATGAGATTTTAACAAGTTGGTATCACTGGACTCATTTAAGAATTGCGAAAATGGGTATTTGGCGAATGATGATTCATGTGTGTTTGGAGCTGAAGTATTTGCAGTTACAGAGTATGCATAAAAGGATCGATGTCTGTCCATCACAAAGCCTCCGCCAATTTTTAATACTTACACTTGGACCATCGATAATAAAATAAATAAAACGTATTTTAACTATAAGGGTGCGTTTGGTACGCAGACTGGATGGAACGGGACGAGACAAAAAAAAATAGATGGTCCAAGTGTAAGTATTATTAAAAATTGGTGGAGGCTTTGTGATAGACAAACATCGATCCTTTTGTGCATACTTTGTAACTGCAAATACTTCAGCTCCAAACACACATGAATCATCATTCGCCAAATACCCATTTTCACAATTCTTAAATGAGTCCAGTGATACCAACTTGTCAAAACCCCATTTCATATTCTTCTCGTGAAACCTTGTTCTATTGCCATTCACGATATCTATAAACACATACAAATAATAATAATTTAAAACGATTTAATGAATTAGTTAATATATGATTATTATGTTAATGCGATAGGAGTGTAAAACAAAATTGAAAATACGTTAAAAATGAATTTTAAATATAAAAAAATATTTTTTATGTAGTGTATATGATATATATTAAAATATATAAATCAAAAAAATTCAAGATTTGGCTCATTTTGAACGTATCGAAGAGACGATTATAATTGTATAACTTGTTAAAATTAAAATGTATTTTTTAACGTATTTTAGTTAATAAACGATTATATGTGTTAAATGTAAAATTAAAATAATGAAAGTAAAAGGTATAAAGTAAATTTAGTAAATAAGTATATGGGTTAAAAGTGTAACATTTCAATTCAATATCATCAAATTGAAAGAATTGGTCCACCGCGGGGTGTACCGTGGTCATCGCGGGGTAAAAGTGTCAAAAATGGTCCCTGCAAGTTTCAAAAAGTGTCAAAAATGGTCCCTGGACCCGCGATCGCGGGCTCCCATCGTGGGTTTTTGTGGCATTTTTGCAAACTGGAAGAGATTTGTGGCATTTTGGTAACATGAAGTTTAACTTGTGGCATTTTAATTAATTTCCCTTTTCAAAATATGTTAATAGAATATATAAACTAACAAATAAAAAGTAACAGAGCAAAAAGTGAAAATTAATAAATTATATTTAATTTAAAATTTAAAACTAACAAGTAAAATCTAAAATATTAAAATCATTATAAAATTTTATTGCGATTCCTTACTTTCTTAATGTAGCAATGATATTACAAAATAAAATATAAAAAATAAGGTTATTAAAGATGTTATCACTATGGATATTTTAACTTGGTGGTATTTATCTATACTATATTATAAATCATTTATGAAAAACTCTTAAAAACAACCTTTAAAACTTCATGTACCGCTATTTAATGCTAATTACTTAAAATCTCTTAAAAAACAACTAATGAAGCTTTATGTACCGCTTTTAATGTTAATTATTTGATTAATACCTATCTCTAACAACCTTCAAATCCTTAAATTGTCGACTCTTATTAATTAATTCTTATCTCTAACCACTTTCAAATCCGCAAATCATGAACCCTTTAAAAAACGTCATTTTAAAACAAATTTATAAAAAATTATGACTGTTTTTTCAAAACCACACATTAAAATAAATTAGAACATTAAAATTGATATTTATCGTGCTGTATTGCGCGAGTAGACTTCTAGTTTTTAATAATATTGGTATTTTTTATGACACGTTGTCATACCTCCTTTTTCTTATTACAAAACAAAAAAAAAGATAAGTACTAAAATTGTATTAAGTCTTATGTTGAAAAAAATAGTGTTAGTTCATTGCATAATGTCAACATCAAAATCACTTTTATATATTAAAAAGTTGTAGATTTTTAATATATATTATATCATATAAAGAAATGGTTTTTATACGAATAATACATTGTTTTTCAAAGCATATGATCGTTATTAAAGAGCAAAAATATTGAGAATAGGTAATTACGGATTTACCCTCTTTTAGAAGGTGTTCCATTTTTAGCGCATTGATTGTTGGTCAAAGGTAACTTTGGTAAATATATGTTTCTGTACTTTTCACAGTTTTATCTTCGGTGTAAAAATAAAGATTTACCATCTCCTTTTTCCACATCTAAAGTTCCTAAATTTGTATATCCTTGCTTTAATCATTTATACATCCTCCATTGGAAATACATTGTTCTTAATCCAAGTGATATCAAGGGATTGTTTGGTTGGTTTTCCATCAAGGCATCGTTTGGCAAAAAAAATTGCTAGCTTATAAGCAAACCTTTTTTTTGGTACATGTTTGGATGATCATAAGCTAGCCTTTTGAAACGCTACTTGAAGTAGCTTTTCAGTAACCTTTTGTGAATATTTCAATATTGCTTCTATTATTTATTAACTATTATTATAAACAAATATTAATTTTTTAAATTTAGGCTATCTTTGGCAAACTAGCTGATAAGCTAGCTGGTAGCTGATAAGCTAGCTGATAGCTGATAAGCTAACTGTTGACTGATAAGCTAGCTGGTAGCTGATGAAGAAGTCACGTTTGGCAAAATTAGCTTATAAATATGTAAAATGACCAAAAACGCATCTTCAGAGAAGTATCAATTACAATATTTAACTATATAATTAAAACGAATTTATAGCAACATAATGTGTTAATTAATACCACCAATTTATTCAAAAAAAGATAAAAAAATAAAAAAATACCACCAATGTAATAAAGAAAAATTAAATAATATAACATGTTAATTAAAAGAATTTAAAATTTATTATTACACATATATTATAAATTTTGAATTTGTTAACACAAGTTTTAGAAAAAAAATATTAACTTATGATTTTAAATAGTCGTTACATATGATATAAAAAAATAATTAAAAAAATAATTGTAATTTTTAATTAAAAGATATTGATTAATATTAAAAAATATATAAAAATAAGTTATAAGATTAACAATAACTCTAAATAATTAAAAATTAATATCAATATATAATTAAATTTAGAGTAAATTATGGATTTGGTCCTGTGGTTTGTCCATAATTGTGGATTTCGTCCCTAAACTTCATTTATTATGGAAATGGTCCCCAAGCGATGCACAATCCATTGGATTTGGTCCCTGCCCCTAACGTTCGTCCACTTTGGTCCGCTAAGTCAGCCCACGTGCAAGGCACACGAGGGCAAAATCGTCCATCCATTTTTTTGTCCAAAGATTCCCCTCGTTTAATAACCCCGACTAACGAACACTCTTTCTCTCTCATCCTACCCTCCTCTCTGAACTTCCTCTCATTCTTCAATCCGATGGAATGGTGTTATTGTAGTGCACACACGATTGTGCGTACTTCTTGGACAACCAGAAACCCATGCCGCAGATTTTACTACTGTTCCTCAAAGGTAAGGTTCTTCATCTTCTCCCCTACATGATTTAACCCCTAATTTAGGGGTTTTTCTTTTTCAGAATTCCAATTGCCCCTTTCTTGGTTGGGTTGATCCAGCAGGCTGTAGTCGATGTATGGTGGTTATTCCTGGTTTATTGAGGTCGAAAAAGGTCCTTGAAGACAAAATGCATGCAAAGTGTGTTGAAGCAAGAAGATGGAAGTCACTGTTGGTTTTTAGTTGGATTTTCTTTGTAACTTATTACCTTTGTAATTGATCAACTAGTTATGCTTGTAGTATACTGGTTTGTTGTAGTCTTGGTTTTTAATGAAATGAAATTATTTGTTCTTTTGATTATTCTGTGTTTTTAAAATAACTTGTGGAATGAAAAGGGGTAATGAAACAGGGGTAGTGAAATTGGAATACACCAAACTAAAATTACATACTTAACAATAATTTGTCTATATATTACCTACACAAAAGACTTAACAAAAGTTTGGTTGCATACATACTTCCAAGACATAATCAAAAGTTTGGAATGAAAGTAGATGCACAACCAATTGTTTTAAGTTAATCAAAAGATATAACCATCAAAAGACATAACCATCAAAAAACACAATCACAAAAGACACCACCACAAACAGAATTAGGCTCTTTGTTCTTGTCCCTTACAAGTCCTTGCATTATGACCCTTCTTCTTGCATTTTGCACAGGTGACAGTCTTCCCTACCCTTGTAATCCTTGATCCTTTAACCAAAGGTTGGCTTAATTCATCTGCAACCTTCCTTCTTTTCTTTTTAGGCCTCCCGACTTGTGTGTGATGCACTGGTGGTGTGAGTGTGTATGGACAATCATGTTCCAGCCACAACTCTCTCCCATTAATAAGGCCAACCTTAAACCCATACACAATTTTCCAACACTCTAGAGTGTAGCTTTCATGTACACACTCCTCAGGTAACCCAACTGCCTCACCATTTAGTGCCATGGACCATAAAGCAGCCACAACATGCCTACATGGTATACCACTCAGTTCCCATTTCCTACATGAGCAAATCCTCTGTCCTAAATCAACAATGCACTGATCTTGCCATGGTCCACTTACCGTCCCCTCCATTTCATTGCACAACATATTGTGTAGCTTGTTGCTTGACTACAGACAACAACTTGGTGGTTGTGGGAGTGAGATATCCTTCAGACTTGATAATCACTTTCTGCACATTTCACTATCCTCCTCATGAGATACCCTCTCATGTATTCAAGTGCCACGGTTATAGGTTTGTCCTTTCCATTTACAAGCTACCTGTTGAAGACCTCACACATATTGTTCAACTGAACATCACAGTGAGCTCCACATGTAAATAAACCATATTTAGTAACACAAACACATAAACAAACACATATGTCTATGCTTAGTAAACCAAACACATACCTGTAAAGTGAGATCTAGGCCAGTGCTGGGGTGGTATGTCATTCAGTCATTTATAAGCATCTATGTTCACAACTTTCGATTCTTCCATACATCTCTTAAATTGTGGAACTGTTGATGATGTTGCACATTTCCACAACAGGTCCTTGTACACCTTTCCCTTCCAATGTTTCTTCATATTCTCATGGATGTGTCTGAGGCAGAATCTATGCTCTGCACTTGGAAGATCATTGCCATGGTAGGTACAATCCCCTACAAATGAAATGCACAGTATAAGGAAGAATGTACAACAAAAATCAACAATATAAACTAGATCTAAAGTTTAGAACATACCTTTTGCCTATCACTAATGAATGTGAAATTGGAGTATATAGTCAAATCCAAGTCATCTCTCAAGAAGTCCAAAAACCAAGACCATGAGTCAGTGCTTTCAGCCTCTACAATTGCATATGCTAATGGATAGATCCCTTAGTTTGGGTCAACTCCGACTACAGTGAGGATCTGCCCTGGATAAGGCCTTTCATGAAGGATCTATCTAAACCAAGCAAGTCCTTTGTAATTGCTTTAAATCCCAGCTTCAATGCACCTAGACAAATATAGATCCTCTTGAACCTCCTTGTTGTAGAATTCAAGTCACCTCCTCTTTCAACATATACCTTTACTGTTGTGTTTGGGTTGGATCTTTGCAACTCTAGAACATAATCCCTCAAATGTGCATATTATTCAATGTAGTCACCTACAACTTTCTTCACTGCCATAGTCTTTGCTCTATAGGCCTTCATGCTAGATACACCAAGCTGATACTTTTTCTCTAGACCTTCTGCCAAAGCCTTGAGTAGAATGTCTGGGTTGGGAACTATAGTCTCTTCCACCTGATTGGACAAGAAAGTGGTTGTGCACTGCGTCACATGTCTTGACTGCAAACATTTATGTGTATAAATGTAGGTTTTGACCATCCAAGTTTTGTCTTCATCGAATGTGGATATGTGTAATACCCATGGACAAGTTGGCCCATCACTTGAAGGCCCATCACTTCAAGACCCAGTACTTGTCCCTCCCATTAATATCATCTTTCCTTCGCATCTGACCCTGATTCTTTTCTTAACATTTTTCACTATGCTCAAATCCCTTCTTGTTTGAATTGAATGCATAGTAATGGCCTCTTTAACCTGTTCTTTGCTTCTAAATTCTTGACCAACATAAAAGATTATAGTCTCTGATTCTCTGTTATGTAGCTTTCTCAACATATGTAACCCTTTCTTCCTCTGGTTATCATAGTGACAATCTTCTCCACTATCAAAGTCATCCATATCTAAAGGCTCTAAATCATCCCCTGTCTCCACATCTACAGTCTCCTTATCATCATCTACATGCTCTAAATCATCCTCTGTCTTCTTCTCATCCACAACTTCAGTCTCTTTATGCACATCTGCAGTGTTCTTTTTATCATCCACATCTGCATCATGTTTAGTAATGTAACACCCCATTTTCTAAAAATCTAAAATGATTGGAAGTTTTGGGGCTTAAGTGAGAAAATTACAAACTTAAGGTCTAAAGGGCAAAATTAGGGAATTTAAATAAGCAAAAACCCTTGAAACCTTCATGGTGGCGGCTAAGCATTTGAGAAGAAGGAAAAATTGAGAAGATCAACTCTTGGGAGATTGGAGTAGGAGGGATTCATCAAGGGCATTGGAAGATCATCTTCTAGGTATGATTCCTTCACCAATCTTTTTCTTCTTGTGTGTATTGGGGGGAAGATGTGATTGATAACCTTGTTTTAAATTATTGCTAAAGTTTCAAGTTATCTACATTAGAAATGGAGTGTCTATTGGGCTTCTTAATAAGTTCCAGCTTCCTCTTTGAGAAACTTGCTCCATTTTAATGGTGGAATTTGGGTTTTGTCAAGAGTATGATTTTGGAGTTAAAGTGATGAATCAATGGATGGGTTTTGGATGGATTTGTTAGATTAAATGATGTTTTGGTGTTTGGGAATTGTGGGGAAAGGTTTAGAACATCGGCTACCTCAAGTTGGAGGCCTAAAATCGATTTGGGATGAGTTAGGATTGAGAAAGGGTGAGATTTCGGCTGAAATCGATTTGTGGCGCTAGCTGGCTAGCGCGGGAAGTGGCGCCAAAATTCTGTCCAGTGCCCCGCGCCCTTTGTGGCGCGAGTTGGCTAGCACGGGCAGTAGCGCCGGGCACTGTTTCGCGTTTTCGGGTTTCGTTTAGCGTACGGTTTGAGGATATGTTGGTGGTATCATATAAGGGTTGTTTTGGAGTTTATTAAGGATGTTTTGGGATGTAATTAGATGTGTTAACACCACTATTATGTCGTCCAATTCAGGTGTTCGGTTTGAGCTAAAGTGTGTCTCGGAGCATGTGTCGAATTGCTAAAGCTCAGGTGAGTTCCCTTAACTCTTTTGGTGCAAATGAAATGTTTTGCTAAAGTTTTTATAACTGATTATGGTATGGAGCATGATGGCATGATTAATCACTTTGAAAATCTCTATTATTACATGATGTGGAAATGCTTTTAATGCACGCAAGTTGTTTATACGTTATATTCTACGTAAGCTTTACATGCATGATCTTGCGAGTTGTTGCTATGTGTGGAGGCGGGTTGCACAGTGGGAGTAGGGTACCTTGGGATATCATATATCCCTTGGGAGTTGATTTATTTACCCCGTACATATGGAATCCGTTTCCTGTGTATGTGGAGATGGGGAGTCTGCTTGGGCCCCGAGGGCGAGAGGGGAGTCTGCTTGGGCCCCGATCGTGGAAATTACCGTGTGGTGGAGATTGTCTATGAACACTGTGCAAATACCCAAATGTAATGTTGCTTGGTCGAAATATTTTGATGGGCCTTTATGGCAGTTTGCATATATATTGTAACACCCGGAAAATCCTAGTAAGTAATAATAGTCCTAATATTTCTTTATATTTTGACTTATTAGATTATAATTGATTTCCTAAGTAATTTCGGTGATTGTCACTTGTTATTTGATAACTTCCGATAGAAATCAGTAAGTTTATTCCTTAAGGAAATAAATGAAAAATAGATAATAAAGTTAAATATTAGATTTTATGGATTAGTTGGATGGGTAATTTGAATACGAGTCCAACGGTTCTTTCCGGGGTAAAAACGGAGTTCTAACGAAGAAGTTACGGCTAAATTAGTGGAAGTTGGATTGATTGGCAAACAGAAGCCGGCGCCGATGGTGTGGCGCCGATGCATCGGCGCGGGTGATCGGCGCCGAGCACCTGACGTGCCAAAAGGGGGTTAAACCCACCTCTTTACCCTTAGTCATTACACTTCTCATTTCTAATTAGAACTCTCAAAATCGAAAATAAGCTCTGCTCCAGACGAACTTCCTTTATCTAACCTAAGGTAATTTCATCTCTTAGTTCTAATTCAATTCATGTATCAAATAGATGAATCTTACTCAATTAAACATCAATTAGGGCTTGGAATCTTCATATTATCTTGATTTGGAGAGTTAGGGCTCAAGTCTTCAAGTAAGGTTATACAAATTGAAGATTTAAAGGTGAGTAATCTGTAACTAAATGTTTTTATTTATACTTATCTACCAATTCTTTTCCTGATTTTGTGTTATTAAGGTAAAAGATTGGGTTATATGTTCTTAATGGTTAAGGTGGAAACAAGATGAGTTTAAAGGAGTTAATATGGATTAATTGTGGTTATTACTTAGCATGACATGATGAATGTTGATGTAAGAGTTTAGTTTGATTTTATATATATCATCAATATGTGAAATTTGTATGATGGCTTAATAAGCGTCTTAATGATGAACTGGTGGCTTAATGGTCAAAATGGATTTATTCTTGAAATGTAAACATGGTGGTTTGTTGTTGGATTCTTATGGAATGTGAACTACATGGAAGTAGCATGGACTATGATAAATGGTTGGACCATTGTTAAAGTGCTTAATATACTTGAATCTTATTTGGATTTACAATTTGGTATTCACTTAATTGGAGGAGCACCTGGTAGGCATTGGAGGATATAATCATACATACCGTGGGGTAAATGTATTTCGTTCATACCTTCGGATACCGTGGGGTTTTCCGTTGCGTTATGCCTTGTACCGTGGGGTATCAATCAAGGTATATCTTCAATTATGATGTAACTAGGTAGCGATATGGACCTTCTCCATGGAATCCAATTTGTGAATGTATCGAATTGTTCTTCCTACATGTTATGATTATAATCTATGTATTATGTGTAAACCTCACTTAGGCTTTAAAAGCCTAACACTTGCTATGTGTTTTATGTGTTACAGATATTAGTGGTTCCGGACTCAAGAAGGTTTAGTACGGGGTGTGAGCTCGGGATTGATGTTGGAAGGTTAAAGAATTGGAAGATTTACATTAGAACTTCCCAACACCCTTTTGATCTTGGATTGCTATAGTATTGGGCAACCAAGCTAGTATTTCTTTAGTAGTTGTACATTGACTAAATAATTGTATTAAAGGTTATGTAATGATGTTATGTACACTTTCACTTTAGCAATGTGTACCACTCTTCCGTTTTATGGAAGTTTTTGTTAACCCCTATTTTGGGGTGTTACAAGTTGGTATCAGAGCTTTAGTTTAAGTGAACTAAGTATGATGAGGAAATACTTAGACTTAAGCTGAGATGAATTAAGTTATGAATTGTGAGAGTGGGTAGAATTATTAAGACGGGATGGCCTTAGGGTCGACAGAAATACGTGAAATTAGTACGGTAACGACGGTAATGAGGATTCTCATGTATGATACATTCATAATCGCAATTAGCTACTGTTATTATGAATATATTGTTACATAAGAATACTTGTTTCTGAATTGTTCCAGTGACTAATGTTCGGTAAGGTACGTTTCGTGTGTTTATATTTATATAACCATTTTTCAGGGTTAACTTTTGTTCGATAGCGTAGTGATGGTAAAAACACTACCAAGGTCTTTCAATTCTTTGGAGGACAGATCGGTAAATGATTGAGGATTGGAAAGACAACCTGGAACTGGTGGGACTCATGAAAGTCCGCCGAGACAACCTTAAGTAAGTGGATTAAATGTGTGGAGATAGAATGAAAGATGAATCCTTGTTCCTTCTAGATTTTTATTTGTGAATGGAATTCATGTGTGGGTTTGGTTAGAGTGCAACGGTTGGTGATAATTAGGTGTCAACTTTTAGGCTTAAGATCAAACACCTTTAGTTTAATCGGGGAATTGTAACTGATTTTAAAAAGAATGATGGTGATGGTAGTAGTAACCTTAAGATACTCATTTGTGATGAGTGGTTTTAGAGAAATAATCTTTGTGTATGGTTAATGAACCTGTCCGTTTGATGATTAATTATTCGAGATGGATTTTGGAGTCTATTAGAGCTCTTTGGATGTGAATGGCCGTTAACGATAGGGACAATTGAAATTAGAGATTCGGTTGGTCTCAGTATTAATTGAACCTTAAATTGATGTAGAGTTTGAAACTGAAATCAAGATGTATAGAACATTTTAAGGTTGGGAGACGACTGAAGTCGTATGGTTGGGAGTTTCTTTATGGTTGGAACATTTATCCGTACATAAGTACAACGTATGTGTAGGGACTTTGCTAATAAACAATTGTTCGATGAATTGTCTTTATAGACCGTGTGGATGGAATTTAGATTCCCGTTAGGAATTGTTGAATTTTGGTCGACAGTGAGTCGGTTGACTTTGGGTTGTAAAGAATATAGATTTCGAGGACGAAATCGTTTTAAGGTTGGGAGAATTGTAACACCCGGAAAATCTTAGTAAGTAATAATAGTCCTAATATTTCTTTATATTTTGACTTCTTAGATTATAATTGATTTCCTAAGTAATTTCGGTGATTGTCACTTGTTATTTGATAACTTCCGATAGAAATCAGTAAGTTTATTCCTTAAGGAAATAAATGAAAAATAGATAATAAAGTTAAATATTAGATTTTATGGATTAGTTGGATGGGTAATTTGAATACGAGTCCAACGGTTCTTTCCGGGGTAAAAACGGAGTTCTAACGAAGAAGTTACAGCTAAATTAGTGGAAGTTGGATTGATTGGCAAACAAAAGCCGGCGCCGATGGTGTGGCGCCGATGCATCGGCGCGGGTGATCGGCGCCGAGCACCTGACGTGCCAAAAGGGGGTTAAACCCACCTCTTTACCCTTAGTCATTACACTTCTCATTTCTAATTAGAACTCTCAAAATCGAAAATAAGCTCTGCTCCAGACGAACTTCCTTTATCTAACCTAAGGTAATTTCATCTCTTAGTTCTAATTCAATTCATGTATCAAATAGATGAATCTTACTCAATTAAACATCAATTAGGGCTTGGAATCTTCATATTATCTTGATTTGGAGAGTTAGGGCTCAAGTTTTCAAGTAAGGTTATACAAATTGAAGATTTAAAGGTGAGTAATCTGTAACTAAATGTTTTTATTTATACTTATCTACCAATTCTTTTCCTGATTTTGTGTTATTAAGGTAAAAGATTGGGTTATATGTTCTTAATGGTTAAGGTGGAAACAAGATGAGTTTAAAGGAGTTAATATGGATTAATTGTGGTTATTACTTAGCATGACATGATGAATGTTGATGTAAGAGTTTAGTTTGATTTTATATATATCATCAATATGTGAAATTTGTATGATGGCTTAATAAGCGTCTTAATGATGAACTGGTGGCTTAATGGTCAAAATGGATTTATTCTTGAAATGTAAACATGGTGGTTTGTTGTTGGATTCTTATGGAATGTGAACTACATGGAAGTAGCATGGACTATGATAAATGGTTGGACCATTGTTAAAGTGCTTAATATACTTGAATCTTATTTGGATTTACAATTTGGTATTCACTTAATTGGAGGAGCACCTGGTAGGCATTGGAGGATATAATCATACATACCGTGGGGTAAATGTATTTCGTTCATACCTTCGGATACCGTGGGGTTTTCCGTTGCGTTATGCCTTGTACCGTGGGGTATCAATCAAGGTATATCTTCAATTATGATGTAACTAGGTAGCGATATGGACCTTCTCCACGGAATCCAATTTGTGAATGTATCGAATTGTTCTTCCTACATGTTATGATTATAATCTATGTATTATGTGTAAACCTCACTTAGGCTTTAAAAGCCTAACACTTGCTATGTGTTTTATGTGTTACAGATATTAGTGGTTCCGGACTCAAGAAGGTTTAGTACGGGGTGTGAGCTCGGGATTGATGTTGGAAGGTTAAAGAATTGGAAGATTTACATTAGAACTTCCCAACACCCTTTTGATCTTGGATTGCTATAGTATTGGGCAACCAAGCTAGTATTTCTTTAGTAGTTGTACATTGACTAAATAATTTTATTAAAGGTTATGTAATGATGTTATGTACACTTTCACTTTAGCAATGTGTACCACTCTTCCGTTTTATGGAAGTTTTTGTTAACCCCTATTTTGGGGTGTTACAAGTTGGTATCAGAGCTTTAGTTTAAGTGAACTAAGTATGATGAGGAAATACTTAGACTTAAGCTGAGATGAATTAAGTTATGAATTGTGAGAGTGGGTAGAATTATTAAGACGGGATGGCCTTAGGGTCGACAGAAATACGTGAAATTAGTACGGTAACGACGGTAATGAGGATTCTCATGTATGATACATTCATAATCGCAATTAGCTACTGTTATTATGAATATATTGTTACATAAGAATACTTGTTTCTGAATTGTTCCAGTGACTAATGTTCGGTAAGGTACGTTTCGTGTGTTTATATTTATATAACCATTTTTCAGGGTTAACTTTTGTTCGATAGCGTAGTGATGGTAAAAACACTACCAAGGTCTTTCAATTCTTTGGAGGACAGATCGGTAAATGATTGAGGATTGGAAAGACAACCTGGAACTGGTGGGACTCATGAAAGTCCGCCGAGACAACCTTAAGTAAGTGGATTAAATGTGTGGAGATAGAATGAAAGATGAATCCTTGTTCCTTCTAGATTTTTATTTGTGAATGGAATTCATGTGTGGGTTTGGTTAGAGTGCAACGGTTGGTGATAATTAGGTGTCAACTTTTAGGCTTAAGATCAAACACCTTTAGTTTAATCGGGGAATTGTAACTGATTTTAAAAAGAATGATGGTGATGGTAGTAGTAACCTTAAGATACTCATTTGTGATGAGTGGTTTTAGAGAAATAATCTTTGTGTATGGTTAATGAACCTGTCCGTTTGATGATTAATTATTCAAGATGGATTTTGGAGTCTATTAGAGCTCTTTGGATGTGAATGGCCGTTAACGATAGGGACAATTGAAATTAGAGATTCGGTTGGTCTCAGTATTAATTGAACCTTAAATTGATGTAGAGTTTGAAACTGAAATCAAGATGTATAGAACATTTTAAGGTTGGGAGACGACTGAAGTCGTATGGTTGGGAGTTTCTTTATGGTTGGAACATTTATCCGTACATAAGTACAACGTATGTGTAGGGACTTTGTTAATAAACAATTGTTCGAGGAATTGTCTTTATAGACCGTGTGGATGGAATTTAGATTCCCGTTAGGAATTGTTGAATTTTGGTCGACAGTGAGTCGGTTGACTTTGGGTTGTAAAGAATATAGATTTCGAGGACGAAATCGTTTTAAGGTTGGGAGAATTGTAACACCCGGAAAATCTTAGTAAGTAATAATAGTCCTAATATTTCTTTATATTTTGACTTCTTAGATTATAATTGATTTCCTAAGTAATTTCGGTGATTGTCACTTGTTATTTGATAACTTCCGATAGAAATCAGTAAGTTTATTCCTTAAGGAAATAAATGAAAAATAGATAATAAAGTTAAATATTAGATTTTATGGATTAGTTGGATGGGTAATTTGAATACGAGTCCAACGGTTCTTTCCGGGGTAAAAACGGAGTTCTAACGAAGAAGTTACAGCTAAATTAGTGGAAGTTGGATTGATTGGCAAACAGAAGCCGGCGCCGATGGTGTGGCGCCGATGCATCGGCGCGGGTGATCGGCGCCGAGCACCTGACGTGCCAAAAGGGGGTTAAACCCACCTCTTTACCCTTAGTCATTACACTTCTCATTTCTAATTAGAACTCTCAAAATCGAAAATAAGCTCTGCTCCAGACGAACTTCCTTTATCTAACCTAAGGTAATTTCATCTCTTAGTTCTAATTCAATTCATGTATCAAATAGATGAATCTTACTCAATTAAACATCAATTAGGGCTTGGAATCTTCATATTATCTTGATTTGGAGAGTTAGGGCTCAAGTTTTCAAGTAAGGTTATACAAATTGAAGATTTAAAGGTGAGTAATCTGTAACTAAATGTTTTTATTTATACTTATCTACCAATTCTTTTCCTGATTTTGTGTTATTAAGGTAAAAGATTGGGTTATATGTTCTTAATGGTTAAGGTGGAAACAAGATGAGTTTAAAGGAGTTAATATGGATTAATTGTGGTTATTACTTAGCATGACATGATGAATGTTGATGTAAGAGTTTAGTTTGATTTTATATATATCATCAATATGTGAAATTTGTATGATGGCTTAATAAGCGTCTTAATGATGAACTGGTGGCTTAATGGTCAAAATGGATTTATTCTTGAAATGTAAACATGGTGGTTTGTTGTTGGATTCTTATGGAATGTGAACTACATGGAAGTAGCATGGACTATGATAAATGGTTGGACCATTGTTAAAGTGCTTAATATACTTGAATCTTATTTGGATTTACAATTTGGTATTCACTTAATTGGAGGAGCACCTGGTAGGCATTGGAGGATATAATCATACATACCGTGGGGTAAATGTATTTCGTTCATACCTTCGGATACCGTGGGGTTTTCCGTTGCGTTATGCCTTGTACCGTGGGGTATCAATCAAGGTATATCTTCAATTATGATGTAACTAGGTAGCGATATGGACCTTCTCCATGGAATCCAATTTGTGAATGTACCGAATTGTTCTTCCTACATGTTATGATTATAATCTATGTATTATGTGTAAACCTCACCTAGGCTTTAAAAGCCTAACACTTGCTATGTGTTTTATGTGTTACAGATATTAGTGGTTCCGGACTCAAGAAGGTTTAGTACGGGGTGTGAGCTCGGGATTGATGTTGGAAGGTTAAAGAATTGGAAGATTTACATTAGAACTTCCCAACACCCTTTTGATCTTGGATTGCTATAGTATTGGGCAACCAAGCTAGTATTTCTTTAGTAGTTGTACATTGACTAAATAATTGTATTAAAGGTTATGTAATGATGTTATGTACACTTTCACTTTAGCAATGTGTACCACTCTTCCGTTTTATGGAAGTTTTTGTTAACCCCTATTTTGGGGTGTTACATATATATTTTTATATGATTTGTTAAACTGTTTTCTGGGAGGGAATTCACTAGACCCCATGGTCTAACCCTCGCTTTTCAAAAATTAAAACCATTTTCAGGTTAGAGCCTATCGTTGGGAATTCCATCCTACAAGATGGAACGTTGTGGCGCTATAGAAGAGGTAACATCTAGAGAGGACTTGTAGATACCGTCGGGCTTCCTGTAGCATCTCAGTTGTGAAGGTGTCATCCGCTGCTAACTTAGAGTAGAATTGATATTAAATGTATACTTTGGGACCATTTTTGGTTGTAATGTTTATGAATTATATTTTATGGATTTTGGGTTGTTACAAATGGTATCAGAGCCATAGTTTAAGGGATTTAGGTGACCGGATGGGCCTAAACTTAAACTGTGAAGTAGAGTGGGACACAACTGAGATATAGGAAACCATTAGGAAAGACCTTAATCATAGGATGTCTTGACGATGGTTGTGAGAACCCTCGTGTAAGGTAAATTCAAAATCGCATCTGGCCAATGCTATTATGAACTTATAGGTACATGGGTGTACTCAGCCT
Organism: Saussurea involucrata; assembly: GCA_033807775.1. Lineage (NCBI taxonomy): Eukaryota > Viridiplantae > Streptophyta > Magnoliopsida > Asterales > Asteraceae > Saussurea > Saussurea involucrata. Next base: position 173,430,195 of record CM066320.1, on the reverse strand, counting down.
CCATTGTTAGGACGATTGGTTAGAGTGACAGTATGTATAGAGTTATAACCTTACTACTGATAGCAAAGGGTTGATGTGTCATGGGAGATCACTTGTGATGTGATATGTTTACCTTCTAGATGAAGTGTGGTTTAAAATGTTAATGAGCTGACTAGAGGTGAAATTTCTGGGATTCAAAATGAGTGAATGGTTGGTTAGGGGCAAACTCCTAGTTGCTAGTGAGTCCCCACTCTTAGGATTGATGTGTCGATCAGTTGGGATAGGAAGTGAGAATTATGTTGGAATCTTGAAAGCTTCAATTCAAGATCGAGTGAGGGAATCTAGTCTTTGACTCCTTAGTCAAGCGGTTTAGTGGCAAGAATAATAAATGAAAGATATCAGTGTTGTATTGAGGTATGCGTAAGAGTAGAATGTGAGATAATTGGTCAAATGGGCAAACCATGTTGAGTGGTCGATCAGGCGGGTTATGAAGCACTTGTACAATAAGTTGTAGCAAGGGTGAGAAAACGGTTGTTGGTCATAGTATGGTGATAATGATGAGTTGAGATGAGTACAACAGTTGACCTGGTTAGAGCGAATAGCCTTCAATTGCATATTAAGTTTCATGCATTATGTCATTGAATGTGTTACACGAGTTCTTTCATGTTAAAGGCATGTACGTGCATAACAACTTTCCTTGTTTTGGGAAATAAGTTGACGCTCGCAAGTGTGTATTTTTAAAAAGTAAAAGACAAACTTGTTTTCACTATACGATAAAGCTTTGAACTTAGTGATCTATGAATTATTTCACGCTTTTTCTTGTGGAGAGAATATTCGTTACGAAAATATTGAAAATGTTTTCTTGCGAGGTTTTGTTTTATAAACAAAATGAGTATTGACTCGTTATTATCATGTAAACGAGTGTTGGAGTTGACTGACCCACTTTGGGTAAGTGATTTCGTTCAAAACTTTCTAGTCGTATTTGAAAGGGTTCCATTGGAGACCACCGTTGTGCCGACAACGATTTAGGTGGACAAGGTTGTGAATTATCATAGGGTTGCCTATGAACGATCCTTGCGGTCGTTGTGTTTTACTACTCATATTGAGTGGTGGTATCATGCATACTCAAACTAGTTTTATGATTTTGTATCTATTGCGTTTTTAAAAGTGTGCAAAATGATTTCAATCGTTGTGTCATCGTGCATGAAGGCTATGAACTCGCTAGGTCGGGGAGGGTATTACGATTGAGGTTAAGGAAAGGCTTGGGAGTTGAATATGTCGATTGAGCCAATTTGTGGTCGTACTATTATCTTCGTGTTTTCTGTTAGAAGAGGGTGGAGAATAGTAGAAGTCTCGGATAAGGAACTCGGAAATGTTGATATGATGGTAGTTTAAACCTTTGTTTGATTATGTGAGAATGGCTTTAATTGCGGGGAAATTTGAAATGGTCAAAGTGTTTCTGTTGGTAGAATGGTAATAAGTAGCGTTACGTTACTTGATGTAATGTTATCGGCTTTGAGTCTGAGTACTGAGATGGTTTGGTAATTAGATTTGGCGCTAAGAAAGGTCTTGTGTTTTCCTCAAGTGAGAACGGTGGGGTATAAGTTAGTTATGATGCGTTGGACGAAGTGGGTTCCGTTAGGAATCCTGGATTGTCGGGAAGGAATGGAATCATCTTCATGTAGTCCATTGATATGGAGGTTTGCGACTGTTTAGCATGTCCCAGGTTGGATGTTTTGTCATGAGATTGAAACTCGAGAAATAAACCCTTTGTGTGTGAACGGATGAGGTTGTTCGGGAATGTGTAAATGATATGGCGTAGGAACACCTAGTGAGGGCATTAAGAGAACAGAAGATCACCAATGTGGATGTGATGTTCATTGAGGTTTTGATGATTCACTTATGCGTGAAGTGTTTAGCACATCAGAGATAGATCGCGGGGAGTTGACGAGAAATGAGAGCTTGTTGGAGAAGTAACTCTAGCGTGGTCAGGATTATTAAGGTTGTACAAGGGTGTAAGAGATCCGTCGAGATAAACGTGTGTGCACCTGGTCTGATGTTGGACCGCCTTATGTGAGTGGATTGGACAATCATGATTTTATGATTCATCTGAATCAGAGAAAGACAAAATCACGGTATGGCTTTATTTCAAATGTAATTGTGTTATGGGTGGCGTGAAGGAAGTAGTATCTTTTGTGTGTAAAGGCATTATGAATAGATTGTGTGCAATGTGGTCTTGTGGTGCGATAGTGGTGTGTGAAACTTGGTAGCACTTTGTATCGAAGGAATGTGTAAGTCATAGATGTAATGATGGTTTGCCGTGATATTGAAGTATGGCTGTGTTGTAATATGGGTCAGGAGTAGGGGTAAAAATCTAGTTTGGAAATTATTTGGGGAAGTATTCAAAGGTGGCGAGTATGCCCTATTGAGGTGTATGGATTCTCAGGCAGTGTACGTTAATGCTATTTTAAGATCAGGAGACTGAGTTGCGGTTGGTGACTAGATAAAAGGAGAACCCTTGTTCTTCTCGATCCCATTGGATTTTTGGGTGAGTTTTCATACTTCACTTGATTGTCGAAAAGGACGTTGTACCCGTTAAGTTGTAGTGCTTCGTTATGAAGTTTAGTCAGGAGCGTTGAAGTATCCCGTGAGTGTAAAGAAAAACAATGAGTGGGTCGACTGTGTTGGAGAGTTAGGAACTCGTGGTAGTTCTCGGTGTTAAGTACTTTACGAGGACTTGGCAAAAAGTCCTGACTGAGGATATTGGAGAAACCGTCCTTTTGGACCATAGCGGTGTGATGGGCGTTCCGTGCAAGCACGAGAGGAAGTGAAAATGGTATGTCGGATCAAGTATATAACTTGGGGTAAGATGACTTCATGAGACGCTGAAAGGTGGGACGATGGTTAGGGATCTATTATTTAAAGATCGTGAGAAAAAGAACCATTGTGTATGTCATGGTTAAAGAGTTGAAAAGGCTAATTTTGTACGACCAGTCTAAAACTGGCACGTGTTAGCGAACCATTCTTTTAAAGCATCTTTGATGTTTTCAAGATGGAAGGGAGTCAGGTGGTCAAATGTGATGCACTGGTTGAGAGACCTCTGGATTAGATTCGGTGTTGTCGTGGTAAATGTTTCAAGTGAACGTGTCGTTCAGTATTCGATCAATGGGAATAGTTTGAGTGAGCTTGGTCACTTCTCCTTGGGAGAGGATAAGGAATTTTGGAGGTAATTCCTGAATAATGGAACCATTCGGTGGATTTTGTGAGGAATATAATTGTGTATAGAAACGAGTTATGGCATAATGATTGTTGTGAGTTTGGACCGTTGGTGGGTAACTGTTGTGGCACGTGTGATCGGTGTGATTTCGGGGAAACGCAAATTGTGCCAGACGAACGCTAAATTGGTGGGATGGTGTTCTTTTTTTTGAAATAAATGTTATTCGGTGGTGAGAATAAGGTAACGATATAAGGACGACCTTGTGTGATGTCGACGAAGGGAGTGGTTAGTCTCTGTTTAGAGATTCGGGTTGTTGTGGCCTTGACTCCAGTAGAGTTGCTTTCTTTTAAAGAGAGTAAATTGGTGTGAGTAGTATAGTTGATCGAGGAGATTGCAAGTGTGTATGTTTTGGCATGTTACCGACCTAAGAACGTTATAGTTGGCCGATGAGTGATTTCAAGGAATGTCGTACATTGTCGGTTCTGATCATAAAGGTATGGATAAGAGAATGGGACTAAGATGATTGGATTGAAAAGTATGAGTATTTTCAATCTCAAATCGGGGGAACGGCTGGATGGGAAAACGTTCCCATGGAATGGAGTGGTGTGTTCCCGTCCCTATTTTAGAGAGTGCTAGTTGGAAGTCGATATGGCGTTACGTTTGCAAACAATATGAATGGGTAAGGAGTTTGATTTTGTCATAGGGTCGGAAAACGATTAATCAGCCTGAAAGTCGAGAAGTTGAGATACAAAGAAGTTGGTCTTGTAGAGATGTAGTTGCAACCTGTAACGTCCCAAAAATTACAAGAAAATTTAAATTTTTTAAAAATGACATTTCATTAATTAAACTCGTTAAATAACCCAAAACGTTTCGTTTGCATCCCAAGAATAATTATTCTCTAAAAACAGTAAACAGCGGAATAAAAAGTTTAAAAATGATAATTATAAAACGATATAATAATCAGCTCTTCACGCGCGCCAGTGTGTACACGTCACGCCTTGGAGCCGCCCGTACCTGAAACCACAATCTATTGGGAAAGGGTAAGCACGAAGCTTAGTGAATTCAACACCATAAGTAACACAGTTATTTCCACACCACCATAAACAGATAATTGCACATAAACAGCATACAAGTCTACGAACAAATCATAAACATGTATATCCACACCCACCCACCTAAAAGGCACAAGTCGGTCCCACCGACCACATGATAACATCTCCGGCCCCGCCGAATCCCCGGTCCCACCGAGTCTCTACGCCACCCGCGTATAAAATCTCCGGCCCCGCCGGATCCTCGGTCCCACCGAGTTAACATGACAACATAGCATCAACTAGACACCCCACTATCTAGTTCCACAACACAATCACATAAGGCTACCACACACGTACTACAGCAATGATAAAACAACCGTTATTAGATATCGTGCAAACGCAACCCGGCACCCCCGGGTTCATACGCCACCCGCGTATACAACCTTCGGTCCCACCAAATTACTACGCCACCTGCGTATGTGACCCTCGGCCCCGCCGAACTCCTACGCCACCCGCGTAGTCACAACAATAAGGTCCGACTAGACACCCCACTATTTAACCCCGCATCAAAAGCAAATAGAACTACCACATACATACACAACGTAATGTAAAAATAACCGATTAGTTATAGTGAGAGAACTCACCTCGAATGCGCGCCTAGCTCAACAATACCAAATCAAGCTTCCCAATTACGGTCACTTCCCAGCACCTAAACGCACGTTAAAACGTATCAATACGAGACCCGGACCCTACGACACGACACTCGCTTAAACCGTCACTAAAACTACTTCCCGGTCTCGCCAAGCAGGTCTGTTCGGGACCTGTTTCGACCTCCTTAAACCCAGTAAATCCTCAATATTATTATATGGTCAGAAAGTACTATGAGTTAGGGTTCCAACGACATATTATACGCCTCCTAACGATTTTTCTACCATTTATTATGGATTTTACAAAAACAGTTCCCCGAACAGCGAAAATCAGCACCTTTCAGTATAAAATGACATTTTGACCAATGCTACGTCCCGAACTGGGCTTCGCACAAAACATAGAAAAGTTTATAGACTCAAAAAGGAAACTTTTGGCGCTGGTCTCACCCAGATACGAGTTACGAGCAAAAAGTTATGGTTTTCCCAAGACAATGGCAGATTCCAGAATTTTTCACATGAAATGACGAATCACTGAACTTACGACCACTTTTCCACCTAGCTATAGGCCGAACCAGTTTTCCGCTAAAACACGGAAAACGTGCCCGACCCCCAGCTTGAACCGTGGGCGCCAGTTTCGGCTCAATCGGAGTTACGAAAGAAAAGTTATGGCCGTCGCAAAAACAGTGGCTGAACAATTATTCACAAGAAATGACGACTCTAAAAACAACGGTTCGATCGATATGGCTTAAGCGATTAAGTCACGGCTTAATGGGTTCAACAATGATTATTAATAAGACAAGGCCACGCACCACCCACTGCCCTCCGGCAGTGGTGGTCGCCGGTGGCGGCCGGCGGCGGTTTTCGACGAAACAAAAAAAAACGAACCGCAACCCCGCGAAATCACCATTCTCTCGATCGGTGACCGTATGCACCCATACCTAGCGCACACCACCACCTCTACCCGACGCCCAACCACCACAGTGGCGGCGCGCGGCGGCCGGCGGTGGCGTTTCTCGCCGGCGACAAAAGGAAGAAGAATGAGACAACGAAAAGGGAAAGCAAATCACATACCTTACGAGACACACTCGACGGCGCACCCCGCCCTCCTCGACTTCCCGACGAACAGCAGGCTTCCAGCGAACACCAGGCGGCTCCGGCGAACCTCCTCCTCTCGATCTCCCTCGTTCTCTCTTTCTCTTCTCGATTTCTATCTCTCTCTCGTCCTCTCCTAACAGAACCGACGGCGGCGCCGGTGGTTCTTTGCAGCGACGGCCGGCAAAAAAATCTCCGGCGACATCTCTCTCCACTCTCTCGCTCTCTCTACTTCTGTCTCTCTTGCTCGTCGCCGACACACAAAAACGGGGGAGGGGGAGATGGTTGATGGCACAATGGGAAGGGTTAATAGGGTTTAGGTTTTTGGTTGACGTTGCAAAAAGCGAGAAGGAGAGAAAGGCCTGCACATGGGCCGACCATCCCAATACACAAATATAAGAATTACATAATGGTCCCTGCAGTTAAGCTAATGACATTAAAATTCCTAAATCCTAAAATCTTAACGATAAGCTAACGCTGCTACCTTTCGATGAGTTCCGCTAACGAGACTCATTTTAAACATAATCAAATTGAGCAAAAGTATAATCCGTACCGGGACACGGGCTTTACAACTCTCCCCCACTTGGATTAGACTTCGTCCCCGAAGTCTACGTCCGCAAACAGCTTCTAATAATTCTCTCGCATTTGATGATATCCCAAACTCAATCCACTTTCAAGCTCTAACCATTCTAAAGCTGCTCACCAGTATACCCTACAGGATACTCGATTACGATCCCTCCTATCATTAATTGACGATTAACTTCTACGAATTCTAATAGACTCCAAAGATTTTCAATAAATTATATTAACAAAACATCGACCCCCTGCCGAACATCGGTCCAACCGATTACAATAACAAACATCGGCCACCCGCCGAACATCGGTCCAACCGATTACAATAACAAACATCGGCCACCCGCCGAACATCGGTCCAACCGATTACAATAACAAACATCGGCCACCCGCCGAACATCGGTCCAACCGATTACAATAACAAACATCGGCCACCCGCCGAACATCGGTCCAACCGATTACAATAACAAACATCGGCCACCCGCCGAACATCGATCCAACCGATTACCATAACGAACATCGGCCACCCGCCGAACATCGGTCCAACCGATTACCATAACAAACATCGGCCACCCGCCGAACATCGGTCCAACCGATTACAATGAATCACATAAGTGTGGTATTATCCTAGACACTATCACAAATAGATATCCCCCACAATCAAGTCAACTAACACACACGTAGGTCATTCCCTTAACCGATACTACCCGGTCTACATTACCAACACGCGTGGAATACCCAACCTCCCACCGTCGACGTATCCCCCACACACGCTCTACAAAGCTAATTTATCTGAACCGAGGATACACCCTGACGCCTACCTCTCAGTTAACGCCTCAGGGCCCCGCACATCGGAATTACCTCCCAGGTAAGTGCCCACAACTATATCCTCCTAGCACCTACTAGAAAGCCTAGGCTATAACACCTGAACACCGGGGCCTCACCCCGAGATACCCAACCGACCACTACCAGCGACTGACTAACGTGCCTAAGGATCCAAAGCAAAACAGCCTACCCACAAGTGCCTATCTCGGATTGTCTCCCTCACCCAAACGTGTAAATACTCGACGTGCAATGAATGCCAAACGGTGCGACAAAACAATTCATCAACAAGACTCCACCTCGAGTCATTAAAACCGGGCAATTAGCCCATGACTAACTCCAAGTCAAAACCGAGCAAAATGCTCCACGCTTGCTAGACCCATAAGTCGGTCAAAAACGCGTTTAAATAAAGTTTAAGCAAGCAATACTCTTAAATAACATTAGTCCCAAACTCGACACGAGTTAAACAAAAGCGTTTTCCAAAAGGACTCACACCCTTAAAATTCTCAAAATGACACATAACACTTATAAACGCACTTCCCAAATGGTTTACAAAATCATTTACAAAATATTCTCAACGTCAAGATTTTTCATTTCAAAAAGACCGTAAGCAATAAAACTACTATTACCAGGTCGGTAATTACGCAAAAATGGACACGCTCGTCCCACATATGAAAATCATGTTGAAAATCATCTCATTGCAGCTTAATTTACTCACAAAACGTAAGCGAAATAAATAATTTCTTTGAAAATGAACCGTCACGGTTCTAGTATGAATTGACTCATGACATGTATTTAAAGTAACCGCTCGACCTTACACCGGGTGCGACAAAAGCGTGCACATAGTTTCAAAATCAGTCCCACGACGTTTGACCCCAAAATTCCTCTTTTTCAACATAAAATGTCGTGGCACAGGGTTCACTAACAAATCTTACGCACGTCGGCTAGTCATACAAACGATAAAACGGTTTACAAATATATTTTTGTTAAAACACAACTGTCTCGTGTAAGTTTCAAACTTAAGATAAAAACCAATCCGTTTCCACCATTTGAAAATATCGACTAAAACCTCATAAAATCTCGAAAGGTGGGGTTCTTTAAATTGATTTCCAAGATTTCCCCAATTGGTCACATAAACAAATAAGATATGCACCACGAGAAATTAAACCCACACGACTCGACATGCCGTAAAACAGAACTTATCTTAACCAACTCACTCAAATAGCTTTATACAGACATCATGGAATGTAACTTTCCGCCTCAACTCTAACATATGTGGAGGAGTTCCAATGTTAAAGTCACAAGCCGTAGTCACTTGCCCAACATTTTAAACACCACAAAACACGGATATCATCTTACCCGTAAGAACCGTTGGAAAAATAAAGAAATGAGACAAATTCTAACAAAGTTTGCACCCCCGTAATAAAACGATTTCATACATTTTCAAAACCATATTTCAAAATCTTGTGCGTGTGCTAAACACTTCCCAAAATTTCAAAACACCATCCATAAAAATGATTTGAAACACAAGAATTTGTTAATGCAATCTATTTCAAAATCAAACTTTGTGCATGACTCAGTCGGCATTCTACGCCTCGACTCCTACTCCTCCAAATCTCTCCGACCCACTAACGTCATCCGGACATTTAAACCTCTTAGAAAAGATGGGAAAACTACGTCAAATAATCCCTACAATTTTTCCTCAAATCAAAGTCGGCTCTATAAGCCTATGATTCTAGCACAACCATCCATCTTGGCCCGAAACAAACATCATCCTCATCGTCACTCCAAGTGACTAATACTAGAATCGTCCTTTTATTCCAACGACTACTAATTATAACCTTCGACACTACCCCAACGATAATCCCATCAAAGCAAAACAAGTACACACCTGTACTAGTAGGTTTACTATAGTCGTTCCTCCTTGTGATGGCGATTCTGGGTAAAAATTACAACGAGTTATTAGCACATAATAATTCACACTAACAACGCTCACGCTCAACTCCTTGGATTCCTCGTGACTTTCCCCGACTCGAGCATTGATCCTGTGTTTCCGATAGTAGGAGCTCTACTACTACCTTCCACACCTATCATCACTCGTTCCGAGTTCCATTCGAAGCGCCCAAGTAGTTTCTCGCCGATAACTATACCCATATGCCCACACCAGCATATGTACACACTCTTCCTAGCTCCCTAGGAATAAACATAATACCCCACTACCCTTGCTAGGGCGGAACCCCCACTAACCCTGACGAGTCGCCTCGTAAACGCACAGTCGTATACAGTGGAAACCAGATAGACATTCGAATATAAGATTCTATCCTACAACGGTTGGACTCAAACAAGAGCTGCGCAATAGAACTAAATCCAACATTCCAAGGCTATTCGGTTCCTACCGCATACAACCTATAGTGCATTCGCTTAACAACCTATCAAAGTTAGCATAAGTTCCTAATAGCAAGTAACAATCATACAATACAGTGTCAACAACAGGCAATCTAGCATGCATACCCTATGCCTAGAAAGCAATACAACACTAAGCAATGTACCTTTCCCCCTTGGCTCCGGCTGACTGTACACACTGCGCCCTCGATCACCGTTCCTCAAACGGATTTTTCCTTCTTTTTATTTCCCAAAAACATTAAAGAAAATTTTATAGCCGCAAACTCGAGATCAAACACACCGAAATGCGTTTGATTCACTCAAGCCGTGCTCTGATACCAAGTTGTAACGTCCCAAAAATTACAAGAAAATTTAAATTTTTTAAAAATGACATTTCATTAATTAAACTCGTTAAATAACCCAAAACGTTTCGTTTGCAACCCAAGAATAATTATTCTCTAAAAACAGTAAACAGCGGAATAAAAAGTTTAAAAATGATAATTATAAAACGATATAATAATCAGCTCTTCACGCGCGCCAGTGTGTACACGTCACGCCTTGGAGCCGCCCGTACCTGAAACCACAATCTATTGGGAAAGGGTAAGCACGAAGCTTAGTGAATTCAACACCATAAGTAACACAGTTATTTCCACACCACCATAAACAGATAATTGCACATAAACAGCATACAAGTCTACGAACAAATCATAAACATGTATATCCACACCCACCCACCTAAAAGGCACAAGTCGGTCCCACCGACCACATGATAACATCTCCGGCCCCGCCGAATCCCCGGTCCCACCGAGTCTCTACGCCACCCGCATATAAAATCTCCGGCCCCGCCGGATCCTCGGTTCCACCGAGTTAACATGACAACATAGCATCAACTAGACACCCCACTATCTAGTTCCACAACACAATCACATAAGGCTACCACACACGTACTACAGCAATGATAAAACAACCGTTATTAGATATCGTGCAAACGCAACCCGGCACCCCCGGGTTCATACGCCACCCGCGTATACCACCTTCGGTCCCACCAAATTACTACGCCACCTGCGTATGTGACCCTCGGCCCCGCCGAACTCCTACGCCACCCGCGTAGTCACAACAATAAGGTCCGACTAGACACCCCACTATTTAACCCCGCATCAAAAGCAAATAGAACTACCACATACATACACAACGTAATGTAAAAATAATCGACATTAGTTATAGTGAGAGAACTCACCTCGAATGCGCGCCTAGCTCAACAATACCAAATCAAGCTTCCCAATTACGGTCACTTCCCAGCACCTAAACGCACGTTAAAACGTATCAATACGAGACCCGGACCCTACGACACGACACTCGCTTAAACCGTCACTAAAACTACTTCCCGGTCTCGCCAAGCAGGTCTGTTCGGGACCTGTTTCGACCTCCTTAAACCCAGTAAATCCTCAATATTATTATATGGTCAGAAAGTACTATGAGTTAGGGTTCCAAGGACATATTATACGCCTCCTAACGATTTTTCTACCATTTATTATGGATTTTACAAAAACAGTTCCCCGAACAGCGAAAATCAGCACCTTTCAGTATAAAATGACATTTTTACCAATGCTACGTCCCGAACTGGGCTTCGCACAAAACACAGAAAAGTTTATAGACTCAAAAAGGGAACTTTTGGCGCTGGTCTCACCCAGATACGAGTTACGAGCAAAACGTTATGGTTTTCCCAAGACAATGGCAGATTCCAGAATTTTTCACATGAAATGACGAATCACTGAACTTACGACCACTTTTCCACCTAGCTAGAGGCCGAACCAGTTTTCCGCTAAAACACGGAAAACGTGCCCGACCCAGAGCTTGAACTGTGGGCGCCAGTTTCGGCTCAATCGGAGTTACGACAGAAAAGTTATGGCCGTCGCAAAAACAGTGGCTGAACATTTATTCACAAGAAATGACGACTCTAAAAACAACGGTTCGATCGATATGGCTTAAGCGATTAAGTCACGGCTTAATGGGTTCAACAATGATTATTAATAAGACAAGGCCACGCACCACCCACTGCCCTCCGGCAGTGGTGGTCGCCGGTGGCGGCCGGCGGCGGCCGGCGGCGGCCGGCGGCGGTTTTCGACGAAACAAAAAAAAAACGAACCGCAACCCCGCGAAATCACCATTCTCTCGATCGGTGACCGTATGCACCCATACCTAGCGCACACCACCACCTCTACCCGACGCCCAGCCACCACAGTGGCGGCGCGCGGCGGCCGGCGGTGGCGTTTCTCGCCGGCGACAAAAGTAAGAAGAATGAGACAACGAAAAGGGAAAGCAAATCACATACCTTACGAGACACACTCGACGGCGCACCCCGCCCTCCTCGACTTCCCGACGAACAGCAGGCTTCCGGCGAACACCAGGCGGCTCCGGCGAACCTCCTCCTCTCGATCTCCCTCGTTCTCTCTTTCTCTTCTCGATTTCTATCTCTCTCTCGTCCTCTCCTAACAGAACCGACGGCGGCGCCGGTGGTTCTTTGCAGCGACGGCCGGCAAAAAAATCTCCGGCGACATCTCTCTCCACTCTCTCGCTCTCTCTACTTCTGTCTCTCTTGCTCGTCGCCGACACACAAAAACGGGGGAGGGGGAGATGGTTGATGGCACAATGGGAAGGGTTAATAGGGTTTAGGTTTTTGGTTGACGTTGCAAAAAGCGAGAAGGAGAGAAAGGCCTGCACATGGGCCGACCATCCCAATACACAAATATAAGAATTACATAATGGTCCCTGCAGTTAAGCTAATGACATTAAAACTCCTAAATCCTAAAATCTTAACGATAAGCTAACGCTGCTACCTTTCGATGAGTTCCGCTAACGAGACTCATTTTAAACATAATCAAATTGAGCAAAAGTATAATCCGTACCGGGACACGGGCTTTACACAACCCCTTTATAGTGTTAGACTATGTAAGATTTGGAATCAGAAGCTAATTCCAATTGCAAGCATGTGTTCTGCAATGGAATTCCGGGGACAAAATTCTTTTGAGGGGAGATGTTGTAACACCCCATTTTCTAAAAATCTGAAATGATTGGAAGTTTTGGGGCGTAAGTGAGAAAATTACAAACTTAAGGTCTAAAGGGAAAAATTAGGGAATTTAAATAAGCAAAAACCCTTGAAACCTTCATGGTGGCGGCTAAGCATTTGAGAAGAAGGAAAAATTGAGAAGATCAACTCTTGGGAGATTGGAGTAGGAGGGATTCATCAAGGGCATTGGAAGATCATCTTCTAGGTATGATTCCTTCACCAATCTTCTTCTTCTTGTGTGTATTGGGGGGAAATGTGATTGATAACCTTGTTTTAAATTATTGATAAAGTTTCAAGTTATCTACATTAGAAATGGAGTGTCTATTGGGCTTCTTAATAAGTTCCAGCTTCCTCTTTGAGAAACTTGCTCCATTTTAATGGTGGAATTTGGGTTTTGTCAAGAGTATGATTTTGGAGTTAAAGTGATGAATCAATGGATGGGTTTTGGATGGATTTGTTAGATTAAATGATGTTTTGGTGTTTGGGAATTGTGGGGAAAGGTTTAGAACATCGATTACCTCAAGTTGGAGGCCTAAAATCGATTTGGGATGAGTTAGGATTGAGAAAGGGTGAGATTTCGGCTGAAATTCGAGTGCAGATGATCCGCGCTAGTTGTGGTGCTAGCTGGCTAGCGCGGGAAGTGGCACCAAAATTCTGTCCAGTGCCCCGCGCCCTTTGTGGCGCGAGTTGGCTAGCACGGGCAGTAGCGTCGGGCACTGTTTCGCGTTTTCGGGTTTCGTTTAGCGTACGGTTTGAGGATATGTTGGTGGTATCATATAAGGGTTGTTTTGGAGTTTATTAACGATGTTTTGGGATGTAATTAGATGGGTTAACACCACTATTATGTCGTCCAATTCAGGTGTTCGGTTTGAGCTAAAGTGTGTCTCGGAGCGTGTGTCGAATTGCTAAAGCTCAGGTGAGTTCCCTTAACTCTTTTGGTGCAAATTAAATGTTTTGCTAAAGTTTTTATAACTGACTATGGTATGGAGCATGATGGCATGATTAATCACTTTGAAAATCTCTATTATTACATGATGTGGAAATGCTTTTAATGCACGCAAGTTGTTTATATAGTATATTCTACGTAAGCTTTACATGCATGATCTTGCGAGTTGTTGCTATGTGTGGAGGCGGGTTGCACAGTGGGAGTAGGGTACCTTGGGATATCATATATCCCTTGGGAGTTGGTTTATTTACCCCGTACATATGGAATCCGTTTCCTGTGTATGTGGAGATGGGGAGTCTGCTTGGGCCCCGAGGGCGAGAGGGGAGTCTGCTTGGGCCCCGATCGTGGAAATTATCGTGTGGTGGAGATTGTCTACGAACACTGTTCAAATACCCAAATGTAATGTTGCTTGGTCGAAATATTTTGATGGGCCTTTATGGCAGTTTGCATATATATTTTTATATGATTTGTTAAACTGTTTTCTGGGAGGGAATTCACTAGACCCCATGGTCTAACCCTCGCTTTTCAAAAATTAAAACCATTTTCAGGTTATAGCCTATCGTTGGGAATTCCATCCTACAAGATGGAACGTTGTGGTGCTATAGAAGAGGTAACGTCTAGAGAGGACTTGTAGATACCGTCGGGCTTCCTGTAGCATCTCAGTTGTGAAGGTGTCATCCGCTGCGAACTTAGAGTAGAATTGATGTTAAATGTATACTTTGGGACCATTTTTGGTTGTAATGTTTATGAATTATATTTTATGGATTTTGGGTTGTTACAAGTAAAACCTCCAATTTCATCTAAATCATCAAAAGGGTTATAATCATCAAACAACCCATATTGTGTTTCCTCAACCAGTATATCTTCTTCCATTTGTGTTTCATCTATTTCTTCTTCCTCCACTTGTGTTTCATCCACTACAGGTTCCTCAACATTTTGTTCATCCACTAAAGGTTCCTCAACATTCTATTCATCCACTAAAGGTGGCTCAACATGTGGATCACCAAACCATTCTAGACACAATTGCTTACTGTAAGATGAGGAAGTCTCATCCCTTTGCAACACATTCCTATCAGGAGATGCCTCATTTACTTCCTCAATAACAACTTTACTTATATTAGGGGACTTGAAGTACTTTCTCAAAGTAGTCAACCCATGTTCAATGTACACCTCTATCATTCTGTGCTTAGTTGTATACTTCAACAGGTTTATAATATCCTTATCATTTCCTAGAGGTTCAAGACCAAAGTCTAGGTCAGTATCAGGAATCATGAAGTGGTAATACATATGCTCATCCCATGTGTACCCTAACTGTGTGATCATATTGTAACACCCTAAAAACAGGGCTAATTTAAACCTTAAAAATTC
Source organism: Saussurea involucrata (assembly GCA_033807775.1). Classification (NCBI taxonomy): domain Eukaryota; kingdom Viridiplantae; phylum Streptophyta; class Magnoliopsida; order Asterales; family Asteraceae; genus Saussurea; species Saussurea involucrata. The sequence continues at coordinate 173,415,071 of CM066320.1, read as the reverse complement.
CACAAGTTATGATCAAATAACATCAAACTTATATAACAAGAGAATCAATGGTAAGGTTTTTATACACATAAAACATCTAACTCAAATAACCTATTAATCTAATCATAACATCATAATCAGATTAACTAGGTTATCTAATCATCTGTCCCAAAACATCAAAAGAATGTCTAGATCCTCTGTCATCTCCAAGTTTGAATCTTTCCAAAAGTTCTCATCTCACATCCCTGCTTACTTCCCGGAGCTTGTACCTGGTAAGAAAATTCAACTTGAACAATTAGGCTTTCGCCTAGTGAGAATATTCAAATCCAATTAAATTTAACAATTAAAATCTCAACAGATAAATCAAACCTGTTCTCGCTCATCTTACCGTACAACAACTCCTTTCAACACTGGGAATCTACCCCACTCCCATACTTATGACTAAATCGTCTAGCCATAATATCACTACCAAGAGTTTACCACAAATCATCCCATATTCGAGGTTAACTCTTATTCAAGAAATTACAAATCAAAACTTGCCTATTTCTTGATCCGGAAGTAGAGATTACAAATTATGTTATGTATATCTCTGATCTTCCCTCCAAACTAGGAAATCTCCGATCTTCCCTATGAAATGGAAATCTCCGATCTTCCATTCGAAATGGGAATTACAAATCAAAATCTGCCTATTCCACATTTCACGTCCTCACCACCTCAGAATCACTGACCCCAATGGGATTAATATATCACGATACACAACCGGGGCCCTCACGATGATTCAAGGTACGCTCATTCACTAGAAATTACATCCATTGGTCAAATGGCGAGTATTCGGTTCCCATTAGACCGTACCCAGGTGCCCTACGATGACCGGATGCCTATTTCTAGCAACCGCAACACAATACTTATGTATCATTACTCTTACTATCGTATGTGCATAATATACGATATATTACATCTCATAACATATTCTATATAACTATACATAATATTAATAATCAACAAATATCCCCCTTTTTTCCATTTAGCGCCGGGGATCTTAATATAATGTAACTCTCATCGTTTAATTTGGACTTATTACTCCCTACAATAAGTCCTTACAAATATCAACAGTTTACATCAGAATTGACTTTACAACAGAAAGAGAATTACGCCACACAGAAATGCATAACATGAGTATTGCGCAAACATGAGAATTGCGCAACCAATACTGGCGCAATACTCACTTTTCGCAAGCAACACTAGCGATATTCTCACATTTCGCAAGCAAGAGTTGCGAGATTCTTCCCTTTTCGCAAGCAAGGGTTGCGAGATTCTCACTTTGCGCAACCAAGGCTAGCACAAAGTGAACATCTCGCTAGTACTGTTCATCATCTTCTTCATTAAGTCAGTTTACAAATTCTTCTTATTAAACCTACTACTTTACAATTAAATTGTACCAAAGTGTTTAGACATACAAGTAGCCTATCTATTTCAACTTTAATTGCTTAATTTTAAAGAGAGTTGAATAACTCACCTGAGTTGTAGATGATGGAATACTACAATCGGATGCCAAGACGTTGATACAAGTCACACCCAAAACGCCTTTACCTAAAACCATAACCGATTACTATCATATAGTAATCAACACACTTGTTCCAATAAACGAGACGTAGACCAAACTTTATACTTCTTATTACCCCTAGAATAGTCCTAGATAAGTTTACAGCTGATTTACATAAGCTTTAACAAATTACACAACCCTGAAATGCATCATGAACAAGCATAATTGTAGTTCAAGTTACTGCACCAAAACAGCTTCTGTCCTTCAAAAGTTTGGACGTTTTTATCATACTTAGAGAACAAATTAGGCTTTGACATCTAAATGAAAAACGTACTACTATCTCTTAGGAAACTAATCGCACAGGATTCACCTTATTTGGATCAATGAACAATTTTATATCAATTGTACAAAAACAGTCTACAAATCCCGAGTTTCATACGACCAGTTCTGGAAAATCAAGGTTTTGAGCCATTTAGACTCAAAATCAGATCTTACTGTAAACTACAAAAATGTTCTGAACTCTTCAAGCTTTCCATCCATATATTACACATCTTATTTGGACAAACGGTTGATTTTCTATGAATTTTCTAAAAACAGGACATAAGTTTAAAGTTACAAATGTCTCTCAAACATTTTATCAAGCACTTAATATGCAACATAACTTTTGAAGCTCAATCTAATTTAACCATTTTAAGCCATTATTTGATGCTGTAAATTTACAGATATGCTTAGAACTATTAACTAAACATTAACATATACTCAGATTTCATAAAATCCTCCAAAAATATCAAAATCCATTTTAAACTCATAAAAGCTTATGAACACAAATTTCATACTTTTAACCATGCATGTTTCTACAAGTTACAGATATGTTAAAGACTATTAACATAACAATATTACCATCTCAGATTATCATAATCTCCAAAAATCTACAAGACCCAAATTCTAAAATTCCATAAAAACTCAAGCTACATAAGAAAGAGAATTAGGGAAGATGATTACCTTTATGTCTTCAATCTTGTTACTCAAATTCCAACTTCTCTTTTTCCCTTTTCGTTTCTCTTACTTTTTTTTCTTTTTCTCTTGTTCTTTCGTAAACACACACCAAGCACAAGACACAAAATAATACAAATGAGGAGGTGTCTCAATCTGACATCTTTCTCCTCCAAAAATCGGTGGTGTTGACACCTCACATACCCTTTTTCCCAAACAGTCCTCCAACTATTAACATTTAACATATTAAATCCTTTCACTTATAAATTAAATTTAAAGTTTACCCCTTAATTTATAATTCCACAAAATAAATTACGTAACTTGATCGGGGTTAAACTCTAAAATTTATCCATCACAATATATATATATATCAAAACTTATCAAAATAATTATACTCAATTATTTAATAAACCCAAACATCCTCTTTTATAAAAATTGAGATGTTACACATATCATCGATTTCATGCACACTAAGTTCATCATAGTCGATTAGGTCTACAAAATGCACCTTACCATTTTTATAGAGCCTACCTAGCCATTTGCTAAAAAACCCACCATGGTTGATCTTGAAAGAGATCATATTTGGATAATGCCCTGGAAAAAAATGGTATTAACTCAACAATGATCTTCAAGTTCTAAACAAGAAAAAAAAACCTTTAAACCATTACTTACCATAAACGTAGTCTAGATCCATTGTTTCATTTCTTGATCGAATACTCCACATTTTGCATGCCATTGATCACTGAGCTTCGGTTTGTTATAGGGGAAGAAAGCGGGAAGATGAAGGGATAAACGACAGGGACCAAATCGATATGAGGGTTTAATGAGGGGAGAATCTTTGGACAAAAAAGTGGATGGATGATTTTGCCCTCGTGTGCCTTGCACGTGGGCTGACTTAACCGACCAAAGTGGACGGACGTTAGGGGCAGGGACCAAATCCAATGGATTGTGCATCGTTCGGGGACCATTTCCATAATAAATGAAGTTTAGGGACGAAATCCATAATTTTGGACAAACCATAAGGACCAAACCCATAATTTACTCTTAAATTAATTTAATAATTTTCAGTTAATATTAATTAGAGTAAATTACACTCCCGGTCCCTGTGGTATGCACGTATTACGGATCAGGTCCCTAAAACGCAGAAATTACTGGGCGTCCCTGTGGTATGCCAAAACGCACGTAGAGGGTCCCTCCCTCTAACGGAATCTGTTAACCCAGTTAACCCAATGGGTATTTTTGTCTTTCTACACCTGTTTTTGTCTTTTTGCTAATAAAAAATAAAAAAAGAATAAAGATGGGACCCACCCCTTAACTCCTACAACCCTCAACACCCACCCACCCACCCCACTCCCACCCCCACCTTCGTCTTCTTCCTCAAACCACCTGCAACCTTTTCTTCTTCCCATGAAACCCAAGATACCCACCTGTAAGGTGAGAACTCAACACTTGGATTCAGTTTCTAATAAAAGAATTAACAAACAACAGGTTCGGTTGAATCAAAACCGTTTGGTGTTCCTTTTTGAGATCCAAATCGAAAACGAAAAACATATTTTTTCTTAAATTCGATATAGATTAAGTTCACTGCAAGGGGACAAGATCAAGAACCATGTTAAACTCTATGAAACTAGTCGACTACAAGCCACAAAACTAGTAAAAGGCTTCAACTTTCTGAGTCATTAATCAAATATTAACTAATTCAAGATTAACCCAATTAAGCATTGATCATACCACAAATCATTCACCTTAATTTTCAAACATATAGAAGAAAGAAGATCAAAATCTGATTTGAAACAACAGAAAACTATAAGCTTTGTTAAGATTAAAATTGATGATGATCATAAATCCTTAAAAGGAAATGAAATTGAAAAGAAGGATCAAATTTAATCCAATTAACGAGATCGATACCCATATATCTGGAAAGCAAATTAATCACCATGATCATAGAACCCTAGAAGTTGGCATTCAATCCCACCAAACAAAAAATCGAAATCGACATGAAAATCAAAACCCAAGTCCCTTATCCAGATCTATTGCTGATGATGATGCTTATCCATTTCTTTTTTCTAGACAAATTTTGCACATCAAAACCCAAGTTTCTCAAGGTAATGGTATAAGGGTTTTGATGCGCAAAAATTGTCTAGAAAAAGAAGAGGAAGATGGTAATGGTATAAGGGTTTTCATCGGTTGCATTTGGGTCATCAAGGAAGATGGTATAAGGGTTTTCAACGGTTGCATTTGATGTGAGGTAGGGGCAGGGGTACGAGAGGGGAGGGGAGATGTGGAGTGGCAATGAAGGGAGGGGTTTTGATGGATGGTTCTCAAGGGTAGGCTCTGACCACCGAAGGTGGGTTATGATCGCCGGAGGTGGGTTACGACCACCGGAGAAGAAAAGGAGAGCGGAGGCGGTTGGTGAGGGGTTGAGCACACACACAGACACATACGTGTGTATATATATATATATATATATATTATTGAAAATTACATCTTTAGTCCCTACAATTTACTTTTTTATTTTTATCTATTTTTTATTTCTTATTAGGAAAAGGACAAAAGAGAGAGTAAAAAAGCCAAAATACCCCTTGAGTTAACTGGGTTAACGGATTCTGTTAGACGGAGGGACCCTCTGCGTGCGTTTTGGCATACCACATGGACACTCAGTGTATATTCTGCGTTTTAGGGACCCGATCCAAAATATGTGCATACCACAGGGACCAGGAGTGTAATTTACTCTATTAATTAATTAATTAATAATAATTAAATTTAAAAAATTAACATTTATTAATTATAATAGTTAATAAATAATAATTAATATTAATAAGAGCAATATTGGAATATTCACAAAAATCTATTCCAAATAGCGTTTTAAAAAGCTAGCTTATGGTCATCCAAACATGTACAAAAAAGCTAGTTTATAAGCTAGTTTTTTTTGCCAAACAATTCCTTAGTTATTACTAATTAATAAATATTAATTAATATTAACTGAAAATTATTAAATTAAATTTTAATTATGCATTGATATTAATTTTTAATTATTTAGAGTTATTGTTAATCATATAAATTATTTTTATATATATATTTTAATATTAATCAATATATTTTAATTCTTTAATCATTATTTGATTTTTTTTATATTATATGTAACGATTATTTCAAATCATAAGTTAATATATGTTTTTTCTAAAACTTGTTTAACAAATTCAAAATTTATAGTATATATGTTATAATAAAATTATTTTAATTAACATGTTATATTATTTAATTTTTTTTACTATATTGGTTGTATTAATTAACATATTATATTGCTATAATTTTTAATTATATAATTAAATATTGTATTTTGAAGATGTCATTTTTGGTCATTTTGCATGTTATAAGCTACTTTTTGCCAACCGTGACTTCTTCATCAGCTAGCTTATTAGCTACCAGTTAGCTTATCAGCTAGTTTGCCAAACATAGCCTAAGTATTGTATGGATAAAGTTGTCTTTATGGAATAATTTGGCTGTATAGATTTGAAAGATTTTCGTTTAAGAGGATTTTTCATAGATGAAATGTTTTTTTATTTGAGAGGGGTTGATTTAGAAAAAAAATTGTCTTTCTACATAATGTCTTTCAACGATTTTTATTGGTAAAAAATTAACAAAATAATAATTTCTTTTTCCAAAACAACCATTTCTAGAGAAAGTCCTCCAAATTTGGAGAAATCCTCTCTCTCTCTCTCACACACGCACACACTCATATTTTCTCCAATTTAGAGAATTTTGTTGGAGCAAAAAAACTAACCAAAATGCCTAAAATATCTATACTAGAGAATGTTTTGGAAATGCTCTAATATATGAGTGATTCATAATCTTTTAGAGCGGATGTACCAAAGAAATACTAACTTGAGATCATCTGATGTCGTTATATGACGAGGGTTTCAAAAGGGTCGCGTCTTCTTGTAGGGTCTTAGGAGAATTGCCCGGAACCTTAAACGGTACGTAAGTGCTAACTTTGATAATTTAAGTGTTTGTTAAATTTTGGTGTTTTTCATCGGTGTCTGATTAAGGGGTTGCTTGTTTACCTCTTAATAGTTCCATTAAGAGGCAACCTCTAAATCATTCAGAGGTGAATCTTGTTTGGCAAAAAAATGTCTGCCTCTTAATGGTTCTAAAACCCTCTGAATGATTTAGCATCTTGAGCCACCCTTAATTATTCAACACCCTGATTTCATTCTAAACAAATAACAAACAACCATATTTCATTTTGCACTATATCATATAAGCCTCTAACCATTCTGACCACTTAATCATTCTGCACCAAACCATTCAGCAATTGCCAAACAACCCCTAAGTATTTAAAAAGTATTTTCAGTGACGGACCCATAAATTTTGTTGAGTAGATGCACCTCTTATATAATAACCTCAAGTCTTAAATTTTAGAATTTTGTGGAGTGTTGGGGTGTTAAGTGAAATTCCCTCTAATTTCAGGGATTTGGATTGTAAATATGGAATAGAAGGGGATAAAACCCTCTCCTAAACCCTTATTCCCTCATTTGTGCATCTTGGAGGCTAGAGAAAGAGAGAGCCGTTTTTGGAGAAATCAATGTGGGTGTGGGTGTGAACTAGGATGTGTTCTTGAAGGTGGAAGAAGAAGCTTTTCCGGTGGACAATCATCTTCTCCAAGGTATTAATCCTCTCCTTAATCTCTATGAATTTGGTAGGTTTTTATGGTGGTAGTTTTGGGTGTTTCCTTCATAAAAGAGATTTGAGGCTCAAAACTCTATTGTTGGAGTATTGATTGTTTCCATTGTGCATTTGAGCTAAAACCACCCTTGTTGGTGATTTCTTCAAGGTTTTCATTCTAAAGGTTTTGGTAGATGAAACATTCATCAATGGATGGATTTTTGTTGGAGTAATAGGTGTTTTTATGTTGGGGTTTGTGGTTAAAATGGTTAAAATATCGACCCCTTGTTTTGGAAGCTTAGAAAATTGATTTTGGAGGTTTGGAGTTGGGAATGGCTGAAATTTCAGGGCTGGAAATTGTGCAGGTGCTTCGCGTGACTTTTTGCATGGGTTTACCCACGCGGAAAGCTACGCTAAGCCCTGTTGCATGTTTTCCACTCTTGTTTCGCGTACTGTTTAAGGCTAGGATTTAGGCATTATCTAAGGGTTGTCTTGGAGTTTATTAGGGAGGTTTTGGAATGTAATTAGATGGTTTAACACCATTCTTATGACGTCCAATTCAGGTGCTCGGTTTGTTCAAGAGTGAGTTTCGGTGTGTGTGTCGGATTGCCAAAGTTTAGGTGAGTTCCCTTAACCTTTTTACATGCGATATAATTGATACGTGTTTTCAATACTGATTATGGTATAGCATTTTGACACGGTTTTCACTCATAAATGGTTGAATACACTATTGCATATGAAAAGATTTGCTAAGGTTTGTATTTTTTAATCACTGAATTTGGTATTAAGCATGGTGGTATGTTTTGAAATTTCGGAAGTTTTAATCATACATGACGCATAGTTGTTTACTAATGCATGTACATTGCTTATGTGATTTTCATGAATTGGTACATTGATTTGGAGTCGGGTTGCACAGTGTGATTATTGTACCTTGGAATTTTGATTATTCCTTGGGAGTTTAATTATACCATGTGCCTTGAATCTGTTTTTTGTGCACACGGGAATGACATCTACTGGGTGCCATGGGGAGTCTGTTAGGGGCCCAAACGCGTAGGGGAGTCTGTTTGGGCCCTGATCACGGACATCACGATGAGGTGATGGTGGCTATGAACACTATGAAAATACCCAAGTGTGGTGATGATGTATAATTTGATTGTTGATGGGCCTTTATGGCGGTCTGCATGTTATTGATGCAAGTTGTTAAACTATTTTCAAGAGGGAATTCACTAGACTTGTGAAGGGCAAGTGTGGTTGTGTTTTCCGCTGCTAGAATATGAGAATATTGTTACATTTGGACGTGAATTGTTGGGACCTTTTGGCTTTATTTATGAGGTATGCTTCTATGGTACACTTTAAGGTGGATCAAAGACCCGTAAAGTCGCGGGTTTGACCAGTGGCAAAAGTCGACACGTCTTGATCATAGGGAAAGCCAATTATGTTGATTACAGGGATAATACACTTTTTCAATGTAAATTGATTTTGACCATTTGAGTAAAACACAATACTACATCTTACGCCCGATGTAACACCCTGAATTTTAAGCGCTAAACACTCCAACCTTATGTCGATGAATTGCACTTTAAACTTTTGTACTTAGGCCCTTTCTTGTTTTGTTTCGGTAAGCATACGAGCTAAGACTGGGTATAAAATGTGGTAAATTGTTTTATTGTAACATTTGGACCTTATGCGATGCACTCCCGGTCACCTGTGCAATTTCGGGGAAGAAAATTGTAACACCTTAAAAACCACAGCAAATTTAAACCTTAATTTATCATAATACTTTACAACATCTTCTCAAAAGTTTTCATTCACAAACGGAGGATTAGTGACAAGGTCTAATTATAACTGAAATATCATAAACAACCGACAATCTAATTCATAACTAATAACATCAGATTTTGTGGGTTGTCTATAATATCTCCAAAATAATCCTTGTTCTACTAAATTCTCCAACATAGCTTCAAAAGCATCACTCTAGGACTTCTCGACACTCATCCCTGCTTATCCCTTCCCGAGCTAGTACATGGTAAGAAAATTTAATTTGAAAAGATTAGGCTTACGCCTAGTGAGAACATCCAGTTTCAAATTAAAACGTTATAAGCTTTAAAAAACCAGAACTGTAAACAAAGCATATAATTTAACATGCTCGCAATCTTTCTTACCGTACACATAACATCTTTCGATGACAGGAATCATACCCGATTCCATGACTATGACAAATGATGAGTAAGTCATAGCATCATGTTCAAGAGACCACTACGAATCACACGGATTCTAGATCATTGCTCAAGTCCAAGAAATTACAATTAGGCTTTGCCTATTTCTTGGAGTGGAAATAGAAATAGCAGTTATAGCTTGCTTATTCCTCAATTCCTAATAGAAAGCGGAAATAGCAATTATATCTTGCCTATTTCACGTTTTCACGTCACAATACAAATGGGAATAGAAATCATCCCTTGCCCATTCCACATTTATCAATTATAATGGGATAGCAATCACACCTTGCCCATTCCACATTAATCAAATATAAACGGGAATAGCAATCATCCATTGCCCATTCAACATTTATGAATTATAATGGGAATAGCAATCATCCCTTGCCCATTCCACATTAATCAAATATAAACGGGAATAGCAATTTACTTTATGCTTATTCCACGTTTCTCATCACCTTTCGAAATGGAAATTACAATTTACTTTATGCCTATTCCTCATTTCAGGTCAACGGAAATTACAATTTACTTTATGCCTATTCCACGTTTCTCATCACCTTTCGAAGTGGGAATTACAATTTACTTTATGCCTATTTCTCATTTCAGGTCAACGGGAATTACAATTTACTTTATGCCTATTCCACGTTACAATTAATACCAGTGCCTATGGATCCATTACACTTACTAGCATATATGCATAACAACATAAACACGCAACATCTCGTATCATATTCTCAACGCTAAGAATCCTAGATAACCTATCATATCCTTATCCTCAAATGTCCCCCCTTCGGCGACTTAACACAGGGGTTCCGCTACCCGGTTAGCGGATGGGGTCAAGGGGCAACGCCCTTGCGGGGTCTGGGGGCAGCCCCCCAGATTTTTTTAGAAAAACATATCCAGATAATACATCCTAAAACTATATCCGGAACAATCTCTTATCCAGAACCTAAATTCAGAACTATCCGGAAAACTCATAAATACCCGAAATATCAGAAGTATCCGGACATCAGAGGTTTCTGGACACCACAACTATCCGGACATCACAAATTATCAGACACTAAACCTATCCGGACATCATAACTTACCGGACATTAAACCTATCCGAATGTTACCGAAAACATATACAATCCGGATGACATCCGGAAACCAAAGTAATCCGGATACCATCTGGTAACTAGTTATTCGGAAACTCAGATACTTACCGGATATTTTCACGGACACCACTGAGAAGGAATTACCGGACACTATAAAAAATGTCCAATAACTTCGACCTGCACACCCATTTCCATCCCAGATCGCTATTTGTTCCACCCAGCTTATTTTGCACGTATCCATTCAGCTCCCAAACAGTTAATACTAACATCTTACTACTTAATTTAATGAAAACATTGCTTTTAAGAAAGATGAACTCACCTGAGCAGAAATCACTTCAAACAGAACCTTGACTTCCAATTCGCCTCTCCAACAATTCGATAACATAAATCATAAGATAGCTTGGTTCATAACTTCCATCTTAACAATTGATTTGAAGGAGGAAATCGAATTCTTACCAAGAACGAGATTAAGCTTGGGTTTCTCTTTCTGCCCTATGGAACCGACTTACCACATAGAAATTGAGATCTTTTTCAATTTTAGCCGACTACCCCTTTTTAATATCCCAATTTCAACACATTTCCAATAAGCCCAAAACTATAGTTAAATAACAACATCAACCCTCAAAGTTCATAAATTCACGATTAACTTAAACGTTGGATCAATTGCACTTTCAATCTTTTCAACATATAAACCGTACATTTTGTCTAAAATAATGTTTTCTCATTATTTAAACGTTCTCCCAAAATATATACTAATAATGGAAATTTCGAGGTGTTACAAAAATCATCTGTAACACCTCGAATTTCCATAAATAATGTATGAATGTTATGGAAAATGTTAGTTATTTGTGAGTTGGATAAATTTTAGAATTTTATAATGAACGAAGTTGGGTGGTAGGAATCGTTCAGTTTTGACCTTAAGATAAAGATAAAACTGAAATGGAAATCGGTTAAATGATTGATGTTGAAGGACCTAAAGTGTAAGTAATTAAAGAGTTTTTGGACTAATTGTGAAATTTAGAAACTTGAAGTATAAAATATGAGAATTAGATTTTTTAGCCAAATATCTGATTCTGAGTATCAGACTGAAGTCGGTTTCCAAGAGAGAGAAAGACTGAATTCTTGGGTTCAGTCGGTAAGGGTTTCCATCGTCTTGTCTGATCAATTCCTTACGAATTGATAGTTATCAATTGTTGTCTTTAATTAGGGTATCGATTCAGTAACAAGAAAAGGATTGGAAGCTTGATATAGTTTGATACAACTTCTGAGTTCGTATCCAGGTGAGTTCATCTTCCCTGTTAATTTTCTAAGTATGCATATAAAGATATTTGAAGAATTTGATGTTATAAATGTTTTGTAAATCTTAGTGGCTTGTGTGAAAGATTGAAATCGAATTATTTGGAAACAATTTTGAGAAGTCGACGCATGGGTTGCACATTATTGGGGTAAAACTCGGTATTCCGATATTGATTTCTGGACAATTCCGGATGGTGGGTTTTATTTCATTGTTTATCATCTTGTCTTAATCGAAGTCAAAACTAATGTTGGGTTTTATTTCATTGTTTATAATTAATTTTTAGTGGTATGTTTAGTTTAGTTAAAATCCAACCCCCCGCTTTACTTAACTTGTAGAAGTATAATAATTGTCATGACCAATCTCTGTGGATTCGACCTGACTTACCACTATTACAATTTATATTGTAATTTGGGACAATTAGAATAACTTATTATTTGACGGTCTCGACGCCTGTAACAACCAAGACCGAAGTGAAATAAACATAAAGTTTATGTTAAGTTTTAAATAAAAGGGAACTGAGGGACCAGTTTGTATTTATTTGAAAGAGCAATTAAGAGGGCACAAAACCCTAAGAGGATATTCATTCTTTCCATTTGTGGGTGTTGGCGGCTGAAGGAGAATCGCAGAGAGAGAGAGAGAGAGAGAGCACAGCTACTGTTTGGCGAGCACTTGGTCTTGGGTGGAAGTGAGGAAGATTTGTCTTGCATCTAATTCAGGTAAGAAATATCAGACTTTCTTCTTCTTAACTCTTCTGTTTTGGAGTTTGGGAATTGTTAGAAATAAGAATTTGGAATTAAGAAACTGGTTTTCGATGCTGAAATGCTTAGCAAAATGGAAATCATTGTTTTCGGTTTAATTGGATTATCGGTCTTGCTTAAGAGATGATCTAGAATGTTTATTTCACAATGGGGACTTTCTCAATCGTTTCTAATAGCATGTTCCTTCGGTTTAATCGAATTTGTTTCAGTCTGTGTCGTAAAATCGAACCAGTAAAATCCAGTGCGAAATGCCCGTTCTGAAGCTGTTGGCGCAAAGTGAGAATTGCGCCAGTGTGGGTGGCGCAAAGGGAGATTTACGCCAGTGTGGGTGGCGCAAAGTTTGGTTTTCGCCATTAGTGGGTGGCGCAAATTAGTTCAGATCTGGGCTTTTGGGCCCTGATTGGCAGGACCATTTCGGGTGAAATTGGGCTGAGGTTGGTTGAGGTTCGGGTTATAGTTGAAAGTCGAAGTGTTGGAAGTTAGACTTAGAAACGTAACCTTTGAGTCTAAGTTAAGAGGAGGGTATTAGGATTTGAAATCTAAGGCGCTCTTAATTAATTGATGAATTATGCTTAGGTGTGCGGTCGGTGCGAGACTTGAAGTAGGGAAGAGTTTTGCTATCAGGTGAGTTTTCTAAACCGAAATATGTGGCTTTTAATATGTTTTCTAAAAGCGATTTTATGACGAGAAATGCCATGTTATATATTTATGCTTTACACGTTTGAATGTTGTTTAAAGATTTATTGTGAATGTATGCATACATTGAGGAGACGTAAATTGGCCAAGACGGGAAAGTAGTTCCGCCAGTGCTCATGCGGGAAAGTAGTCCCTTTATGCCAGGGGTGGTGCGACCCCATAAGGCAACACGAGACTGACTCGTCGTCACCTTAGGGTGGCTTCAGGGTGTCAATTTGCGAGGAGGTGGATTTTAGTTCGTGTACGAGTTTGTTTTTAAATGAGTTAAGTATGAATGCTTTATTTACTGAAATGGTGAACTGTTTTAAATGCTTGATAACTGTTGGGAGGGACTCACTAGACCTCATGGTCTAACCCTCGCTTTTTCAAACTAAAACCTTTTTAGGTAAGCAGGCATCGAAAAGCTCGGGCAAGTAGGCTGGGCTTTAGCGAGAGGAGTCGGATAGTGTAGTGGCACTTTAGTTTATTTTAGCATTTCTCAGTTGTGTAGGTTGTTTCCGCAAACCTATTCTTGAATATTGTAATGAAATTTTGAGACCACGATTTTGGGATATTCCATATTCATTGAAATGCTTATTAAATTTTAGTTGGGTCTTTATAGTTGGTATCAGAGCCATAGATTAAGGGATTTAGGTGAACGGACGGGCCTAGACTTAAACTGTGGAGAGTAGAAATCACAACTGGGAATCAGGAATGCGTTAGGAGATCACTATTTTAGAAGTGGGACTAATAGGGTATCGAGGACAGTCATGTAAGGTAGGTTTGGAGTTACACCTGGCCAGTGTAATTGTGAACTTACAGGTACATGTATGTGCTTAAATTACCTTATTATCCCGTTGTTATGGTACTAATGAGTCTTTATTAGTAAGTGAGCCTTCGGTTGTTGTTGTTGTGTATCAGAATGTCTACCAGAGCTTTAAGGAGTAGGTCAATTCCGATAGTGGGAGAAGCGCAAACAAACAGTACTACACTGCGCGAGGAGACAATGAGAGTTGAGGAAATTACTGAGGACGAACCAGTGAAACAACCAAGAGTGGCGGACACTCGTGGGCGAGGTAGAGGCCGTGGGAGACCCAGAGGAGCGATACCGAGGAAGGCCGTTACTGAGGTGGGGGCGACAACCACCAAGGGCAAGGGTAAGAAAAAGAAAGCGCAGGTTAGGCGCAAGGCAAAGAGTGTAGAAGAGCCTGAGGTTCGGGAGTTGTCCGAACAAGAAAGTTCAGCACTGGTGAAGAAAACAAAGGCTAAGAAAGGGGGTAAACCTGAGACTGCACCGACTTTCGTGACGGAGGATAAGTTCACAGCGGAAATGGATAAACTGCAAAAGACCTTGAAAGCAGTGTTGGATAATCAGAATAAGACTACATCTGGAGAACCAAGTAAAAGTGGTACTGAGAAGAAGACTGAGGAAGGTAGTGAACCACGGACTGAGATCGGCAACAACTCGATGACAACTCCGATTGTTGTCTCTGAACCGAAAGCAGTGAAAGGGTGTTCGTTTAAAACTTTCGTGTCGTGAAAACCTCCAACGTTCAACGGAGAACGCAACCCCGTTCTGGCTGTGAAGTGGGTTCGCGAGATGGAGTTAGCGTTTGATACTAGTAAGTGCGCCAAGGAGGATAAGGTTCTGTTTGCAAGGTCGATGTTGAAATCTGAAGCGATCTTTTGGTGGGATGTTGAAACTGGAGGAAGGGGATCAGAGGTAGCTAAGGGCATGTCGTGGGAAACGTTTGTTAGGAGATTCAAAGCACAGTTTTGCCCTTTGGCAGCAGTTAAGAAATTGGAGGAAGAGTTTCTGGGTTTGGAGCAAGGGACGATGACAGTTCAAGAATACACGTCGAAGTTCATTGAGAAGGCCAGATTTGCTGAATTATACGTGACTACTGAAGAAAGGCGGATCGAGAGGTATATTTTTGGGCTGAAGAGCAGTATAAGAGAATTGGTGCAGGCAAAAGATCCAGTTACTTTTCAGGCAGCTATAGATAAAGCAGAACTTACTGAAAAGGATAAGATCAGACAGTTGAGCGAAAGAGTGGGAGATAAGCGTAAGTGGGAAGGACCGAGTCGAGACAGTAAGAGGCCGGGTTCAGCCAGACCCGAATGGCGGGTGGTATCTAAGTCAGCGGAGAAACCTTGTGCTAAGTGTAACAAGATACATAGGGGAGAATGCCTGGCTGAAAGGGGTGGATGCTATAATTGCGGGAGGACAGGGCATCTGGCTTGAGACTGTCGCGGCCAGAAGACCTGTTATCAGTGTGGGTCGTTGGGTCATGTCAGGTGGGATTGCCCGCAACTAAAGAAGGATTATGCTGGTAATGGAGGTGGCAGTAGCGGAGGAAGGAGTAATGAGAAGAAGGTGGAGCCGTCTCGCGCTAGAGCGAGGGCTTTCCACATGTCGGCTGAGGAGGCGGAGAACACGCCTGATGTGGTGACAGGTACTTTTCCTATAGACTCGATACTTGCTAAAGTGTTGTTTGATTCGGGGGCCAATCGTTCGTTTGTGTCGCCCAATTTTGTTCAAAAATTGCAAGTGAAACCCAAGAGGTTGAACTTTGGGTTTGAGGTAGAGATAGCTGATGATTGTCGAGTCTGGGTAAAGGAGGTTTATGAGGGTTGCAACATCGACGTGGATGGTCACTTTTTCCCGTTAAGGTTGTATCCAATGGGGATGGGAGAGTTCGATGTAGTCCTAGGGATGGACTGGTTAGCGGATAATGACGCTAGCATTGTTTGCAATAAGAAGCTGATCCGTATCCCTTTGGCTGATAAGAAAAAGTGGTAATTTACGGAGATCAGTGGAATAGGAAGTCGTGTTTGATTTCGTTGATGAAAGCTAGGCGATGTTTGGGAAAGGGTTGTTCGGGGTATCTAGCTTATGTGTTAGATGCTAAGAAGGAAAAGAAGAGTGTGGGGGATGTGCCAGTAGTGAGTGAGTATCCGGAAGTGTTTCCGGATGACTTGACGAGTCTGCCTCCGGATCGTCAAGTGGAGTTCAGAATAGAACTGTTACCTGGGGCGACACCGATTGCTCGTGCGCCCTACCGCTTGGCACCAGTGGAGATGAAGGAAATGATGAACCAGTTACGAGAGTTACTCGACAAAGGCTTTATTCGTCCGAGCTCATCGCCTTGGGGAGCACCAGTACTTTTCGTTAAGAAGAAGGACGGATCTATGCGAATGTGCATAGATTACCGTGAACTCAATAAGGTAACCGTGAAGAACAAGTACCCGCTTCCGAGGATCGATGACCTCTTCGATCAGCTTCAAGGTGCGAGTTACTTCTCAAAGATAGACCTGAGATCGGGTTATCATCAACTGAAGGTGAGAGAGGAAGATGTACCGAAGACGGCTTTCCGTACGAGATATGGACACTATGAGTTTTTAGTCATGCCCTTCGGATTGACCAACGGGCCCGCAGTGTTCATGGATCTGATGAATCCGGTGTGTAGCTCATTGTTGGATAAATGCGTGATTGTCTTCATTGACGATATCTTAATCTATTCTCGTACGCGGGAGGATCACGAGAGGCACCTTCGGGCAGCGCTAGAGTTGCTTAAACGCGAGAAGTTGTATGCGAAGTTTTCGAAATGAGAATTCTGGCTAAGAGAAGTTCAGTTTTTGGGGCATGTAGTGAGTGCGAACGGTATCAAAGTAGATCCTGCTAAGATTGAAGCCATCAAAGATTGGGAGGCGCACAGAAATCCTTTGGAGGTGAGAAGTTTTCTCGGTTTAGCCGGATACTACCGTAAGTTTATTCAAGATTTCTCTCGGATAGCTTCGCCACTGACCTCTTTGACGAGGAAGAATGTCAAATTCGTGTGGGCGGAAGCACAAAATTCTGCGTTTGAGAAGTTGAAGGAAAGCTTATGCAGTGCCCCAATCTTGTCGTTACCGGATGGATCAGAAGGGTTTGTGATATATAGCGATGCTTCTAAGCTTGGGTTGGGATGCGTACTGATGCAGAACGGGAAGGTAATTGCTTACGCTTCTCGACAGTTGAAAGATCACGAAAAGAACTATCCCACCCATGACTTGGAGTTAGCGGCCGTTGTTTTCGCATTGAAAATCTGGCGACATTACCTATATGGGGTAAAGTGTCAGATTTACACCGATCATAAAAGCTTGAAGTATTTGTTCGATAAAAAAGAACTGAACATGAGGCAAAGGAGATGGATGTAGTTGTTGAATGATTATGATTGCGAGGTTCTATACCACCCGGGTAAAGCAAATGTAGTGGCTGACGCGTTGAGCCGAAAAGAACGAGGAGAGCAGACCAAGATTGTGGCTTTTAGAATTGAGGCGACCTCAAATCTTCTCGAAGAGATTAAAAAGTTTCAGGAGGAAGCGTTGCTAGAAGTGAACGTGAAGAGCGAAAGAATCGTCGGGGTTACATCACTTTTCGAAGTCAACAGTGGGGGTTTGAAGTGTATGAAGGGCCGGGTGTGGGTGCCCAAGTTGGGAAACTTAAGGGTAAGCATTCTTGAAGAAGCGCATAAGTCGCGATTGTCCATACACCCGGGAACAAACAAGATGTACAGAGACGTGAGACAGTTTTACTGGTGGCCAGGGATGAAGAAGGATATCACTCATCTGGTGGAGCGATGTGTGACTTGTTTGAAAGTTAAAGCGGAACATCAGCGTCCATACGGAGAACTGCAGTCCACGGTGATACTAGTGTGGAAATGGGATAATATCACCATGGATTTTGTTAGGAAATTACCAAGGACCCCTAAGGGCAACTATACGATTTGGGTGATAGTGGACATTCTCACCAAGTCGGCGCATTTCTTGCCTATGAGGGAGTCGGATTCGTTGGAGAAGTTGGCACGTTTGTACATCAATGAGATTGTGTCTAGGCACGGAGTGCCGCGATCCATAGTGTCTGACCGTGATAGTCGGTTCACGTCGACATTTTGGAGGAGTTTGGAACGAGAGTTGGGCTCGCAGTTGAAGTTGAGCACGACCTATCATCCTCAAACGGATGGTCAGAGTGAGAGAACGATTCAGACGTTAGAGGATATGCTTCGGGCGTGCGTTATCGACTTCAAGGGGTCGTGGGAAATGCATTTGCCGTTAATAGAATTCTCCTATAACAATAGTTACCATGCCAGCATCCAAGCGGCGCCATTTGAAGCCCTGTATGGACGGAAGTGTCGTACGCCGCTGTGTTGGAATGAGGTAGGAGAAAGGCAGTTGGCCGGACCGGAAATTGTACAGGTAACGGCGGATAAGATTGAAGTAATCCGTGAAAGGATGAGAATCGCGCAAGATCGACAGAAAAAGGTATGCGGATAGACGAAGAAAGCCGATTGAATTCCAAGTGGGTGACAAGGTAATGCTTAAAGTGTCACCTTGGAAGGGTGTAGTTCGCTTTGGGAAGAAAGGGAAATTGAGGCCGAGGTATGTCGGGCCTTTTGCCATTATTGAAAGAATTGGCGCGGTAGCCTACAAGTTGGAATTGACAGAAGAGCTAAGAAGGGTTCACCCGACTTTTCATGTTTCAAACCTGAAGAAGTGTATGGCCGATTTTGATGTGGCCATACCACTAGAAGATGTTTGTATTGATGAGAAATTGATGTATGAGGAGGAGCCAATCCAGATAGTAGACAGTAAGGTTCGAAAGACGAGGAATAAGGAAGTTCGTTTAGTGAAAGTTCAGTGGAGGTATCACAAGGGACGGGAAGCAACATGGGAGGTGGAGTCAGATTTGAGGAGCAGATACCCTCACCTTTTTTAGAATGGAATTCCGGGGACGGAATTCTTTTGAGGGGGGAGTGTTGTAACAACCAAGATCGAAGTGAAATAAACATAAAGTTTGTGTTAAGTTTTAAATAAAAGGGAACTGAGGGACCACTTTGTATTTATTTGAAAGAGCAATTAAGAGGGCACAAAACCCTAAGAGGATATTCATTCTTTCCATTTGTGGGTGTTGGCGGCTGAAGGAGAATCGCAGAGAGAGAGAGAGAGAGAGCACAACTACTGTTTGGCGAGCACTTGGTGTTGGGTAGAAGTGAGGAAGATTTATCTTGCATCTAATTCAGGTAAGAAATATCAGACTTTCTTCTTCTTAACTCTTATGTTTTGGAGTTTGGGAATTGTTAGAAATAAGAATTTGGAATTAAGAAACTGGTTTTCGATGCTGAAATGCTAAGCAAAATGGAAATCATTGTTTTCGGTTTAATTGGATTATCGGTCTTGCTTAAGAGATGATCTAGAATGTTTATTTCGCAATGGGGACTTTCTCAATCGTTTCTAATAGCATGTTCCTTCGGTTTAATCGAATTTGTTTCAGTCTGTCTCGTAAAATCGAACCAGTAAAATCCAGTGCGAAATGCCCGTTCTGAAGCTGTTGGCGCAAAGTGAGAATTGCGCCAGTGTGGGTGGCGCAAAGGGAGATTTGCGCCAGTGTGGGTGGCGCAAAGTTTGGTTTTCGCCATTAGTGGGTGGTGCAAGTTTGTTCAGATCTAGGATTTTGGGCCCTGATTGGCAGGACCATTTCGGGTGAAATTGGGCTAAGGTTGGTTGAGGTTCGGGTTATAGTTGAAAGTCGAAGTGTTGGAAGTTAGACTTAGAAACGTAACCTTTGAGTCTAAGTTAAGAGGAGGGTCTTAGGATTTGAAATCTAAGGCGCGCTTAATTAATTGATGAATTATGCTTAGGTGTGCGGTCGGTGCGAGACTTGAAGTAGGGAAGAGTTTTGCTATCAGGTGAGTTTTCTAAACCGAAATATGTGGCTTTTAATATGTTTTCTAAAAGCGATTTTATGACGAGAAATGCCATGTTATATATTTATGCTTTACACGTTTGAATGTTGTTTAAAGCTTTATTGTGAATGTATGCATACATTGAGGAGACGTAAATTGGCCAAGACGGGAAAGTAGTTCCGCCAGTGCTCATGCGGGAAAGTAGTCCCTTTATGCCAGGGGGGTGCGACCCCATAAGGCAGCACGAGACTGACTCGTCGTCACCTTAGGGTGGCTTCAGGGTGTCAATTTGCGAGGAGGCGGATTTTAGTCCGTGTACGAGTTTGTTTTTAAATGAGTTAAGTATGAATGCTTTATTTACTGAAATGGTGAACTGTTTTAAATGCTTGATAACTGTTGGGAGGGACTCACTAGACCTCATGGTCTAACCCTCGTTTTTTCAAACTAAAACCTTTTCAGGTAAGCAGGCATCGAAAAGCTCGGGCAAGTAGGCTGGGCTTTTGCGAGAGGAGTCGGATAGTGTAGTGGCACTTTAGTTTATTTTAGCATTTCTCAGTTGTGTAGGTTGTTTCCGCAAACCTATTCTTGAATATTGTAATGAAATTTTGAGACCACGATTTTGGGATATTCCATATTCATTGAAATGCTTATTAAATTTTAGTTGGGTCTTTATAACGCCCATCAGTATATATAGATCAAATCATAGTATACGCATTTAACTTTTAACATAATCTAAAAATACTTAAATATAAAGAACCAACGTAATACATTCATAAATATAAAGAAACGGACATAAAAATGCTTACTTGGAATGAAGTAGCGGGAGCAAGCCATTCAATAGTGTTGAGGAACAGACAGAAAAACTGTTTAGCGGTAATGAACAATGAATATCGAGCTTTCGTGTTGATAACGTGTTAAAGAGAAAACTAAATAGAACAACAATGAATGGAGAGGATGAATCTGTATCTCATTAATCATGAACTCTTTAAATAGGGATGAGATACAAGTAGATAACTATGAGAGATATAAGATATAACATATCTCTAATATGTTTATCTCTATCTATATCGTCACACCCTTTAGACGATGACACACTTAGCCTATAACAAACAAAAGTATTAAATTAAGTTAATTAGATTATATTTGGGTTAAATGATATATTTTCAAACATATCAAGTTAAGCCCTTTTACTTTTACAATATTTCAAAGCACCACTTAGATCTATAAAATTTATAGAATACGTCTTGGACTTAGGCTATGTTTGGCAAACTTGCCAATAAGCTAGCCAGGGACGGACCTAGAATTTTTTTCATACGGTGACACCATATTTTTTTATATGGTTTTTATCGAAGTGTCTTTCATCTTTTTACCAACGTTCAATATCGTCCGATGTGTTTTTACCCAAATTCCGGCGTTTCGAGAGAATTTTAACGTTTTTTGCTTGATTTCAGGGGATTTTTAAGTTTTTTTTATCGATTTCGATAGATTTTTTCGGTATTTTTTTTGTTGATTTCAAGAGATTTTTCAGCTTTTTTTTGTTGAATGGGTATAAGATTTGGGCATTTTTTTCCAGTTTAGGTGCATCCCTTGTAGTTTCCAAAATAATACGGTAGCACCTCCTAAATAGATACGGTGACACCTTCACAAAAACGAATTTTTTTACCCTTCGTCATAAAATTGTTACGGTGGCACGTGCCCCTCATGGGGTTCGTCCCTGAAGCTAGCTGGTAGCTGATAAGCTAGCTGATAAAGAAGTCACGTTTGACAAAAACTAGCTTATACGCATGTAAAATAACAAAAAATGGCATCTTCAAAGAGTTATGGATTACAATTTAAAACAAATTTATAGCAATATAATATGTTAACTAATACAAACAATGTAATATATATATATATATATAAATAATAATATAACATGTTAATTAAAAGAATTTAAAATTTATTATTATATATACTTTAAATTTTGAATTTGTTAAAACAAGTTTTATAAAAAATATATATTAACTTATGATTTTAAATAACTGTTACATACAATATAAAAAAAGTAATCAAATAATAATTTAAAAAAAATATTAATTGATAATTAAAATATATCTATTAATATTAAAAAATAAATAAAAATAATTTGTATGATTAACATTAACTCAAACAATTAATATTAATGTATAATTAAAATTTAGTTTAATAATTTTCATTTGATATTAATTAATATTTATTAATTAATAATAATTAATTTTAAAAAAATATTATTTATTTATATTAATAGTTAATAAATAATAGTTAATATTAATAAGGGCAATATTGAAATATTCACAAAAAACTACTGAAAAGCTACTTCAAATACGTTTCAAAAAACTAGCATATAAGCTAGCTTATGGTCATCCAAACATGTACTCAATACAAAAGTTAGCTTATAAGCTAGTTTTTTTGGCCAAACAATGCCATAACAGATACACCTTAAAGGGGTTATAATTTTTTTCCAACGAGACATTGAAACGTATGCACATACACCCCTCCACAAGTGTTAAAACATGATTTAAATCTAGCATCACATATACAAAAATTAATTTTATATGTTTATATATAGAGAGTCGGGTTTAAACGAGAACATTATCTATTTAAAAGAACACGAAAACCAACAAAATCATATATGTTTTTACATTAAAGCATGAAAAAAGGACTTTGGTCGTGCCTTCAGGTTTATGTTGCTTTTTCGTGCGTTAATGTAAAATCATATGTGATTTTGTTGGTTCTTGTGTTTTTTTAAATAAGTATTGTTCTCGTTTGATTCTTTCTTTCTCTCTCTCTCTCTCTCTCTATATATATATATATATATATGTGTGTGTGTGTATATACAGTGTATGTATGTATGCATAAACATGTACCATCCTTCTGTATTATTATATTGGCACAAGGACTCGATCAAATCTTCTTGTCATGTGTATTTTGCACCACCAACCTCAAAAATGTGAAATATAGGCAAAAACTATAAGAAAAGTACAACTACTATTAGCATGAATAACGCTTTACATTTTCCATAGTACAATCATATGATGCACAATTCATTTGGCCCACTACTTTTCCAATGCCAAAACTTAGAGGTGTTGTTTGACAATTTAGCTAATAAATTAGCTATTTGTTAACGAGTTAGTTGTTAATCGATAAATTAATAATGTCTGATAAAAATTAGTACATAAATTGAATGACAATGTAAAACAATATAAAAGAACATATTGATAATTATTTGAAAAAAATATAAGGCTTATATTTGGAAAACAAAACCTGAAACTTATTAAAACGATAATTGAAATAACTTTTCAAAAAAAAAACTAGCTTGTAACTAATCAACCGATGTTTGTTTAATAAGCTAAAAAATAACTAGCTTATAGTTATCAAATACGACCAAAATAGTATACACTATATACATAACATACATGTATTTGCATAGTTGTTATTGATATAAGAACATCTCCAATCCACCACTAAGAAAACTAAAATGAAAGTGTTTTCTACTGTCAAAATGTTGCCTCTAATTGTCAAATATTATATGAAAATTTTATAATTATATATATATAAATATATATATTAAACTATTAATGAATATATATATATAGAGAGAGAGAGAGGAAGATTCAAACGAGAATGCTAACTATTTACGAAAACAAGAAAACAACAAATCATGTGTAAAATCACATGTGATTTTACATTAACTGCAAAAACTGGACACACATGACTTTGGCCACGACTTAAAGTGGCGGGAAAAGTCGCGTAATCATATATGATTTTGTACGTGAATCATATATGGTTTTGTACATAGCAGTTGTTTTCTTGTTTTCTTAAATAGTTAGCGTTCTCGTATGAACTCATCTCTCTCTCTCTCTCTCTCTCTCTATATATATATATATATATGGGTAGTTTCATTTGCAAACCAGTCTAATTTTGCAAACCGTGCAAACCATCGATTTCATTGGATAAGTTAATGAAATTGTTTAATTTGATAAATTGTTTCATATCATTATTTTCTTGAAATTGTTTCATATACTTGTGTTTTTTTATGTAAAAATGAAAATGTTTCATCAAACTGAGAAAATACATGAAACAGCTTCATGAGAATGTGAAAAATACATGAAACTACATAAAACACACAAATATATATTGAAACAATTTCAACAAGAAAAGAATTATATGAAACAGTTTCATCAAATTAAACAACTTCATGAACCAATTTCATAACTTAACCAATGAAAACGACGGTTTGCACGGTTTGCAGAATTAAAGTGGTTTGCATTTGATCTCTCCCTCAATATATATATATATATAGCCACAAGTTCAAATGAGAAGTGCTAAATATTTGAGAAGTAAAGAAGTAATCTTGGCCATTTATTTTGTCAAGATCGGTTTTAATTGGTCAAAAGTTGCGGTTGTTCCAAAATAGAAGGGCACTTTCGTAACTTTTACAAAAAATACGGGACGAGTTCATATATAAATATGTGTGATTCACATATGAACTATACGTTCATATATGAACCTTTGTAATTCACATGTGAACTCTTTTTAACTAATTCAATATGTGAACCTTGTGATTCATATATGAACCTTTATGTTTCATATATGAAACCAATTAACTGTAGGTTCATATATGAATCAGTTGAACCAATTAACTGATTCATATATGAACCTTTGTAATTCAAATATGAAACTAATTAACTGTAGGTTCATATATGAATCAGTTGAACCAATTAACTGATTCATATATGAACCTTTGTGATTCATATATGAACTTTTTTTTAACTAATTCTCATATGAACTAATTAATTGATTCATATATGAATCACAAAGGTTCATATATGAATTAGTTAAAAAGAGTTTATATATGAACGTATAGTTCATATGTGAATCACACAGATTCATATATGAATTCGTCCCGCGTATTTTTTACGAAACTACCCCTCTATCTTGTGCAGACCACGCGAGAAATTATCCGCTGCTTCTCGGTCAAAGCCGCCGATCTTGACCGAATGAATGACTAAGATCACTTCTTTACTCCTCAAATATTTAGCACTTCTCATTTGAACCTCTCCCAATATATATATACTAGCTGTCTACCCGCGCGATGCAGCGCGGGTGAATGACAATTCTGAAGCAAATAACTTTTCTGACACCGATGTTTTTTGTTCGTATTATTCTCGTTTTCTCTCAATTTTTTATAGGCTAGTATGATTTAATTGGAAAACAGTTATTACCATAAATTATGTTTATCAACAAGATATATAGAAAAATAATTGCAAAAGTATCAAATTCCTAAATTCACAGCTCGTTTAAATTTGAAGATAATGACTAAACAATAGTGATATTACAATCATATGTAAAAATGCACGTCCAGAACTTCATAATATAATAAGACATGTGAAGCATCAATCCATTTACAAAAAGTTTGTAAACATTAATATTTAATTTAAAAATATTAATTAAATGATGTGCGACTCACTTTACTCTGCCCTTCTTTTTATGCGACTTCTTTTTGTTGCTTTTTTTAATCGTTATGGACAACTCAATGATGTGTATCGATGACTGCCGATTAAAGTGGATGATGTTTTTTTTAATCTCTCTTTTTGATCGATTTAATTCAAGCTATTTGATTTTTTTAAAATTATATATATTAGAAAGGGCCTATGGTATGTGAACCTCTTTTTTCTTATAAGATCAGATATTTAAATATATGAGTTTATTTGTTGTATTTATCGTATATAAATATTATATACTTAAAAAAACTTAATGAAACTTTTATTTATGAAAAATTAACATAACCCATTTAATGAACTTTCAATTATCATTATGTACTTAAATTTAACGAGATTAAATTATCATTGTATTATATGTAGTTAAAATGTGTTCAAACATAACAAAATATTTTTTAATAAAGTAATATTTAATTACAAACTGAACATAAAGTGTTGTAACTTTTTTTGCTTTTGACTATTTCAATGTCTTTCAATTGAATTTGTAGTCGACCAAAACTGGCAACCGTTTCAACCAGTCGCCACCGTCCCTTACCTAAACCCTCTAACCTCTTTCCTTTTTACCGACAGCACCCGTCTCCACTAACCATTTCCAAATCTCATTTCAACTTCATTTCATCTGCATCTGCATTTCATTTTCTATACGTTACACACACATAGCTCTCTCTCCCTCTCTTCAATGGAAAAATAATCCCACAATTCTCTCAACCACCGCCAACGGCAGAACCACCACCGTCGGTAATTCACCGGAATTCGAGTTTTGAAACCCATCTTCCCAACAAACCACCCTCCATTCCGCCGACGAATTATTCTCCGGCGGCCTCCTCCTCCCCCTCCACCATCTCAACACCCAAATCTCCGACGACCCACCTGTTAAACCCACAAATTTGTATAGAATTGCTTCAATTTTTTATGTTTTCAGCTTGAAAAAGAAATCTTGATATTTATAGGAGGGTTTAGTGATAATTTCTCTTGATCTATGTGAATTTCAACAAAAAGATGATGGTTTTAGTAATACCCTCAGCTTTTGAGCTAAAGTCTCAAATATTGAGTAGCTTTTATAGGAATTTTACCTACTTTACACATTTCAGGGATTAATTCCACAACATCTATACAAAATACAAAATTCAACAAGTTTGTTTCATCTTTTGAGCTAAACTCTTTTTGTTGTACATAAGTTTGGTTGTAATTCTAGCTTGGTATGTGATGGGATTTTGAAATTAATCAATTTTCTTGAAACCCATTGTTTTTTTTAACTAAAGTTTCCATCTTGACCTAGAATTTTGCTAATGAACACCTCAAATAACATGGGTTCTTCAAGATTCTCTCCCAAAGGAAAAAAAAACATTTTCTCTTAAATCTGTTGGGTTTTTTGTATAGTCTCTTTTCAGCAAACCCTCTTTATTTTCAATTTTATTTCTTGAAACCCACTATTAAGAATCTAAATCCAATAGCAACTAAAATGAAATCATTTGAAAACCTAAAAACACACTTACCTGTCGAGATTTTCTTTTCTGTGTAGCGGAGCAAGTGGAGGCGACGGGGTCGCCTGATACATCTCGGTGGTCAAGGCAGAGATGTAGGCGAAAGACATCAATTTTCAAGCAAAAACTAAGAAAAACCTGTGAGTATTCATAGATACAAACATATATCAAATTTCAAGCAGTGGTGTTGCTTCAAGCGAACTAAGACAAAACACTGAAAAAACAAATGTTTGTGGTGAAAGATTTCATACCTGGAGTAAAATAGAGTACGGTAAAGAGCATGGCTTCTTTGGTGAGGATTTTTTTGTTACCTACAAGATCCGTTGCTAAAGACTAAAAAAACCCAAATGTTTATGAGTTTCTCTCTCTAAAAAACTCAAATGTTGATGTGGAGGTGAAGGGTTTCATACCTGGAGTAAAATAGAGCAGAGCTTCATTGGTGAGGTTTTTTTTGGTACCTACAAGATATGTTGCTAAAGCAACCATTTGGTATGTTGTAAGCAAATAAGCAAAGAGCAAAATGGAGCAGGATGTTTTGTACCTTACTGCACAGATCAAAATGGAGCTGGAGCAAAATGGCGCTGCTTAGTGTGGAGGTTTTCGTTGGGAGCTTGCATGAGAGCAAAATGGATCTTCAATGGTGAGTGTTTGAGGTTTTTTAACAAATTAATCTATCAAATAGATTCAATCGATGAAAAGGTTCATTTGGATAATGAAATGCCAAGTTTCTTTGTTTGCATATTTGCTGCTGATGTGAAATGTATGAAAAATGATGATGAAATAATTTAAAAAAGAATAACAAAAAAACATATTATTTCAAAATTGATGATGAAAGTAACTTTTTCATGGTTGAATTTTGTAAACCGTGAAGCTACAGTTAGATATGTCATTTTTTTATTCTAAAACTAACCTTTTGTATTTTCTAAGATTATAGGAATATGATTTTTCTTTATTGATTTGGGTGTTCTTTTCTTGGTTCAACATTCGGGTTCAATAAACAACCATCAAAATAGATATCATGGTTCTAAAAACACCACATAAATCACATAAATGGAAACATGTTTACACAAATATCAGCAAAATAGAAATGATGTGTTTCTTTCCCTAATTTTACCATACAGATGAGTTTTAAATCATGAATGATGTGGTGATGGGGTGTCGTACCTTGTTACACGGAGCAAAATGGAGCAAAGTAAAGAGTAGAGCTTCAATGCTGGGGTTTTCTTTCGTACCTACAAGATGAAGCAACCATTCAATGTGTTGTTAAAAAGTAAGTAAAAATTTGTTGTTGAAGAAACCATTCGAAATATTGTGTCTGTTGTAAAATCAGGTTTTTTTTACCTTACAGATGAAGCAAAATGGAGCTGGAGCTGGAGCTTGCAAAATGGAGTTGGAGCTTACAAAGCTTTATAAACCAGGGCTTTTTTATGGGAGTAAGCTTTATGAATATGGGAGCAAAGCCTTATAAACCAGGGGTTTTTTTATGGGAGCTTCAAAAGTGAGGTTTGCTTGTTACATTCAACAAAGACATCCTCCAAATATCAAAAAAAATCTTGAGGATCTGTCCTTTTTGCAGATTGGAGGTGGAAAAAGACTTTTCTTGTTAAAGAGAATCACTGTAGCAACTACTTTGGTGGTGGTTGCAAGGTTAAATAGTCTGGAATTTTTTTTATAAGAAAGGTAGTCTGAAAATTTCTTCAATTGATTGTTGGTGGTGGTAGGAAGTAGCCAGGATAACACAACAGCTTCAGCAAGTTGTACCTCACACTTAAAAAGTTGTAAATTCATAGTTTTTTTGAATGTATGCATAAGATGATTGTACCATGTGCTTTGTGGGTAGTGTTTAAGAGTTTTTACATGAATGTATTATAAGGTAGTAATAGATATATATATATATATATATATATATATATATATAGAGAGAGAGAGAGAGAGAGAGAGAGAGAGAGTCAAGATCTTTTGTTAATCAAGAATATGGTGTTAACTTTGTGAACTTTGACCATCTCCAATAGGGTCACTAAATCTTACACCAAACACTAATTTGGTGTAAAAAACACTATTCACATCTCCAATGGGGTCTCTATTTTCCACACTAAATTTGGTGTAATGAATAGTATTACACTATATTTGGTGAACACTATTCATTTACACTACTTTTACATCACTTTTAAAAAATAATGTTACCCATTGGAGATGATTTACTATTAACACTAAAATTTACACTGTTTTTGAAATTTGATGTAAAATATAGCATGACCCATTGGAGATGCCCTTAGTACTCCGAAACGTACCTTGTTCTACTTTGGGCAAACTCTATGTAATTATATATGGGTTATTCTAAACCCACCCCCTGCAACTTTCTACACCCACTTTCCCTCACATTCTAGAGTTTTTTATTTTTTTTATTTAAAAGTTATATTTCACACCCTATACTTATTTAGTTAATTTACTTTATACCTTTTAGTTTTCTATTTTTCATTTTATACTGATGACAAATCGATTGATTGACAACTTACGAACGAATTAAGAACACTTTCAAGAAACCTGTTAGGGAAACCTTTAATAACTTTATTTATCAAAACTCAGAATGAATAATAATTTAAACAAACTAAACTATTTATAGGAAACTAGAATAATCTAATGGGAGCAAAACTAGGAAACTATTATGATAATCCTAATTGGAGCAAAACTAGGAAACTATTATGATAATCCTAATAAAAGAAACCGATAACTATGACAAAAATAAATGATGCCTATCTATTAAAGAAATCATTTAGATAATTATTAATTTAAACCAATGATTATAATCGTCGCTTGTAGCCTTTGGATAATCTTAAATTGTTGCACGTTTCCGTGCATCATATACTTTCATTATATTAACACATATAATCGTATATTAATTAAAATACGTTAAAAAAACTTTTTAATTTTAACAAGTTACACCATTATAATTGTCTCGTCGATACCTTCAAAATGAGCCCAATATTGAATATTATTTGATATTCGACCGATTAAGTTTATGTGACTAAACTTAATATCTATATTATATTATAAATTATTTTACAAATACTATTAAAATAACTTATTAATACATATTTCTTAAATTGGTTACATGTTACCTACGACATCTTCAAATCTAAATAATCATAAATATAATTAAAATTTTAATTAAATAAGGGAAATTAATTAAAATACCCCATGTTTGACTTTGACTTACCAATATACCACAAATCTCGCTCAGTTTACCGAAATGCCACAAAATTCCGCGGTGGGCCCCGCGATCGCGGGCCCCAGCCCACGTGTCATACGGTTTTGGCCAAAAAGTCCCGCGGAGGTCCCTTAAGAATGCCCGCGGTACAAGTTTGGCCCCCCAAGAATGTCCGTGTTTACACTTTTGGCCCCTGTCCCGCGAGGGTACCCCGCGGTGGTCTCGCGATATGCCGAAATTACAGTTTTGGCCCCTGAAGTTTGTGGCAATATTAAAAAAACATTAATGGTCCCTATAGTTTTTAGGTTATCATTTTATGTGGTTTTTAATGTTTTGTTTCCTTTCCATTTTAATGTTTTTAATATAGAAATTAACTTAAGAAAATGTTTTCCCCATTTTAAGTTATTTAACAAGGAAGTTAATTAACAAGATCATCTAGAAATTATTGCATATCATCTTCCCAACTGAAACGGATACAGTGCAGGTAAACAAAGAAATCTATTACTGAAAGGCGTCCTGGAGTCCAGTGATCAAAGTAACCTTTTCCTTGATCACGTCCTCCATTCCCATGTAGTACGATTCGAGATCTTCTAGTTCCTCTTCAGCTTCCTTAATCTCTCGTTGCAGCTGCTGAACGTGAGCCCTAGTCATGGCCAATTCTCGTTTCTTCTCCGCTAGATACTCCATTTTCCCCTGCTGAATCCCCCTGTTATGGTTCCACATACCCTTTACCTTTTCGATATCGGCGTTCACCTCATCAAAGGCTTTTTGCACTGCGGGAGTAATTCGTTGACTTTATCGAAGACCCGTCGACATAAAATCATACATTGGTGGAGTTCTCATGCCATTATCGAAGTAGTAATTGTCGGATGCCATCTCCCAGTCTGCTTTCTCCTCAGGCGTGAATGGAAAATCGGTCGCAGTTCGCCCACAGTTTGTCCACTCCTTGTCTGTTTCCGGTACCTTCCAGGTACTCCGGCGAGCTCCATCGTTAAGTGGTTGGTAGGCTCCCGAACGTGAAGTTCCAGCCACATTCGTCGACCTGTTCCCCCTTGATCTTGAACCTCCAGCCATGGTGTTAAGAAAAGCGAGAGTGTGTTTGTAAACGGTGAGGAGAGAATGTATAAAAGATAAATAAGAAGTTGTGAATTACTACTTCATCACGCCATCTACTTATAGCCGTAAAAATGTATGTTCTTCATCTGATATGGTCAAAGATTTCGTCTGAAAAAGTTGCCTGCATGATTCGTCTGTATAGTTCACTGCAAGATTCGTTTGAAAAGAGCCTGTAAGATTCGACTGAAAAAGTAACTGCAATATTCGTCTGCTCTTGAATAAAGGTCTTTCATTAGGCAGAAAAATAGTCTTTAAGTAGTCAAACATAGCTAATTAATGAGAATTTAGATCAGATTTATATGGTACTGTCAAATGCAAGTTTCTATAATATAGATATTGTTCTACATTACATAATACCAATTTTTGCATCATATGAATCACTTCCAGACAACAAGAACCAATACACCAATAATCAAGAAATAAATGCTTGTTCATCCAATAATCTCTGTATTAGGATTATCGCAAGTTTCATAAACCTACTTACTAGGTGTTGGAAAAACCTAACGTTGCACTATTTGACAATGCTCATAAATGGACTCCGCCATATGTTGGCGAAATTTATTGGCCTCGTCCTCGGTGTGGTCAGGGTGTACCCATACCACATCGTTATTTATCAACATCCTGGCATTACGGCATACCCAGACACCGCAATCCGCATTAATCTCGGTCTGCTGGGGTGTATTGTTGGCGAACTTATGGCGAAAGACATGTGTCCTATCGCGACGCCTCGTGTCCTTGACCCGGCAAAAGAAGTCATATAGCACAGCTTTAAACCTTCTCATCTGGCCATCCAATTGGTCTCTGAAGAGACTGGCACTGTCGCTGTCATATATGGTCATGGTCATAGCGTCAAGCTCAAACACTCCGAGCAGCCAATGTTTGGGATGAATGCATATAGGGATGTACACCTGAAATATTACAATATTAGACAACTTAGTTAGCAACAAAACAACTTAAATAAAATAAGAGTAAAACGATTTACATACCACATCGAGGAGAGCCCAAGAAACCCCTTCCACGCCATTGCATGAGCTAGCCACGGAGACGGGACCTTGATGCTCAAGCACCATGTAGTGAAAGAAAATACTGAGCATCATGGTCCACCTCGTGTCTGTTCCACGATATTTTTGCAGCAGCGAGACCCAACAATCGATGTGCTATACATAAAAAATAGATGGTTAGACATGTAATATAAATATATTTGATTATATGACTATAGTTAAACTTCATACTAACCACATCCTGTAAGTCAGACTCCAAAGGGTCATCCGCCAGCAATACTTTGAAAAACGGGGGGGGTGATTTCCAGGTTCAAGTAAGGGATGAACTTCAAGCGGGGGAGGCCACCAGTCCAGCACATCCTCAATATATCCGATGCCGGTTGACGCTCCGGTGAAGGCACCTTTTCCTTTCTCTTTCCCGCCTTCTTTCCTCCCTTGTTTCCCCCCGCTTTCTTTGCTTGCTTTTTAGGGGGCAGTGGTGTCGTAGATTCTTGTTGTCTAAACGGGTAACTCAACCATTTTGAAAGTTTATGCTGCCGCTTTTGAGGGAGCGGGGTCACCTGTGGATCTACAACATCCATCGGGTCATCTTCCGGCTCCGAGAAGTGCTCCTCGAGAATAGGAGACCCCATCGTCTGAAAATTAAGTTATTAGATGTTTTAAGTATAATTTAGGAAATGTTCACAATTAAACCAAAACTACCAAAATAACTTACAGTATGCATGGATGCTGGCGGTGTGACGTACGACGACCCCGACATTTTCGGCCTGTAATACTCTCCGGCCGAACCGCCAAAGATGTCCATGAATGCTGTGGTGGCGAACGTCGTTTGGGAGGTGTATGCCCCCGACATCCCGGCCCCCGACATCCTAGCATGCGTGACATTGATCATTATAAGAGTTACAAAATTAGGAACTAACATATAACTATAATGGTTACCAGTGTCACTTACACTCTCCGGGATAGTAGAATAGGATGTGGTGGCGAACGTCATTTGGGAGGTGTATGCCCCCGACATCCCGGCCTGCGTGACATTGATCATTATAAGAGTTACAAACTTAGGAACTAACATATAACTATAATGGTTACTCAGTGTCACTTACATTCTCAGGGAATGACAGATAGGATGTGGTGGCATACGTCTCCTGTGCCCCCTGTCCGAACGGAGCGGGGATCGGAGTCGTACTCGACAGCTAAAACAAATTTAGAACGTAATATTAGTATACAAACAAAAAGATCATGGCCGACAAATTAAGTTACACACTAACATTTACAGCGCGAAACTGTCTGTAGAGGACCTCCAGATTATCAATACGCGTGTGTAATGGCCCCCGAACGTAGTCCCACAGGTCGTGTAAGGTGCCATAAGATGGCTCGGTGGAAGTCGGATCTTGATGGGAGGAGGAAGGGGGCGGCTGATAGGAGGAGGAACGCGCCGGCTGATAGGAGGGCCTCGTGTCGTCTTCCTCATCTTCGTCAGATGTGGAAGGAGAGGGACGTCGAGCCCTTGCCGCCTCTGCGTCAATAAAGGCCACACTGTTTCTGTACCAATGCGTTTCCCTCTCGTCGGCAGTAGGCTCAAGGTGAGCGAAAGGCGCATGCGGCGGCTAAATATATGATAAAACATAAAAAATTTAATAAGCAGGACTAACGTATGCAACATTGTAAACATAGTAAAAGAACTTACATGTCTAGATTGACTGAAGAACTGAAGCCAAAGCGCCTTATTTAGGGAAATAGGGCCCTTGTCCCAACGGGTTCCCTAAGTAATATGTCGTCGCGCTTGACGAAATATTGGACGGCTGCGGGAAACATCTCCAAGATCCATATCTGGAATTACACAAGAAGAGCAAGTACGTAAAAAGGAAAGCCAAACAGTTTATATGTATTATTATTTATGTTATACTACGTATCTAACTTTGAAGGCGTATGTAAAACCACAAAGATTCATCTTTGCATGTCGATCGGCGCGTCTGGCTATGGCTCGGTGCAGAATAGAGTAGCAATGTGTCCAGATATGGCTACCCCACGGGTACCTGTTAAACACATCAAAGTCCTCGACGGCCCTAATGACCGTCTCGGAAGCAGTCTGGCTATACTCACGGCCCATGAAGCCCATATCCACGATCACCACCAAGCATACACGGACAACATCGGCGTCGCTTAGGGCACTAAGGCCCTCTTTCATCATGTCTCAGGCTGCCTTCAGCTTCAAACGAGATGCTGAAATGCCCCAAACCCTAGGAACGAAGGAGCAGTCTGCTAAGGGAGGAAGGGGGAGCCTCTCCAAAACGTAGTCCTGTAATTAGACAGAACTCACGACGCCCAAAATACAATCGATGGCCGAAGAAATCAAAATGCATCTCCTCCGGCTCAGCGTTGGAGTTCTCGACCTCCAACTGTAGAAACATGTGCACTAGCGTAGGGTCGCCACCAGAGTAAGACACATCTATCCATGGCCCGAAAGATGTCCCTCTAAAGATGGCCTCAACGGTATCTGTACGATCACCTAATCCCCTAAAGCGCTCTCTTAACTCCTCGATATAGCCAACTTTGCACTTTAGCGTCAAGTCAATGTTAAAGAAATCCCTCTACATAGTCATTCATAGATGTTATAGTTAGTGTTATATATAGATGCTTTTGCTTGTTTGGTTTATTGTGCTGATAATTATTCGTTTGTTTTAGTTTTAGAAAAGAAACCACTCAATCTATTGGACTTCCAGGTAGCAGGGGAATCACAAGGATTGCTTAAATCCCGACATACCTTAGGGCTATTTACACCCGTTTGACAAAATCCAAATAGATATGTTGCGGTTTATTTTATTTCAATATATAATAGTGTTATATATAGATGTTGCGGTTTATTTTATTTCAACATATAATAGTGTTATAAATAGATATGTTGCGGTTTATTTTATTTCAACATATAATAGTGTTATAAATAGATAGGTTGCGGTTTATTTTATTTCAACATATCATAGTGTTATATATAGATGTTGCGGTTTATTTTATTTCAACATATAATAGTGTTATATATAGATGTTTTTTAGTGTAGCATGTGAAGTTTAGGGACCTAAGTTGTCATTCTTAAAAGTTTAGGGACCTAAGTTGTCATTCTTAAAAGTTTAGGGACCCTAGTTGTCATTCTTAAAAGTTTAGGGACCTAAATTGTCATTCTTAAAAGTTTAGGGACCTAAGTTGTCATTCTTAAAACCCTAGGGACCGAAGTTGTCATTCGTAACATTTTTATAAAAACACACTCTTAATAATTATTTTTATAAAAAACACCATCTTAACAATTTTTTATAAAAAACATCATCTTAACATTTTTTTTATAAAAACACACTTTTAAGAAATATTTTTATAAAAAACACCATATTCACATTTTTTTTTATAAAAACACACTCATAATAAATATTTTTATAAAAAACACCATCTTAACAATTTTTTATAAAAAACACTATCTTCACATTTTTTTATAAAAAACACATTCTTAACAATTTTTTATAAAAATACACTCTTAAGAATTATTTTTATAAAAACACACTCTTAACATTTTTTTTATAAAAACACACTCTTAACATTTTTTTTATAAAAACACACTCTTAACATTTTTTTTATAAAAGTACTCTAACATCTATAACAACATACACATTATAACATAGAAATATCACATTCAAACATAAAAACATACATATCATATATTTTAAAATTTAAACATAGAACAAATATCATATTCAAACATATAACAAGTTATAAACACTCTAACAACATACATATCATATATCTTAACTTAAAATAACAACATATAAAAAAGAACAAAAAACATAAGAAAAACTTACCAACTGAGTAATACGAGTCATCTTCAAAAAACCCGAGCGCGTATTCCACGCGACAAAATTGAGAGAGTTTGGGAGAGGAGAAGAGAGAATTTGATTAAAAAAATGAGGTGTGGCCGGTTTGGTCCCCCCACCTCTCTTATATAGTTGCGGCGATGAGAAAGAGATTAGGGTTTGTGTCTCACAAATTTTTTTAGGGTTAACCCCATGCTGACACGTAGCGGGGTATCCCGCGATCGCGGGCATCCTCCGCGGACAGGGGCCAAACCTGTACCGCGGGCATTCTTGAGGGACCTACGCGGGCTGTTTGGCCAAACTCGTATGACACGTGGGTTGGGGCCCGCGATCGCGGGGCCCACCGCGGAATTTTGTGGCATTTCGGTAAACTGAGCGAGATTTGTGGTATATTGGTAAGTCAAAGTCAAACGTGGGGTATTTTAATTAATTTCCCTTTAAATAAACTATACCAAAAAACAAACAATTTTTCGTTTAAATTTGAGATATATATTTTTATAATTTATAATTGGTTTTTTAGATTTTTATTACGTGTATATTTACATGAGTATGTTAATGCCAAACATCTGTTATATTGTAAATTATTTACTAGTTTTCTTAAAATATACTAAAACTCAAACTTCCAACCTATTACCATAACGATAATTTTTTATAGTTCTATATTTAAACTTTGTAAACATATTGATAAACATATTTAAATACGAAATAACTCTTATTTTCTCAACAAAAAAAAACTTCACTAAAATGCTCGTAAAACTGATAACGAAATAACCATCCTATAACTTTTGACCTCTCAAAATAACATAGATTCACAATGTAAATAAATCAAATGAGATATAAATACAAACCGAACCATAAAAAATTGAGTGGACAAACCGAAAACCCGATCGGATTTCGGATATGAAAATCAAGACCCGAACTTTATGTTTCGGATTTCGGATTGCTTCGTGTTCGGAATGGTCGTTTCGGGTTAATGTCGGTCGGATTCGGGTATTATTATAATACGAAAAGTATATATAAATTCAATTGATTTTGAGGGTGAATTCAATCAAACGAGAGATTGATAAAACCGAAAATAAGTTTAAAATTTTAAAAACATTTCGACCGACTATAATTTACGATTTTCTAAAGATAATTAGATAAAAAATATGTTTATATAACATTTAAAATATATATTTATATTAATTCGGATTTTCGGATTTCGGGGTATTCGGGTATTGCAAAAACACCTAAATTTCGGTTCGGGTTCGGGTTCAGATTTCGGATAATTCGGGTTTTGCACACCCCTAATTATAACCGTTCATCAAAACCTTTAAAATGAGCACAAATGTTATGGGTTTGAAGACCCTACTATCGAACAAATATTTTTTCAATTTTTTGACCAATTAACCATATTGACCTTTAATTTTATACATATGATATGCGATTTAAAAGCGAATAAATATGAAATGAAACAAACCACAAGGGTGGTGGCGTGTTGGCAAGGGCTTGGGGGATGTGGTGGAATATCCCATCCACCCCGGGTTCGAGTCCAGGCGTCAACATTATGTGGCCAGGCTTAGTCTCAGACGGCCGCTTTGTTTGTTTGTTTCCAAATTGCGAAGGATGTAGTCTAGGCAAAGCCTAGATGAACCTTATCCAAAAAAATATGAAATGAAACAAAATTATTTTTTTGAATTCTCGGTTTTAGATTTGAGATACTTCGTGCCGCATCCCGCGCGGGTACGTATCTAGTTTTAGTTAATATATGATTATTATGTTAATATGATAAGAGTGCAAAACGAAAATTGAAAAAGTAAAAGATGTACCATAAATTAAATAATTAACTATAAGGGTATGAATGGTAAATATAAAAAATATTTAAGTAGTATATATGATATATAATAAAATAATTAAATAAAAAAATATTCAATATTGGACTCATTTCGAACGTATCGAAGAGACGATTGTTTGGGCAAAAATTCACGTCGTACGGCCACGACCAGAAAAGGTAAGACGCGCGTCATGAAAGACATCTTAGATTAATATAAGGTCCCGACCAAGACCCGCAGAACGTCCGTCGTCCGTCGTAAAAGGTAAGTCAAGAGTTTCCTAGAACGTACGACCATAGCGACGCACGACCACTGCATAACTGTCGCATCGAACCATACGTCTTCGACCAAAACTAACGTTAACCATGACTTTTACGTTTTGTTAAGTGTTTAATGCAAGAGTCAAAGCTATTAAAGGAGCAATGGCTATATCCGACGCAAGCCGTTATCCGACGCAAGCTGTTACTCGCAACGGACGAAGACCATTATGGATGATCACTCCGACAACCGTTACAGACCATTGCGACAATTAAAGCTGTTAATGAAGCAATCAATGAGCTAACCAAAGCTCCCAAAGACTATAAAGTTAGAGCCGAATCCTCATTTCAGGGGGACGGAATATCGATCACCGGGCAGAGATCATCTAGAGAACTATCCATTACGCACTCTCAAGCTCAAGAACACTCGAAGAACAGCTCAAGTATCGCTCTCGACGCACGACAACAACTCTTGACCAGCTGTTCACACTTTGTATTCACATGACAAACACCTGTTTTGACGTTCAAACACTTGTACTTTACATTTCGAAGCATTTCCTTCATTTGTATTGTAATCATCGTACGACCGACGCCAGTACCAAGGACATCGCCCCTGATTGGCGACCATAGTGCAGCGACGACATCCCTTGTCGTCCGCAGGTTTTTTCCTCGATTAAGGTTTTTCCTACGTCATCAAATCCCTTGTCTCATTTATTTTATTCCTCGTCGCACGTCTCGTCGAAAGATCCTTTCTTTAGTTGTTTAAGTCCACATCGACCTTAAGTTGTCCCTTTGGTGCGATTTTTGGCATTAACAGTTTGGCGCCATCCGTGGGACTACATCTAGAGAAAATCCTCGACGAACGCACATTCTACTAATAGTTTCTTGGAGTTTCTTCTATTTTCTGTTGCAGGAAAATGGCAGCCCCTGGAAATCCGCAGCAAGCCGTCGCTTAGATGTATCAGGAGCTCGAGGTTGCCAGGAATCAACTCAATGCAATGGCAGAGCAGAATCGCAGAGCAGCTGAAGAGATCGCGCGGCTAAGGAATCCTTTTGGACCCCAGAATGGTCCTAGACCATTCATCCAGAATCCAGGTCCGGGACCAGGCCCATCCGCGCAGAATCAGCATCCAGGTCCATTCATGCAGAATCAACAGCCGGGTCCGTTCATTCCGAATCCCCAGTCTGGGCAGATTCCCCCTCAGCACATCCGACCACCACCCCTTGAACAATGGATCCCAACCATTGCAAGGTGGCGCCCAACCGTTTTAGAATGGACCCCAGCCGTTTTCCCAGCCGCTCCAAAGTGGTCCGCAACCTTTCCAGCAAGGATCGCAATCTATCCAGCAGAGATCGCAGCCATTTCAGCAGGGACCACAATTGTTTCAGAATGGACCGCAGCAATTCCACTATGGGTCGCAGCCATATTTTGTTCCGTTCAACGGGGACACCAATGGTTCGTCGCATGGTAATGGCACTAGTCCAGGGACCAATCCCTCCACAGGGGCAAATCCTGATCTTAACGATCCCGTCGCCCAGCGTTTGAAGATGTTAGAAGACCAAAATGAGCGCGTCCTGTCCTTGCTCGCCAAGTTGCCTGGGGCAGCCGTACCTCGCTCGGGGTATCAGGCGTCGCCCTTCATCGACGAGATCGCCACCGTCGAGATCCCAAAGAAGTATAACATTCCTGCCTTCACTCCCAAGTATTCGGGTGTGACCGATCCAACCGAGCATGTCGCGCAGTATAAGCAGCTCATGTGGACGATCTCGATTCCACACATGTACCAGGAAGTACGCATGTGCAAGAGCTTCGGGGCGACTCTCACCGGTCCAGCTCTCCAGTGGTTGATCAATCTCAAACCCAAATCTATCGGGTCGTTCGCCGAATTGGTCAACCAATTCTCCCAACAATTCGCCAGCAGTCGTAAGATGGAAAAGCAGACTAGTGTTCTGTACTATGTCGTGCAGAAGACCAATGAGTCTATTCGAAGTTATTTCAATAGATTCAATGCTGAAATGATCAGTATCCGCAATTGTGACATCAAAACTGCGATCGAAGCTTATAAACGTGGTCTAGACGATAGTTCAGGTTTATATATCGATTTGACCAAGTATCCCCCAGAGACTTTCGAAGACGTTCGAGCTCGAACCTTAGCATATATGAGGGTCGAAGATGACGCAGCCTTTCGTCGCAAGCACACTGACGACAAGAAGTCGTTAGGCGTCAGAAAACCAGAATTCAAGGCCAAAGCTGTTTCCAGAATCGAGCCCGCGCGCCAAATTTCAAATGTTCGTTTCAAGACGAAAGCAGAGGCCAAGACCGCGGCTAAATTTCCTCGATACCACAAGATATCCTCTTACGGATTCAAAGGGTCCGTAAAAGACTTAGTGGAAGCTCTTAAGTCCGTCCAAGCGACCATTCGATGGCCAAAGAAGTCCGACCTGGATGGTGCTAAGAAAGATAAATCAAAGTGGTGCGACTTCCACGTCGATCATGGTCACGCGACAGATGATTGCATCGCGCTGGAGAAGGAGCTAGCATATCACTTCCCAAAAGGAAATCTAAAAGATGTCATCGACGATGACGCTACTCCAGCTAGTAACCATCGACCGTCGACCCCCGAGCAAACAAAAGTCATCAATTGCATCACCGGTGGTTCAGACATGTATGGTCTGACATACTCCACAGTCAGGCGCCTTTGACAGGTCCGTTCTTCTAAAGTTATATCTTTTCCATAGGGATAAGTTTACTATGGTGCCCTGTGGCACGAAAATATCTCATTAGATCGCAGTGTCATCCTATCATTTAAAACCTATCTTTCCTCCGAAAAGAATAAGATAATAAATGAC
The DNA here is from genome assembly GCA_033807775.1 of Saussurea involucrata. Classification (NCBI taxonomy): domain Eukaryota; kingdom Viridiplantae; phylum Streptophyta; class Magnoliopsida; order Asterales; family Asteraceae; genus Saussurea; species Saussurea involucrata. Next base: position 173,374,026 of record CM066320.1, on the reverse strand, counting down.
AGGGGGGCAATATCCCACTAAAAAGAGAATCTAACGGTATGTTCCTAAATCTTTTTCATACAATTTTTTCTCACATCGGAGGGTCGTTGGTCAGCCAACAACCAACCCTTAACATCGTTTTACCGCAGAATCGCACGACAGCTTATCGCAGGATCGCACGACAGTAGTCATTAAGTCTACAATATGACTTTAAATTCACAAGGTCGTACGGTATAAACGACCGAATCTATGATTTGATCATCCTTTATAGGGACATACGATTCAAATTAATCACACGACTTAGTCGTACGATTGCGAGGTCTAACGATCTCATGATCTAAGCCTCTTAACTTGAAAAAAATTCATACTCCGAATGTATGCTTTAGTCGCATGTGCTTATGTTTATACACACGATTTAAAAGTCTTATGGCTTACGTACCAGTTATTGTGTTACAATGAATGCCTTAGTCGCATGATTCCCAGATTCAATTTCATAATTGATATGGTATTTGTTTACCAAATATATAAAACGCAAGTTCAAACAAAAATTCAAAGTTTCATTTACAAAACTGTCGGTTATATTCAAAAGAACTCGACTACCGACGCTCGAGTATACAAAATGGTTCGACCACCAACGGTCGAGACATGAAAAGACATAGCATTTCCTAAACCTAGAGAAAAGCGTCGATGGCAAGCTCTGCCCAAAAGTCTCGACCTTCGAAGCCCTGCCAATCCCGAAGAACTGATGCAAGGATCAAACCAGTAAATTAGCAGTGGTCTTCCAACTCCTTACGCCTCGACATTCTGAGAATATGGCTCTAAAGATTAATGTTAAGGTTGGAGGAAGGAATATATCCTTCTCAACGATCGACCTCCACTCCAGCATTTCCTCTACCTTCACATATTCAATGAGAGGAAACAAAAGCATCTGCAAATTACAAAAGAAACATACTAAATGCTCAGCGAAAGAACTTCGATAACACAAGTCTTGAAAGAAAAACTTACAAAGAACGCCAGTTCGGCTAAACACAGTCCAATCTCTTCAACAAGAGATTCTTCGAAAACGCTCCTTGAAAGATAAGAGCTGATATTTCCCCAGATGCGGAACTGACTCTGCCCTGACGAGGACATAGTCAATCAGGAGGGTTGACGACAACGAAAAGTTGTTCGTCGCCATAAACTCTCCCTCATTCTCTCCCGTCTTTACACCCTTGCCCCTGGCGGCTGACGAAAGGGTCGACGAGGATGTAGAGAACATCGTCGCCAGTTGCGCAGTATGAAACATCGTCGCCAGTTGCGCAGTATGAAACATCGTCGCCAGTTACGCAGTATGAGACATCGTCGCCAGTTGTGCAGTATCAACAGATCCAATCCAATCACCGTCCGTATCCAGCATATACCTCGTCTTCCATTTGCGATCATCGACAGCATTGTTCAAAACTAAGGTACGGTCACCCTTAAGTCCTGAAAGTAAACTATAACGACGATATTGATCGGTCGTGACTTTATACGCCACTCCCAGTGCGAGGTGAGTCGCTCGATGATCAGGATAACTCGCCAGAACTGGGGCATCGGTTGCCTCAGTGAAAGATCGAATTCACGCATGAACACTTCAACCAAAGGCGAATACGGCCAGTGGAAGCCCATCTTAAACAGGTACTCATATATCACGGCATATCTATCAGGACACATCTCCGGTCGAACCTCGCCAACCTTGCTTATGGTAATACACATGAGAATCCTCGCTAGACTTTCAAAGTCGTCAAAATCTTTTTCATTTAGCACCTCTGGGCTCCGTCGACATTCAGCTGGTAAGCACGATCGTATGTCAGCATGACGTCACGAACTCGTTCCTCTTTTTAACTTCTCGTTCAGTTAGAGGCAAACCAGCCCAGTTACAAGGCGGGCAAGGTAATTTTTTCTGACCCTTGCTCTATTTTTTACGCGTCTGATTGACAAAATTTAAACTCGAATTTGCCATCCTTCTTTCAAATTTTGGGGGCAAATTGTTTGGGCAAAAATTCACGTCGTACGACCACGACCAGAAAAGGTAAGACACGCGTCATGAAAGACATCTTAGATTAATATAAGGTCCCGACCAAGACCCGCAGAACGTCCGTCGTCCGTCGTAAAAGGTAAGTCAAGAGTTTCCTAGGACGTACGACCATAGCGACGCACGACCACTGCATAAATGTCGCATCGAACCATACGTCTTCGACCAAAACTAACGTTAACCATGACTGTTACATTTTGTTAAGTGTTTAATGCAGGAGTCAAAGCTATTAAAGGAGCAACGGCTATATCCGACGCAAGCCGTCTTCCGGCGCAAGCTGTTACTCGCAACGGACGAAGACCATTATGGATGATCACTCCGACAACCGTTACAGACCGTTGCGACAATTAAAGCTGTTAATGAAGCAATCAATGAGCTAACCAAAGCTCCCAAAGACTATAAAGCTAGAGCCGAATCCTCATTTCAGGGGGACGGAATATCGATCACCGGGCAGAGATCATCTGGAGAACTATCCATTACGCACTCTCAAGCCCAAGAACACTCGAAGAACAACTCAAGTAACGCTCTCGACGCACGACAACAACTCTCGACCAGCTGTTCACACTTTGTATTCACACGACAAACACCTGTTTTTACGTTCAAACACTTGTACTTTACATTTCGAAGCATTTCCTTCATTTGTATTGTAATCATCGTACGACCGACGCCAGTACCAAGGACACCGCCCCTGATTGGCGACCATAGTGCAGCGACGACATCCCCTGTCGTCCGCAGGTTTTTTCCTCGATTGAGGTTTTTCCTGCGTCATCAAATCCCTTGTCTCATTTATTTTATTCCTCGCCGCACGTCTCGTTGAAAGATCATTTCTTTAGTTGTTTAAGTCCACATCGACCTTAAGTTGTCCCATTTGGTGCGATTTTTAGCATTAACAACGATTATAATGGTGTAATTTGTTAAAATTAAAACGTATTTTAGCTAATATACGATTATATGTGTTAATATGATGAATGTGTAAAATGAAAGATTAGAAAAGTAAAAGGTATAAAGTAAACTAATTAAATAAGTATAAAAGTGTAAAATGTAACTTTCAAATAAAAAATAAAAAAATAATTAGTGTGTGAGTGTGAGTAGGTCGTTAGTAAGGGGGTAGGAGGGGGTATACAAATTTGCAGGGGGTAGGGATAGTAACCCCTTATATATTAAAGGTACTCTGTATTAAGAAGTTTTACAAGTTATAAATTTTCTGTTATTTTCGAAAATGATGGGTGTTACATTCTCACCAATAGAAAACTTTGAAATTAAATTTTTATGGAGAGAAATAATATTTTATTAGATGAATGTAATATTTTAATAATTTAATCGATGTTATAATTTTGAAAATAAAGAATCTGTTAGAGTTGAATGTATTTTTGTTTTAGATATTTTGAAGTTCTATTCTTCATTTTAGATAAATTTTGAAGAATCTGATAGAGATGCTCTAACAGGTTATCCTCGCCACAAAAAATGTTCATTGAGATCATCTCTAATAGATTCTCTATAATTACATTCACTCTAACAGATTTTTTGTTTTAGAGATTTCATCATTAATTATGTTATTTAAATATTCTATAATTCATGATCCCAATAGACTTTAAAAAAACTTTACATAAATGATATTAATTCAACTCTCATTAATGAAATGAATAAAACTCTCTCTTCTCTCTTCTCTCTTTAGAGTTCTCTCTTTAGAGTTTTAGAGAATTTTCTATATTAGGAGTTTTCTCCATGATTCTCTTTTTAGAGAACAAAAAGTTGATTTTATATATATAGAGAAGCCGATGATCTCTCAAGTTTCATATAAATTTAAGAGTAAAGTCTGGCTTTGGTCCTTAATGTTTGTCTATTTCAACGGATAACATCCCTAAACTTCAAAAACTCAAACTATGCCCCCCCTAACAGACATCACCGTTAAATCCAGTTTAATGTGGGAAAATTCAGTCATTTTACCTTTTTTAATAAACTAAAAAAGCATATTATATATTACATTTTATAAGTTTATTAATTGTAAAGAAACAATAACACTAGATACACAGGGACCAAACCCGTCTTCGATTGCCAATTATCATCTCCAAACTTGAAATTCATATTATATATCTAACGTCAGATCCAAAACCAAAAACAAAAGCGGAATCAAAATCAAAATCAAAACTTTAATCCAAAATCCACACCACCTCAAACCCCTAAATGAACCAACAGCTGATGAACCTTAGTCCAAACATAAATAAAAAATCAAAGTATAAGACGTATACAACCCTAACTAATCAATGTTTGCAGGACGAAACTGTGAAGAGAAATCGAAAAGAATGAGGTGCACCAAACAGTTCATCGAAGATTGTGTGAGGCAACATGTGGGTTTTGCTCATTGGATTTTCTAGGAAAGGGACCATGGTGGTATGATGATGGATAAGGCCAGCGTAAATGGCGGTTGAATCTTGGAGATGGGAGGTAATGATGTCTCTGGCCTTACATGTCTTTAGTGTGGGTTGCAGATAACGAACACTTGATTTTCATTGTTGACCTCCACTGTATTTCCAGCCTCAACGATGAAGGTGGATGGAATTGAGGTTTCTCGATGATGGAAACATGAGGGTGAGGAGATGAAGGGTGGGGATTGTGGGTTCGCAATAAATAGGAGATGGTTTACCATATTTAGTTTTTATTTATATAATATATGTGTATATATGTATAATAGTTTATACTTATTTAAAAGGGAAATGATAAATGACTAAAATATACCTCTTTTAACTGAGAAAGTGAACGTTTGTCAGTGGATAGGACCAAAATCGTTGGAAATTGACAATCATGAGGGATCAAATCCGAGTTTTCGAAGTTAAGGGACGATATCCGTTAAAATTGACAAACTTTAGACACCAAAAGTGAACATTACTCTAAATTTAAGTTTGAGATCTATTAGAGTAAGAGTTTCTTTGGTTGTGGGATTTAGAGAGATTTGAAATTGAATTTTATTTCAATCTCGTGTTCGATTTGAATAAAGTCTGAAATTAAAATCATGGTATTTTAGTGAAATCCCACAAATATTGAATTTATAAGGTTAGTATTTCACGGGATTTCATATAATTTGTTTACAATGATGTTTTAATATATATTAAAAACATTCATTTTGTAATAACCAATTAATGAAAGATAACATCACTATTTTTATAAGGGAAAATTAACTATTATAACCATTTTTCATGATCTCCTACCAAAAATAGCCATTTTCTCTCTTAAATACACAAATAGCAATTAACCTCGTGAAACCTATCTCCTTCACGATCTCATTCATGAAAAAAAAAATCCAGAATTTACACTTTTGGTCCATGTGCCTCGTGAAACCCCTCTCCTTCACGATCCCTTATTTTTTTTCATTTTAATTACTAAGTTAGACTTAATACCCTTGTAATTAGTTATTAAAGTTACTTTAAATCCTTACTTTTTCATTTTTCATTTTATATCATTATCATATTAACATAAATAATCGTATATAAACTAAAATATATTAAAAATACATTTTTCACAAATGAGCCCAATACATGTGAATGAGCCAATATTGAATATTTTTAGATTTAATCATATTATTAAATAACATAAGTATATATGAATATTTTTGTTTTATATTCCTTATGATTTCCCTTTTTATATTCCTTAGGAGAGGGGTTTCACGAGGCTATTTGTGTAATGTAGGAGAAATAATGATTATTTTAGGTAGGAGGTAATAAAAAAAATGGTTATAATAATTAATTTTCCTTTTTATAATTGTATATTTTTGTTTTCAATAAAATATTTATAAATATTAAATTTTAATTTTATTACAAATTCTACGGACCAAACATAATAATTTGATAATTTAATTAAAATACCCAAAGTTTGTGTTTGACTTACCAAAATACCAATTTTCTCTCTTATTTTACCAAAATACCCATTTTTTCCACGATGGGGGTTCGCGATCGCGGACAGGGACCAAATTTGAAAATTTGTTTGTTTCATATTTACACTTTCAATCCCCATCGCGGGACCCCATCCCGGACAGGGATTGAAAGTGTAAATATGAAACTCAAAAAATTTCAAATTTGGTCCCTGTCCGCGATCGCGGACCCCCATCGCGGAAAAAATGGGTATTTTGGTAAGTCAATGTCAAACTTTGAGTATTTTAATTAAATTCTCTAATAATTTCAAGTTATTTTATAAAATTCAATTCAATAGAAAAAAATTCATTAAACTAAAGGAAATATAAGGTTTTCGATACCAAAGGATTAGTTGCTTTACTCCAATGGAGCAAAAGTTGATCGCTTTAAGTTGAATCAACTTTGGTGAACTCATCTTTGCCTTTTTAATTTTATGCTTTTTTGACTTTGTTTTCACTTTCAAAATAATAATGCTTCTTATTTAACATGTTTGGTAAATCATGTTGTATTTTTTATTATTTTAATAACCCGTACCATTTGAGAAATTAAAAGAAAAGTTGGTGGTAAAAGTGTGAAAAAAAAAGTTTGGGGGAGTAGTGAGAGGGTATAAAAGGGGGTCAAAAACCCTAAAATGGAGGTATTCTCTCAAGGAATTGAAAGTAGATACAAAGTGTGTGTGTGTGTGTGTGTGTGTGTGCGATTTGTAGAAGAACACATAATCGATTTGGGGAGGTGGAGGCTTGGAATTAGGAACTCAAGAGAGTGCATCCCAATCATTTCTTCAAGGTAATATTCTCGTCTTTAAATCTCTTGTCTGATAGGAGTTCTCTAGAGTTGGTAGAGGATTAATGCTTTTGATAACCTAAAAGGGTAGAGGTAATCTGTGTGTGTGGAGTGATGGCTTAAAACGAGCAAGAATCTCACCAAGATGTTAGAGTTATCCTTTTAATGACTTAAAATCAACTTCTGCTTTAGTATTTTGATGAGATTGGTGAGATTTTGTATATTTTGGATAAAACTTGCACTTGTCCGGAAGGCGGAGTCCGGACAGTGGTATCCGGACATGTTGTCCGAGAAAGTTGGGAGTCCGGAGAGTTGGGAGTCCGGAGAGTTAGGAGTCCGGAAATTCTAGAATCCGGAAGTCGGACAAAGTTGTCCGGAAACCCTAAGAATCCGGATACTTGGCATCCGGACTATAAGTGGGATCCGGACACCTCCGAAAATATGACAGTACCCGAAAACCGGGTTATCCGGTAATCGTTGTCCGGACTCTTGGGTCCGGGAAGCTGCGGTAGGTGGTTTGTGGGTGTTCTCTTATGGTGTGACATTGAGCGTAACTGAGTGAGATTAAAGATCTACTCGGGAGGATTGTAGGAACGACCCTCACTATCTTCTTGGGATTATTTCATGTTAGGTGTGCAGTACTACTAGGTGTGGTGTTTTCAATTGAAGGAGTTTATCGTGGACGCCAGGTGAGTCTCCCTAACCTAAGATCTTTATCAAATGTGTTTATATATGCAAATATTGTTTGAACTACATATTTTCATGCATGATAGTGTGATTTAAGGGTGCGTTTGGTACGCAGACTGGATGGGACGGGACGGGACAAAAAAATAGTCCCATGTTTGGTATGCCACGGGACAACAATCAGATGGGACAACATGGGACAAAAACAAGTTTTCATGGGACAAAACTTAAGATTTTTTGTTCCACCAAAATAGGTGGAACAACATGGGACTAAAACATAAGATTACTAAAATACCCCTTTTTTCCAACGTAACCTAGATTAAAATTATCTCCTCAAGTCCAGTCCCGTCCCGTCCCATCCAGTCCAGTCCCGTCCAGTTCCGTCCCGTCCCGTCCCATCTAGTCTGCGTACCTGTAACATCCCAAATTTTCAATAATAGTATTTTAATGAGAATTGGGATCTAATTGTATTTTGGATTTAACCTTGATTTATGTTGTAAAGTTTGTAATTCAATAAGGTTAAAATACAAGGAATTAAGGTTTGGTGTCAATTGTGGAAATAATGAAACTTGGAGGGTGGTTGGTCAATTTTGGAAAGTAGGTATGGATAAAATAGCTGAAAATCAGATATTTTATATCAATTGTGACTGGGTCGGTTTAGAAGGCTGAGAGAAAGAGAGAAAAGAGAAAAAGAAGGAAAACAAGGGTTTGTTCATCAAATTGGTAAGGGATTGAACTTAATTTCTGATAATTCTTGTTGTGAATGAATGATGATGAACGAATCTGTGTATTGGATTGGTTTGCAGAATCATAAACAACAGAATTGAAGAATCAGATTGTGCAAAGTGGGTAAAACTTCCTTAAAAGGTGAGTTCATTTGTTCCTTGCTTAAATCAGTGTTTTCATGTTAAATTAAACCTTGAAATAGCTGTATAAACTGGTCATGAACTGTATGGGATGGTTTGGAATGAGCTGAATCGAACAGACATGAAAATGGATCGATTTTTAGGCTGCAAAACCGAGTTTTCCGGATAAATCGTCGTATCCGGATACCTCTGATGATGAATGTTTCCGGACGCAATAGAAACCGGGTAAGTTTTATTTTATTGTAAGAATCCGGATGAATATAGTTACCGGATGGTATCCGGATGGTTTTAGTATCCGGATGTCGTCCGGATTAGAAAAGTATCCGGAAGGTTTAGTTGTCCGGAAAGAGTGTGATACCCGGTAAGTTGTAGTTGTCCGGAAAACTCTGTTGTCCGGATAGTTTAGAAGTATCCGGAAAACCCCTGTTGTCCGGACACTTTTGTGAAATTAAAAATGTTAGGTTTTGATGTTTGGAAGCAGATTCTAGATGTTTTGTCTGGTTAAGTCGCCGTGCGAAGTCGCCGAAGGGGGGGCATTTGAGGATGAAGATACGATAGGTTATCTAGTATTCTTAGATTTGAGAATATGATATGAGCTGTAATATGTTGTTATGCATATACGTTAGTAAAGTGTAATGGATCCATAAGCACTAGTGGTTATGTACACGTAGAATAGATGAAGATTAATCACTATTCTGATGTGTGTGATAAATCATGGAATAAACGTAATTCCTGATTTCCAAGGAAAAGAAGAGATTGACATGTGTATATTGTAATCACTATTTCCTTCTCTAAGAAATAGGCATGTGTATATTGTTATTTCTTAGATGTGTACAGAAATGGGCATGTGTATATTGCGGTTTCTGGTATAGATGTGTACGGAACTGGGCATGTGTATATTGCGATTTCCGGAATAGAAACATTACTCTAGAATCAGTACAGATTCGTAGGGTAGCCCTGAGACATGACATGATGATGGAATGTGTGTCAGGCATATCCATGGATTTGGGTAAAATCGTGCTAACGGAATAGAGTTACACGTATGGTAAGAAAAAAGGGTAATCAGGTTTGTTATAACTTGCTTACATTGATTTTTGCAAATGTTATTATTGAAACGAATGTTCTTACTAGGCGTTGGCCTAATCGTTTCATATGATGTTTTCTTACCAGGTACCAGCTCGGGAAAGTAAAGGGTTGTGGGACGAGCGTTTTTGGAATAGCAGAGGTGTCAATTAACCAGAAGAGATTTTGTTGGATTGCTTAGATAACTTAGTTAATCTGATTGTAGTGGTGTGATTAGATTAATAGGTTATTTGAAGAATCCTGTATTGTAAATGTACTCTTGGTGGTTAATTACCTTGCTATATATTTATAAGTTGAAGTTTCTTGTATCATAACTTGTGAAATTTGAGGTTCAATTTAGCCCTGATTTTTGGGTGTTACAGTACCAAACGCTACCTAAAAGTGTGATTACTTGAGTGTGGGAATGCGATGGCTTCGGTGTGTATATGGGGGGGGGTGTCCCATGCAGAATATATATATATATATATATATATATATATATATATGAATTCGTTTCATATATTTTATCAAGGGCGGGTGTGTGCCCTAACACGCTGTCACGGGTGTGTGTGACCTTAGCGTGGGCCATCAATACATGCCGTTTGTGTGCATATCCTGAAATAAAGGTGTGATGTTCATAATTCCTTATATCTTTCTTTATGAATCATGTTATTTTTGACGTGTACTTGTATTTGAGGGAACACACTAGACCTCACGGTCTAACCCTCGCTTTCAAAACTAAAAACCTTTTCAGGTAAGCAAGTAGATAAGGGTAAGGGCAAGGTGTGAGCTCGAGGCCCGGCTTGGGGAGTTTGGACTGGAAGATTCGATAGTTCTTTTTATTGAATATTCTCAGCTGTAAACCCGGTTGTTCCGCCAACCGTTGATCTTAGCTTTTCTAAGACTTAAAAATTTGGGGTCGTTTGGCATTAGTTATTTTATGCTATTATTATTATAGTGTTTGGCTTGTCTCTTAAGGTGGGTTGTTACAGTTGGTATCAAAGCCATAGTTTAAGAGATTTACGTGACCGGATGGGCATAAAGTTAAACTGTGGAGTAGGGGGACACAATTGAGATATAGGAAGCCTTTAGGGGAGACCTTGGTCATCGAGAATTATGGACGATGGTAGTGAGGACTCTCATGTAAGGTAAATTCAAATCACATCTGGCCAATGCCATTATGAATTTACAGGTGCATGGATATGCTCGATTACTGTTGTTTAGAGGATCGATGGATGTGGTAGTATGTAGTGAGTTCTAATCTCACAATGATAGCAAAGGTTTAGTGTGTTGTGCGAGATCGTTCATGGTGTAAATGATGGCACTTTCTAGAAGGAGTCTTGTTTGAGTTGTTGGTGGTTCGACATGAGGTAGAACCTCTTGGGATCTTAAGGGAAGAATAATCGATTGGAAGTGCGCTCCTAGTTTCAGATGGGCCTCTATTCTGGGAGTTTGTTATGTCGATTATTTGGGATCTTGAGAGCTTCAACTCAAGAATCAAGTAGTAGAGATGAACCTTTTGATTCTCTAGTCAGTAGAAGGGCGACAAGGGTGGTTGAGAAATGATAGTCGTGTTGATTGGTAATGTGGTGTTAGGTTAGGACGAAAAAGGGCTATTGTTGGATAACCTATTTGGGGTTGATGTGAAGCCACGTATTTCGCAAATCAATAGTCGGGGTGGTAACTGTGTAGTTGGGACATACAAGTAAGTGGGGAAGCACCGGTACCAAAGGTTGTTGCAAATGTGAGGAACCTGATTGTTTAGTCAGAAGTAGGACGTCGGTGCTAATGTATTGCGTATGCCAGCGGTTGACCTTACTAGAGCGAATAGCCTTCAATTGCAAAGTTGAGTTTCATGCATTGTGTTTTCAAACAAATCACATGAGCCCTTTGTGTCAAATATATATGTGGGAGTGTGTGCCTTGTAAGTTTCTGGTTTTGAAAATGAGTTGGTGCATGCAAGCGTGTGTTTGAAGGAAAAAAATTTATTTACGTTGTATAATAAATTTTGAACTTGGAAAAATAGTGAAGTATTTCACCTCTTTTACGAATAAGTTAACCTTTGTTGTAGAAATCATGACAACATTTGATCGCATGGTTTTATAAGTGAAATCAGTGTGGACACGTTGCTGTCATACCAATGAGTGTGAGAGTCGACTGATTCGTTCAGTGTGAGTAATTTATATAATCACATGAAAAAAGTTTCAGTGAGTACATTTCGTTTGCATCAGCATCATTTTGGCCGGACAAGGTAGTGAGGTATCAGGGGTTGTGTGTGAGCGACCCTCGAGATCAATGTATGTGTGACTATTCTTTATGGCGATGTCGTGTCATGCAAACCTAACCTTGTTTCACGGTGTGGTACTTGTTGAATTTTCAAATGTACAAAACGATTTTAAATCATTGTGTCGTCATGCATGAAGGCTATGAACTCGCTAGGTCGTGGGTGATATTGCAATTAAGGATGAGGAAAGGTTTCGAGAGTGGAAATGTGTGGTCGAGCCGTCGATAGTCGATTTACGACCTTGGTGTTCCCTTTAAGGAAGGGCGGTGAATAATAGAAGTCACAGTCTTTGACTTTAGTGATGTTGGTATTATGTTAGTTTATGCTCTTGTTCGGTAACTTGAGATGTGGTTGTCGGCGGGCGGTTTGTCCCGGGTGATTTTCGAAGTCTGCGAGACGCTTCTAGAAGTAGCTTGATAATAAGTAGTGTTGTGGTATCTTTGATGAAATGGCGGTGGCGTAGAGCCGGAGTTTTGAGGTGGCCTTGTAAGTAGACTATGTAGCGAGTAAGTCGCGTGCCTTTTTCATGTGAGGACGGTGGGGCACCGGGTTAGTTATGGTACGTTGGAAGGAGTAGGTTCCGTTGGGAATCCTTATTTGTCGGGGAGATTATGGAAGCACCATATGTCGTCTTTTGATGTTGAAGTCAGCAACTGTTTATAATGTCCAGAGTTGAAGGCATTGTCAGTGGGTTGAAATTTGAGAAATCACCCTGGTGGGTGTGGACGTAAGAGGTCGTTCGAAAAGGATGTATACCAGCATGATGTTGGACCATCTTGTGTGGGCGTTGTGAGATTGGAAAATCGCTACCTAGGATAGGTGATTTCCTATGAGGTTTTTGACGATCCGGATAGGACTGAAGTATATTGCACAACTGAAGTGGGGCACATTGATTATATTGGTCTGCAAGGGAGTGCCTTACTTTCTGGTTTATTTGAGCTTGTTTCGTGTAGACCTCGAAGAGCCGGCTGGGGACAAAGATTTGTTCGAGTGAGGTGGACGATCATAATTTGGTGGTCCATCTAAATTCGAGAAAGTTAAAGTCATGAGATGACTTTATTTCTAATTTATATGTTATGGTTGGTATGGAGAAGGCAAGGCCTATTGTGTGTACAAATGATCGGGAAGATTTTGCCTCTAGTGTGATGTTGTGGCGTGGTGGTTGTACGGATAAGTTAGTGGTATCTTTTTGCATATAGACGTGCAAGTCGTTGGAGGTGGTGATGAGTTGCTGTAAGGTTTAGTGGTGGGGTTGGTGTCTTTGATATGGGATAAGTGGGAATCCTTGCTCAGAGATTTGTTGAAAAGTTACTCAAAGGTGATAGATGTATGTGTGTTGAGATGCATGGGTGTTTGTTTGGCGTTATGATATTGCTATATGAGAATAAAAGAGTGAGGTGGTAGTTGATGACTACCTAAAGAGTAACCATGTGCTCTTTGACTACGGTGAGTTGACGGGCGAGTTTGTCTAATGCCATTGAAATATTCATGAAGATGTTGGATCGGTTAGTTTATGATGTCTCGTAGTAGATACGAAATCTTTGGGAATGTTGAATCATTCCTTATGTGTAAAGGAATTCTCATGAGTGGGTTAACCCCGTTTGGGGAACGAGAAGTGTGTGGTGACTTCGAGCTTTGAGTGTTATTTCAGAATGACTTGGTTGAATTTCTCGAGTGAGATGTGGTGAAACCGTTGGTTAGGCATATTAATGTAAATGTGTCATCAATACATTTGGAATGGTGTAACGACCCGGTTTCCCAAACATACAACAAATAACATACATTGCATAACTTCATTACATTCATAATAAAAGATACAAAATAAACCACAAATGGTCCCTTCGGTCTCGAAACTACAAAATACATTAAGCTTCCTAAGCAGCGCCCATCAAATGCTCCTTACACTTAATCCTTTCCTTTGTCGATCCTTAACCTGGAAAACATATTTTTGAAAACAAAATGAGGGTTAGACCAAACGGGTCTAGTGAGTTAATCCCGGTCCTTTCCAAAATCATTATAAACTTTTTATGTAAATCCTTTGTATTAAAATAGTTTAGATAAACCTTTGATAATTCTTTCGTAAAATATAAACATACCACACGTATTTAAATACCAATCCAGACTCGTGCATCGTGTACATCTCATCCACCTTATTCCTCCACAAATGGCCATATTAGTTGGTAGCAAGCCAACTAATAAATCAACGCCGTACAACAACTACGACACATCACCGGTCCGCACACCGGAACCCGGCAATACACCGGTCCGCTCACCGGAACCCGGCAACACACCGGTCCGCTCACCGGAACCCGGCAACAAGTGCACTCGTGTAGTGCAAAGCTTATATAAATACAATATATACCTCATTACATCATATTGTCATTTATATACACATAAACATATTCCTACCACATAATCATCTCATGTATATATACACATACTCACATACATATATAAACACATATATGTATTCCAGTTGAAAACGTTTAAAGCAAAACTCACCTGAATGCTTGCAATATGCTTCCAAACCTTTCTCCGAGCTATCCGTTCCTTTATCCAAATACCTCAGAATCTGAAACCATTTACATACAAATATCTCCTTACCAACTTATGTATAAGACTTACTAGCAGGTTATGGACTCTAGATACATCTACATAACTTTTATCCTCAAAATTACCCAAACAGCCAAGTTATCCGGACAACCCAAACAACCCGGACAACACCACTTTTCCGGACAACAAGACTTTTTCGGACAACCTCAGTAATCCGGACAGCACGACTAATTCGGACAACACGAGGAATCCGGATGCCATCCGGACTCTAAATCACCCGGAAACTCTCAAACAAATCATCCGGACACTATCAATAATCTACCCGGACACCACCCAAGAAACTACCCGGATACCTTCATATTATCCGGACACCTCTGACTGTTTATCCCATTTTCACCCAGAAATCGACTGAATCATTAACAGAAGTGTTTGGGATGTTTCTACTCCGATAGGAACTACTTACTAGCAATTACCAACACAAAATACACAGGGAACATACCTTAAATCGTTTCCAAGCAATCCAATTGAAGCCTTAACCCTAGCTTTCTTCTTTTCTCCTTCTTGCTCTCTCAACACACACACACACAACACCTACTGAAATCTGGATAATTGTTGTAAATGAAAATATCTGGATATAGCTTAAGGGATAATATCTATCCATACTTACCATATAGACCTTGAACTTCTCAATAATGACCCAAACACCCCTAAACTTATAATTTATCCAAACATACCCTAAACATCTAACTTTAAAGTTAACTTTATTTAACGGAAAGGAGATTTTAACTAACGAACTTATCCGGGGTATTACATTATCTCCCCCTTAAAAGAATTCCGTCCCGGAATTCGGTTAAGCAATAAACGAGGGTAACTACTATCATGTCCTATCCAATGGTCCTTCACTCTGATCATTACATTCGACTACTTTCTCCCATTCTCTTCTCAACATAAAACACGTTTTCTCCAAGGATAGCACACTAGAAGGTACTCACTCTTAACAGATCCTATAAGCTAGCTTTCTTTCGCCTCCAAACCAATTGCACGCACCTAATTTCAACAACTACTATACTTTACTAACAACTTCACCATACCTCATATCAGAAGCTTAATCGAGTCAATCCGAAATCACACTCAATGCTCAAAATAACTTCACATTTTCCATTTCTCAAACGGTAATACTCTATTCTTTAGCTAACCATCTATTGCCACTCCATTCTCTTATTCTTGAATAACACTACTACACACCGCCTAGACATCCATACCTCTCCCCACATACTTTTGGCACCTCTACACAACTTACAAACAAAATTCCGAGCAGAGGTTTCCACTTATACTCACCCCATATCCTCACAAATCTACCACTTAATCTCACGAAATTCATTACTACTACACCTCGCACATTCACTAATTATAAACTGCCACCATCTTATCCACATTACCCCACACATTTAAACAATACCTTTCTTGATAGCGTCAACAATCACATTAAGTATAATCTACACAACATGCTAAACTGTCGCCTTCATGACTAGGTCAAGACTTTACGCACTATCGTTACCTTCCACACACAATTCATCACGTTCTACATATTGCTATTATTTTTTACACTCAAGCCATCACACTCTACACACTAACAAATTAGAACAACAATAATTAAACACACCCTTCTATATCTCTAACACAATTATCAAATATTTTTCTAACACAAATAATAAAATTGAAAACACAAAAGAATCGGTTTGCACCGAAGTCAGATAACACTTTAGCACGTATAAAGTTTATAGAAATATACCTGTCTTCATCTCTATCCATACGTCGAGTTCGACGTGCCACTCTGTTGATTTCAACAAGGTTAATATACACGTAAGCACATACCCAATATAACAAGATATTCCGGTTCAACATGTACTTGTAAGTTCCCGCTTACACTGGCCAGGTGTAATTTGAACATACCTTACATGATGTTCCTTCTACCTTTTTATACTTAACATCCCCAGGTTCTAAAATAATAAGGACATCCTACTTCACATGCAGTTTAAGTCTAGGTATAAATCCAAATACCTAAATCTCTTAAACTAGGGCTCTGATACCATTTGTAACGATCCGGTTTCCCAAACATACAACAAATAACATACATTGCATAACTTCATTACATTCATAATAAAAGATACAAACTAAACCACAAACGGTCCCTTCGGTCTCGAAACTACAAAATACATTAAGCTTCCTAAGCAGCGCCCATCAAATGCTCCTTACACTTAATCCTTTCCTTTGTCGATCCTTAACCTGGAAAACATATTTTTGAAAACAAAATGAGGGTTAGACCAAACGGGTCTAGTGAGTTAATCCCGGTCCTTTCCAAAATCATTATAAACCTTTTATGTAAATCCTTTGTACTAAAATAGTTTAGATAAACCTTTGATAATTCTTTCGTAAAATATAAACATACCACACGTATATAAATACCAATCCAGACTCGTGCATCGTGTACATCTCATCCACCTTATTCCTCCACAAATGGCCATATTAGTTGGTAGCAAGCCAACTAATAAATCAACGCCGTACAACAACTACGACACATCACCGGTCCGCACACCGGAACCCGGCAATACACCGGTCCGCTCACCGGAACCCGGCAACACACCGGTCCGCTCACCGGAACCCGACAACAAGTGCACTCGTATAGTGCAAAGCTTATATAAATATAATATATACCTCATTACATCATATTGTCATTTATATACACATAAACATATTCCTACCACATAATCATCTCATATATATATACACATACTCACATACATATATAAACACATATATGTATTCCAGTTGAAAACGTTTAAAGCAAAACTCAACTGAATGCTTGAAATATGCTTCCAAACCTTTCTCCGAGCTATCCGTTCCTTTATCCAAATACCTCAGAATCTGAAACCATTTACATACAAATATCTCCTTACCAACTTATGTATAAGACTTACTAGCAGGTTATGGATTCTAGATACATCTACATAACTTTTATCCTCAAAATTACCCAAACAGCCAAGTTATCCAGACAACCCAAACAACCCGGACAACACCACTTTTCCGGACAACAAGACTTTTCCGGACAACCTCAGTAATCCGGACAGCACGACTAATCCGGACAACACGAGGAATCCGGATGCCATCCGGACTCTAAATCACCCGGAAACTCTCAAACAAATCATCCGGACACTATCAATAATCTACCCGGACACCACCCAAGAAACTACCCAGATACCTTCATATTATCCGGACACCTCTGACTGTTTATCCCATTTTCACCCAGAAATCGACTGAATCATTAACAGAAGTGTTTGGGATGTTTCTACTCCGATAGGAACTACTTACTAGCAATTACCAACACAAAATACACAGGGAACATACCTTAAATCGTTTCCAAGCAATCCAATTAAAGCCTTAACCCTAGCTTTCTTCTTTTCTCCTTCTTGCTCTCTCAACACACACACACACAACACCTACTGAAATCTGGATAATTGTTGTAAATGAAAATATCTGGATATAGCTTAAGGGATAATATCTATCCATACTTACCATATAGACCTTGAACTTCTCAATAATGACCCAAACACCCCTAAACTTATAATTTATCCAAACATACCCTAAACATCTAACTTTAAAGTTAACTTTATTTAACGGAAAGGAGATTTTAACTAACGAACTTATCCGGGGTATTACAAATGGTCGGAAAAATGGAATGGACAATGTTGGACGGGCAATGTTCCATACTAGCCGGAGGAGGTAGTGATGGTATGTTGAAATAAGTGGGTAAACTGGAAGTAGGAAATTTGGCAAATGACACCGGAACTGTGGAGCAATGTTTACAGATTGTCATTGGTGGGTACATGAACTCCTGGTGAGAGTATGAAAAAGAGGATTGGTATGTATGTTATGGTTCAAGGGTTAAGGAAAACTAACTCATGCGGTTGGTCGAAAGCGTGCACCTACTAGTGAGTCGCTCCTTGGAAGCATGTTTATCTTTTTCTAGAAGGAAGTGGAAAAAGGCAGTTGAATGTAGCGCTCGGAATGAAGAGATCATTGGATTATGTAATAACCGGGTTTTATTTTTGGTCGATAAATAAGGCGCGTGGCAGAAGTTTGAAAATTTAGAAGTTTCGTGGTTCAAGTGAGAAATAGGAATAAGTTGCTGGTTAGTTGTGGGAAGTATAAAAAGGGTAAAAACCCTAGAGACTCCATCATTCTTCTTCTCAATCAATCAGGGCGGCTACTGTGCGATTTTGTGTGTGTGTGTGATAAACACATTTGGAGATTTCAAGAAGAAATGGAATCACAGACGTTGGGGTGGAAAGTTCAACTGCTCTAGAGGTAATCTTCTCCTCTTATTGCTTACTTATTTAATTAGAAGATTTGGGAGAGTTAGGGTTAAGCTTTGTTTATCGATCAGAAAGAAATGAATTGGCTACTGTGTGCAATCTTCTTATTTCGCTTAGAGTAATCAGAAGGTTTAGCTATCAATTAGTTGATACTAGTATCCTCTTAATGATTAATGGCTTAATACCAAATTTTGGTTTCTGTAACACCCCGCTTACCACGACACAATATTGTCCGCTTTGCCCCACTGGCTCACGGCTTTGTTCTTGGCGACCTGGCAAGGACTTCGCAAGGACTTCCCAGGAGGTCACCCATCCTGGTACTACTCCCACCCAAGCACGCTTAACCACAGAGTTCCCAAGGAACCCGCATGCTTGTGGCCCCAAAACGCGTTGTGTCTGGTAAGGCCAAGGTTTACTAATATACCCAACATCTCTCCTGTCCACGACCGATGTGGGATATGCCTAAGGTGTTACACCCCCCCCCCTTAGGGACTCATCGTCCTCGATGAGGTTTGCCCCACCATCCCGAACGGCACAGGAGTGGCTCTGATACCATTTGTAACACCCCGCTTACCACGACACAATATTGTCCGCTTTGCCCCACTGGCTCACGGCTTTGTTCTTGGCGACCTGGCAAGGACTTCGCAAGGACTTCCCAGGAGGTCACCCATCCTGGTACTACTCTCACCCAAGCACGCTTAACCACAGAGTTCCCAAGGAACCCGCATGCTTGTGGCCCCAAAACGCATTGTGTCTGGTAAGGCCAAGGTTTACTAATATACCCAGCATCTCTCATGTCCACGACCGATGTGGGATATGCCTAAGGTGTTACACATTATTGTAACACCTCGAAAATTCCGTTGTAATTAATAGTAGATAAATTGTATTTTGGTACAATTTATTTTTTTAGAAAAATTAAACTTGAGGGTATGAAATGTCAATTATTGGAAATTGGGGGTTTAGTGTGTAATCATGCTTGTGACTCATTAATTTGAAATGAGGTGTCAAGTAGAGGATATTCAGTATTTTGAATACTGATTTCTTTTGGTTAATTGTTTCACAAAAAGGAAACAAAATTAGAACAGATAGATAGAAATCGAGAGAGAGAAAGACGAAAAGAAGAAGGAAGAAAAGAAGAAGAAAGGAGTTGATTTTGGGTAAGAAAATCTGATTTCTTGGTAAACTTGTTCATCTCTATAGAAATTAAGCTGTATCATATTGTTCAGGACTGCTCATTAAGCTGTTGATTAAGCTCGGTTTGTGAACTAGTGTTTGGAATTAAGCCAAAAGTGTTCAGATTATCTTTTAAGGTGAGTTTATTCAACTCTCTATAAAATTAAGCAATTAGAATGATAATAGATATATTTTCCTTGGGATTGAACCATCTGTAATCTTAATTTGCTAAGAAATCGATACTGGTTTAAAGTTTGTGAAAGAGACGATGAACAGTACACTTTGTGCAACAGTGGCTTGCGAAAAGTGATAGAATTCGCAACAGTGGCTTGCGAGAAGTGAGGAATTCGCAGCTTTGGCTTGCGAAAAGTGAGGAATTCGCAGCTTTGGCTTGCGAAAAGTGTAGCTGTTTGCTACAGTGGCTTGCGATTTTGTGGACTTTCAGTAGCAGTTTTGAGGCTTTTATGTGGAATGTAATCTGACATTTATATGCTATTTGTTATATGATTATAACTCAGATTTTAATTCGAAAGCCATGTTATGAATATTTGTAAAGGACTTATTTATGAGTCCGATCATATAGTTAACATTTGAGATGTTGATCCCCGATGCTAATTAGCAAAAATGGGGATAATTGTTGTAATTAATATTCTGTATATAGACATATAGAATATATGATGTATCGTACAATTTTAGTATACGATAGAAAGAGAGATGATACACAGTTATTGTGTTGCGTTAGCTAGAAATAGACATCCGGTCATCAGAGGGCCACTTAGTACGGTCTAATGGGAACCGTTTATCAGCCATTGACCGAAGGGATGTAATTTCTAGTGGTTGAGTGTATCTTGGATTACCAGAGGGCCCTTGTTGTTAAGCGCGATATAAATTAAATCTCATTTGGGGGCCAGTGTTCAAGATGGTGAGAAAAGTGAAATGTGGAATAGGCAGACATTGAGTTTGTAATTTCCATTTCAGACGGAAGATTTGAGATCTTCAGTTTTAAGGAAGTTCAGAGATAGGCATAAAGTAATTTGTAATCTCTACTTCCGGACTAAGAACTAAGCAGGTATAGAAACTGTAATTTCTTTGGATGGGAGTTATTTATAGTCTGGCATGATTTATAGTAACTCTTGTTGATATTATTACGACTAGATGAATTAGTCATAAGGATGGGAGTTGGGTGGATTCCTGTTGTTGAAAAGAGCTTTGGTACAGTAAGATGGTTGATAACAGGTTTGACATATCTGTTAATATTTTAGTTGTTAAATTTTAAATTTGATTTGAATATTCTCACTAGGCGAAAGCCTAATGTTTCAAATTAAATTTTCTTATCAGGTACAAGCTCGGGGATATAGTCGGGGAAAGTGAGATGCAGTAACTGGAAGAAATCAGACTTATAGATGTTAAAGGATCAAGATCTTCTTTTGATGATTTTTGGGACGCAAGCTTAGATAATCTAGTAATATGATTATGTTGATATGATTAGATTAGTAAGATTATTCAAGTTAGATGTTTATGTACATAAAACTTCATTTTGATCCTCTGATTATAAAAGTCTGATATTTTGATGGTCATAACTTGTGAATCTTGAGGTTTAAATTGGCCCTGATTTTTAGGGTGTTACAGTATGGTATCAGAGCAGTAGTTTAAGTGAACTAGGTATGATATTGAGATGCCTAGGCTTAAGCTGTGACGAAATTAATTTATGACTTGCGAGAGATGGGTAGAATTGCTAAGACCGGGTAGTCTTAGGGTTGACTGAAATACACGAAATTAGTGCTGTAACGATGGTAACGAGAATTCTCATGTATAATATGTTCGCAATTTCAATTAGCTACTGTTATTATGGATATATTGTTACATAAGCATGCTTGTTTCTCCATTGTTACATTGACTGATTAGTGATAAAGTACGTTTAGTATGTTTAGAGTTATATTTAACCATTTGTATGGTTATTTGTGTCTGTTCAGAGCAATGGTAAATACGCCACCTAGAGAAGGAGTTGGAACTGATGAAGCAGAAGTGAGTAGTATGCATAATACACCCATAAATTTTCTTTCTTTGGGAGGTATGCATACTCCAGCTCAGAGGGTGGGTACAAGCAATGTTAGTCAGACGGCAGAGTCTGGTATGGATGCAAGAATAATGGAGAACGTATCAAGAATGATGAATGCTTCGGTAGAAAGACAAGCTGAGTTTATGAACGCCTCCATGGATAGACAAACCGAAATGTTTATGAAACTGTTCAATGAAAGGAATGTAGAACCAAGACGTCAAGTAATTGATACTGGAGTGATAAATCCGACGGGTAATCCAAGGCCAGAGGTGGAACGAAGGGTAGAAAGAATTTGTTCTTACAAAACATTTCTAAGCTGCAAGCCGTCTGAATTTAAAGGAGAAGATAGTCCAGTTGCATGTATGAATTGGCTGCGGGAGATAGAGCAAGCTTTCCGAGCCTGTGAATGTGAGGAAGGATCGAAAGTCAGATTTGCCTCTCAGATGTTAAGAGGTAATGCTTTGAACTGGTGGAATGTTCTGACAGTTTCTTTAGCGACACCTATGTTAAATGCCATGACATGGGGAATGTTTAAAGAAAAGATACTGAAAGAGTATAGTAATGAACATGAGATGGATCGGATAGAAGAACAATTTAGAAATCTCAAGAAGGGCAACATGTCGGTGAGAAGATATACATAATTATTTATGGAGAAACTGAACTTGTAGGGCATGTGGCTCCTGCTGAGAAAGATAAAGTTAAAGCATACTTGAAAGGGTTGCCGGCCGAGATGATGTCCCGAGTGCGAAATTCAAAGGCTGAAACACTCAGGGAAACGATTGAAGAGGCCAAGTTGATAGAGGAGATGTATGCCTGAGATAAGGAAGAGAAAGCTCATGTTGGTGATAAAAGAAAGTGGGAAGGACGTTCTGATTCTTTTCAGAAACCTAGATTGTTTGGTAAAAACATACGTTCAGATTCTCGAAAGGAACCCAGCTGGTGTTCGAAGTGTAAAAGTAAGCATTTTGGGCAATGTCGAGCAGGTGGACCAGAATGTTTTAAGTGTGGAAAGACGGGACACATTGCAATCAATTGTTCAATGCCGGGTATTATGTGTTTTGAATGTAAACAACCGGGGCATACTCGTAAAGATTGTCCAAAGCTGAAGAAGGAAGGAGAACAGGGAAAGAAGACGGCTATTCCTAAACCAATAGGACGAGCGTTTAATATGACAGCTGAGGAGGCAAGAGGATCCAAAGATGTCGTCTCTGGTACATTCTTTATAAATTCCATACTTGCTCATGTGTTATTTGATTGTGGTGCAAATTATTCGTTTGTATCCAAAGGATTCTATGGTAAGTTAGCTATGCCTATCACTACTTTAGGAGATGCCTTAGTAGTTGAGGTAGCTAATGGGGGTCAAGTTTTGGTTGGTGAAAGAATTGACGGTTGTACAATTCAGATAGATGATAAGAAGTTTCCAATTGACCTGTTGTTAATGGAAATTGGAGGATTTGATGTTATTGTGGGTATGGACTGGTTAACTGATAACCAAGCAGAAATAATATGTGCCAAGAAGTTGATCTGAATCCCGATGGTTGATCAAGATGATGTAATTATTTATGGGGAAAAACAGAAGGGAGAAGTACAGTTGATCTCAGTTGCAAAAGCACGTAAATGTTTATCGAAAGGATGTTCGTCGTATGTGGCCTACGTTTTAGATGCAAAATCAGAAAAGAAGCAGATACGAGACATCAAAGTAGTATGTGATTTTCCTGATGTATTCCCAGATGATCTTCCAGGTTTACCTTTGGAAAGGCAAGTAGAGTTCCGTATTGATCTAATTCCTGGAGCAGCACCAATAGCTCGTGCACCGTATCGTTTGGCGCCAGCAGAGGTGAAAGAGATGATGTCACAATTGCAGGAGTTATTAGACAAAGGCTTTGTTAGACCGAGTTCTTCACCTTGGGGAGCTCCGGTGCTGTTTGTTAAAAAGAAAGATGGAACTATGAGAATGTGCATAGATTATCGGGAATTGAATAAAGTGACAAACAAGAACAAGTATCCGTTGCCACGAATTGATGACTTGTTTGATCAGTTGCAAGGTGCGGGATGTTTTTCTAAGATTGATCTGAGGTCGGGGTATCATCAAGTCCGAGTAAGGGATGAAGATATTCCGAAGACTGCTTTTAGAACAAGGTATGGGCATTATGAATTCCTCGTGATGCCATTTGGTTTGACTAATGCTCCAGCAATATTCATGGATTTGATGAATAGAGTGTGTTGGCCCTTTCTAGACAAGTTTGTCATTGTATTTATTGATGACATACTAGTCTATTCAAAGAATGAAAATGATCACGAGTGTCATCTTCATGAAGTTTTGGAAGTGTTGAGAAAAGAGAAATTGTATGCAAATTTCTCAAAATGTGAATTTTGGTTAAAAGAAGTACAATTTCTGGGTCATGTGATTTCTGCTGAAGGTGTGAAAGTGGATCCACCCAAGATAGAAGCAATGATGAATTGGGAGACTCCAAAGAATGCATCTGAAATAAGAAGTTTCTTGGGTTTG
Source organism: Saussurea involucrata (assembly GCA_033807775.1). Lineage (NCBI taxonomy): Eukaryota > Viridiplantae > Streptophyta > Magnoliopsida > Asterales > Asteraceae > Saussurea > Saussurea involucrata. The sequence goes on along the minus strand of CM066320.1, from coordinate 173,349,743 downwards.
GTCGGGTATTATCGGAAGTTTATTAAAGATTTCTCGAAGATTGCTTCTGCTTTGACAGTGTTAACTCGTAAAAATGTAAAGTTTGACTGGACGGAAAAGCAAGATTCAGCTTTCAAAACTTTAAGGCAGAAGTTGTGTGAAGCTCCTGTTTTAGCACTGGCAGAAGGTACAGATGATTTTGTAGTGTACAGTGATGCTTCAAAGATGGGTCTAGGATGTGTATTGATGCAAAGAGGCAAGGTAATTGCTTATGCATCAAGGCAATTGAAAGAACATGAAAAGAATTATCCTACTCATGATCTGGAGTTAGCTGCAGTGGTGTTTGCTTTGAAACTATGGCGTCATTATCTGTATGGAACGAAGTGTACTCTTTATACTGATCATAAGAGTTTAAAACATGTCTTCGATCAGAAAGAGTTAAATATGAGGCAGAGACGATGGCTTGAATTACTTAAAGATTACGATTGTGAATTGCATTACCATCCTGGTAAAGCAAATGTCGTAGCTGATGCCTTGAGCAGGAAGGAGTATAATGGTTGTCTGAAGTCAACTAATGCTAGAATTGATGTAATGTCAAGTCTGATTGAACGAATAAAGGATGAGCAAACGGAAGCTCTTTTGGAAGAAAATTTAAAAGCTGAAGTTATGGCCAAACAACGGTTTCAACTGACAGAAGATAGTCGCGGGGTGAAATTATTTCGAGGCCGTGTTTGGGTACCAAGAGTAGGTGGGAATCGAGAATTAATTATGGAAGATGCTCACAAATCTAAGTATTCCATTCACCCTGGGAGTACTAAGATGTATAGAGATCTGAAGCTACACTATTGGTGGCCAACTATGAAGTTAGATGTGGCTCGATGTGTAGAAAAGTGTGGAACCTATTCTTTAGTTAAAGCTGAACATCAAAAGCCATACGGAAGTTTTCAATCCTTGGAAATTCCAGAGTGGAAATGGGATAAGATTACTATGGATTTCGTGACGAAGTTACCAAAGACGCAAAGAGGTAACGACACTATATGGGTAATTGTTGACAGGTTGACAAAGAGTGCTCATTTTCTTGCTATGAAAGAAGCTTCACCGATAGAAAAGTTGGCGAAGTTGTATATTGACGAAGTGGTGTCAAGACATGGTATACCAGTGTCTATTGTTTCTGATCGTGATAGTCGGTTTACATCAAGGTTTTGGCAGTCACTTCAAGAAGAATTGGGTACGAAATTGAATTTGAGTACCGCATATCATCCACAAACGAACGGTCAAAGTGAAAGAACTATCCAGACGTTGGAAGATATGCTAAGAGCATGTATATTAGATTTTGGAGGTAATTGGGATACGCATTTACCATTAGTGGAATTTGCGTATAACAATAGTTATCATTCTAGTATCGGAAGAGCACCATTCGAAGCCTTGTATGGTAGAAAGTGTAGAATTCCAGTGTGTTGGTTAGAAGCTGGAGAGAAACAGTTTGCTGGACCGGAAATGGTGCAACAAACGGCTGATAAAGTAAAGGAAATCCGACAACACATGAAAGCGGCTCAGGATAGACAGAAGAGTTATGCTGATCTAAAAAGGAGACCAAAAGAATTTCAAGTTGGGGAGCGAGTAATGCTGAAAGTATCTCCGTGGAAAGGTGTAATTCGTTTTGGAAAGCGTGGGAAGTTAAGTCCTCGTTTTCTAGGACCTTTCACTATCACTAAGAGAATTGGACAGCAAGCGTATCAATTAGATCTACCACCTGAATTAGAAGGAATCCACAATGTGTTTCATGTATGTTATCTTCGGAAGTATTTAGCCGAAGAAAAAGATGTAATTCCAATTTCTGATGTAAAGGTGGATGAGAAGAGTCGATGTGTTGAAGAGCCAGAAGCGGTTTTAGAAAGATTGGTTCGGAAACTAAGAAATGGCAAAGAGTTGCCTATGTTTAAAGTACAATGGAAACATCATCGAGGTAGTAATGTGACTTTAGAATCAGAGGAAGTTATGAAGAAAAGATACCCTCAATTGTTTGTTTAGTTTGATTTCGGGGACGAAATCCTTTTTAAGTTGGGGAGTATTGTAACACCTCGAAAAATCCGTTGTAATTAATAGTAGATAAATTGTATTTTGGTACAATTTATTTTTTTAGAATAATTAAACTTGAGGGTATGAAATGTCAATTATTGGAAATTAGGGGTTTAATGTGTAATCATGATTGTGACTCATTAATTTGAAATGAGGTGTCAAGTAGAGGATAATCAGTATTTTGAATACTGATTTCTTTTGGTTAATTGTTTCACAAAAAGGAAACAAAATTAGAACAGAGAGATAGAAATCGAGAGAGAGAAAGACGAAAAGAAGAAGGAAGAAAAGAAGAAGAAAGGAGTTGATTTTGGGTAAGAAAATCCGATTTCTTGGTAAACTTGTTCATCTCTATAGAAATTAAGCTGTATCATATTGTTCAGGACTGCTCATTAAGCTGTTGATTAAGCTCGGTTTGTGAACCAGTGTTTGGAATTAAGCCAAAAGTGTTCAGATTATCTTTTAAGGTGAGTTTATTCAACTCCCTTTAAAATTAAGCAATTAGAATGATAATAGATATATTTTCCTTGGGATTGAACCATCTGTAATCTTAATTTGCTAAGAAATCGATATTGGTTTAAAGTTTGTGAAAGAGACGATGAACAGTACACTTTGTGCAACAGTGGCTTGCGAAAAGTGATAGAATTCGCAACAGTGGCTTGCGAAAAGTGATAGAATTCGCAACAGTGGCTTGCGAGAAGTGAGGAATTCGCAGCTTTGGCTTGCGAAAAGTGAGGAATTCGCAGCTTTGGCTTGCGAAAAGTGAGGAATTCGCAGCTTTGGCTTGCGAAAAGTGTAGCTGTTTGCTACAGTGGCTTGCGATTTTGTGGACTTTCAGTAGCAGTTTTAAGGCTTTTATGTGGAATGTAATCTGACATTTATATGCTATTTGTTATATGATTATAACTCAGATTTTAATTCGAAAGCCATGTTATGAATATTTGTAAAGGACTTATTTATGAGTCCGATCATATAGTTAACATTTGAGATGTTGATCCCCGATGCTAATTAGCAAAAATGGGGATAATTGTTGTAATTAATATTCTGTATATAGACATATAGAATATATGATGTATCGTACAATTTTAGTATACGATAGAAAGAGAGATGATACACAGTTATTGTGTTGCGTTAGCTAGAAATAGACATCCGGTCATCAGAGGGCCACTTAGTACGGTCTAATGGGAACCGTTTATCAGCCATTGACCGAAGGGATGTAATTTCTAGTGGTTGAGTGTATCTTGGATTACCAGAGGGCCCTTGTTGTTAAGCGCGATATAAATTAAATCTCATTTGGGGGCCAGTGTTCAAGATGGTGAGAAAAGTGAAATGTGGAATAGGCAGACATTGAGTTTGTAATTTCCATTTCAGACGGAAGATTTGAGATCTTCAGTTTTAAGGAAGTTCAGAGATAGGCATAAAGTAATTTGTAATCTCTACTTCCGGACTAAGAACTAAGCAGGTATAGAAACTGTAATTTCTTTGGATGGGAGTTATTTATAGTCTGGCATGATTTATAGTAACTCTTGTTGATATTATTGCGACTAGATGAATTAGTCATAAGGATGGGAGTTGGGTGGATTCCTGTTGTTGAAAAGAGCTTTGGTACAGTAAGATGGTTGATAACAGGTTTGACATATCTGTTAATATTTTAGTTGTTAAATTTTAAATTTGATTTGAATATTCTCACTAGGCGAAAGCCTAATGTTTCAAATTAAATTTTCTTATCAGGTACAAGCTCGGGGAAATAGTCGGGGAAAGTGAGATGCAGTAACTGGAAGAAATCGGACTTATAGATGTTAAAGGATCAAGATCTTCTTTTGATGATTTTTGGGACGCAAGCTTAGATAATCTAGTAATCTGATTATGTTGATATGATTAGATTAGTAAGATTATTCAAGTTAGATGTTTATGTACATAAAACTTCATTTTGATCCTCTGATTATAAAAGTCTGATATTTTGATGGTCATAACTTGTGAATCTTGAAGTTTAAATTGGCCCTGATTTTTAGGGTGTTACAGTTTCGTTTTGGGAGTGATTATCAGCATTCGTATTATAGCCTGTAACCAGAGTCCATACCGGAACCTTAAGAACCGGAATTTGTTGTGGAACCGAAGGGATCCGGAATCCATGTTACTGGATCCGGAATTGTGTGGACAAAGTGAGGATCCGGAATCTATGTTACTGGATCCGGAATTTGTGTGGGCGAAGTGAGGATCCGGAATCCATGTTATTGGATCCGGAATTGTGTGGGCAAAGTGAGGATCCGGAATCCATGTTATTGGATCCGGAATTGTGTGGGCCAAAGTGAGGATCCGGAATCCATTGTTATTGGATCCGGAATTGTGTGGGCCAAAGTGAGGATTCAGAATTTAGACCCAGTAGAAAACTATTAGGGTGGTTTAAGGTTAACACTAGACTTACTATTCTTATTTTTTTTAACATCCTAGGTGTTCCCTTTAAAATCTGAAGTTTGTGAGAAGAAATTGCTAAATCGCCAGGTGAGTTTTTCTGATCCTAAAACCTTTTTAAGTGTGGAACTTTATGCATGTTCATATTGGCAAATGCTCGTACTGTTTTAAACTATGCATGAAAGGTGTGATTTAATTAAGTGGATATGAATTGCTTACGTATGGACATTCTATGGCATTGGTGTGAGATGGGGATGTGTCCCATAATATTAAATATATGAATTTGTTTCATATATGGGCGGTGTGTGCCCTTTTACGCTGTCACGGTGTGTGTGTGTGACCATAGCGTGTGCCATTAGCATGTCATGGTGTGCTGATCATATACATGTGTTTTGTGACAAGTTTTGTATAAACATTTCTTACTGCAAAATTTATATAAACTTTGTTATTTGTGGTGTGGCTTTTGAGGGAACTCACTAGACCTCATGGTCTAACCCTCGCTTTCAAAACTAAAAACCTTTTCAGGTAAGCAGGTAGTCGAGAGCTCGTTTAGAGGTTTGGCAAGGCGTGAGTCGGAGCTTGCGTTAGAAGGATTAGAAGAATTTCCTTTTATTGTCTAGTTAGGTTTCTCAGCTGTATTTAGGGTTATTTCCGCAAACCCAGTGTTGTAAATCTTTGGCAGTATGATTATGTAGTTGAGCCGTTTTGGCGTTTTAATTTAAAGAGGTAGCTTATGGCTTGATATGTTTGGTGTGGGTTGTTACAGATTAGACTTAGTATGATTGTTGAAATGCTCCGAGCGAGCTTGATACTCAGTGTTAAGTTATTGGGGACAGTTTTGTGTGAGAATGGCCGCTCCCTCTGATGGAGCAAGTGAAGTTTGAATTGATTTCAAATGGTTTGACTATCGATCGATGTGGAGAGGAATTTAAGTGTGCTCTGGGATTGGTTTGACTTGGATAGATGGGTTATGCAAAGGCTAGATTGTGGAAGGTTTCTTCCGGTAGCTATGTGAATATAAAGGGTGAGGATATGGTGAGTGGTGTCTGTATAATGCATATGATTTGACTAACGTTGAGAAAGTGTGATCAATGTGGTTTCAGGGGAGCAATGTGATTTTCGTACTAGACGTATGTCGTGTTGAGAGATGTGTATGTAGAATTTCGTGTTGTCTGATGGAGAAACTCCTAACTGTGAGTTCAGTTGTGATGATTCAAGGATGACCTTGTGTTAAGTTGGCGAATTAAGCGTGTTGGTGCAAGTGTACCCCGCTTTAATATTGTGATATATTTTTGGTACACATAAAATCACATCTCCATATTTATTTTGATGATTACAAACACACCGTATTATTGTTTATCTAACAATCCTATCCAAGTGTACAGTTCTTGAAGAACACGAAGATTTTATCTGAAGAATTCAAGACGGAAGTTTCTACGTCGTCATTATTGTTTATAACTAATAATGATAAACACCCTAAAATAATATACCACTTGGATATTTATAAAACCCTAAACTGTTTTTAATTAAAAGATATTTAAAATTATTTAAAACTAAAGTTTTATTAATTTTTATTAAAATATCAAAAATCAGTTTCCTATACATTTTACTGTTGCATATTTATTGAAGGAGTGTTCAGCCGAAAGCAATCCAACGTGCAGCCTGCCCATTGTTTTGTTTCTGACCGCGGTATACCGCGGTGTGCAGGCGGTATACCGCCCCCTCTTATAGCCGTTGGTGTGTCAGTTTCTGACCGCGGTATACCGCGGTGTGCAGGCGGTATACCGCCACCTCATATATCCGTTGGAAGTGGGTTGCTATATAATGATGCTTGCTGGTGATGAAGATAAACAGAGCAGAACACAACAACAGTAACAAGCAACAACAAAACAGCAACTCTCAGCTCTCTCATCTATTTATAATATATATTTTATAAAACTTTTTTTATAAAATATCCAAGTGTGAGATATTATACAAGAGTGATTACCCATTGTGAGTTATACTCCTCTTGTAAGCATTTGAATAACGGGTGTGTGATCCTGTACATCTCATAGCAGAAGCTTGAGAATCAATTACGTTACCTTTGTACTTGGTTTGTATTTCTACCGTAAAGAATACATTTATTGGATCGTGTCGGGAAGTGTCTCGGCTGCTGGTTTATCACAGTTGGTGGTAAATCAGTAAATCTCTGTGTCAAGTATCTCTATCCCTTATCTCTTTATTTATTCCGCTGTGCTATATTATATTTATTTATATAAACTGCTTTGCATTTATATTTATTTATATAATCTCTGTGTATTTAAATTATATCTGTTTATATAATTGTTGTATACTTATTTATTTATACCCTGCTTTATTTATTCTGTATTTATTTGTAAAAAGAATTTTTGAAAGTAAAAGTTTTAAAATACAACCTTCCCCCCCCTTTAGGTTGTCTAACATTTGGTATCAGAGCGGGGCTTTCAAAAATTTTCTGTTTAAATTTTTAAAAGTTATATCTTTTATATAATGGCTCAACAAACTGTTTTGTTTTCAAAACCTCCTATTATAGATACTGAAAAGTTTGGCATTTGGGCCGAGCTATTTGAATGTCACGTTCGTGGCAAAAGTCAAAAAATTTGGGATATTATAGAAAATGGGAATTTTAGACCAACCAAAGTTGAAAATGATCTTATTGTTGATAAACCCATAAAAGATTGGACTCCCACTGAAGAATCTCATTATTGTTTAAATTTTGAAGCTAAAAATATATTATATGCTGCTTTAACTTCCGATGAAATAGAAAGAGTTTATACTTATAAAACTGCTAATCAAATCTGGCAAAGCTTGAGCGACACTCATCGTGGAAATACTCAAGTTAAAAGCTCTAAAATAAATATTCTTGTTCATGATTATGAATTATTTGAAATGTCAAAAGATGAGTCAATCGACTCAATGTTTAAACGTTTTAACCTCATTATGACTACCTTGAAGGGATTAGGTCGTACTTATCCTAATGAGGATTATGTAAGGAAAATTCTTCGAGCACTTCCTTCGGAGTGGATGGCAAAAATCACATCCTTGGAAGACTCCCGAGATCTCGCAACTATGAAGCTCGATGATCTCATCGGCAATCTTAAAGTGCACGAAATCGCACTAAAAAGAAATCAAGTCCGGGAGCAAGTCAAAAAGAAATCCATCGCTCTCAAGGTCGTTGCCTCAAAAGAAAAGGAAGAGGAGGAAGATACAAGTTCATCCGATGATGAACCCGAAAATCTTGACGATTTAGTCAAGTTGGTAAGAAAACTTTCTAATCTTCTATCTAACAAAAAGTTTGCCAATATTGATAGGTTTCAAGAAAATGAAGACTACCGTCGTGGTGGTAAAAACCAAAGTCGCAACGTCCATAAAAGTGAAGACAAATATGACGAATCTAGCGACGATGAAAAAGCCAATAAAAAGAAAGGCTTTTGCTATGTGTGTGGTGACAAGGATCACTATGCAAGTGTGTGTCCGAAACGAGCAAAACAAATCAACACACCAAAAGCTTTAGTTGGAGGCGCGTTGAGCGCAAGCATAAATGAGACCCAAAATTTTTGTTTCATGGCCGACCATGATAATGAGGTATCTTCATCATATCCTTTTAAAAATAATTGTGATAGTAATTATAGTGATAATTATTACAGTGACGATGAAAATAATCTTGACGAATTATATAAATCATTTCATGCTATGGCCGCTCTCGCAAATAAATATAAAGATGAAATTTCTAATTTAAAAGAAACCGTATCTGTATATAAAAAGGAAATAGATGACGGTAAACAAAAATCTGCTTATGATTTAGATATTATCACTAAATTAGAAAATAAATTAAGTGAAAAAGATATTTGCAAATCTTGTGATGTCTTAAATGATAAAATTGCATGTTTAGAGAAAATAACATGTGAAAAAGTTGTATGTGGTAAATGCAATATTCTTGAAGATGAAATTGCTTGTTTAAAAGCTAAATGTAAATCGCATGAGAAAGATAATCTGTTAGCTAATGCATTTCAAAATAGCAATGATAAAGTGTTAAAAATGCTAAATATGTCTAATCGCATAAATTGCCGAAAAGGCATTGGTTCAAATACGTGTATTGAAAAATGTGATTGTATGCCAATTAAAAAGGTTTTTGAAAAACCTAAATTTGTTGTTAAAAATAAAACGCAAAAACCTCCGTATGTTCCTAAAATGAATTATGTGAATTATATGTCGAGAAAATCACATGCGTTTATGTATAATAATAAGGTTGCGAATCCGAAGAAAAATGTTAATCCGCATGCTCGTATGTATAATAGTAATTTTTCTAGACCTAATGCGAATATAAATGCTTCATTTTATGTGTATGATAAATACAATCGCAAAATTAAAATGGTTAGAAAATGGATTCCGAAAGGAATGTTTAATGTTGATAATCCGGGTGGAATGCGTTTATGGTTTTAAACCATTTTTATGATTTTGTATGTTTGTCGTGTTTGTTTTATGTCGACAACATATTTTTTTTGCAGTTTATGTTTTATACTAACTGTTAAAAGGACCCATAAGAAAAGGGTACCACGAAATATTTTCTTTGCCTTTTGTAGGTGTTTCCTGACGAGGATATAATACGTGTTACCTGCCGAGGTTATAATACGTGGTTCCCTGACGAGGTTATAATACGTGGTTTTTTTTTGCTCACATAAAATTAAAAAAATAATAAAAATTTTTTTATTTTAAAATCGGTTGTGTGTAAATTTGGTTAAAGAAAACATTGAAAGCCGAATGCTGTTCGTCAACTTACTGTCGCGGTATACCGTGACCCTAAGGCGGTATACCGTGTTCCTTTCTCCTCCACCACGTGTCACTCTGTGATTCACCGGCAGAACCTGCTCAAACTGACCCCGGTATACCGCGCTCCCGAGGCGGTATACCGCACCGCTGTTTTTCCCCCTGTCACGCGTGATTAAAGATGCCATGTCTTTTCAACCTTTTTCTGACTCGGTATACCGCGTGCTCCTAGGCGGTATACCGCCTGCCTTCGACGGATTTAAATCCAATACAGGTAAGTTCTTTTGTTTCCCTTCTTTTTTATCCTAAGTGCTCTCTCTCTCTCTCTTTTGGTGCTCTCTCTCCCTCCTCTTGCCGCCGACCGCCGCCCTCGACGTCCGCCGTCAACAACCGAAATTTTTTTTCGGCCACCGGAACTCCAACCTTTCGACAACAGTTTACTCTCCTTCCTTCAAATGGCTCCAAAAAGGGCTCGTACCTCTCGGGGAGCTTCCAGCTCTCAAAACCCATCTGACCCTCCTCAAAACCGTCATGCTCAAAGACGACATATTTTTGAATCCCGACCTTGTAACCCAGGTCGACCTGTCGATTTAGTGGGTCTAGAACATCTTGGTACCTTTGAAGCTTTCTCTTCTATTGACTGGGAACCTTTTCTTTCTTTTCAAGGAGATATACCTTTTTCAAGTATGGTCGATTTTTATGCTGGGTATGACTTTAACAAGACCACCCATCGTGTCTCTCTTCAAATTTACAACCACTCTTTTAACTGGAGTTTAGAAGATTTTTCTCGTGTACTGGGTCTAACCCATTCCAATTTAAATGTGTTTTCAAATAATACTGCCTTTACTTCCCTGCTTACCCAGGTTCAAGAAACTCAGGAAACCATTCTCCAATCTATTTTAGCTCCTGCTTTTCGAAATAATTTTCCCGCAATTTTAACTGATCAACATCTTCCGGAAAATCTTCGTTTTTGGAATAAAATTATCCTTTTTAACGTTTTGGGACGCGCTGGAAATTTTGACAGATTGGGTGCACTTCAGTGCTATATCCTTTACTGTCTCCGGCATGGCATCCGTATTAATGCCACCTACATTATTACTCACCGTATGGTGATTTCCGAGACTGGTAACCAGTCTCTTCCGTTTGGTTACTTAATTCGAAACCTTTTTACAAACCTTCAAATTCCTATCATTGGTAGGATGTTAGCTCCCACTCCTTCTCTCAATGCACTGACTGTTAGTCGAATGAGTGCTCCACCGGGACGGGCTCTTCATCGCCCTCTAGATCCGGCTCCCGAGGAAGACGATCCATACGCAATCCCGGCGGGTGCAATCTCAAATCGTCAAATATACTCCGCGATCATTGACTTGCGCCGGAGTTACGATGCCGATCAACGTGTGGTGCAAGACCGCTTGGAAGACATTGACGAGCAGTTGTGGACTTTATCTAATCAACTGAACGAAATTGAATTTATAGATAGCGATTAATTTTTTTTATGTCTTCTTAAAATTTTATTTAATTAACATTATTATTGCTCTATTGTAATGTTTATTCTCCTGCTTCGTTATTATTATTGAATTTTTTTTTGAGAGCTTATTTTATCTAACCCTTGAGAAAATGCTAACTCTCAAATACTTCATATTTTAAGGGGGAGCATTTTTCAAGGGGGAGCATAGCGTCTTTCCTAACCCTTTTTGCTTCGACAAAAGGGGGAGAGAAACCGAGTATGCTCTCGTGTTTAGCGTTGTGTTTGTCATCATCAAAAAGGGGGAGATTGTTGGTGCAAGTGTACCCCGCTTTAATATTGTGATATATTTTTGGTACACATAAAATCACATCTCCATATTTATTTTGATGATTACAAACACACCGTATTATTGTTTATCTAACAATCCTATCCAAGTGTACAGTTCTTGAAGAACACGAAGATTTTATCTGAAGAATTCAAGACGGAAGTTTCTACGTCGTCATTATTGTTTATAACTAATAATGATAAACACCCTAAAATAATATACCACTTGGATATTTATAAAACCCTAAACTGTTTTTAATTAAAAGATATTTAAAATTATTTAAAACTAAAGTTTTATTAATTTTTATTAAAATATCAAAAATCAGTTTCCTATACATTTTACTGTTGCATATTTATTGAAGGAGTGTTCAGCCGAAAGCAATCCAACGTGCAGCCTGCCCATTGTTTTGTTTCTGACCGCGGTATACCGCGGTGTGCAGGCGGTATACCGCCCCCTCTTATAGCCGTTGGTGTGTCAGTTTCTGACCGCGGTATACCGCGGTGTGCAGGCGGTATACCGCCACCTCATATATCCGTTGGAAGTGGGTTGCTATATAATGATGCTTGCTGGTGATGAAGATAAACAGAGCAGAACACAACAACAGTAACAAGCAACAACAAAACAGCAACTCTCAGCTCTCTCATCTATTTATAATATATATTTTATAAAACTTTTTTTATAAAATATCCAAGTGTGAGATATTATACAAGAGTGATTACCCATTGTGAGTTATACTCCTCTTGTAAGCATTTGAATAACGGGTGTGTGATCCTGTACATCTCATAGCAGAAGCTTGAGAATCAATTACGTTACCTTTGTACTTGGTTTGTATTTCTACCGTAAAGAATACATTTATTGGATCGTGTCGGGAAGTGTCTCGGCTGCTGGTTTATCACAGTTGGTGGTAAATCAGTAAATCTCTGTGTCAAGTATCTCTATCCCTTATCTCTTTATTTATTCCGCTGTGCTATATTATATTTATTTATATAAACTGCTTTGCATTTATATTTATTTATATAATCTCTGTGTATTTAAATTATATCTGTTTATATAATTGTTGTATACTTATTTATTTATACTCTGCTTTATTTATTCTGTATTTATTTGTAAAAAGAATTTTTGAAAGTAAAAGTTTTAAAATACAACCTTCCCCCCCCTTTAGGTTGTCTAACAAAGCGGTTATTATTTTGGTAGGGGATTCATTTTGTTGTGGTGTTGACTTCGGTAAAATCCTTTCATTAAGGAAGTGAAGTTGTGTATGAAACCCTTCATTTTAGACGCGTTTTAAAACCGTGAGTCTAGGTTGTGGACAAAGCGGACAATATCTGGTCCGGTTAGTCTGGGATGTTATAGATGGTAAGTATATTTTACAATTTAGTTGTGTTAAGAAATATGTGGTTGATCGAATGACGGTTTGAGGAATGCCGTGTGTTTAAGAGTTAGATAAAAAATCCTGGGTCTTTTGGACCTCAAGTTGGGGGACAATTGATGTGGAATACATCCCCATAGAGTGGGGTGGTGCGTTTCGGGTGGAAAATTGAGGTTGGGGCCACGAGTTATTTGGACAGTAGTGATTATTGAAAGAGTTGGAAGGATAGTGTTTAAATTATATGTACTTGGTGAAACTATGGAGATTCCATGATGTGTTTCATGTCTCTACTTTAGAGAGTGTTTGTCGAAATTTGGTACGACGATACCTTTGCAAAGAATGCGTGTGGATGAGAAGTTGACCTATGTTGAGGAACCTGTGGCGATTGTCGCAAGGTTAGAAAATTGAGGACCAAAGAGATTTCTCTAGTAAAGGTCCGGTGGCAATACCACAAGGGGCAAAAAGCAACTTGGGTGTTAGAATCGGACATGAGGTCCCAATACCCCCCACTTGTTCGAAGATGGAATTCCGGGGACGAAATTCTTTTGAGCGGTAGATATTGTAACAACCCGTACCATTTGAGAAATTAAAAGGAAAATTGGTGGTAAAAGTGAGAAAAAGAAAAGTTTGGGGAGTAGTGAGAGGGTATAAAAGGGGGTCAAAAACCCTAAAATAGAGGTATTTTCTTAAGGAATTGAAAGCGGCTACAAAGTGTGTGTGTGTGTGTGTGTGTGTGTGTGCGATTTGTAAAAGAACATAGAATCGATTTGTGGAGGTGGAGGCTTGGAATCAGGAACTCAAGAGAGTGCATCCCAATCATTTCTTCAAGGTAATATTCACTTCTTTAAATCTCTTGTCTAATAGGAATTCTCTAGAGTTGGTAGAGGATTAATGCTTTTGATAACCTAAAAGGGTAGAGGTAATTTGTGTGTGTGGAGTGATGGTTTAAAACGGGCAAGAATCTCACCAAGATGTTAAAGTTATCCTTTAATGACTCAAAATCAACTTCTGCTTTAGTATTTTGATGAGATTGGTGAGATTTTGTGGATTTTGGATAAAACCTGCACTTGTCCGGAAGTGTCGGAGTCCGGACAGTGGTATCCAGACATGTTGTCTGGGAAAGTTGGGAGTCCGGAGAGTTGGGAGTCCGGAGTGTTGGGAGTCCGAAAATTCTAGAATCTGGAAGTCGGACAAAGTTGTCCGAAAACCCTAAGAATCCGGAAGAATCCGGATAATTGGCATCCAGACTATAAGTGGGATCCGGACACCTCCGGAAATACGACAGTACCCGGAAACCGGGTTATCCGGTAATCGTTGTCCTGACTCTTGGGTCCGGGAAGCTGCGGTTAGTGGTTTGTGGGCGTTCTTTTATGGTGTGACGTGGAGCGTTACTGCGTGAGATTAAAGATCTACTTGGGAGGACTATAGGAACGACCCTAACTATCTTCTTGGGATTATTTTATGTTAGGTGTGCAGTACTAGGTGTGGTGTTTTCAATTGAAGGAGTTTATCGTGGACGCCAGGTGAGTCTCCCTAACCAAAGATCTTTATCGAATGTGTTTATATATGCAAATATTGTTTGAACTGCATATTTTACTTAACGTTGTTAAACATGCATGATAGTGTGATTTAAAAGTGTGATTACTTGAGTGTGGTCATGCGATGGCTTCGGTGTGTATATGGGGGGTGTGTCCCATACAGAATATGTATATATATATATATATATATATATATATGAATTTGTTTCATATATTTTATCAATGGCGGGTGTGTGCCCTAATAAGCTGTCACGGGTGTGTGTGACCTTAGCGTGGGCCATCAATACATGCCGTTTGTGTGCATATCCTGAAATAAAGGTGTGATGTTCATAATTCCTTCTATCTTGCTTTATGAATTATGTTATTTGTGACGTGGACTTGTATTTGAGGTAACCCACTAGACCTCACGGTCTAACCCTCGCTTTCAAAACTAAAAACATTTTCAGGTAAGCAACTAGAGAAGGGTAAGGGCAAGGTGTGAGCTCGAGGCCCGGCTTGGGGAGTTTGGATTTGAAGATTCGATAGTTGTCTGAATAGTTTATTTCTTTTTATTGAATATTCTCAGCTGTAAACCCGGTTGTTCCGCCAACCGTTGATCTTAGCTTTGTAAGACTTCAAATTTGGGGCCGTTTGGTAGTAGTTATTTTATGCTATTATTATTATAGTGTTTGGCTTGTCTCTTAAGGTGGGTTGTTATAATTATCTAGATTTTAATTAGTTTTGAAAAAATAAAATTATATTAATTCTTTTAAGCAAGTGTTTTTCGAGACTTAAATGTAAGATTATATATGATAGAATCTAACCGTAATAATATTAGTGTAAATTACACATTTTGTCCTTGTACTAATTTGCTTTTAGCGGTTGCTGTCCTTTTTTTTTTGAAAATTCAATGGATGATATCGTTATGGTTGCGTTTTTACGATGAGTTGGGTCCTTAATGCAACCATAAGCATCCAGGTTGTGGATTTAGGGGGTGTTTGGTTGCAGTGGCGGATTCAAAATTTTTACCTAGCGGAGGCACATTTAAGGTAGATTAAAGGCCTATAAAGTCAACCAATGTGTTTTTAGCTTAATTCCACATTTTCAAGGGAGTTTTAAAGTTCTTTGTTGATTTCGGTGAGTTTTTATGTTTTTGTCGATTTGAGAGATTTTTTTAGGTTTTTTGGTTGATTTTGACATACTTTTTTTGGGATTTTAGTTGGTTTTCAAGTATTTCTTTTAGTTATGGGGACACAAGAAGGAATTTAGTAGGGGTATCTATAGTAGAAAACTAGAAAAATTGGGTTTTAACCTAGGAAAAATAGTGGACATTTTTACTGGGTCCTATCCCCCACCCTCTAAACATTGCATCCCCCGTTTGGTTGAGGTTATTAGTAGATTACTAATGGGAATCATAATATTTGATAGTGTTTGGTTCAAAGAGGTAGTGAAAATGACATGATTGATGACGTTTGATTTTATACTTTATAATCAATCATTATATTAATTTAGGTTAAAACCTATACCTCCAAAATTTGGGGGTACAAATTTCTTTTTAATAGGTTTACCGCCTATCTCTCATAAATCAAAGAAGCTACTTCACCCGAGGCAAGCTCTCATCCGAACAACAACGACGACTACTTCACCCAAATCAGGAAGCCAACTTCACCTATCATCATCTTCACCCAACGATAACCACTTCTCCCCATCGTCACCTTCACTTCACCCACAACAAAACTACTTCTCCCCCTCCCTTCGTTGTCACGCAGATGAAACACCGTCATCTTCACCCACCGATAACCACTTCTCCCGATAGTATATCATCATCTTCACCGTTGACACAGATGAAACATCTATGTTCGATTTTGCAAGACCCAAGGACTTGGATTTGAAGAGGACCTTCGATTTTACAAAACATATTTAGAGGACGAACTCATTAAAAACCTGCAACCATAAAGACCTAACTCATTAAAAAATGCAACCATAGAGATGTATATTGTTAAAAAATGTAACAAAAAAACACGTTGAATTTTAACAAAATAGACAAACACCGTTAAAAACAAAAAATGATTATAATTCTAATTCGTATGTGCTATGATAATTCTTTTTAAGTATAAAAACATATTCTAAAGACATTTTAGCGAGGTTGTTTTATTTTTAACAAAATTTAATTAGGTTGTTAAAAAGCTAGTGATGTAGGCTTGTAATATGACATGATGTAAAATTTCTATCACAAATGAATAAAAATTTTCATTGAACAATAAAGTTTGAAGCATTAGACGAAAAATCGTGTAAAAATAAGAGTTAAAGTGCTAAGGTAAAAAATCTGGATCATTGATTAAATTTATCCTCAAACATATCTCATTAATCGTGTTTGATACGGGGATAGATCTAGGCTATGTTTGGCAAACTAGCTGATAAGCTAGCTGGTAGCTGATAAACTAGTTGTTGACTCATAAGCTAGCTGGTAGCTGATGATAAAGTCATGTTTGGCAAAACTAGCTTATAAACATGTAAAATAACCAAAAAAGACATCTTCAAAAAAATTATCAATTATGATATTTAATTATATAATTAAAACAAATTTATAAAAATATAATATGTTAATTAATACAACCGATGTAGTAAAGAAAAATTAAACAATACAACATGTTACTTAAAAGAATTTAAAATTTACTATTACATATATACCATAAATTTTTGATTTGTTAAAACAGGTTTAAAAAAAAATATTAACTTATGATTTTAAATAACCGTTACATATAATTTAAAAAAAAATAATCAAATAATACTTAAAAAGATAATGGTAGTTGGTAATTAATATATATTAATTAATATTATAAAATATATAAAAATAATTTATATGATTAACAATAACTCTAAATAATTAAAAATTAATATAAATATATAATTAAAATTTAATTTAAAAATTTTCAGTTAATATTAATTAATTTTTATTAATTAATAATAATTAAATTTAAAAATTAATATTTATTAATAATAATAGTTAGTAAATAATAATAAAGAGCAATATTTGAATATTCACAAAAAACTACTGAGATGCTACTCCAAGTAGCATTTCAAAATGCTAGGTTATAAGCTAGCTTATGGTCATCCAAACATGTACACCAAAAAAAAGCTAGCTTATAAGACCATGAGTACCGCCTACCCACGAACCCACTGAACCCGAATGCCACCTCAGCGCCACATCAGCTTTTCTCTTTCCTATCCTCCTTACCCTAAAGTGGAGTACCGCTTACCCACCGAACCCACTCCTTAAAATTCCCGATGTGAACCCGCTACCCACTCCTTAAAACCCCCTATCCGAGAGAGATATGTCCGGGTTCGTGAACCCTACCCTACCCGATCCCCCCTACCTGATACCCCCCGTACCGCCCACCCCGCACTACCCGATCTACCCGATGAACGAACCCGCCGTGGTACCCGAGAACGGTACGCACGACCTAAGCTAGTTTTCTTTTTCCGAACAATGCCCTAGTACATCTCGGTGCATCTTCTTCTAATGTGCATCCAAGATTGGAGATAATTTATTATCTTTTTCACCATACATTTCATTCTCACTGAAACCTAACCCTAAAATATTATGTGTATATGTGACGCTCGGTTATATCGTATTGAAACGTAGTTATCAATTAGTTATAAATTAAAATGTAGAAATTTAGATAATTATTAACATATATAATGTTCTAAGAGGCTCGTCTCAAAAGGCATGTTTTACGGTGTACTCAATACTTGAGTCTTATGTCATGTTAAGTTTGTAGCACGTCATGATCTAATGCTTGCTTTTTGTAACACAATAATTGGTTTTCTTACCATTTTAATGTGTTATTTGTCTTTTAAGTGTATAATCTAATTTAAAGTATTGATTTGATGAATAAACAACATATGCTTACATATATATAGGCGAAAGATCGTGTGAGAAGTTGAGGTTAACGTGAGAAGTGAATCTGAACCGTTGATCACTTTTAATCAAATCTCCTCTTATGAATTGCGCCTTAAAAGAGAATAGATCTAATGTATCTCTGTGATCTCATCCTAATGTGCATTCATTTCTCGTCTAACAGTTGATAACCACTTCTCACAATTGTCACGCTTCTTACATTAACCTCAACTTCTCACGGAACTCAACGATATATATAATATGTGGTATAGAGATTCGACGCCATAAATTACTGGTTAAAAAATGTTGTGGCCTTGTCGTGACTTCTAACTAAGACTTGAGACTTGTTCTCATCGACCACACCTGACACCATTTTTATCTTGATATATAATAGTAATAAATTATAAAATACATGAGATAAATTCTATAAAAATTGATAAAAGATAAATTTTATTTTTATGCATTTTGTCTAAATTCCAAACTTTATTAGTATTATTATAAATGAAGGTTAAAGGGGAAGTTGTTGGTGCAGACGTTGAATGAAACAGTGATGTGGGAGTAAAAAAGGGGAGACATTTTAAGGGGTAGAATGGGGCCTACCATTAGTACAGTGAGGGTGCGACTGACATGATTAAAGCTCCCCAGAGCCAAAGGGTGGGTCCCAGAAGTCGGCGCAAAAGTCGAGGGGTTACTCTGCAAAATTTAACTAAAGCGACTGCGACCTTTCCTTTACAACTTCACCCTGCACCCCATTTCACTTTCCTTTTTCTAAATCAAATATATATTTTCGATTTGAATTTCATACAATGTAACGAATTTTGTGTTAAAGCTATGTTTGGCAAACTAGCTATAAGCTAACTGTTTATTTATAAGTTAGCTGGTAGCTGATAAGTTATTTAATAAATAAGTCATGTTTGATAAAACTAGTTTATAAACATGTAAAATGACCAAAAAAAACATTTTCATAGCATTATCAATTACAATATTTAATTATATAACTAAAACAAATTTATAACAATATAATATGTTAATTAATACAACCAATGTAGTAAAGAAAAAATAAATAATATAACATGTTAATTAAATGAATTTAAAGTTTATTATTATATATATATACTATAAATTTTGAATTCGTTAAAACAAGTTTTAGAAAAAATATATATTAACTTATGATTTTAAATAACCGTTACATGTAATATGAAAAAATATATCAAATAATAATTAGAAAAGATAACAGTAATTGATAATTAAAATAATATTGATTAATACTAAAAAATATATAAAAATAATTTATGTGATCAACAATAACTCTAAATAGTTAAAAACTAATATCAATGTATAATTAAAAGTTAATTTAATAAATTTTAATTAATATTTATTAATTAATAATAATTAAATTAAAAAAATAATATTTATTTATAATAATAGTTAATTAATGATAATGAGGGCAATATTGAAATATTCACAAAAAACTACTCAAAAGCTAATCCAAATAGCATTTCAAAAAGTTAGTTTATAGTCCTCCAAACATGTACCCAGAAAAAAAAAAGTTAGCTTATAAACTAGTTTTTTTGTCAAACGATGCCTAAGTTTTTATTTAGAGTGATAGAACAAATTTTATACTGTTTGTTTTGTTGGGAAAAGTGTAAAAAAAACTTAATGGACTTTAGTGGTTGGAGTGATTAAGTCATTGGACAATTTTTGTTAAAAACAAATGAGTCCTTGAACATTTTAAAACTTGTTAAATAAATCATTGGACTTTTGAAACCTGTTAAATGCATCCTTATTACAACTTTTAGAATGTATTTAACAAGTTTCCAAAAGTCAAGTGATTTATTTAACAAACTTTGAAATGTCTAAGTACTTATTTGTTCCAAAAAGATTGTTCAATGACTTAATCACTAGATTAAAATAACAGAAAAATGTCATATACTTTATCCATCTATAAATTAAAAAAAGGAAAACTAACTAAAATAGTCAATACCATCAACAAATTCATTGTTAGGCAATTTTCAAAGCCTCTTTCTAAAAGCCGAAATTTACACATAATTTTTTTTCCGTGAAAGAATTGTTTTTGACACTAAAAATAAATGAAAAGGAAAGCATTTTTATAGAAAAAAGTACACTTTGCATATTACGTTTTTTTGCAAATTACACCATTATAATTGTCTTGTCAATATGTTCAAAGAAAGCCCAATATTGAATATTTTTTAATTTAATCTTAATTATTAAATATCAAAAATAGGTACGAAGTATTTTAATACTTACACTTTCTATCCTTTACGGTCATTTATTTAATAATATAAGATAAATCTGTAATTATAATGGTATAAAGTGTAAATATTAAAATTAATTCGTATGTATTTATAATATTTAATAATATAAAATAAAATTCAAAAAATTTAATATTGACCTCATTTTGAACGTACTGACTAGACGATTATAATGGTATAATTTGTATAAAAACGTATTTTTTTGATATATTTTAGTTAATATATGATTATGTATGTTAAT
This sequence comes from Saussurea involucrata, assembly GCA_033807775.1. Taxonomy (NCBI): domain Eukaryota; kingdom Viridiplantae; phylum Streptophyta; class Magnoliopsida; order Asterales; family Asteraceae; genus Saussurea; species Saussurea involucrata. The sequence goes on along the minus strand of CM066320.1, from coordinate 173,329,397 downwards.
ATAATAAAGATTAAAGTGAAAAATGAAAAACAATGGATATAAAATTAATTAAATAACTATTTTTAAGTAAGAAGGGTGTATTTAACAGGTTTTCGAAAGTCCAGTGGTTTATTTAACAAAGTTTTGAACTGTTTCAAGGACATATTTGTTCCAAAAAAAATTCCAATGACTTAGGCTATGTTTGGCAAACTAGCTGATAAGCTAGCTGTTGACTCAAAAACTAGCTGGTAGCTGATAAACTAGCTGATGAAAAAGTCACTTTTGACAAAACTAGCTTATAAACATGCAAAATGACCAAAATAAACATCTTTAAAAATTATCAATTACAATATTTAATTATATAATTAAAACAAATTTAAAAAAATATATATATAATATGTTAATTGTACAACCAATGTTGTTAGAACCATAAATGTTCTACATATTATAAAGATATATAAATAATTATATAGAGCTTAATTAGATTATTTAATTATTGTAAAAGCCTTTTATTAGTTAATTGGGCTTAGTTTAGCCTAATGGGCTTAGGCCTTGTTTGCCTAAAAGCCTTAGTATATAAGGTTTAGTTAACCTTTAGAATTAGGTTAGCCTTTCAATAGAGATTCATTAGAGAGCTTATTGTTTTAATCGTTCTTTTACTTTGATTGTAATATTCTCTGAACGATACTTTGAATAAATACGAGAGGGATGACAAGTTGAAATCATTAATTGTTCTTGTTATTGTTCATTGATTTGATTGTTACCTGTCAATCTGGGAACTCACAATTGGTATTAGAGCGGAATCGGTGATTTGAAAAAAGAAAAGAAATCGAACGAAAGCAAGAAAAAGCAAGAAATTCGTATTGAATTTTCTGGAAAAACGCAGCGATCCGTTTTGCCTATTTCCGGAGATTGAACCGTCGGATCGTCACGATTTTTTGGACAGTAGCTCCATGACATTCTGCTCTACATTCTGAACGGTGGGATTAATCGTTTGAGATCCAGAAGGCATCTGTTTTAATTTCGACATACTGCAGTTTTTCTTGAAGAAAATCGTTCATCAATCGGGTTTGCAAAACACTTCGTTGATTTATTAATTCGTTTGTTAATTCTCGATTGTTTTAATCGCTTTAATCTGGTGTTTATCTGCGTTTACATCAATTCTCAAAGGTTTTAATCTTTCAACTTAAAAAAAATAAAATCAATTCTTGAGTTTTTGGTGTTCTTAAATTTGTGTGGTGATTATTGAAAAATAGGTTATGTTTTGCTTAGAAATCGGTTTGGGTATGTTTGTTTTTATGTTTTTGGTCAAAATCTAACCCTACAGAATTGAAATCAAGCAACCCTATCGATCCCAGATCCGAATTGCAACTACAGCCGCAGTGTCCAGACGTTTCTCATTGTTATCGGGTAAGTTTCCTATTTCTCAAGTTACCGGATAAATCTCAAGTTACCGGATAAATCTTTCTTCTGGATATTTTTTTTCCCGGTAACTTCACACCTTCCCGGATAAAGTTTTGTTGGATACAAATTCTTTCCGGGTACCGCATCACTTCCCGGTAACATCCCACACTGCACACTCTTGTTGACCAAATTTTGTGTTGACCATTTAACCCACTGCTTACCAGAAATGCATGCATGTCATCTTTGTATTTTACTTTTTGTTTAGTGTGCTTTGTTTGACCATACGTACGGCATGTTTTTCCATTCTTCACATATCTATATTGCATTAATTTGTTTTTTACCATTGACATTGCATGCATATATAACAAGACCATACTCATCACGTGCATATTTTTTTAGCTTCTTCCGGTAAGAACTTTCCCGCCTTATCAATTTATCCGGTAAGTTCACTTCATATTTCATCTGGTAAAATTTTGTCTGGTAAACAATATTCACCCGGAAAGCACATCTCACCCGGTAAGGTCTCACTTCACCCGATAAGTTCTTATCGCATCCGGTAAGCGTATCACATCCAGACAAGTACCCGGTAAGCTCTCATCGCATCCGGTAAGTTTTTTTTCATCTGGTAAGAGCTAATTTTTGCGAGAACATCATCACCCGGTAAGTTCAATTGATTTTATTTTATCCGGAAACAATCCCATCCGGTAAGATCAATTTGACATCCGGAAAGCTTCTCATACGCGATTCAAGTATCCGATAATTTTCACCTGGTAAGTTGTGTTTTTGTGCGAAAACTCTTTATCCGGAATCGATCATCACCCGGTAAGGTCTCACATCACCCGGTAAGTTCTCATCGCATCCGGTAAACCAACTTCAACCGGTAAGTGCAATTTTCATCTGGAATCTCAATTCATCCGGATCTCTTCACGTCCGGTAAGTTCCTCATTCATCCGGTAAGTTGTGTTTAATAAGTTTTGATTGGTAAGTTCTCGAAGCTTGATTTCGTTTGGTCCTATAATAATCAGATTTTAAATTTTTAAAACGAATTTATTTTATAAATTTGTTTTTCAAATTTAATTTTTGATTTTCTTCCGCATTTTTGATTCTTCAAAGTAACACCGATCATCGATCAAATTTTTCAGGTAACAATGTCTTATTTATCTCAGTATGAAGCAACTTGTCAGGACGAAGATGAGGTGATGGAGATTCTGAGCGAAAACAAGGCTGCGTCCAAGTCACCTGCTGATCCACTAGTTCTTATTTCTTCAAAACGAGGCAAATCCTCCAGCCGTCGTTCCAAACGTGCCCAAGAGCCAAGTAAATCTGAGCCAAAATCTAAGAAAGAAGAGGACAGTGATTCTGATCCTGAGTATACTGCCATTAAGAAAACAATGGCTCTGCTTACCAGATCCTTCCAGCAGCAGTGCCATGATTATCAGGATAAATATGAAGGCAAGCAGAAGGTAGATGAGCACAAGCAGCCTGATAAGAAGGAGAAGACTGAGAAAGAGCAAGCAAGACTATATGAAAAGAAGATCAAACAAGCAGATGAATTGATCAGCAAGTACGTCAAAGAACTGAAGGAACAGAAATCTCAAATCTGGAGTAGTTCTGAGAAGCTGGCTAGATCTGAAGAAAAGGCAGCGATCTTAGAAACTGAGAACACTGAGTTGAAAAGAAAGATTTCTGAGTCGCCATCACAAGACGAGATAAAGGCACTTGAAGAGAAAGGTAAACTTCTGAACTGTGAAAACCTTGAGCTTAAAAGTAAACTAACTACTCTTGAAAAGATTTTTGAAAAGGAAAAGGAAAGTTTTGCAAAAGAAAGACAATTGATTATTCAAAAGCAATCTGGTCTTTCAACCAAATCTCTTGAAGAGAAGAAGAGTCTTGAGCTTATGTGTTTAAAACTTTCAAAACAGATCTCCGACTTTGAAAAAGTGTTGATTTTAGAAAGAGAGAAGTTTGAAACTGAACGCAAATCTTTTACTAAAAAGAATGGAGAACTGTCTGTGAAAATAACCGATTTGGAGAAAGATTTAGACATACTAATCAAAAAGTCTGAGAAGAAGAAGGTTGAAGGCTTTAGAGCAAAAAGTCTGAAAGATGATTTTGCAATCGAAAGAAAGATCTTTCAGACTGAGATTTCCAAGCTTACAAAGAAATTATCCGTTTTGTCATCTGATATTATGATAGAGAAGAGGCTAAAATCTGATCTCCAAAAGAAGCTAGATATAATGCTTGAAAAGAAAATTGTTTTGTTTAACAATGACAAGGAACTTGAAAGCAAAAACTCTGATGTTGAATCACCCAATCTTGCTAGTCCAGATACTGTTACTCAGTCTCTTTACGGTGATTCAGTTAAATCAATTTGCTTTTCTAAGAATGCTTCAAGTTCTATTCACAGAAATATTTCTTCAAAGACCGGCATTAGATCAAATAGCTCTTCAAAAGATCGAATACATACCTCTAATCTGTTTTATAACCCTATCATTGACAAATAAGATAATAAATCTTTCAAGAAAGTAAACATGGTGTGGAGAGTTAAAGGATCCACTCCTGCTCCAAAGTCAGTCGTCTCTGTTAAGAGTGACAAGAACAACAAAGCTTTCCACGCTAAACCTTTTGTGAAACCTGATCGTGTTTACTCTATTAATAAACTGATCAAATTATCTACACAGAAGCTGTGTTGTTCTTACTGTGGAACAAGTGACTTTGTGAAGAAAGACCATGTTAAGTATTGGTATGGTACTTATAGTATCCCAGGTCCTCATAGGGCATCTAACCAACAAGGATCCATCAAAAGATAGATACCAAAATCCTACTAATCTGTTTTGCAGGAATGTCATGTGCATTTAAATTAGAAGATTTTTTTCACATGACGAGCATTCAAAGGTTATGCCAATTTTGAGGGGAAGTACTATCTTATGCAAGGTATGTGAACTCTAACTGAATTCAAAAACCATGGCAATTCATTCTGAATAACTTACTTGCGTTTGTTATTATCTAAGTTTAAACTTCCATGATTGCCATGTCCAAAACTTTCTTGATTTAGTTATTTCCATGTCTCAGATATTTGTTGATTTTTCGATGGAAATACACTCGTTTGAATTCCTAGTTGTTTTCCAAGTACGCTATTTCTTGCAAATGATTCCATTCTTATCTGATATAATAATTGTGATTTGTTCTTCACAATTAAACTTTCTGATCATTGTCTCATTATTGCAAATACTGTGCTTACTGAGTCAATCTGTTTAGCGTTTGGTTTTGTTTCTTGAAATTCCGTTATTTCAAACATTGACTTCTGATTACCTCAGATCAGAACTCAGACTTAATTTTTATGACTTCTGATCAACTCAGATCAGGACTCGTTCTTAAATGTTTTGACTTCTAAACATTTCAGTTTAGAACACGTACTTCACTGTTTACTAAACTGTTCAACTCGTTGCATGAAAGGAGTATTAGGACTTACATTGTTTCTATGGTCTATCTAGAACCGGAAGGACCTACCCAAGAAACACATCCCTTATAGACATCAGTGGGGGGTCTAGATTGATAGATGAGTTCGGAGTGAAAAGAAAATGGTGAGGATGTGACAGGACTTAAAAGAATTATTGGTCCTTACCAAACCGAGTCAGTTATCTGGGTAACCACACAATCTATTCATTCTCGTTCTTTGGAGATGAATATTGAAACAGACATGGACCCAGTGTCGATAACTCGTGTCACCCTACCCAACCACTCAAGTATCTCTCAACAGATGCTTGTTTCATAAATGCACGGAGATTTAGCACATAATCTATCTATTCCTCACTCGGAGGTCTTAGATATTGAAAAAGGAAGACATCAGCTCCGGTCTCCGAACTTCATATTCTAATCACTGTGTCAATTGATTTTAACTTGCGTCCCAGCTTAAATCAATATTTGAGCCTAACAGATATAATTTATTTCTTTCACACATGCACGAGTCTTTGTGATTCCCATTGCATATCTTCGTGATATTTCCAGAACAGTTTGAAAAGTAATTTTTAATATTTTACTTCAGTGATAACTGGAAGTCCTATCAGAGATACCCCATTGCCAACTCTGAACATAGGTGTTAGGACAATAAATGTCCTACATATTTGAAAGACATATAAATAATTATATAGTGTTTAATTAGATTTATTATTATTTGTAAAAGCCTTAATTGTGATTAATTGAGCTTAGTTTGTTTTATGGGCTTGGGCCTTGTTTAGTTAAGGCCTAAGTATATAAGGTTATGTTAACCTTAGAATTAGGTTAGCCTTTTGTTAAAGACGATTCATTAGAGAAATTAGAGCTTAACTGTTTTAGAGAGAGATAGTTGTTTTTCATTCAAACATTTGTAAACTATCTTGATTAATGAATATGAGAGGGATGACAAGTTGAAATCATTATCTGTTCTTGTTATTCCTCATTGAATCGTTGTTACCTGTTAAATCTGGGTCTAACAATTGGTATCAGAGCAGACAGACGGATTCGATTCAAAGCTTCATTCATCAATTTCTGGTTAGTTTGACTTTTACCCGTCTGACTATTCTTGAATTCTTGAATATTTGATTCAGTCGAAATTGGTTGTTTTTGCTTATTGGGTTGTGTTAGCATTATCGTTATAAGTGTTTCTGCAAATTTTCACATCCTAATTCATTCGTTTGATTGGTCAATTTAGCAATTTAAGATCAAAGCTTTTGGTAGTGTTCTTCAACAAAAATCGAATTTTTACCATCAAAACGTGTTCTTTTTGCTTAGAAATTGATTGGGTTAGTGTTAGTTTTGTGTTTGGTATTGTTTCTAATCTTTCAGGAACAATCTTGAGTAACCCTAGTTAGGCATGGGAATGGGGCGGGTATGGGGCGGGGACCTCAATCCCCATCCCCGTCCCCGATCATTATATTCATCCCCATCCCCGTCCCCGTCCCCGCCGGGGAATATCATCATATCCCCATCCCCATCCCCACCGGGGAACGGGGATCCCCAACGGGGATTTTTTTCCCGATCGGAATTTTTTTTAATACAAAAAATATTATAAAATACATAATATATATATATTATACATATATATACATATATATTTAAAAAATATTATTATATATTTAAATATATATTTTCAGATTATATATATTATACATAAATATATATATATATATATATATATATATATATATATATATATATATATATTATACATATTATCAAATACGGGTACCCGGCGGGGCGGGGAGTGAGATGCCCGTCCCCGTCCCCATCCCCGGTTTTAGAAAAACGGGGATCCCCGTCCCCGTCCCCGATACCCGGTTTTGCGGGGAATCCCCGTCCCCGATCGGGGCGGGTGGACCGGGTTACCCGACGCGTCGGACGTGATTCCCATGCCTAACCCTAGTTGAGAAATCGATCGAACTGAGTAAACAGCCGCAGTGTCCGGACAAACCCAACCGCAGTTTCCGGACAAGTTCATTTTTTCCGGACGTTTGTGTTTCCATCCGGATTCTTCCAATTTTTCCGGAAAACCAGTTCCTTCCGGGTAAGTCATCCATCCGGGTAAGTATCTTATAATCTCAAACCTATCCGGGTAATATTGTTTCGGATAACTCAAAGTATAAGAAATCGAAATATGATAAAGCAATACGAAATATGATTTCAACTGGTCATCCCTGTCATTCACTTTCCATTCAGGTAGCAAGTTGTTGAGGAACTTTAGTGCGTTCTCAGTATTGGAACGAACAATTTTATTCTTGTTCAGTTCATTGAGAAGTAGACAAAAACGTTCATAGGTCTGGGTAAGGGATTCACCGTTACGCTGCTTGAACCCATCGAACTTGGTTATCGCGCTATTTATCTTCAGCTGATTTCCTACAACACTCCCACGCATCATCTTGGCTACCTGGTCCCACATGCCCTTAGCCGTATCTTTGTAACTGTCTATGGCAGTGTAGATGGAATTAGGAAGAGCCTGAATCAGATATCTCTTCACATGCTTTTCACCTTCAAGCATTCCTCTTTCAAATTCGGTCATATCAGCAAGAGTCTTCGCCTCACGTCGAGCTATTGCAGTTGCAGTTGCAGGTATGTCCTTCATTGGCTTGTCAATTGGGCCATGATCTAGAGCTCTCTAGATGTACTCATAGTTGTCCTTGGACTCTATGAAGATCATGAACCTATCTCGCCATTGGCTGTACTCGTTCGGATAGAGACACGGTGGCTTGGTGTCAGTGCCAATTGCGAGAGCATCACGAGAAGTAGACATCTTCGGTTGCAACGGAGTGATCGTCAGACGTGTAGATTGATTCAAAGTGTAAAACCTAACGCAAGGAACTAAGAGTGGAGTCCTAACGCAGGTTCTATGAGTGGTTAGACAATAACTTAGCTTACTGGATAGGAATCCAAATAAGTGATCTGATCTGGAAGTGTCCGGATCAGAATTGAAGAAAGCAGTTCAACTATGCAGAGTTGTCCAGATAAGCAAGGGAGTCCGGATAACTTGAGTTGTCCGGATAACCAAGTGATGGTCTTAAGTTACCGGATAGAGATCAATTCAAACAGAAGCTTACCGGATGCTGTGGATTCCGGACAGTATTAGGTTTCCGGGTACGATGGAGTTTCCGGATACTGTGTAGTTTCCGGATACCACGAAGTTTCCGGGTAAAAAATGGATTTCCGGATAAAATTGATTTCCGGATACTTTGAGTTATCCGGAACAATATTACTCGGATAGGTTTGAGATTATAAGATACTTACCCGGATGGATGACTTATCCGGAAAGTACTGTTCATCCGGAAAACAAATTATTTTTTTTATCCGGAAAGTACTGTTCATCCGGAAAGTACTGTTCATCCGGAAAACAAATTATTATTTTTTTTCATCTGGAAAGTACTGCTCATCCGGAAAGAAAAACAACTCATACATCCGCTCATCTCACCCGGTAAGTTCCTTTTTCATCCGGTAAGTTGTGTTGTTTGGTAAGTTTGGTTGGTTAGTTCTCGTCGGTACCCGAGTTACCGCACGTCTCTTGATTAAAGGTTTTAACGAAAGTTGTGATTTTTCTTAAACGATTGATTTGCAATTTTTGTGACACTTTAGATTATTTGCGACGATTTGATCTTTTTCGCGACGCTTATCATTTTTGTGTGATTTTAGATTCAAGTGTTCGATCTAACTTGGTTTGTTTATCTTGCAGATTTCATTCTCGAAGAGTAATTTCGCTCAAATTCGATAATAATCAGATCTTAATTCTTGGAAACGAATTTATTTTATAAATTTGTTTTTCAAATTTAATTTTTGATTTTCTTCCGCATTTTTTTATTCTTCAAATCAACACCGATTAACGATCATAATTTTGCAGGTAACAATGTCAAGAGCATTGTACTGCTACAATCCGAATTGTAGTGAAAGTGAAAAACTTTATGAAAAGAATATCAAACAACAAGAGGAATTCTGCAGCAAGTTAAACGAAAAACATAAACTGCAAATTTCCGAATATTCTGAGAAGCTTGCCAAGTCTGAAGAAAAGGCAACAGCATTAGAGTCTGAAAACTCTGAGCTGAAAAGGAAGTTGTCTGATTTATCATCACGAGGTGATATCAAGAAGACTGAGAAAGGGCAAGCGAGTCTGTGTGAAAAGAATATCAAGCAAGCAGATGATTTGTGCAGCAAGTACATAAAAGAACTGAAGGAGCTCAAATCTCAAATCTGGAAGAGCTCTGAGAAGCTTGCTGAAGAAGAAGAGAAAGGTAAACTCCTGTACCTTGAAAACCTTGAGCTTAAAAATAAACTAACTAATTTTGAAAAGGTTTTTGAAAAGGAGAAAGAATTGCTTCTTCAAAAGCAATCTGGGTTTTCAACCAAATCTCTTGAAGAGAAGAAAAGTCTTGAGCTTCGATGTCTAAAACTTTCAACACAAATCTCCGACTTTGAAAAGGTTTTGTTTTTTGAAAGAGAAATGTTTGAAACTGAACGCAAATCTTTTTCTAAAAGGAATGGAGAACTTTCTTTGAAAATATCCGATCTGGAGAAAGAATTAGACATTCTAAGCAAAGAGAATGAGAAAATGAAGGTTGAAGGCTTTAGAACTAAATGCTTGAAATATGATTTTCAAAAAGAGAGAAAGATCTTTCAAACTGAGATTTCTAAACTTACTCAGAAATTATCTGTATTAGCAACCGAGACTTTGAAGGAACAATTGGTCAAATCTAATTTACAAAAGAAATTTGATTTAATTCTCGAAGAACGAAATGCCTTAGAAAGCAAGATCAAAGGTGTTCAACATTCTTATGCTTCAAGTTCATTTTCGACAATTTGTTCTTCAAAGAATTTTGTCAAATCAAAGGATTATTCAAAAGATCAGACTCGACCTTCCAATATTTTCTATAATTCTCGTGTTGACAATAAAGATAATCCATCTTTCAAGAAAGTAAAAATGGAGTGGAGAGTTAAAGGAACCACTCCTTCTCCAAAGTCATTTGTCTCTGTTAAGAGTGCCAAGAACAACACAGCTTTCCACACTAAATCTTTTGTGAAAACTGATCAAGTTTACTCTGTTAATAAACTGATCAGCTTATCTACACAGAAGCTGTGTTGCTCTTATTGTGGAACAAATGACTTTGTGAAGAAAGACCATGCTATGTATTGGTATGGTACTTATAGTATCCCCGGTCCTCACAGTCATAGGGCATCTAACCGACAAGGATCCATCCCAAGATGGATACCAAAATCCCTCTAATCTATTTTACAGGAACGTCATATGCATTTAAATTAGAAGATTCGTTTCACATGACGAGCACTCAAAGGTTAGGCCAATTTTGAGGGGGAGTACTAACTTATGCAAGGTATGTGCACTCTAACTGAATTCAAAAACCGTGGTAATTCATTCTGGATAACTTACTTGTGTTTGTCATTCTCCAATGTTAAATTCCATGACTGCCACGTGTCAATTTTTTCTTGACTTAGTTATTTCCATGTCTCTCATATTCGTTGATTTTTCGATGGAAATACACTCGTTTTGAATTCCACTTTGTGTTCACAGTTCATCATTTCATATTAATGATTCATTCTTATCTGACATAATAATTGTGACTTGTTCTTCACAATTAAACTTTCTAATCATTGGTTGATTTTTTAACATACTGTGCTTACTGAGTCATTCTGTTTTGCGCTTGAATTTGTTTCTTGAACTTCTGTTATTTCAATAATGACTTCTGATCAACTCAGATCAGGACTCGTTCTTAAATGCGTCGACTTCTAAACATTTCAGTTTAGAACTCGTACATCACTGTTTTTACTTAACTGTTATACTCGATGCATGAGAGGAGTGTTAGGTATTACATTGTTTCTATGGTCAAGCCAGAACCGGAAGGACCTACCCAAGAAACACATCCTTTATAGACAACAGTGAGGGGTCTAGATTGATAGATGAGTTTGGAGAGAAAAGAATATGGTGAGGCTGTGACAGGACTTAAAAGAATTAATGGTCCTTACCAAACCGAGTCAGTTATCCGGGTAACCACACAATCTATTCATTCTCGTTCTTTGGAGATGAGTATTGAAACAGACATGGACCCAGTGTCGATAACTCGGGTCACCCCACCCAGCTACTCAAGTATCTCCCAACAGATGCTTGTTTCATATATTCACGGAGATTTAGCACATAATCTATCTATTCCTCACTCGGAGGTCTTAGATATTGAAAAAGGAAGACATCAGCTCCGGTCTCCGAACTTCATATTCTATTCACTGTGTCAATTGATTTTTTACTTGCGTCCCAAGTTAAATCAATTTTTGAGCCTAACAGATATCATTTATTTTTTTCACATGCACGAGTCTTTGTGATTCCATTTGCATATCTTCGTGATAATGTCAGAACAGTTTGAGAAGTAATTTTAAAATTTTACTTCAGTGATAACTGGAAGTCCTATCAGAGATAACCCCTTGCCAGCTCTGAACATAGGCCACACAATTTTTTAAATTGTTGTGATAACAGTTACTTCTGTGTTTCTGTGTTAGCTGATTACCCTGGTTACTATAATGCTTTATCTGGATTGTTCGCTACTCGTTACTATTGTCTTTGAGCATGCATGATGCTCCGGATGCTCCTACTCATCATGAGGGGGAGAAAGGGTACAGATTCAAAGACACGGATTATCAAGTTGAGGGGGAGTTAGCAAAAGCCGAGGGGGAGTAAAGAAGTCCCCATGCAAAAGCCAAGGGGGAGTAACGGTCAAGTTCCAAATTCTGAAAAGACTTCAAAGTGCCTACAAGTGGTAAATTTTCTCATCCTTCATCAAGTGGTGTTCGCTACAAATCTCTATTTCCTCCATCGAGCATTGGTTCTACAAGCTGAAGCTGAAAGCAAAGTCAACTCGCGGTTCAAAGACAAATTCATTGTTCACCGAATTCGTTTACAAAGTTGAAGATATGAAGACCAAGAGCTTTATTCAAGGGGGAGCGATGAAATGACATGAAGACAAGCAACATCATTGCATTTCAAAGATTCAAGAAGGAAGAGAAGATCAAGACCTGAAGGTTTCAAGTCCAATTTTTATTTATATATCTTTAGGGGGAGATTGTTAAGACAATAAATGTCCTACATATTTGAAAGATATATAAATAATTATATAGTGTTTAATTAGATTTATTATTATTTGTAAAAGCCTTAATTGTGATTAATTGGGCTTAGTTTGTTTTATGGGCTTGGGCCTTGTTTAGTTAAGGCCTAAGTATATAAGGTTATGTTAACCTTAGAATTAGGTTAGCCTGTTGTTAAAGACGATTCATTAGAGAAATTAGAGCTTAATTGTTTTAGAGAGAGATAGTTGTTTTTCATTCAAACATTTGTAAACTATCTTGATTAATGAATATGAGAGGGATGACAAGTTGAAATCATTATCTGTTCTTGTTATTCCTCATTGAATCGTTGTTACCTGTTAAATCTGGGTCTAACAATAGGCCACACAATTTTTTAAATTGTTGTGATAACAGTTACTAACGTGTTTCTGTGTTAGTTGATTACCCCATTCTGGTTACTTAATATTTTTATCTGGATTTTTTGCTACTCGTCACTATTGTCTTTGAACGTGCATGATGCTCCGGATGCTCCTACTCATCATAAGGGGGAGAAAGGGTACAGATTCAAAGACACCGGATATCAAGTTGAGGGGGAGTTAGCAAAAGCCGAGGGGGAGTAACTGTTGATTGGAGTAACTGTTGATTGATCAGCCGAGGGGGAGTAACTATTTTTACTCTTCCGAGATTTTATCAGTACCGAAAAGAGCTCAATCCGAAAAGACACCGGATATCAAAGACACCGGATATCAAGTTGAGGGGGAGTTAGCAAAAGCCGAGGGGGAGTAATTGTTGATTGATCAGCCGAGGGGGAGTAACTGTTTTTACTCTTCCGAGATTTTATCAGTTCCGAAAAGAGCTCAATCCGAAAAGAGTTCAAAGTGCTTACAAGTGATCAACTCTTCTCATCGTTTATCAAGTGGTGTTCGCTACAATTCAGTATTTCCTCCTTCGAGCATATTGGTTCTACAAGTTCTTTTAAAGCTGAAAGCAAATTCAAGAGCTTTATTCAAGGGGGAGTGCTAAAAAGACATGAAGACAAGCAACACCGAAGTGTTTCAAGGATTCTAAAGAAAGAGAAAATCAAGACCTGAAGGTTTCAAGACCAATTTTTATTTATATATCTTTAGGGGGAGATTGTTAGGACCATAAATGTCCTACATATTAGAAAGATATATAAATAATTATGTAGAGCTTAATTAGATTATTTCATTATTGTAAAAGCCTTTTATTAGTTAATTGGGCTTAGTTTAGCCTAATGGGCTTAGGCCTTGTTTGCCTAAAAGCCTTAGTATATAAGGTTTAGTTAACCTTTAGAATTAGGTTAGCCTTTCAATAGAGATTCATTAGAGAGCTTATTGTTTTAATCGTTCTTTTACTTTGATTGTAATATTCTCTTAACGATACTTTGAATGAATACGAGAGGGATGACAAGTTGAAATCATCAATTGTTCTTGTTATTGTTCATTGATTTGATTGTTACCTGTCAATCTGGGAACTCACAAATGTAGTAAAGAAAAATTAAATAATATAACATGTTAATTAAAAGAATTTAAAATTTATTATTACATATACAAATTTTGAATTTGTTAAAACAAGTTTTTGAAAACATATATATTAACTTGTGATTTTAAATAACCGTTACATATAACATGAAGAAAAACAATCAAATAACCGTTAAATATAAGTAAACTTCTATTATTTTTGCTTCCTCGATCGTTTCCTTCAGAGTCAAAGCTTTAGAATTTCAGACTCTTGACATCATATCAGCTGACAAGCCTTTCAAATAAGCTTTGATCTTTTCTTTTTCGGTTGGGGCCACATGCCCAACTAAGTTCATCTTTTCCAAGAAGATTCGAGTATATTCCCTTACGGACGAATTACCCTTCTTAAGCGTTCGAAATTCTTCTTCAATGCGATCCATTTCGTTCTCATTGCAATATTCTTCCAATATTTTCTTTTTAAACGATTTCCAAGTCATTGCTGCCAAAACCAGAGCTGTAACAGTTGATGTCACAATGTTCTACCATGTCAAAGCATTTGTTCTTAGCATTTGGGATCCAAATCTAACCTTTAACTCTTCATCACATTCACGGGCTCTAAATGCTTGTTCCGTTTCTCTAATCCAATTCATGCACGCAATTGGATTATCTGATCCAGCAAATTCTGGTGGCTTGCAACTTAAAAACGTTTTGTATGAACAAACTTTCTCCATCCTCCTATTAGCATTTATTATTGGATTAATAGGTGGAGTTACAGTACTGGTACCCATCTCTGGTCCCTGCGATTCGGCACTTCTGTCATTCAGCAGTTTTATAAACATCTCGTGCTGGTGAGTCAGTGCAACATTCATAACTCACATCATGTTTTCCATCATACGGGACCCCATAGTAGATTCTGTCGTCACCGGATTAGAAGTACCGACATTAGGTCGATGAGTTTGACTTCCTCCTTCCCCCAGGATAGGTGGCCTTGGTGGACTTGTATTAGCCCCACCCCTTTCAGGTTGATTCACCACAGATTCATTTGCCACACGGTCCTCTAAAAAAGTAGGAGGTCTACTTGGTGTATTGACCATGGTATTCTGCTAAAGCACAAAAAGATAACCATAAGAAAAAGCTATATACAACTCAACACAAAGAAACGTACTTTAACGTTCGTCAATCACCATAACAATCGAAAACAAGTACGCTTACGTAACAATATATTCATAATAACAGTAGCTAATTGAAATTATGAACATACTACACATAAGAATTCTCGTTACCATCATCACATTCTTAATTCACGTATTTTCGTCGACTCTATGACCATCCCGCTAAGTATTCTATCACACAGAGTTTCAGCAAGATAAGGAAAGGCCGAAGGTTATTCATGAGATGAACTAGGGTTTCCTTTATATACTGCATGCATTTAATGCACAACAGTACAATTTTACACATGGCAGCAGCTGGTTGGTTGCATGGTTTGACCTTGGTAGACAACCTAGTAGCCGCATGATGAACAGTGTAGAATCAGAGTTGGTTGTACAATTCTGGACAAAAGGGATGTCCGTTCTGACAGATCGTACGGAGACGTGCAAGGGGGTAAGACAAAAGTAACTTGTAGAGGAAACTTCATGATCCGCGTTCGCTGAATAAATCTTTATCAACGAGTGATAAATTTAGCGTTTGCTGAAGTCTTCTACTTGAAACTTCACGTTGAGTGGACAGGTCTTGGCTTGCTGATATCCGCATCAGTTCATTAGTAGACTTGTCGCTGGTTCTTTGGCTTGATCTTCGACTTCAGCTTAGAACATAGTTGACGTGAAACGTGTCTTTAGGGATCATAAGTAAACAACATATTTTATCAGCGATCATCAATGAGACTGAACAGACTCAGGGCTCACTGATGAACAGTGTTCGCTGAATGTATAATCTAAAGCGTATGTTTTCATCAGCGATACTAAACAGACTTAGTATATTTTCTTTGATGATAAAACATTAATACATATTGTCTACTTACAATTTTCACTAAGTGTTTCTCATAGAGTCATTATCAAATCACTGAGAGTTTGGATCAACAATCTCCCCTATTTGATTATGACGTAGCAATAAAAGAAAATTGCTAAATAGGAAAACATAAGGATAAAAGGAACTCATAAAATATTTGTCCCATTTACCGTTTTCGGGGATCTTTTAAGTACTGATGGAGTAAAGTACATTCGCTGAAATTTTTCTTTAAACTTCGTATAAGTTACAGAGGAAAGTGGAAAAATTACAAGTACAACAAATAAAAATTACAAGTACAAAAGATACAGTTGATAAAATGAAGAAGATTTTACAAGGGAATTCTATCAACTATTCAGGTTCATCCTTGATAAGAAGTTCATCAAGGGTCTTTGTGGTAGGGATCATCCAATCAGGGACATTTTCTCCAAGATCCCGTCTTCGTTTTGCTTCTGTAAAGATCAGGGGCTTCATGAAGTGTCCGAGAAGGTCATCTTTGAATCCGCACCAATAGACGAGATCTCTAAGATGTTCGATAGGGGCAATGCATAGCTCAGAGACGCATTGAAAGCATTCTCGTCCATCGTATTCTCTAAAGAATATACCATAAGGATCACTTAAGACTTTTCCAGGGACAAAGTGTTCACCAGGGGGCAGAGTGATGTCGAGAGCTGAGAGATCAGGTTCGGGACCAAGAACTTCTTCGCGTAAAAACCAATTCCGGTTTCATTTCTGATAGGAGGACCTGAGTCTGAAGGTATTATATTTTTCTTTGTAGCAGGCCTTCTTCGTTGAACTGGAGCAGGAGGAGGAGGAATATCCACAGCAGATGTAACCAAGTCGATCTGCTTATTCAAAATTTTCTCGACAACATCTTTAAAGGTTGAGCGAGATCGCTGAATGGCTATTCGCATCTCCAACCACTCAGAGAAACCGTACTTGGTGATCGATGAAGCGTAGATGGTTTCCTTACGACCATTTTCTCTGAATATGTCGACGTCCACAACTGGAACGTTTATAGACATTCTTCCCCTGATGATCACCTTGTTGATTCTGGAGGCCTGATATCGGTAGTGCAGTCTTTCTTTGCACCATTTCAGGGTAGAGTCAGATACCTTGGTCTTCTTCTCGATGATCTTTGTGGCATCCTTCCATAGTTGACGTTGAACATCGATGGGAGTCTTCTTCAGTGCAGGATCTTTCACCGATCGTTGGGCGAGCTCAATAGCATAAGCTTTGTCTTTTTCTTCAGCTCTCTTGCGATCGGCGAGTTGTTCTTCTTCAGCTTTGAGGTGTTCAACGACTTCTTTTCTTGTTAATTTGAATCGAGGGGCACAGATGATTCGTTGATCCTCAAGCTGTTTGATCATTGCTTCTCTTTTTTTCAGTTCTTCTTCACTTAGCTTTTGAGGAGCCAAGGAAGGTATATTTTTGTGATAGAGCAGTTGTTCTTCTGGTTCATCAGTCTCAGCGAAGTCTAAGACCAGGATTATTTCATCAGCGCTCGTGGCTGGGATTACTGGAGTTGCAGTTGCTGGAGGAGCTTCAGTTTGAGCCTCAAGCAGGGGAGAGGACTAGCTGAAACACAACGATCGTTTAAGTAAGATCATTTGGGAAAAGAGATAGAGAAAGAATGAGGTTTAAGTGTATAGAGGTTTTATGGAGAGGAGAACTGAGGTTGAGAAGGGATAGAGGAGGGATGCAGTGTAAGGGAAGAAAATATATTGTACCTGACAAACTGGATTTCTTTGAAGGATAGTCAGATTGCCTTCTGCAGCGAGGCCTTTATTTTTGCCTTTGTCTGCTTCAGTCGCTGCAGGCTTTTTGGCGGTCCCCCCCTGATGATTCGTTTATTACTACCCCTTTTTTAGCAGGGGCCCTTCTGGGTTGGAAGGAGAACTCAACACCATCATCATCGTTATCATCATCTTTAGGTGATGCTGATGGTTCGTCGTCATGAAGATCGAGATCTTCTTCGTCTTCTTCTTCTTCTTCAGCCTCGTCCTCAGAAGGAACAAGAACTGCAGTATCTTCCAGTTCTTCATCGAGTTTCCCCCCCTCAGATTCAGCGTTATGTTGAGAGAACTCGGTTCCCTCAGGGTTTTAAACTCCCTGACGTTTTTCAGCAGAAGATTCTTTTTCAGTACTTTTCTCCCCCTCAGCGTTATGGGGAAGATCTTCTTGACTCTTCCCCCCTTCTTCCACATGACGGATGTGGGAGGCAATAGCAGCAGCATCAGCATGCTTTGGATCACTGTCTTCCAGGCCAGTGATCCCAACGCAAGTATCCACCCTTGCTATTATGTCTTCCAGGCCAGAAATAGCAGGGTTGATCTTTTCCAGATGTTCCCGATCCACCTGAGTAAAATGCGAGGGAGGACAAGTTGGAGCGTTCAAGCGATCGAGGATTTGTTGCAGGAGATTTGTCGCAGTGCTCACCTCTGTCTTTAAAGTAGACACCTCTCCCTGATGATTTCCAACCACTGTCGTTAACGATGTGACTTCGTTGGACAGGGTGGTGAAGTTGTTGGAGAGGGTGCTGTTGGTAGAGTTTAGGGTGTTGATGGAGGTGTAGTTGTCAGTGAGAGCCTGAGCAACATTAGAAAGACTGCCTTCCACCTTTTCCAGATCAGCACTAGATGCTTTGCCTTTCACCTCGTTGGTGAGCGTCTTGAGAGCCTCTCCAGCGTTTGTAACCACTGAAGAGTTTGAGGAGAGTATTGTGGTGAGAGATTCCACCTTTGTAGACAAATCCTTGAGCGAATTGTTGATGTCACCCAAATTAGGACCTGTAGAAGATACAAACTTATGAACAAAGGAAAGCTCAGAAGTTGGGGATTTTGAGAGATGAGTGTTTTGGGTGTCATGTATACCTGCGGGTTGGTTGACGAAGTCATCGAAGTTTCGATAACCTGTGTATTTTTCGTAGTCGTCTTCCAGAGATGCACGCGTAGAGGTGCCCGCAGGTCCTATATTCTGATCCATCATACGCTGTAGATCTTCAGCAGATGTATCACTTATGTGAATGACGGTTGCTGTAGACAGTGGGAATAGAGGTGGGGTGACCAAAGTAGTGGGAGGAATGAAGGTTGAGAAGAGGGATTGGGTGCCAGGTTCAGCGTTGGATCCGCTGAAGAATACTTCCGCAGTACTTGGAGGTACCGAGGGAGGGAGGTTCTGTTCCAAGACAACCTCAGCGTGTAGAGACGCTGAAGTGGGTATTGAAGAGATTGATTCAGCAGTTGTGGCAGAGCGTACCACAGAACTATCCAGCGTCTTTTTTGGAGAGATAGACGTTGAGTCTTCAGCCTGGGTAGGCTTAGGAGGTTGCTCCATGAGGATCTTCTTGGGCTTAGGAGTGCCAAGTGGGGTGTCAGATGGTTTCCTTTTGCGAGAAGGAGTGGATGTTGCAGCCTGGGTACCAGCGGTTGGGATTACCGCTGCCGATGTGGTAGCCGCAGAAGTAGAAGAATAATTAGGTCTGAGAAGAGGTAAGAGAGTAGAGAGACGTACCTCGTTTTCCACCAGATTGAAGTCGAGGATCTTGGGGCCGACCTGTGATAATTTCAGGTCTCCCACCTTAGGGTATGAATCCCCAAGTCCTTGTCGGAAGATAGCACTAAGAAAGCGGGGATATGGAACAGTCAGTGGTCGCTTCTTCCCTTCGACTCTGAGCACCATGTCGTCATAGATGATTTTGGCCCAGTCGATGTGAAGGCCCTTCAACAGCGCATACCCCATAGCTTGCTGAGGTTTGGAGGTTTGGTCAGTTGACCCGACTTTTGCGGTCATGCAGCTGATTAGGTGAGCGAAGATGAAGTTCATCTCGCTTGGCATTTTGGATTTGAGGATTTGAGTGAGCTTCTTCGCAGGGAGTTTGTCTCTCCCTGTACCCCAAGTATATTGCATTGCATCAAAGAATGCAATGAGTGCATCTCTATCAGTCGCGTTCTTGGGATTAGGTAGAGGAGCGAAACTCTTTTCCTTTGAGCTTCCAGGGAGGTTGAGGGCAGACCTGATAGTGCTAGGGTTAATCTTGGCTTCACCGTGTTCAGTTTCGAAGAGGATGACATCGATCTTCTTCTTAGGGTCTTTGGTGAAGGGAACTTGAGCTCTTCTGGCATTATACCAGAACTGAGCAAGGAGGTGCCTGTGAGCAAGGGGTGTCACGGTCAGAGTTGTCGACAGAGGACAAGTCTGGAGGAAATTTACAGCGTCATTCAGGTGGGTGATCTTTTTCTTCGGAGGAAAGTTGAAGAGAGCATAAGGATTGTTTCCTTGAAAGGTTACTTGTTCTATTTCGAAGTTGACATTAGGGGCTTTGACTAGTTCAGTCCTTTCAGAAGATGTAGTAGGAGACTGGGGAGTTGCTTCAGTGGTTGTCATTTCTGTTCATAAAGTATAAACATGAAGAAGATGAAGAGATGTTCTTAAAATGGATAAAATTCTAAAATAAGGGTTTTTAGGGTTTTGTAATTTCCATTTAGAGAAAGAAATGGAAATTAGGGTTTTTCTAGTTTTGACCAAATACAAAACATAGTGAATGTTCTTGTTTTCCAGTTTCCTTTTAAGGAAAGGATTCTGGAAAAACATATGAAAAAGTCAAGTTTAAGATTTTTATTTTAAACTCGAAGAACAATCTGTAAACAGATTGTGTTCATAAAATCACGAAGAAAATGATTTCATTTTAAGAAATTTCTTTTGTTTGATCTGTTAGAAACAAGAATAAGATCAAAAACAAGTTTGTGTAAGGAAAATAATAGAAATATTAACCTTTGATGTTTGAAGAAGATGAAGATGAACAGTTTCTGGAGAAATAAGTTCAAATGCAATAGTTGATTCTTGCTCGAGAGAGATGATGTTCGCGTAAAAGGTAAAAATATAAACTCAAGGGGTTTATATAGTGAGAATAGAGAGAGAGAAACTATGAGCGGGAAAGTTTTTCATGATGACACAGACACGTCCCTTGAATTTGATTGGACAAGGTAAACGAAACGGGCGAACGTGTCAGAGAAAAGGCGTGCCATGGTCTATCTGTTGTGATGACGTCATAAACGTCCTTTCACATCTTAAGGTGTCTCTGAGGATTTTCAAAACCTCATGGACATTTTAAAACATGAAGCACGGATTAGAAATATCAGTGTGATTTAAGAATTTCAAAAGAACCACTGAAAGAAAGAGATATTCAGCGATGCAATTTGGTTTGAAATCTTGCATTCTTAGGCGAACGACAGTGAGTAAGAAAGAACATACCTTGATATCAGCGAATCAATTTTGTTCAGAGAGTAGGTGATTAATAGGGTTATACAAATTCATTTTATCACTGATTAAATGTGAACCACTGAAGATTTTACTCTTCTAAGTTCAGCATTCCAAGCTCGCTGATGAGAAAGTTGAATCTTGTCTCATCAAGAGGTTTGGTGAAAAGATCAGCTAACTGAAAGTCAGTTGGGATAAAATGAAGTTCTATATCACCATTCATCACATGATCTCTGATAAAATGATACATGATCTCGATGTGTTTGGTCTTTGAGTGTAGCACTGATTGTTTGCTATGGCGATGACGCTAGTGCTGTCGCAATAGATTGGAATTTTGGAGAGCTGAAGGTCATAGTCCAGTAGCTGATTTCTCATCCACAAGACCTGAGAACAACAACTTCCAGCGGCTACGTACTCAGCTTCAGCGGTTGAGGTGGACACTGAGTTTTGCTTTTTACTTGTCCAACTCACCAGCTTTCCACCCAGGAGCTGACAGCCTCCTGTGGTGCTTTTCCTATCCAATTTGCAACCTGCAATATCACTATCTGAATAGGCGATTAGATCAAACCCTGAGTCTTTGGGATACCAAAGACCTAGGTTAGGAGTACCCTTAAGGTATCAAAAAATACGCTTTACAGCGATCAAATGAGATTCCTTGGGTTCAGCTTGATATCGTGCACACAAACAGGTTGCGTACATAATATCAGGACGGCTAGCTGTAAGATACAGAAGAGAGCCGATCATCCCTCGGTACGCTGTGACATTATTAATTTTTCCAGAAGGATCTTTGCTTAGTGTCATCGGTGGTGCCATAGGGGTTTTCATAGTTGAGCTCTGAGTTAAATCAAACTTTTTCAGCATATCTTTAACATATTTTCCTTGGTGAATGAAAGTTCCTTTTTCACTCTGCTTTATTTGAAGACCAAGGAAATAAGTTAGCTCACCCATCATACTCATTTTATATTCAACTTTCATTTTATAATATCATCGACATATATTTGAACAAGAATGATATGACCTTTTACTTTCCTGAAAAATAGAGTTTTATCGATTTTACCTCGCTCAAAATTTTCAATATGGAGATAAGTAGAGAGAGTGTCATACCATGCACGAGGAGCTTGCTTTAAGCCGTAAAGTGCCTTATCCAGTTTATAAACATAACCTGGATGCTTAGGATCTGAGAATTCTGGAGGTTGTTCCACGTAGACTTCTTCATTCAACTTTCCATTAAGGAATGCTGATTTAACATTCATTTGATAAACCTTGAAGTCTTTGTGTACAACGTAAGCTAAGAATAGATGAATGGCTTCTAGTCTTGCCACTGGGGCAAATGTTTCGTCGTAATCTATACCTTCCTCTTGTCTGTACCCCTGAGCAACAAGACGAGCCTTGTTGCGGGTTACAGTTCTATGTTCATCCAACTTGTTTCGATAGACCCATATACTGCATATCACTGACTTGTCATATGGTCTTGGAACCAGCTTCCAAACTTTGTTTCTTTCAAATTCTGTCAGCTCTTCTTGCATAGCGCTGACCCAGTTTGGATCTCTGAGGGCATCATCTGTTTTCTTTAGTTCAATCAGAGAAATAAAGTTAACAAATAAACAAATATTACCTGCACTTCATCGATTCTGAATACCAGCGTTTGGATCACCAAGAATTTGATCAATAGGGTGATTAATAGTCCATCGCTGAGCCGGAGCATAAGTCGCTGACTCAGTTTGAACTTCTGGAGGAGCTGAGGATGAGGCTTCAACAACTTCTGGTATATCAGCCAAGAGAGGAAGAGGATCAGATGTCATTTCATTCACTGATTGCTGAGAATTAGATGGTATATCTGAGATAGAAGGTTCAGAAGCAGGCATAGTGTTAAGAGGAACATCTGAGACCCATGAGGATTCAGCTTCACTTGTCTGCGTGCTTGGGATGATAGTGGGATCATCATCTTCAACGGTATGAGGATGAGTTGGATGGATAGGAGCATCTTCTGAATCACCAAGATAAGAAAACATCCATTGATTCAGTTCTTCAGTATCAGCAGAAGGTCTAGAGTTCGCTGAACGGGATTCGTCAAAAGTGACATGGATTGTTTCTTCTACAGTTTGTCTTCTTCGATTGAAGAGTATCCAAGAAAGATTCCATCATCAGCCTTAGGATCAAACTTTCCAAGGGCATCTCTGTTGTTCAGTATGAAACACTGACATCCAAAGATGTGAAGAAAGCTAATTGAAGGCTTTCTCCCATGGAAGAGTTCATAGGCTGTCTTCTTGAATCTTTTGACAATCAGCGACCTGTTTTGAGTAAAACAAGCAGTGTTGACAGCTTCTGCCCAAAACTGAGTAGGTAGATGAGAATCGCTGAGCATTGAACGAGCAGCTTCGATGATAGTTCGATTTCTTCTTTCAGCGACTCCATATTGTTGCGGTGTTCTCACTGAGGAAAAGTTGTGATAAATACCCTTACTTTCAAAGAAGGAATCAAGAGAACTATTTTTGAATTCTGTCCCGTGATCACTCCTCATTGAGCGAACGGTCATGTTGTTCAGGACTTCCATTTTCCTGACAAAAGTGATGAGCTCTTCAGGGGTGTCACTCTTAGAACGGAGAAACATTACCCAGGTATAGCGAGAGAATTCATCAACTATGACCAACGTATATTTCTTTATAGCGAGGGATTGTTTGTTAACAGGGCCAAACAAATCCATGTGGAGAAGTTGAAGAGGAGATGACACTGAGGAAACTTGTTTAGATTTGAAGCTTGCCTTAGTTTGTTTCCCTTTCTCACACGCCGAACATAGAGATGCCTTAGCGTATGAGTGTTGAGGTAGACCAGTGACCAACTCTTTAGAAGAAAGAGTATTCAGTGTCTTGAAGTTTAAACGAGAGAGCCTCTTATGCCATAGCCAGTTGACATCAGATGAGGCTTTTGAAAAGAAACATGAGTTCTCAGTGGTTGTAGAGTCCATGTCTATAACTTAAACATTTTCCATACGATATCCGCTGAGAGCTATCTTCTTCTTTTTGTCAGTAACAAAGCAGGATTCCTTAGTGAAAATCACTTTGTTATCCTTGTCACACAGCTGACTGATGCTTAGGAGATTGTGCTTCAGTCATTCAACATATGCGACTCTTCTGAAGGTTCTTGTACCATTTGAGAGTACACCGAACCCTCGGGTATAGCCTTTTCCGTTTCCACCGAAGGTCACTGAGGGACCTTTCTCTTCCTTATATTCAGTGAGCAGGGTTTTCTTTCCAGTCATGTGTCTAGAGCATCTGCTATCAAGATACCAGATACCCTTCGGAACCTGCAAACAAAGGAAGATTAGTTTGACTTGGGCACCTATTTTACCATGGCCCCACACGTGTCAGTGGTGGTAGAGGAAGTGGAAGGTTCAACAATCTTCGCAGCATTTGAAGATTCAGCTTCAGGAC
This sequence comes from Saussurea involucrata, assembly GCA_033807775.1. NCBI lineage: Eukaryota > Viridiplantae > Streptophyta > Magnoliopsida > Asterales > Asteraceae > Saussurea > Saussurea involucrata. The sequence continues at coordinate 173,305,261 of CM066320.1, read as the reverse complement.
TAGTCTTCACTTTGGTTAATTTCTTAACCTCAGTGGTTGGTTTCACCTTAACCTGATTTACACCAGGATTGGTCTTCTTTGCCTTGGGGGCATTGATCTTCACCTTAGCTAACTTTTCAGCTTTGGTGGCTGTGGGGCACTTACTAGCAATATGATCGGTAAGTCCACAGTGATAACATTTCCTATAGCTAAAAGTAGCTTTAGGACCATTTGCATGTTTAGCCGAGATTTTTAAATGAGCAGGGCCAGCACCAAGTATACCTTTGGCATTGGAAATGGGAGGAACAATCAGTTCTTCAGATTTCTTACCAATTATATCCACTCTGATTCTAGGAGTAGATCGTTGAATAAATCCAGGGATCTTGTTCTTAGAAGTAGAGGGATAACTCACTGATGCTTTAGAAACATTCAGCTTAGGTACAAAGGTACCCTTCTGAGGGTAGGTTTTTCCTTAGGGATATGAGTTTTTGAAGAGGAACACTGAGACAAGGAAGTGTCAGGGATAGAGGACACGAACATTCCAAACTTAAGCATGGAACGATTAGTGGTTGGTTCTAGAGTATCAGCTTTATAACCAAGACCACTTTTATTACTCAAGGGAATCTGAGACTTTATTATCTCAGTGATCGTTGTTGAGGATTTACACCATCCTTCAATAGTAGCTTTTTCAGCTTTTAATGCATCGATAGCTTTTCACGCTCGATTTTGACTATCTGATTTATATGGACCTGATCTTTAAATCTTCTTCAATTTTAGAAAGCTTTTCTATTTGAAGGTGACAGTTTCTAAGCTGTTCAACTAGATCAATGTTCTGATTTTCAACTATGGTCTTGCCATTCATGGCATCATATAAATTTACAGTCAGAAGATCGATTTTCCGAAGACTATGAGCTTCATTAATATCTGAAATATTAGTAAAGAAGGAAGTTGATACCTTAGAGGTAGAAGTTGAAGTAGAGGGAATTTCAGAATTTTCTTCCTCGTCTTCTATTTTTGCCATGATGCAGAGATTGGCCTCATCATCATCTTCAGAGTCAGATGATTCTTCAGAATCAGAGGCAACCCAGTCGAAGTTAGCGACCAAGCCTTTGCCTTTCTTCTTAAAGCCTTTTAGCTTTGAATATTTTTCTTTCAGCTTCTTGTATTTGTCATCTCTAGCCCTGGGGTTAGAGGATTTCTTGTAGGAAGAAGATGAGGGTTTGAAGACTTTCTTAGACCTGCATTCACTAGCAAAGTGTCCTACTTTTTCACAGTTAAAGTAGGTAGCAGTTGCATTATCAACAGGAGTTGAGGATTTTGGCTTGTCAGTGAGTGCAAGAGGTTTATTTCTTCTGAAGTTACTCTTTCTGGCGAATCTCCTGAATGTATTAGTCAGGAGTGCCAGAGATTCATCAAGATCTGAAGGATCATCATCTGATGAGCATTCAGAGTTAGTTTCCAACTCAGTGATAATGATAGTTGATCGCTGAGTGGAAGGTGACTCTGAGAGTAAAGCAACATGTGTGCTTTTGGAATCTTTTACAAGATTCTTCTTAAGATGACACGACTGCTCATGATTGAGCATAGTCCCAAATAAGGTAGAAAGGGTCATAGATTTTAGATCCTTTAAGAGCTTGAGACACATTGAATAACTGTCCCAGCTTTCAGGATGACATTCCAGAAACTTTGTCAGGATCTCAAAGTTAGAATATTCCTTACCAACAGTTTTTAAATCAATAATTAAGCAGTTAAAACGTTGGTGAACTTCAGAGAGAGTTTCATTCTTACCACAAATGAAGCTTTCGTACTGTCTTACCAGGTTGATTTTTCTTGAGTCCTAGACTTCAGAAATACCTTCATATTGAACACAGATTGTGTCCCACATGGATTTGGAGGTTTTCAGGTTCATGACGGAATGGTAGACTTCGTCAGGAAGAGCCATAGAGATAATGGAATTGGCCTTAGTGTCGATAGCCACCTTCTTCTTGTCTTCATCAGTCCAAGTGTGAACTTCCCTGGGAATGATTCTTTCAGGAATGGCAGCTCTAGTAGCAGTGCCTGGAACTTCAGGGTCAATCCTAACAGGGACATATGGACCATTCTCGATGTAGTAAGGCATAGTAGGATCTACACCTTCCAAGAATAACATCATCCTATTTTTCCATGGATTAAAGTTATCTCTGGAAAATCTAGGGGGTTTTGCAAGAGAACCGTTATCAATGTAGTTTGTGTTTGTGGAGTTTGCCATTTTAGAAAATAGCAAGAACGAGAAAAGAATAGTATAAGCAAGATCTTCTTTATGAGTTTAAACAATCTGCTCTGATACCACTTGTTGGTCCCTAAAGGGTTATACAAGTTTGTAGAAGGGGGGGTTGAATACAAACACACGATTTTTACCTTTCTAAATTGTTTATTGATATGTGTCAAACAATTTACAACTTGTTGTGGAACAAGATTAAGGAATAATCCTAATCTAAACAAGCTATTAGAATCACAAAGATTTCTTGCACTAGAAATAAGAGAGAAGGAATTAAGAACACTTAAGCTAAGTATTCTATCACACAGAGTTTCAGCAAGATAAGGAAAGGCCGAAGGTTATTCATGAGATGAACTAGGGTTTCCTTTATATACTGCATGCATTTAATGCACAACAGTACAACTTTACACGTGGCAGCAGCTGGTTGGTTGCATGGTTTGACCTTGGTAGACAACCTAGTAGCCGCATGATGAACAGTGTAGAATCAGAGTTGGTTGTATGATTCTGGACAAAATGGATGTCCGTTCTGACAGATCGTACGGAGACGTGCAAGGGGGTAAGACAAAAGTAACTTGTAGAGGAAACTTCATGATCAGCGTTCGCTGAATAAATCTTTATCAGCGAGTGATAAAGTTTAGCGTTTACTGAAGTATTCTACTTGAAACTTCACGTTGATTGGACAGGTATTGGCTTCGCTGATATACACATCAGTTCATTAGTAGACTTGTCGCTGGTTCTTTGGCTTGATCTTCGACTTCAGCGTAGAACATATTTGACAAGAAACTTGTCTTAAGGGATCATAAGTAAACAACATATTTTATCAGCGATCATCAGTGACACTGAACAGACTCAGGGCTCACTGATGAACAGTGTTCGCTGAATGTATAATCTAAAGCGTATGTTTTCATCAGCGATACTAAACAGACTTAGTATATTTTCTTTGATGACAAAACATTAATACATATTGTCTACTTACAATTTTCACTAAGTGTTTCTCATAGAGTCATTATCAAAAAATTGAGGGTTTGGATCAACATATAGATACAGGTATGACATGCCTTGATACCACATCATCAATGTATAGTTTGGCTAACTTATCTGTTGGTGAAGCTTCTCGCATCGGCAAGAAGTGAGCACTCTTAGTTAAACGATCTACGATTACCCAAATGGTATCATTACTTTTCAACGTCTTCGGTAACTTAGTCACAAAATCCATAGCAATCTTATCCCACTTCCATTCAGAAATTTCCAAAGATTTTAGACTCCCATAGGGTCGTTGATGTTCGGCCTTTACCAACGAACACGTTACCCTTTTCTCTACACATTGTGCCACATCTAGCTTCATAGCCGGCCACCAATAGTGTAGTTTTAAATCTCTATATATCTTAGTACTTCCAGGATGCATAGAATACTTGGACTTGTGGGCGTCTTCAAGAAGTAACTCCTGATTTCCTCCAATCTTTGGTACCCATATACGGCCTTGAAAGAGTTTGACTCCTCGACCATCTTCAGTCAGTTGAAGACGTTGCTTAACCATAACTTCATCTTTAAGATTTTCTTCTAATAAAGCTTCCATTTGTGCTACTTTGATGTTCTCAATCAGACTTGACATCACATCAATTCTGGTGTTGGTTGCTTTCAAACATCCACTGTATTCTTTTCTACTTAAGGCATCAACCACTACATTTGCTTTACCAGGATGGTAATGCAATTCACAATCATAATCCTTAAGTAGTTCTAACCAACGTCGTTGTCTCATATTCAACTCTTTCTGATCAAAAACATGTTTCAGACTTTTATGATCAGTAAAAAGAGTGCACTTCGTTCCATATAAGTAATGCCGCCATAACTTCAAAGCAAACACTATTGCTGCCAGTTCTAGATCATGGGTAGGATAATTCTTTTTGTGCTCTTTGAGTTGTCTTGATGCATAAGCAATCACTTTGCCGCGTTGCATCAATACACACCCCAAACCCATCTTTGATACATCACTATATACAACCAAATCTTCTGTTCCCTCTGGTATTGCAAGGACGGGAGTTTCACATAATTTCTTTTGTAATGTCCTAAAAGTTGATTTTTGATTTTCAGTCCATACAAACTTTACATTCTTCCGTGTTAGAACTGTTAGTGAAGAAGCAATCTTAGAAAAGTCCTTTATAAATCCTCGGTAATAACCTGCCAAACCCAAGAAAACTCTGAATCTCCGATAAGTTCTTCGGTGTTTCCCAATTCATCATTGCTTCTATTTTCGCCGGATCCACCTTGACTCCTTCAGAAGTGATTACATGACCGAGAAAATTGTACCTCCTTTAACCAAAATTCACATTTTGAAAATTTGACGTATAATTTATCTTTTCTTAGAACATCTAAGAATTCACGAAGGTGACATTCATGGTCGGCTTCATTCTTTGAATAAACAAGTATGTCATCTATAAACACGATGACTGACTTGTCTAAAAAAGGTCGACACACCATGTTCATAAAATCCATGAACACAACAGGAGCATTTATCAACCCAAAAGGCATTACGAGGAATTCATAATGTCCATACCTTGTTCTAAATGTCGTCTTAGGGGCATCTTCATCCCTCACCCTTACTTGATGATAGCCGACCTTAGATCAATCTTTGAAAAACATCATGCGCCTTGGAGTTGATCGAACAAGTCATCAATCCTTGGGAGTGGATGTTTATTCTTAATGGTCACTTTGTTCAAATCTCGATAGTCAATGCACATTCTCATAGTGCCATCCTTCTTCTTAACGAATAACACTGGAGCTCCCCAGGGTGACAAACTTGGCCTAACAAAACCCTTTTCAAGCAGTTCTTGCAGTTGAGACATCATCTTCTTCATTTCGGTCGGTGCTAATCGGTACGGTGCACGTGTTATTGGTGCCGCTCCTGGAACAAGATCAATCTTGAATTCTACTTGTTGTTCTGGTGGTAAGCCTGGAAGATCATCAGGAAATACATCTGGAAATTCACATACCACGTTTATCTCGTCTACCTGCTTCCTCTTTAGCATCCAGTACATATGCTAGATAGGACGAACATCCTTTTACTAAACACTTACGCACTTTGGCTATAGAAATCAACGGAACATCCCCTTTTCTCTTTTCCCTATAAATGAGTACAACATCATTTCGAGCATAGGGATCCGAATTAATTTCTTAGAACAAAGAATTTATGCCTGATTGCTCATCAACCAGTCCATACCAACAACTATATGAAACCCACCTATTTCCATTAACATCAAATCCATTGGGAATTCCTTTTCTTCTACCATAACTGTACAACCCTCAAGTCTTTCCCGAACTAAGACTTGACCCCCATTAGCTATTTCAACTACTAAGGCATCTTCCAAGGTAGTGGCAGGCATAACTAACTTTTGATAAAACGATCACGATACAAAAGACATGTTGGCACCACAATCAAATAGTACACATGCAGGTATAGAATTAACAAGGAATGTACCAGAAACTACATCCGACGATTCTTTAGCTTCTTCCGCCGTCATGTGAAACGCTCGGCCCGTTGGTCTTGGGGTATTGGATTTCTTCTCTTGATTTCCACTATTCTTTTGCTTTGGGCAATCTTTTCGGTAATGACCAGACATCTTACATTCAAAACAAGTTGGTCCTTGAATGGGACAGTTCCCAATTTGATGACCACTCTTTCCACATTTAAAGCATTCATTTGAAACCACCTGACACGGGCCAAAGTGTTTGCTTCTGCATTTCTGACACCAGTTCGGTTCTCGTCTAGGCTCAAAACGAGGATTCTTGACAAAAGGCCTGGATTTCTGAGAAGATTTTGATCGACATTCCCATTTTCTTTTCTCCCCTACTTTGGCCTTCTAAACTTTATCTCTGGCATAAACTTCTTCTATTATTTTAGCTTCCTCGATCGTTTCCCTCAGAGTCAAAGATTTAGAATTTCGGACTCTTGACATCATATCAGCTGACAAGCCTTTCAAATAAGCTTTGATCTTTTCTTTTTCGGTTGGGGCCACATGCCCCACTAAGTTCAGCTTTTCCGAGAAGATTCGAGTATATTCCCTTACGGACGAATTACCCGTCTTAAGCGTTCAAAATTCTTCTTCAATGCGATCCATTTCGTTCTCATTGCAATATTCTTCCAATATTTTCTTTTTAAACGATTCCCATGTCATTGCTGCAAAAACCGGAGCCGCAACAGTTGATGTCACAATGTTCCAGCATGTCAAAGCATTTCCTCTTAGCATTTGGGATCCAAATCTAACCTTTGACTCTTCATCACATTTACGGGCTCTAAATGCTTGTTCCATTTCTCTAATCCAATTCATGCACGCAATTGGATTATCTGATCCAGCAAATTTTGGTGGCTTGCAACTTAAAAGCGTTTTGTATGAACAAACTTTCCCCATCCTCCTATTATCATTTATTACTGGATTAATAGGTGGAGTTACAATACCGGTACCCATCTCTGGTCCTGCGATTCGGCACTTCTGTCATTCAGCAGTTTTATAAACATCTCTTGTTGTTGAGTCAGTGCAGCATTCATAACTCGGATCATGTTTTCCATCATACGGGACTCCATAGTATTCCGTCGTCACCAGATTAGAAGTACTGACATTAGGTCGATGTATTTGACTTCCTCCTTTCGCCAGGATAGGTGGCCTTGGTGGACTTGTATTAGCCCCACCCCTTTCAAGTTGATTCACCACAGATTCATTTGCCACACGGTCCTCGGAAGAAGTAGCAGGTCTACTTGGTGTATTAACCATGGTATTCTGCTAAAGCACAAAAATATAACCATAAGGAAAAGCTATATACAACTCAACACAAGGAAACGTACTTTAACGTTCGTCAATCACCATAAAAATCAGAAACAAGTACGCTTATGTAGCAATATATTCATAATAACAGTAGCTAATTGAAATTATGAACATACTAGACATAAGAATTCTCGTTACCATCATCACATTCTTAATTCACGTATTTTCGTCGACTCTATGACCATCCCGTCTTAGTATTTCTACCCAATCTCACAAATCATAACATACTCATCTCAGCTTAAGTCTAGGTATCTTATGATCATACCTAGTTCACTTAAACTACAGCTCTGATACCATACAGAAACACCCTAAAATTTATAATAAATTTAAACCTTAACTTTACAAGGTTTACAACAACCTCTTCCAAAACTTTCGTTCATAAATGGAGAATTAGGGACAAAAGTTCATACTTACAAATGAAATATCATAAACAACATATTAATGTAATCCATAACAAACATGATCAGATTATAAGGGTTGTCTATATGATCTCCCAAAATATCTTCGATACCACTAATTTCTCCATTATCCAAAAGCTATGAACTTTGTATCACTCTCCGCTTATCCCTTCAAATCCCTGCCCGTGCTAGCACCTAGAAAGAAAATTTAATTTGGAAACATTAGCCTTGCGCCTAGTGAGAACATCCAGTTTAAAATCAAAACATTTATAAACTTTGAAAACCAAATCTGTAAACAAAGCATATAAAAGTAACCTCTTCGCCAATTCCATAACGTACACATAACATCTTTCGATGACGGGAATAATACCCGGTTCCATGAGTATGCCGAACACCAAGTAAGTCATAGTATCATGTTTACGAGCATCACTACGAATCACTGAGGATCCTAGATTTCAGGGCATGCCCAAGAAATTACAATTAATCCACGCCTATTTCTTGGTGTGGAAATAGGGATTACAATTAAACATGCCTATCCCTTATTTCCCAATAGAAAAAGGGAATTTCAATTTACATTGCCTATTCCACGTTTTCACGTCACAATACGAAATGAGAATTACAATTAAACATGCCTATTCCTCATTTCATGTTAACGGGAATTACAATTAAACATGCCTATTCCACGTTATCAAATAATGCTAGTGCCTATGGATCCATTACACTTACTGCATACGTACATACACATGTTTAAATATCATTTTCTCATATCGTTAATTTATTTATACAAACAACGAAATGTAACGTAACATCAAATAAGGAATTATCCTCTATAAGATTTTCCGTTAACTCTTCTCAAAATGGGAAAACTCCATTTAATCATCTTAGCTTCCAATATTTTCGAAACCAAATAATATCTCCTGTTGGCTTTTAATCACATCCTCGGACAGTAATTTCATCCGAATTTCAATTAGAAATAAGGCAGTCCGGATAATATCCAGTAACCAGGGAATACGGGTGACATTCGGAAAATTGATTATCTGGATGTTACCGGAAATGAATTATCCGGATACTATAGGAAATGAATTATCCGGACCCTACCGGAAAATGCTTATCCAGGTACTATCGGAAAATAGGGTTTACCGGACTTTACCGGATACTTCCGGGAAAATATTATTTACCGGATACTTCCGGAAAAACATAACTTACCCAGAAACCTCCGACCTGTACATCAAATTTTCAACACAAATCGCCAACCATTCAAGTTATCTTCTTATACTAATAACCAAAGTTCACCAATACCGTTTATAAGTTCAAATCGTTCATGAATTTGATAATAACACATAAAGTTCAACAAAGAAGATGAACTCACCTGGTATGAACTCGAAATTGATATCAACTGTATCAAACTTCCATTCCTTTATTGTTACTAAATCGAAATCCTAATTCAAGACAAAACAATTGATAACTATCAATTCGTAAAGGATTGATCAATAAGACGATGGAAATCCTTACCGAACGAGAACTCGGTCTTACTTTCTCTCTCTCGGAAACCGACTTCACAAGAATTAGAATGAGACATTTCTCAATTTCAACCGACCTTCTGATTTTATATCTCAAGTTCACAATTTCACTAATAAACTATCACTTTCACTATTTACACAATCAACCCTTCAACATTAACATTTCACCAAAATATCTTAAGATCCCATGAATAATTCTTACCATCCGACATTTTAAATATATATATATATATATTCTAAAATCATCCAATCCACGATTTAAAGACGAGGTTTATCCATAACAAGAACGTACAGTATTGTTGATGGAAATTCGAGGTGTTACAATTCTCTCCAACTTGAAAATGATTTCGTCCTCAAAATCTAACTATGCAAACAGGTGAGGATATCTATTTTTCATATCCTCTTCTGGTTCCCAAGTTACATTGGCACCCCTATGATGTTTCCATTGTACTTTAACCATAACCACTTCTTTATGACGTAGCTTCTTAGTTGTTCTCTCCAAAATTGCTTCCGGTTCTTCCACACAACGGTTCTTTTCGTCAATTTTTATTTCAGACATTGGTATAACATTATCTTCTTCAGGTAAGCATTTTCGAAGATAGCAAACATGGATAGTATTATGGATCCCTTCCAATTCTGGTGGAAGATCTAACTGGTAAGCTTGAAGTCCCACTCTCTTAGTTATAGTGAAAGGTCCAAGAAAACGAGGACTCGGTTTTCCACGTTTCCCAAATATTATAATGCCTTTCCATGGGGATACCTTTAGCATCACCCACTCCCCAACTTGAAATTCTTTGGGTCTCCTTTTATGATCAGCGTAGCTCTTTTGTCGATCTTGAGCCACCTTCAAGTGTTTTCGAATCTCCTTAACCTTATCAGCCGTTTGTTGCACAATTTCGGGACCAGCAAATTGCTTTTCTCCAGCTTCTAACCAACATACCGGAGTCCTACATTTTCACCCATATAAAGCTTCGAAAGGTGCCCTTCCGATACTGGAATGATAACTATTATTATACACAAATTCCACTAAAGGCAAATGCGTATCCCAGTTACCTCCAAAATCAATTATACAATATCTTAGCATGTCTTCCAAAGTCTGAATTGTCCTTTCACTTTGCCCATCCGTTTGTGGATGATACGCTGTACTCAAGTTTACTCTAGTACCCAATTCTTCTTGTAGTGACTGCCAAAATCTTGAAGTAAATCGACTATCACGGTCTGATACTATAGACACATGTATGCCATGCCTTGATACCATCTCATCAATGTATAGTTTGGCTAACTTATCAATTGGTGAAGCTTCTCGCATCGACAAGAAGTGAGCACTCTTAGTTAAACGATATACGATTACCCAAATGGTATCATTACTTTTCAATGTCTTCGGTAACTTAGTCACAAAATCCATAGCAATCTTATCCCAATTCCATTCAGAAATTTCCAAAGATTATAGACTCCCATAGGGTCGTTGATGTTCGGCCTTTACCAACGAACACGTTACACATTTCTCTACACATTGTGCCACATCTAGCTTCATAGCCGGCCACCAATAGTGTAGTTTTAAATCTCTATACATCTTAGTACTTCCAGGATGCATAGAATATTTGGACTTGTGGGCGTCTTTAAGAAGTAACTCCCGATTTCCCCCAATCTTTGGTACCCATATACGGCCTTGAAAGAGTTTGACTCCTCGACCATCTTCAGTCAGTTGAATACGTTGCTTAACCATAACTTCATCTTTAAGATTTTTTTCTAATAAAGCTTCCGTTTGTGCTACTTTGATGTTCTCAATCAGACTTGACATCACATCAATTCTGGTGTTGGTTGCTTTCAAACATCCACTGTATTCTTTTCTACTTAAGGCATCAACTACTACATTTGCTTTACCAGGATGGTAACGCAATTCACAATCATAATCCTTAAGTAGTTCTAACCAACGTCGTTGTCTCATATTCAACTATTTCTGATCAAAAACATGTTTCAGACATTTATGATCAGTAAAAAGAGTGCACTTCGTTCCAAATAAGTAATGCCACCATAACTTCAAAGGAAATACTACTGCTGCCAGTTCTAGATCATGGGTAGGATAATTCTTTTTGTGATCTTTGAGTTGTCTTGATGCATAAGCAATCACTTTGCCACGTTGCATCAATACACACCCCAAACCCATCTTTGATGCATCACTATATACAACCAAATCTTTTGTTCCCTCTGGTAGTGCAAGGACTGGAGCTTTACATAATTTATTTTGTAAAGTCCTAAACATTGATTTTTGCTTTTCAGTCCATACAACTTTACATTCTTCCGTGTTAGAACTGTTAGGGAAGAAGCAGTCTTAGAAAAGTCCTTTATAAATCTTCAGTAATAACCTGCCAAACCCAAGAAACTCCGAATCTCCGATAAGTTCTTCGATGTTTCCCAATTCATCATTGCTTCTATTTTCGCCGGATCTACCTTGACTCCTTCAGAAGTGATTACATGACCGAGAAATTGTACCTCCTTTAACCAAAATTCACAATTTGAAAATTTGGCGTACAATTTATCTTTTCTTAGAACATCTAAGACTTCATGAAGGTGACATTCATGGTCGGCTTCATTCTTTGAATAAACAAGTATGTCATCTATAAACACGATGACTAACTTGTCTAAGAAAGGTCGACACACCCTGTTCATTAAATCCAGGAACACAGCAGGAGCATTTGTCAACCCAAAAGGCATTACGAGGAATTCATAATGTCCATACCTTGTTCTACATGTCGTCCTAGGGACATCTTCATCCCTCACCCTTACTTGATGATAGACCGACCTTAGATCAATCTTTGAAAAACATCTCGCGCCTTGGAGTTGATCGAACAAGTCATCAATCCTTGCGAGTGGATATTTATTCTTAATGGTCACTTTGTTTAATTCTCTGTAGTCAATGCACATTCTCATAGTGTCATCCTTCTTTTTAACGAATAACACTGGAGCTCCCCAGGGTGACGAACTTGGCCTAACAAAACCCTTTTCAAGCAGTTCTTGCAGTTAAGACATCATCTCCTTCATTTCGGTCGGTGCTAATCGGTACGGTGCACGTGCTATGCCGAACACCAAGTAAGTCATAGTATCATGTTTACGAGCATCACTACGAATCACTGAGGATCCTAGATTTCAGGTCATGCCCAAGAAATTACAATTTATCCATGCATATTTCTTGGTGTAGAAATAGGGATTAAAATTAAACATGCCTATCCCTTATTTTCCAATAGAAAACAGGAATTTCAAATTACCTTACCTATTCCACGTTTTCACGTCACAATATGAAATGAGAATTACAATTAAACATGTCTATTCCTCATTTCATGTTAACAGCAATTACAATTAAACAGGCCTATTCCACGTTTTCAAATAATGCTAGTGCCTATGGATCCATTACACTTACTACATACGTACATACACATGTTTAAATATCATTTTCTCATATCGTTAATGTATTTAAACAAACAACGAAATTTAACGTAACATCAAATAAGGAATTATCCTCTATAATATTTTTCATTAACTCTTCTCAAAATGGAAAAACTCCATTTAATCATCTTAGCTTCCAATATTTTCAAAACCAAATAATATCTCCTGTTGACAACTTTCATGCAGTCAAAGGCATAAGAATAAAACATGGCATTTCTCATCATGTACTCGCTTTAGAAAACACATTTAAAGTCACGCGTTTTAGTTAGAAAACTCACCTGATGCTCTTACTTCTCTTTTCTAATCTGTTCCCGACTCCCAATCGATTTCCCTGAATGAATAGACAAAATATAAGCTAATCATCCATCTTTCCGGACACAACCCTTTCCGGACACCCCACTTTCCGGACGACACAACTTCCCGGATAACACTACATTTTCCGGACGACACAACATTCCAGACATCTCCAAATCCCGGGTACTTCCTACTTACCGGACGCTAGACTCACCGGACACTTAAACTTACCAGACAAACACTTACCGGGTACCCTTCTCATCCGGATAGTTTCCGCATCCGAAAACATTCAACTGGTTCATCGTGTCCGGACGTCCAGAGGACTTTCTGGACGCCGACCTGACTTCTATTTGGGCCAGAAAATCACAGATACGATTTAAATCTTCGGATTAAAGATTAGCAACAATATTAAGATCACAAAGCCCAACTAACACTGAAACCTTAGCCGCAAAACAAACGATTTGACGCCTAATCTCTCCCATTTAGCTTCAAACTCAACTTTTAACAAAAACCCCAAAATATAAACATCTTATAACAATCCGCAGATTAGAGATGAAGAGGAGATTACCTGTTTGATTGAGAATGAAGAACATCTTCCTTTCCTCTCCAATAAATCTGAAATTTCTTTCTTCTCACTAGCTCTAACTCTCTTTCCTCCTCTTTCTTTCTTTCTCCCTTTTCTCCTTATTGATCTTTCTCTCTTCTTCCTCTATTCAGCCGCCAAACAAGCAGGAATAGAAGGCCACATAGGGTTTTGTGCCCTTATATACTCTATCCCACATCTACCAACTAGCCCCTCAACTTCCACTTTTATTAACTTCCACCACAAGACTTGAAACCCTATCAAAAATGATCTCGGTCGTTACAATAGTGCAGTTTCGAGAGAATATCGAGTGTCAATTCGGTACTGAATTTCGTGTGTTCTGGATGAAAGCCGAGACCCTCTATATATATATTGAATGTTGAAACCGAAATCAATTAATTCGTAATTAACAAATTGATTACTGTAACCGAAATTCGTAATTAACAAATTAATTATTGTAACCGAAATGAATAATTATCATTCAATTCAGTTTCAGTTACATAAAAATTCAAACTGGGTCAAAACGAAAATTAGCAAAACCGAGCAGCGTGAGCACGAGATTTCGGAGCTGCATTCGTGCTCACACACAAGTTCGACGATTTTAGCTTACGAAATCGTCAATCGGCACCCCCCTGCGCGCGGGTAGGATTTGGAGTAAAACCATTCAAGAAGCTTGTCAACTCCTCACACTTCTTTGGTTATAAACCAATGAATTTTTACTCTCTCTTCCTATGTGGGACACATTCCCACACCCATTTGGTTTTTGCTAATTTCATCCAATTACTCAACTTTGAGCATCGATATCTCATTCACACATACTCCGTTTTGGACACATTATATATCGTTTCGAAGCTCTCATATAGAAGAACACAAACCCACTAAGGGTTAATTATATATAGAACATATATATATATATATATATATATATATATATATATATATATATATATATATATATATATATATAAATGTGTCCAAAGTTTAGTAAAAACCATATTTTTACTAAAATTTTCCAACAATCCCCCACATGAATGGAGATCGATCTATGCATACGAAAAATTCCCTACGAAATTTCCAATAGTCGAATCCTGCATAGGATAGGTAGGTGTTACCTTTTGAACCTTCCCTTGTGAAACATACTTAGTCTCCTAGTTGTTAGTAGACTTGATGTCTTTGAACTGAACTACCATTTATGTAGACGACAATACATTTCACACAGGACTCTTCCTAACAAGGTCATATCCTCATAGTCATGTTCGTTATGGTCATGAACACTAGCCTGGTTCAGCGAGAGCAGTTAGGAAACTAGGTTATCCTTTTGAACCCAGATCTTGGGATCTCCAGTCTTCTAGGTAAGGTTTCCTTTGCATGAATTATTCATTCAAGGGCTTTAGTCCCATTCCTCTCGACGACTTATAGACTAAATCTCTACTTAGGCCTTTCGTAAGCGGATCCGCAATGTTATCCTTTGACTTCACATAGTCAATCGTGATAACTACAGTAGAGAGTAATTGTCGTATAGTATTATGTCTATGTCTAATGTGTCTAGACTTCCCATTATACATTGTACTTTGAGCTCTACCAATTGCCGATTGGCTATCACAATGTATACAAATGGCTGTTACCGGCTTAGGCCATCCGGGAATATCTTCCACAAACTGACGCAGCCACTCTGCCTCTTCAACACATTTATCCAAGGCGATAAATTCAGATTCCATCGTGGATCTAGCTATAACAGTTTGCTTGGACGATTTCCAAGATATAGCCGCACCTCCAAGTGTAAACACATATCCACTTGTATATCTGGAATCCTTTATGTCAGATATCCAATTTGCATCGTTGTATCCTTCGATCACAGCTGTATATCTTCCATAATGCAGTCCATACTCACGTGTGTATCTCAAATATCTTAACAATCTAGTAATACTCTTCCAATTAGAGGTGGCCAAATCGACCCGACCCGACCCGACCCGACAGGCCAACCCGACCCGAAACCGGCCAAGAACCGGTTCTGGCCCGGCCCGGTCAAGAACCGGTTTCAAGCCCGAGAGCCGGGACCGGTTCGTGTATTTAGGGATTTTCTCGGCCCGGCCCGGCCCGACCCGGGACCGGTTCGTGGCCCGGTTTGTGGCCCGACCCGGCCCGACCCGAAAATTTTTCAAAAAAAGTAGTCGTTTTCTAGCCGTTGGAATAGTGTTGTGACCGTTTTTTTGGCTAAAATATCACCCTCCAACCCCATATAAATACTAGGGGTGTTATGGAGTGATCACCACCTTACAATTGCTTACAAAACGCAAAAAACGCTTATAATTCTCATTTCTCGGCTCTCGTTATATTCGTTTCTCGCAAAAAACGCATACAATTCTCATTTCTCGGCTCTCGCTATATTCGTTTCTCGCAAAAAACGCATACAATTCTCTAGTCTCTACTATCCAATCCAATTTTTTACTTTTTAAAGTTTAGTAATTAATTATTATACAAAGAAATTAAATTTTTTTTTTTAAAACAAGAAAATACCCCGGCCCGATCAAGAACCGGTTCTTGGCCCGGCCCGGCCCGGTTTTATAAAAACCGGTTTTTTCTAACCCTATACGGGTCAGGGGTTTTTGGGTTTGACCCGGCCCGACCCGACCCGGTTTTTGGTTGACCCGGTTTTCTCCTTTACTGTTTGAACCCGGTTCTTGTTCCGACCCGGCCCGACCCGGCCCGAACCCGTTTTTTGGCCACCTCTACTTCCAATGTTCAAAACTGGGATTACTAGTATACCTACTTAGCATGCTCACTGCATATGCTAAGTCAGGTCTAGTACAGCTCATGAGATACATCAGACTGCCAATTATTCTTGAGTATTCAACTTGTGCAACACTATCCCCTCAATTTTTAGATAGATGTTGACTAGTGTCAATCGGAGTTCTAGCTATACTAGTATCTCCTTTATTAAATTTCTCAAGAATCGTGTCCACGTAATGTGTTTGACTTAACATCAGACCATTCTGGGTTCTTGTGATCTTGACCCCAAGAATCACATCCGCTAAACCCATGTCTTTCATGTCAAACTTAGATTTCAACATATCCTTCGTGGACCTTATCATTTTGTCATCACTGCCAATGATAAGCATATCATCAACATATAAACACAAGATGACATAACCATGAGTGGTGTTTTTCATATAAACACATTTGTCACACTCGCTTATTTTATAACCGCTTTCTAACATGGCTTGATCAAACTTTTGATGCCATTGCTTTGGAGCTTGCTTTAGGCCATACAAAGACTTAGCAAGTTTACAAACCTTGTTCTCTTGTCCTGGGGCAACGAATCCCTCAGGCTGCTCCATATAGATTTCTTCTTCTAAATCTCCATTTAGAAAAGCAATTTTCACATCCATTTGGTGAATTTGAAGATTTCTAATGGTGAAATAGCTAACACCAACCTAATGGATGTTATTCTTGTTACCGGCGAATATGTATCAAAATAATCTAGACCTTCCTTTTGTCTATATCCTTTGATTACTAATCTTGTCTTGTATTGGTCAATACTGCCATCAGCTTTCATCTTTCTCTTAAAGATCCAACGGTAACCTAGTGGCTTACAACCTGGAGGTAGGTCCACTAGTTCCCATGTATGGTTTTGTAAGATAGATTCTATCTCACTCTTGATGGCTTCTTTCCATTGAGGTCCCTCCTAAGACGTAACCGCCTCACGATAGGTTTTGGGTTCACTTTCTACCATGTAGGTGAGAAAGTCGGGACCAAACGACTTTTCAACCCTAGCCCGTTTGCTTCTTCTAGGTTCCACCTCTTCTTCCTCAGATAGAGCTTGTTCATCCTCTCGAACAATTTCTTTATCTTTAGAAGATGAGATTTGATCTTCCTTGTTCAAGCAAGGAAATACGTCTTCGAAGAATGAAGCATTTCTTGATTCCATAATTGTATTCTTGTGTATCTCAGGATTTTTAGACTCATACACAAGAAACCGATAAGCACTACTATTTTGTGCGTATCCAATGAATACACAATCCACTGTTTTAGGTCCTAACTTTTGTACCTTAGGCGGAGGTACAACTACTTTAGCTAAGCACCCCTACACTCGTAAGTACTTGTAAGATGGTTTCCTACCCATCCAAATTCATACGGTGTTTCATCCTGTTTCTTGCGGGGTATCTTATTTAAAAGATAATTAGCCGACAAAGTAGCTTCCTCCCCACATGTTCTGACTTAAACCAGAACTAATTAACATGGCATTCACCATATCTTTCAAGGTACAGTTCATTCTCTCAGCAATACCATTTTGCTGTGGTGAGTAGGGTGCTGTGAATTCATGTCCAATTCCATTTTTAGAACACAACTCAGCAAATGGTGAGACATATTCACCTCCCCTATCACTTCTAACGACCTTGATTTTCTTATTAAGTTGATTTTCAACTTCATTTTTATACAAGACAAACGTGTCTATTGCTTCATCTTTACTTTTAAGCAAATATATGTAGCAATATTTCGTGCTATCATCGATGAACGTGATAAAATATTTGTTCCCACCTCTAGTAGGAACCGACTTTAAATCACACACGTCAGTGTGAATTAAATCAAGGGGTTCGGTTTTTCTTTCAACCGATTGGAAAGATGATCTAGTAAGTTTGGCTTCTACACATGTGGGACACTTGTGATTTGAGTTAATGTCAAAATTTTGGTATGTAATTTAATTTAATTAAACGTCGAATGGAATTAAACAAATTTACATGTCCTAAACGGCCATGCCAAACATTTTGGAAACTCAAGCATATAAGCAAAACTAGAACTTGCTTTTATTCATATCATTAGTAACCATTACATTTAAATTGCCATTACATTTAATTTAAACATACCATTCAAGGCGTATCCTTTACCCACATACATACCACTTTTGGACAAAACAAACTTGTCCGACTCAAACACTAGTTTAAAACCAAACTTGTTTAATAAACACCCCGAAACGAGGTTCTTACGAAGCTCCGGGGCATACAAAACATCCTTAAGCTTGAGCTCTTTCCCGGAAGTCATCTTCAAAATGACATCCCCAACACCCTTGATATCGGCGGTGGCGGCATTCCCCATGAAGAGCTTTTGTACATCATCAACATCCTTGAAAGTGTTGAAGTTGCTCTTGTCATAACACACATGACGGGTAGCTCCGGTATCAATCCACCATTCCCTAGAGTTTGCACCAATCACATTCACCTCCATGGCCGAATAATCCATGATCATTGCCACCAAGTTTTCGTTCACCATTTTTGGAAAACAAATTTCATGTGAACAGAACCACAACATCAATCTGTTTACATACAACAGAAAAGAATCTAAATCAAAACACACTCGATTTAGAATTTGTTTATACACGACAGAAAATCGAAACATAATCGATTAAAACTATTTACATACAACAGCAAAGAATTAAATCGAAACCAAGTCGATTAAGAATCTGTTTACACGCAACAGAAAATAATCAAATCGAAACAAACTCGATTACTAATCTGTTTACACACAACAGGAACGAATTATATCGAAACAAACTCGATTACTAATCTGTTTACATACAACAGGAAAAATTATATCGAAACAAACTCGATTACTAATCTGTTTAAGATTGTTGGTATTTTTAATATATTTTAATCATACACTCCATTAAATATTAAATCACGAAATCGTTATAGAAATAAGATGAAACATAATTTAGGAAACAAATTCCTAGAAAAGTCGAGAAATCGTTGAGGCTCGTGTTACACACGATTCCCTTAAACAGATTCGTCGTATGTTCCCAGGGTACAACAGCGTGAGCAGTTTAGAACTGCCGGAGATGACCACTTGCCTGGAAAGTTCACCGGAAAAGAAATCGTATGCTACTGTTTCGTATAGTGCAGTTTCGAGAGAATATCGAGTGTCAATTCGGTACTGAATTTCGTGTGTTCTGGATGAAAGCCGAGACCCTCTATATATATTGAATTTTGAAACCAAAATCAATTAATTCGTAATTAACAAATTGATTACTGAAACCGAAATTCGTAATTAACAAATTAATTACTGTAACCGAAATGAATAATTATCATTCAATGCAGTTTCAGTTACAAAAAAATTCAAACTGGGTCAAAACGAAAATTAGCAAAACCGAGCAGCGTGAGCACGAGATTTCGGAGATGCATTCGTGCTCACACACAAGTTCGACGATTTTAGCTTACGAAATCGTCAATCGGCACCCCCTTGCTCGCGGGTAGGTGTTGGAGTAAAACCATTCAAGGAGCTTGTCAACTCCTCACACTTATTTGGTTATAAACCAATGAATTTTTACTCTCTCTTCCTCTGAGGGACACATTCCCACACCCATTTGGTTTTTGTTAATTTCATCAAATTACTCAACTTTGAGCATCGATATCTCATTCACACATACTCCGTTTTGGACACATTATATATCGTTTCGAAGCTCTCATATAAGAGAACGCAAACTCACTAAGAGTTAATTATATACAATATATATATATATATATATATTTAAATGTGTCCAATGTTTAGTAAAAACCATATTTTTACTAAAATTTTCCAACATTTTTCTTGTTTGTATGAATTTGTTCTTGTTAGGATATGGTTCATGTTTAAGAGTTTATAATTTTCATTTTCTCCATTCCTACACGAACCAAATCTGTAATTTACTCTATAAAATAATACAAAAATATAAAGGGGTTGCTATCGCTACCCCCTCTCACAAACAAATCACAAACAAAGTAAATTACATTTCATACCCTTTTAATTATTTAATAAGTTTACTTTATACCTTTTATTTTTTTAATTTTCATTTTGCACCTTCATTATATTAATACATATAATTGTATATTAGCTAAAATACGTTTAAAAAATACGTTTTAGTTTTAACAAATTACACCATTATAATCATCTCTTCGATACGTTCGAAATGAGCCTAATATTGAATATTTTTTGATTTAATTATTTTATTATATATCATATATACCACATAAAAATATTTTTTATATTTACAATTCATACCCTTATAGTTAATTATTTAATTTATGGTACATCTCTTACCGTTCTAACTCATTAAGTTAAAAATTTATACAAAACTTTACTGTAATAGCTTTTAGGAGAGTTTTTTTTTGTCTCATTTATTTTTGTAACGCCAATGATTATAGAAAACTATTAAGATGTCCAAAAAATATATATATTAAAAGCTATTACATCAATTGTATTTAAAAGTGTTTATCAACTTATGTCGTGCAAATAACGAGTTGGGCGTAAAAATATAATTTGAACAGATAAATATCAAGAGATCTTGTTAATCATAATCCGCTAACGTTTTAGGACGAAATCTTAATATTTTTTAGCATGAAAATAAAAGTGTTATATTGTTTTATAAGTAAAATATTTATCTTGTGAAGTATTTTCTCTCTAAAAATGTTAAAATTTACCATTTTGCATTTTAAAGGGTATTTGGGATTGCTTATTAAAACAACTTATGCTTATTTTTAAAAGTGTTTATCAACTTATGTCGTGCTAATAACGAGTTGGGCGTAAAAATGTAATTTGAACAAATAAGTTATAACCAGTTTCAAATAAGGGGGTGTTTGGGATTGCTTATTTAAAACAACTTATGCTTATTTTTAAAAGTGTTTATCAACTTATGTCATGATAAAAAGAAGTTGAGAGTAAAAATGTAATTTGAACAAATAAGTTATAAGCACTTTTAAATAAGTTAAAATGGATTAACTTATCAAAAACAACTTATTTGTGGTAGAGAAAGTCATAAACACTTTTTTTTTTTCAATCCAAACACTTAAAATAGCTTATTTGTGGTGAGGAAAAGCAATAAGCAAATAAGTCAAAAAAATAAGCAATCCCAAACACCCCCTAAGCAACTTACAAAATACTTATATTTCAAACAAAAATACTATAAAACATATATTATAGTAAATAAATTTATACTAGAAGTCTACTCGCGCAATGCAGCGTGATATATCTCGATTTTAATGTTCTAAATTATTTTAATTGGTTTTGAGAAAACGATCAAAGTTTTTTTATAAATTTGTTTAAAGAATAACGTTTTTTAAGGAGTTCATGATTTGAGGATTTGAAAGTGGTTGGAGGTAAGGATTAATTAATAAGAGTCAACGATTTAAGGATTTGAAAGTTGTTAAAAAAAATTTTTAACGTATTTTAGTTAATATTGGGCTCATTTCGAAATAATGTAATTAAATAAAAAAAATAAGAAGGTATCGACGAATAACAATATAAAAAATAACGTAAACGTATGACATATAAAAATATAATAAAATCAAAAAAATTTCAATATTGGGCTCATTTCGAAAGTATCGACGAGACGATTATAATGATATAACTTGTTAAAATTAAAAAATATTTTTAACGTATTTTAGTTAATATACGATTATATGTGTTAATATAATAAAGATGTAAAATGAAAAATAAAAAACTAAAAAGTATAAAGTAAATCTATTAAATAAGTATAGGGGTGTAAAATATAACATTTAAATAAAAAATAAAAAAAAGTGAAGTGTGTGTGAAGGGAGGGGATATACAAAATGACAGGGAAAATGGCAGACTGCTATACTTAGAAAAGCCCAATATAAAAGGACTCAAATGCCCTTTAGTAACCAAAATTTTAACCCAAGTTAGAGACAGGTAGAGACTTAAAAAGTGTGAAAATACAAATCATATGTCCAACCTTGGGAATTTAATTAAAATACCCAAAGTTTGACTTTGACTTACCAAAATACTCATTTCTCTTCTGAATTTGCCAAAATACCCATTTTTCCGCGAAGGAGGTCCGCGATCGCGGGCAGGGACCATTTTTGAAAAAATTTGTCCCGCGGTCGCGAAGAAAAGTCATGTGGCACATGTGATTTTGAATGTTTTGATTTGCAATTTACACTCTCAACCCCTATACTTATTTACTTACTTTACTTTATACATTTTACTTTCATAATTTTAATTTTACATTTAACACATATAATCGTTTATTAACTAAAATACGTTTTAATTTTAACAAATTACACCATTATAATCGTCTCTTCGATACGTTTGAAATGAGCCTGACATTGAATATTTTTGGATTTATTTATTTTATTATATATCATATATACTACATAAAAATATTTTTAATATTTACAATTCATACCCTTATAGTTAATTATTTAATTTATGGTACTCTTATAGTTAAAATACGTTTTATTTATTTTATTATCGATGGTCCAAGTGTAAGTATTAAAAATTGACGGAGGTTTTGTGATGGACAGACATCGATCCTTTTGTGCATACTGTGTAACTGCAAATATTTCAGCTCCAAACACACATGAATCATCATTCGCCAAATACCCATTTTCACAATTATTAAATGAGTCCAGTGATACCAACTTGTCAAAACCCCATTTCATATTCTTCTCGTGAAACATTGTCCTATTGTCATATAAATAATAATAATTTAAAACGATTTAATGAATTAGTTAATATATGATTATTATGTTAATGCGATAGTAGTGTAAAACAAAATTGAAAAAAATAAGAGATGTACCATAAATTAAATAATTAACTATAAGGGTATGAATTGTAAATATTAAAAATATTTTTATGTAGTAAATATTAAATATAATAAAATAAATAAATCAAAAAATATTCAATATTTGGCTCATTTCGAACGTATCGAAAGAACGATTACAATGGTGTAACTTGTTAAAATTAAAACGTATTTTAGTTAATAAACGATTATATGTGTTAAATGTAAAATTAAAATTATGAAAGTAAAAGATATAAAGTAAAGCAAGTAAATAAGTATAGGGGTTGAAAGTGTAAATTGCAAATCAAAACAATCAAAAATTACACCACCACAGGACACTCCCCGCGATCGCGGGATGAAAATTTTCAAAAATGGTCCCTGCCCATAATCGCGGACCCCTTCGTAGAAAAAATGAATATTTTGGTAAAATCAGAGAGAAAATAAGTATTTTGGTAAGTAAATTAAAACTTTGGGTATTTTAATTAAATTCTTTATTTATTATAGTTTTGAGACAAAAGTGGATAAAAAGTGTGAAACAAAAGGACCATATTTGTAATTTACTCCTAATATTTGTATTTTATTGTTAGATTCATGATTAAATTAAAACAGAAATAAATGCATTTGTGTAATGGAAACGTGTTGATAAGATAAGGCGCGTGGATGAAAATTTGATGGGGAATTGGGGAGTAAAAGTCAAAGTCAAAGTCAAATATGAGATTGGATAGACAGGTAGGAGCAAAGTGCAACCCGTTTTGTCCGGGTAGAGCCCTTCTGATTATTTGCATCATCATTTCTCCCCTACGCCTGCCCCTGCACAAGGGAAATTGACCTAAACAACCATTTTTAAAACAAAACTTCAACTTTTAACCATGCAAAATATTTTTTACAAAAATGATCGGAATCCCGCAAGTCTGACACCGCAAGGCTTGTGGTGTCAGCTTTTTCTGACAAAACGAAAAAAAAAATTTATTTCTAACAAAACGCAAGGCTTGCGGTGGCTTGCGGGATCGACATTTTTTTTTAAAAAATAATATTTTTTTCGTTTGTCAGAAAAAGCTGACACCGCAAGTCTTGCGGTGTCAGGCTTGCGGGATTCCGGCTATTTTTGTAAAAAAATAATTTGGATGGTTAAAAGTTAAAGATTTGGTTAAAAAATGGTTATTTATGTCAATTTCCCCTGCACAATCCTACCTCTTTATTATGTACAGTAATTGGTCTTCTTGTTTATATTTTTACCCACACTAGTCTTAAAATCTATATTACTTTATAAAAATTGTATAACGGTTATTTTCAACAATCAGTTTTTCAAGATTACAAATTCTATTACATAATGTACAACTCTTAAAGCAGACCTTGAAATCCTCTCTCCCCTCTATCTCACATTCTCTTAAAAATCAAACATTTTTCAATTTCTAAGTTACACTTTATACCCTTAGAATTAGTTATTCAATTTATTTTTAATCCCTTACTTTTTTATTTTACACCCTTATAATATTAACATAAATAATCGTATATGAACAAGAATGCATTAAAAATACATTTCTTTTTTTAAAATTACACCATTGTACTCGTCTCGTCAATACCTTCGAAATGAGCCAATATTGAATATTTTTGGATTTAATCATATTATTAAATATCATGAACATGTACAAATTAATTTGTTTATATTCCTTACATTATTCATTTTCATTTACACCCTTATAATATTAAAAATACATAATCATAATTTAACTAAAACATATTAATAAATGCATTTTTTACAAATTATAATATTACAATATTCTCGTCAATAATTTCAAAATAAAAGTATTTTGTAGTGTTGTTCGTAGAATATTCTAGTTATACCACCTCAAAGTAGTGTTGTTTGTAGAATCGACGTATTCCTTGTGTGGTAAGAAAATTTGTCGGTTGGATAATTGATAATTGGACGTATCTTTGGAGTTATGTAATTGATGGGACAGTGATGACCGTCGGTGTTGGAGTCAATGGGATCCGTTATGAGTGAATGCTAGTCCAGTGGCGGGAATATTTGGGATTCAGAAGTTTTGGCTGATTTCGGTGGTGATTAAACTTTGGGCTAGTTTGAAGAGAAATTTAAGAACAAGTGAATGTGGAGTGATTGGAGAGTTCGAATCTGTCAATGGGAATGTATGAATCACTTAAGGTTGGGGAGACAACCGAAGTCTTGTGGTTAGAAGTTACTCAAATAAGTTAAGTGTCCACTCGGATATAAGTGTAACGTGTATGTGGGGGTGTTTGTGTGAGTATCAACTTATTGTAGTCGCTGCGGTTCTGGCCAGGAGGAAATCTGAGACATCAATTGGAAGTCGAGGGAACACGGAAAGCGTTGGGTCAGTCACCACTAGAAGTATGGAAACCAGATTTCGAGGACGAAATCTCTTTTAAGGTTGGGCGGATTGTAACACCAGTAATTTCGGTAAGTAAATATCACCCGAACGTCTTGCAGCTTGAAAATGGTGGAATTTATGTTGGGGAAACATTTCTTAAAGTCTCTAAGAGTATCAGGAGTTTTGGCGTTGAAAAAGTCGAGTTTCGGGTCTTGGTACGGGTCAAGCTACAATGACCAGCGACTATGACAGTGTCACGGTCGCGTGGCATAGTCGCAGGGAAGGAACAGCCTTCGGTACACCTTGTGCGACTATGACCAGCGACATTGACCATGTCATAGTCGCGGTGAAAATGTCGGGAAGGAGGAGCTCTGGTCGAAAATCAAACAGAAGGTGGTACCTCTTCCGCGGCTGTGACACGCGACTATGCCACAGGGCATAGTTGTCGGGCATTGTCGCGGTCGGAGTGCAGGGGACTATTTTAAATCTGATTTTTATCCCCATTTCACTCCTTACTTCCCTTCCTTCATCCTTTTCTCTCCCAAACCGAGCCCTAACCCTCTAAACCGTTTTTGGAACCCTTGAAACCATAAATCTTAAAATTCAAACCCTCTCCCTCATCTTTTAGCAAGAATTTGTGGATAAAGGTTTGAATTCTTCATCTCACTTTCATTTTGGTGAGATTTCTACATTTTCTAGGGTTTCATCCAACCTTTTTGTCCATTTTGAAGAGTTGGAGCTTATGGGGTGTTATTGGTGAGCTAGAAGTGCTTTGGTTGGTGGACTCACGTTGTGGTCAAGGTAACCTTCTCTTATCTTCACCTATGGAAATTAGGGTTTTGGTATATGTTGAGTTGTTGATGAAAATGCTTAGGGAAATGAAGTTGTATGGTTAGATATGATTATTGATGGGTGGAAATTTATGGATCTAGGTTTTGGAAGATTTGATCTTGAAGATTCGGGTCTCTTCAAAGGAGCTTACGTTTGGGGAAAAACCTAGATTTAGCCTAAATTTAGCAAGGTGAGTTCAAGTTGCTTTGTGAAACTTTGTACATGCCAAAATGTTATTTTTCCAAGTACTTATGTGTTTTACATGAAAATTATCGATGTTGAGTTATTTGGTGGGTTTTAACTTTTGAAGTATTTATTGTGGAAAATATTGTAAAACACTTACATTGGGAATTTTGGGAAAATGTGATAGATAAATCATATATGAAAATGGGTTGTTGATTTATGTTATAAGTGGAGTCTGTTTGTAATGAAAATGCATTTGTGTATATTTTGGAAACATGCATTTAGTACATTATGGGACGATTTGGAAATGTACGGTGTGAGTTCTTTGGAAAAGAGGGTTGTCCCAACCCAAGGTTCTATTTCGGGTTTTCATGGAATTGAAATATTATTGGCAAAAGTGTGTGTTGCTACGTTTAACCTCATGTTATGACTTTTCATGAATTATCTTTTGAGTCAGTTGAGTTTATGGCTCGGTATTGGATTTTGTTAAGTCTTGAGGACAATAGTCCAGTTTTGATAGCTCAAGTTGAGTTTTGATCATGATTTACGTTATTGGGGAATTTCATGTTTGAATGCACTTGTTTATTCATTTGGGGTCGTGTAATGTTTTAGACCTTGTTAGCTATGGATCCATAGGCATTTGAGTTTTCCAAGTCTCGCGGGCAAGAGATCGGGATTGATTGAGCTCAGTTTACGAGACGTTAGTTTCCCTTTTGTAGCACGGAATAGGCATCGGGTTCCATGATAAGTAAGGCGTGGACCTATATGGTCGGGCGTCGTCTCATGGGCAGTAAGGTGTAATCCCAAATGTGTTGTTGTGGATTTGGAGTGACCCAATATATAGACCTGTAGTGGTTGAAGTTGGGGGCTCCCTAGTCTCGCGGGCAATAGATCTGGAGTGATTGAGCTCAGTTTACGAGAGTAATCCACGTGTATGTTTTATTGCATAGTAGGTGACCCACTTTTGTGTTCCGTCACGTGCAATGTATACGGGCATCCCCCGTCACCGTAAGGTGTTGTTTTGGGTGTTTGTGTTTATCCATGTTTTCGGTGGCGTATCATATTTATATGAATTGTTTCCACGTTATATGAGTTATGGGTTATGTTTTATCCATGTTTTGGGATGTTTGGAATAATGGTGATTTAATTATGAATTCAATCGTTTTGAGTAGCAAATGCTATTTCACCTTTCACGTTGGTTTTGGAAATGAATCCATTTTGGGAATCAAGTTATATTAAAGTTTTCAGCATGGGAACTGTGTGAGTTAGAAAATGGGTGATTTGCATCTAAAGTAAATTCTTTTGGAACTCATGACTTAAAATTGCATCTCTCACGATTTAGGAATTTATATGGTCATGATAAAACTCTTGAACTCACTAGGCGTTAGCCTAACCCTTTTTATTTGTCGGCATGTGCAACAGGCTCAGGTTAGGAGTAGCTTTAGCTACACTGTGAAGTGGCGAGTGCTAGTAGAGTGCACGAAAGGCGATTTTGATTAGTGAAGCCTTCCGTATTTATTTGGGATTAGCAACTTGTGTTGTGTTAAGTAACGCCCGTTTTAAGTTATTAATTGTGGAAATTATGATGTTTAAATTCCGAGGTATTTTCAGGGATGATCTGTAGAAATAGTTTTATCCTCATTTGATTATTTTATTGAAATTAAAGTTAGTTGCTCGTTCCAAATTTGAGGGTGTCACAAGTTGGTATCAGAGCATAAGTTTGAGAGAATTAGGTGTTGATTTTGGATACCTAGACTCAAACTAGCGATCTTTTAAGTGAGGGAAAGTGAAATTGCACTATTAGGCACGTTAAGATAGGATGTTTTGAGGTCGATGGAGTTGTTAGAAACGAGAATCACGTCAAGAGTAGCAAGGATAATCATGTACGGTACGTTCATAGTTGCACATGGCCAGTGTTATGGTGAACCTACTAGTTACATGTGCATACTTGAACTACTCTAATGTGATGACGGTTGGGGTAGTGAAGAAGTTTCTAAGCGAGTAGTCGTTGGAATAGATGGACGATTTTAACATTAGTCTCTCGTAGTGACGATAAGCATGATAATTGCTTTAAGTGATCCGTTTCGGGTCGAAGTTGATGGTTGGATTAGAACCATATATCTATTGAATCGACCTTAATTCGAGGAGGAATTGTAAGGTGAATCGATGTAATTCCCAACTTTGCCTTAAGGTGTTTGAGCATCCGGATGACAACAGTCGACCAGAGGGATTTGGAGGAGTATGGGTTGAGACGTTGAGTGCCGACTAAGTTTATGCACGAAATTTATTTAAAAAAAAAATAAATTGCATCAATTATTTCTTGTATTTCAAATCATCATATGAGTTGTGTTATGAAATCTCGGAAAAACGTTTAACACGCACAAGATTTTAAATCATGGTTTGAAACGTGCATGAAATTATTTTATTGCGGGAGTTGCAAACTCCGTCGGGACTTGTTTTATTTTATTGTTGCCCAACGTTACTTTCGGGTACAGTGATATCCATATTTTTATGATGTTTACGATATCGGACAAGTAACTACGGCTTATGATTTTAACATTGGATCTCCTCCACAAGTGTTAAAGTTTGGACGGAAAGTTGTCTTCCATTATGTCTATGTAGAGCTATTTTGGGAAATTTGTTTAATGCGAGTTTATTGAAAAGTGTTGTTTATAGTGTATTACAACAAAGAGAGAATTTTTGGAATTTTGACATTTTAGTTATGATCTTGCTTTATGCAATTTGAGTTTTTGGAAGCGAAAGGTTTGGCATCCCTTGGTTGGGTCGGGGCAATTGAGCCCACAGAGTTTTACGGGGTTTCGTTTACGACTTTTTGTGCCGTGTGAATGCAATTTTGTAAGGTGCATACTTTGGTTATTGCGTGTGTTGATTTTGGATTATATTGGGCATTTTGTCTCATTCGGGGTTTGTTGGGAAGTGTTATTTATGCCGTGAGGCGACCAAACGGAATGTTTTTAGAACTTTGGCGTCGCATTTTTTTTAAAAGAATTGTGTTAGCACGTTTTGTTGCAATTTATTCAATGTACGGATTGATTTATACGTGGCGTGAGTAATGCCTTAAAGGACATTCTGATAGTGTTTCTTAACAAATTGCTTTATGCGCTTTCGGTTAAAGGATTATTTTATTATCCTTTCACGCAAATGTATGGTATTGACCTAGGGGTATGCATAACTTGGTAGTCACTGATCCTTGAAAACTTGATAGATGAATCATGAATGAAACTGTTACTAATTCATTGCATAAGTGAAAGTCTTTTGGTCAAAGCATGTCTTAGTGTTGTGGGGATCATGCATGGTTTACAATACGGTACGTTTTGGAAACACGAATGGGTGAGTCGTGAACTTTGGTCAAATTTTAACTTGATGAACATTTTGGAAAGAAAATTGTAAACCTTTTGGTTTTGGAGAAAATGTGTAATTTAAGTATTTTAATGGATAAATTTTAAGCGTCGACATTTTAACGTTTATATTGCGAGTGTGAAACTTTTGGTGTAAATGCTCTGTGATGGGTATTGTGGAAAATTATTTGTCTAAATCTAGAGTGCGTGAAACTATTGATGTTTTGGAAGACTAATGCACATTGTTTGTACGATCTGACATTCTAAGTCGATTTAAACCCTTTTTGGTGTCCACCGTTTACGAGCACTTATTTTCTCCTCAGTCTTGGGAAAACACATTAATGTGTGAGCCTTGTCAAAAATGTTTTACTCTTATGTCATTATATGACTAAGAGAGAAAATTTACAAATTTGATTTAGAGAATTTCATTTGTTTAAATTTTATTACGAACTATCTAATGCATGAAATTTTATTTCCGAAAAACCACTAGGGAAGTGTTACAAGTTTGCATGCGTACTCCAATTTGAAATTTCTTCATGATGTTTTAGTCAATATCTTCGAATGGTGAAAACGTGTTGACTTTTATCTTCGAACTTGGAACTAACGCAAATCATTTTGTGTTTTAACCAAAGCATATTTATGGATCGTTTCACTGTTTTTGGTGAAATAAACTGGCATGTGCGCGAACCTTGTTGGTGAATTTGATCCCATGTCATTTTATGGTTAAAAAGGGATTTTTAGGGAGTCGGAGGACGTTTAAACTCCTTGTGAAATGCGTACAAATCTTTTGTTGCACACTATTTAAAGTATGAGAATTTCTTTACGTGCATGACCTAAATAAATCTATGCTAAGACCGTGGCGGTCCATTTCATAAGATTGTCGAGCATACTTTTACGCCTTGTTGATAACTTGAATTTTGGTGAAATGGTTTTCAAGATGATTTTCATATGTGGGACGAGTGTGTCCATTTTTACGCAACTACCTAACTGATAGTAGTAGTTTTTATGCGTGCGGTTAACTTGATATGAAAATCTTGGTGTTGAAAGTTTCTATAAAAAGTTTCGATTGGCATATTTGTTAAATAATACACTTGAGAGCCTTGAACTCATTAGGACCCTGGAAAGGTCAAGTAACCCCGGTTAAAAGTAAGTGTGAGTAGAACTTCGTCAGTGGAAGGCCGAGTATTTTAATGCGTGTTGGTACCGTAGGCCAAGTAGTGTTGTTTGTAGAATCGACGTATTTTGTAACTGAAGGGTTAGATTCGCGGTATCTTATTTTGAGGTTGGTTGTAACCATCTTGTTGGCAATTTTGTGTTGGGTCTTGGTCAATTTTCGCATAATGAATGTGTAGGACCCTGTAGACACAATACTAATAACCTTGGTTATGTAAGAATGCTCGACGAGTGAAACTCAGGTGTTGAGTCGGTTGTGATTTAAAGTTTGGGTGGTATAACTAGGTGTCAACTTTTGGGCTTGAGGCCAAACACCGTTAGCGTAATCGGAGGATTGTAATCCGATTTTAATGGAATGATGGTAATGGTTGTAGTAATCTTAAGATGTTCAATTGTGATGAGCGGATTTAGTGAAATGACCTTCCTTGTGTGGTAAGAAAATCTGTCGGTTGGATAATTGATAATTGGACGTATCTTTTAAGTTATGTAATTGATGGGTCAGTGATGACCGTCGGTGTTGGAGTCAATGGGATCCGTTAGGAGTGAATGCTAGTCCAGTGGCGGGAATATTTGGGATTCAGAAGTTTTTGCTGATTTCGGTGGTGATTAAACTTTGGGCTAGTTTGAAGAGAAATTTAAGAACATGTGAATGTGGAGTGATTGGGGAGTTCGAATCTGTCAATGGGAATGTATGTATCACTTAAGGTTGGGGAGACAACTGAAGTCTTGTGGTTAGAAGTTACTCAAATAAGTTAAGTGTCCACTCAGATATAAGTGTAACGTGTCTGTGGGGGTGTTTGTGTGAGTATCAACTTATTGTGGTCGCTGCAGTTCTGGCCAGGAGGAAATCTGAGACTTCAATTAGAAGTCGAGGGAACACGGAAAGCGTTGGGTCAGTCACAACTAGAAGTATGGAAACCAGATTTCGAGGACGAAATCTCTTTTAAGGTTGGGAGGATTGTAACACCCATAATTTCGGTAAGTAAATATCACCCGAACGTCTTGCAGCTTGAAAATGGTGGAATTTATGTTGGGAAAACAATGCTTAAAGTCCCTAAGAGTATCAGGAGTTTTGGCGTTGAAAAAGTCGAGTTTCGGGGCTTGGTACGGGTCAAGCTACAATGACCAGCGACTATGACAGTGTCACGGTCGCGTGGTATAGTCGCAGGGAAGAGACAGCCTTCGGTACACCTTGTGTGACTATGACCAGCGACATTGACCAGGTCATAGTCGCGGTGGCAATGTCGCGAAGGAGGAGCTCTGGTCGAAAATCAAACAGAAGGTGGTGCCTCTTCCACGACTGTGACACGCGACTATGCCACATGGCATAGTCGCCGGGTATTGTCGGGGTGCAGGAGGCTGTTTTAAATCCAATTTTTATCCCCATTTCACTCCTCACTTCCTTTCCTTCATCCTTTTCTCTCCCAAACCGAACCCTAACCCTCTAAACCGTTTTTAGAACCCTTGAAACCATAAATCTTGTGATTCAAACCCTCTCCCTCATCTCTTAGCAAGAATTTATGGATGAAGGTTGGAATTCTTTATCTCACTTTCATTTTGGTGAGATATCTACATTTTCTAGGGTTTCATCCAACCTTTTTGTCCATTTTGAAGAGTTAGAGTTTATGGGGTGTTATTGGTGAGCTAGAAGTGCTTTGGTTGGTGGATTAATGTTGTGGTCAAGGTAACCTTCTCTTATCTTCACCTATGGAAATTAGGGTTTTGGTATATGTTGAGTTGTTGATGAAAATGCTTAGGGAAATGAAGTTGTATGGTTAGATATGATTATTGATGGGTGGAAATTTATGGATCTAGGTTTTGGAAGATTTGAGCTTGAAGATTCGGGTCTCTTCAAAGGAGCTTACATTTGGGGAAAAACCTAGATTTAGCCTAAATCTAGCAAGGTGAGTTCAAGTTGCTTTGTGAAAACTGTGTACATGCCAAAATGTAATTTTTCCAAGTACTTATGTGTTTTACATGAAAATTATCGATGTTGAGTTATTTGGTGGGTTTTAACTTTTGAAGTATTTATTGTGGAAAATATTGTAAAATACTTACATTGGGAATTTTGGGAAAATGTGATAGATAAATCATACATGAAAATGAGTTGTTGATTTATGTTATAAGTGGAGTCTATTTGTAATGAAAATGCATTTGTGTATATTTTAGAAACATGCATTTAATACATTATGGGACGATTTGGAAATGTACGTTGTGAGTTCTTTGAAAAAGAGGGTTGTCCCAACCCAATGTTATATTTCGGGTTTTCATGGAATTGAAATATTATTGGCAAAAGTATGTGTTGCTACGTTTAACCTCATGTTATGACTTTTCATGAATTATCTTTTGAGTCAGTTGAGTTTATGGCTCGGTATTGGATTTTGTTAAGTCTTGAGGACAATAGTCCAGTTTTGATAGCTCAAGTTGAGTTTTGATCATGATTTACGTTATTGGGGAATTGCATGTTTGAATGCACTTGTTTATTCATTTGGGGTCGTATAATGTTTTAGACCTTGTTAACTATGGATCCATAGGCATTTGAGTTTTACAAGTCTCGCGGGCAAAAGATCGGGATTGATTGAGCTCAGTTTACGAGACGTTAGTTTCCCTTTTGTAGCACGGAATAGGCATCGGGTTCCATTATAAGTATGTTGGTCCCGAAGGGTTATACAAGTTTGTAGAAGGGGGGGGGGGGGGGGGTTGAATACAAACACACAGATTTTACTTTTCTAAATTGTTTATTGATAAATCATTAACAATTTACAGCTTGTTGCGGAAACAAGATTAAGGATAAATCCTAAATCTAAACAAGTTGGAACACTAAGTTTCTTGCACTAAGAAGGAGAAGGAAATTACTAATAATAACCTATCTCAAAATAAGAAGAATGAACTTGTCCAGAGTTAGCAAGTTACTTCAAAAAGAAGTGAGTTCTTCTTCTTATATATTGCATGCATTTAATGCATTGCAGTTTATACTTTACACGTGGCAGCAGCTGATTGGTTGCATGTCATTGACCTTTGTTGACAACCTTAGTAGCCGCATGTTGAACAGTGTAGTATCAGAGTGGTTGTACGATTTCAGACAATAAGGAGGTTCTATTCTGACATATCGTACGGAGTCGTGCAAGGGTGGATGAGACAAAAAGTACTTTGTACGGAAGACTTCATGATCAGCTTTTCGATGATTCAGCGATCTATCATTCTTTATCAGCGAATGATAGAGTTCAGCGATAGCTGAAGTCTTGTACTTGATACTTCACGTTGAGTGGACAAATCTGAGTCTTCGCTGATCCGCATCAGTTCATTAGGAGACTTGTCGCTGGTTCTTGAGCTTGATCTTCGACTTCAGCGTAGAACCTATGTTGACGTGAAACTTGTCTTCAGGGATCATAAGTAAACAACTAACTTATCAGCGAT
Source organism: Saussurea involucrata (assembly GCA_033807775.1). NCBI lineage: Eukaryota > Viridiplantae > Streptophyta > Magnoliopsida > Asterales > Asteraceae > Saussurea > Saussurea involucrata. The sequence continues at coordinate 173,271,108 of CM066320.1, read as the reverse complement.
CACCATAAGTACTGAACAGACTCAGAGTATTATGGTGAACAGTTTCGCTGAATGTTTAATCTAAAGAGCGAGAGTTCCTATCAGCGGTACTGGAAGATCTTAGTACTTATCAGCGATAGTGCAACTCTGATACATATTGTTTACTTACAATTTTCACTAAGTATATAAGAGAGGGTCATTATCAAATCATTGAGGGTTTGGATCAACAATCTCCCCCTATTTGATTATGACATAGCAACAGAGAAAATTGCTATATAATGAAAACATAAGGATGAAAAGAACTCATAAAATATTTGTCCCTTTTACTGTTTTCTGGGATCTTTTCTGTACTGATGGAGTAAAGTACGTTCGCTGAAATTTTTCTTTAAACTTTGTAAAGATTACAGAGGGAAGTGGAAAAATTACAAGTACAGCGAATAAAATTACAAGTACAAAAGATGTAGATAGATAAGGATAGAAAGAATTTCAAGGCGATTCTATCCGTCAAAAGGTTCTTCCTTAATGAGTTGTTCATCAAGGGTCATTGATGTGGCAATCATCCAATCAGGGACATCTACTCCTTGATTCTTTTTCTTCAGAGCTTCTTCAAAAATCAAGGGCTTCAGGTGTCTAGCTTTGATGTCGCGTCTGACTTCACACCAGTATAAGAGATCTCTGAGTTGTTCGATGGGAGCGAGGTGGAGCTCAGAGATACGTTGAAAGTGATGGTTTCCATCGTAGTCTAGAAAGAATATACCATATGGATCACTTACAACTGTGCCAGGAATGAAAGTTTCTCCAGGTGGTAGGGAGGTGTCAAGCGCTGAGAGATCAGCATCAGGACCAAGAACTTCAGCACGAGAGAAACCAATACCTGTTTCATTCCGTATAGGAGGACCTGAATCAGAGACTTTCTTTTTCTTAGCAGAGACTTTTCTTTGTTGAGGAAGAGGAGGAATATCCACAGCATAAGAAAGCAGGTCGATCTGTTTGTTTAAGATCTTCTCGACATGGCTTTTGTATTTTGAGCGCGATCCCTAAATGGCTAATTTTGTTTCTAACCATTCAGAGAGACCAAATTTTTCTAAGGTAGCAACAGAGAAAGTTTGCTTGGTTTTGTCATCTCTGTAGACATCCACTTCAACAACAGGAACGTTGGCGTACAGTTTTCCTCTGATGTTTGCTTTGAGGATTTTGGATGGTCTAGATCGATAGGTCAGCATTTGTTTAGCCCATTCCAAGGTCGTGTCAGATACCTTAGTCTTTTCTCTAACGATCTTTTGAGCATCATCCCATAGCTGACGTTGAACATCAATGGGAACTCTTTTCAGCTTGGGGTCTTTTATTGATCGTTGAGTAAGCTTGATGGCGTATTCTCTATCTTTTTCTTCAGCTTCTTTTCTGTCAGCGATTAAGCGTTCAGCTCTGAGGTGTTCCTTGTATTCCTTTTGGGAAACTCTGAACTTTGGAGGAACGAAAGGAAGTTGATCACGCTTCAGAATGATTCGCTGATCTTCAAGTCTCTTGATCATTGCATCTCTCTTTTCTTGATCCTCTTCACTTAGCTTTTGAGGAGCCAAGGAAGGTCTGTTTTTGTGAGAGAGAGTCTGTTCTTCAGGTTCATCAGTCTCAGAGATCAAGTCCAAGACTGGGATTATTTCTTCAGCGTTGAGAGCTGGGATTGTTGTTGAAGTCGCAGCTGTAGGAACTTCAGCGATATCCTCAAACAGGGGAGAGGACTAGCTGAAACACAACGATCTTACAAGTAAGAACAGAGATGGAAAGAATGGGATTGTGTATATAGGTTTGCGGAGGTAGAGAACTGATAAAGTGTATAGAGGAGGGATGTTGTGTAGGATTAATGTACCTGACAAACCGGCTTGTTAAGCAAGATCATCAGATTTTCATCTTCAGCGACACCTTTTCCTTTGCCTTTGTCAGCTTCGGATGCTGATGGCTTTGTCTTTTTCCGCTCCCCTGAAGGTTCATTTATCAGAATCCCTTTAAGAGCTTTAGTTCTCTGAGCAGGCTTGACGATAAAAGAATCATCATCATCGTCATCTTCGTCATCATCATTCTTTGGAGAAGAGGATGGTTCGGCATCAGACAAATCGATGGCTTCTTCATCATCAGCTTCAGACTCAGTTTCTTCAGCTTCTTCTTCGAGTTGCTCCCCCTCGGATACAGAGGCGAGCTTCTCGGTTCCCTCAGGGTTTTCATCTCCCTGAGGTCCAGCGGCTGCTTCAGCTTCAATTTTCTTCTCACCCTCTTCAGTGACGGTGAGGTCTTCAGTCTTCTCTCCCCTGATAGATTCATCATGGGAAAGGTCTTCAGCGCTCTTCTCCCCCTCTTTATCATGATGACTGGGGGAGGAATGAGAAGATTCAGCAGCACGTGTGGTTTCCCTGTCTTCTTGGCCAGGGATCCCTATTATCATTTCAATCGCTGATAATCTGTTTTCCAAGTCAGAAATACCAGGATTGATCTTCACAAGTTCAGCACGATCCGCCGTAGTAAAAGATGGAGGTGCAGGGGCAGGTGCAGGGGCGGTCGTGTTGGTCAGAATCTGCTTCAACAAGTTCTGAATTGAAGAGATGTCATTCTTCATCGTGTTGACATCAGTCTTCACAGAGCTCATATCAGTTTTTACTGAACTGACATCAGTCTTTACAGCAGACATATCACCTTCGAGTGTGCCAACCGATGTCTTCAGCGTTGTGACTTCGCTGGACATGGTGTCTACAGATTTCTTGATGTCGAGGTAGTCTGTGTAGATGTCAGCGAGAACTTTGGCAAAGTTGCTCAGTGAGTGATCAACCTTCTCCATGTCAGCTTTGGAGGCATTCTTTCCGACTTCGGTTGTAAGTTTTAAGAGATTTTCTCCAGCGGTTGTTACAGCTGAAGAGTTGCCGGAAAGAGTAGACGTGAGACCAGTCAGCGTTGTCTCTACTGTCTTCAGAGACGTGTTGATGTCTCTCAAATTAGGACCTGTAACATATAAAAACTTGTGAACAGGGGAAAGCTCAGAAGTTTGGGGTTTAGTAACAGTGTATAGGGATTTGTGAGTACCTGCAGGAGGATTGGTGAATTCATCAAAATCACGGGTTCCTGAGTAAAGTTCCATATCGTCAGCGAGAGTACGTGGACGTATGGACAGCTCTGCAGGTCCTACTTCCGTCGTTCCTTTTGTTCCTGGAGGAATGACAGGTGCATCTGTGATAACTGGAGTGGGGTCCAAATGAGTGGAGGGAGAAGCGAAGGATAAGAATGGAGGTTGGTTACTGAGTTCAGCGTTGGAATCGCTGAGAATCACTTCATCAGTCTTTTGAGAGACTGAGGGAGGTTGGGTAGATTCCAAGTTTGTAACCTCAACGTTTGGAGATGCTGAGGTCGGGATTAAAGGGATGGCTTGTTCAGGTGTGGCAGAGCGTACCACTGAACTTTCCTTCAGCTCAACAGGAGGAGCTGAGGAGTTTTTAGCAGGAGATTGCTTGGGTTGCTCCTTGGTCTTCTTAGTTCTTTTGGAACTAAGGTGGGTTTCAGAATGTTTCCTTTTAAGAGGAATGGAGGTAGCAGCTGGGGTATCAGCGGTGGGTTTGTCCGCTGAAGGAGTTGCAGAAGTAGAAGAAGTATTAGGGTTAAGAAGAGTCAAGAGTGTAGAAAGACGTACCTCATTCGCCACTGGTTTGAAGTCGAGTATTTTAGGGCCGACCTGAGAGAGTTTTAGGTCACCCTCTTCTGGGTAGATGTCTTTCAGGCCTCTTTGGAAAATAGCGTTGATGAACCGAGGATATGGAACCCATGGAGGTTTGTCAGCGACGGTGTCCACTCTGAGAACCAGGTCATCATAGATAATCGATGCCCAGTCTATGTTGAGACCTTTCAGCAAAGCATATCCCGTTGCTTGCTGAGGCTTAGCGGCTTGGTCAGAGGAGCCGCTCTTGGCAGTCATGCAGCTGATCAAATGGGCGAAGATGAAATTCATCTCGTTGGGCATTTTCGATTTCTTGATAATCGTCAGCTTCTTCTCGGGCTTCATGTCTCTGCCGATTTCCCATACATAGCCCATTGCATCGAAAAATGCAATGATGGCTTCCCTGTCTGAGTTTTTCTTGGGGTCAGGGAGGGGAACAAAGGGTTTTTCCTTGGTGGCGATAGGAAGGCTGAGAGCTTTGCGAATTATGGCAGGGGTAATCTTCATGGTGCCATATTCAATATCGCAGAGGATGCAATCGATTGTTTTGGAGGGGTCTTTGGCTGAGGGTAGCTGAGGGTAGCTGAGAGTGTCTGGCTGAGTACCAGAATTGTGAGAGCAAAAGCTGATGTGCAGGAGGTGTTATGGTCAGGGCTGTGGAGATGCAGCAATTCTTTAAGAAGTTCACAGCATCAGCTAGATGTGTGACTTGCTTTCGAGGAGGAAACTCGAGAAGCGCATAGAGGTTGTTCACCTTAGTCCAATCCAGTTTGTCAAGGGCAAATTTGACTTGAGGAGCCTTGAAGATGTCCATTTCCTCAGCAGTGTCATCAGCAGAAGTGTTTTCAGCGTTGGTGTTCTTGGGAATGTCAAAAGATGCCATTCTCTGTATTATCAGTTCAACCAAAGGATTAACAAATAAGAATAATCTTAATGTGGAAAGAAATTTTCCAATAAGATGGTTCGAATTTTGTCCATTTCACTCAGACAAAAATCTTGTTTTCCAATTTCCTTTGAAGAGAGGGATTCTGGAAAAAAAACGAATGTGTGAAGAACAAGTTTAAGATTTTCGCATTTAAACTTGAAGAACAACCATGAAATGGTTGTGTTCATAAAACCATGAAAGAAAATGATTTTATTTTTAAGAAGTTCTTTTGTTTGATCTTGTTAAAACAAAGAGAAGATCAGAAACAAGTTATTTGCATTTGGTAAATAATAAGAACACATTAACCTTTGATGTTTGAAGAAGATGAACAGTTGTTCTTGAAAAATCGAGAGCCATATGCAACAGTGAATTTTTTCTTTGTTTGGAGGAGAAGTTCGCGTAAGAGAAAAATATAAACGAGGAATTTGTTTATATAGAGAGATTTTAGAAAGAGAAAATCTTGAGCGGGAAAAGATTTTCATCATGACACGGACACGTGTTTGCATTTGATTGGTAAGAAAACGAAACGTGCAAACGTGTGTCAGAAAGAAGAACGTGTCTGGGTTTATCCGTTGCAATGACGTCACAATTGTCCTTTCATATTCTTGGTTGTCTCTGAGGTTTTGAAAACTCGGGGACACTTTTGAAAACATGAAGCACTTAATAGAAATATTAGTTGGTTTTAAGAAATTTCAAAGTATCGCTGATAAGGAAGAGATATTCAGCGATGAGATTTGTTTTGAAATCTTGCATTTACATGCGATTTGTCAGAGAGAAAAACATACCTTGATATCAGCGAATCAGGATAGAGAGGAGGATAGAATGGGTTATACAAGTTGATTTTATCCTATCGCTGATCAAATGTGAACTGCTGAAGATTTTATCCTTCAAAGTTCAGCATTCCAAGCTCGTTGATGAGAAAGTTGAATCTTGTCTCATCAAGAGGTTTGGTGAACAGATCAGCTAACGGATAGTCAGTTGGGATAAAGTGAAGTTCTATATCACCATTCATCACATGATCTCTGATAAAGTGATACCTGATTTCGATGTGTTTTGTCTTTGAGTGTAGCACTGGATTATTAGCTATAGCGATGGCACTTGTGTTGTCGCAATAGATTGGAATATTTGAGAGTTGAAGGTCATAGTCCAGTAGTTGATTTCTCATCCACAAGACCTGAGAACAACAGCTTCCAGCGGCTACATACTCAGCTTCAGCTGTGGAAGTGGACACTGAGTTTTGCTTTTTACTTGTCCAACTTACCAGCTTTCCACCCAGGAGCTGACATCCTCCTGTAGTGTTTTTCCTATCCATTCTGCAACCTGCAAAATCACTATCTGAATAGGCGATTAAATCGAATCCTGAGTCTTTGGGATACCGAAGACCTAGATTCGCTGTACCCTTAAGATATCGTAAAATACGTTTTACAGCTTTCATATGAGATATCTTAGGTTCAGCTTGATATCGTGCACACAAGCATGTTGCAAACATAATATCGGGTCGGCTAGCTGTAAGATACAATAGTGAGCCGATCATCCCACGGTACAGCGTGACATTGACAGGAACACCCTTAGTGTCCTTATCAAGTGTCAGCGGTGGTGCCATAGGGGTTTTCATAGCTGAACTTTCAGTTAAGTCGAATTTTTTCAGCATATCTTTAACATACTTTCCCTGATTAATGAAAGTTCCTTTTTCATTTTGTTTTATCTGTAGACCAAGGAAATATGTTAGTTCACCCATCATGCTCATTTTATACTCTTCTTTCATTCTATCAGCAAAACGAGTACAGAGATCAGGGTTAGTCGAGCCAAATATAATATCATCAACATATATTTGAACAAGAATGATATGACCTTTTACTTTCCTGAAAAATAGAGTTTTGTCTATTTTACCTCGCTCAAAATTTTCAATATGGAGATAAGTAGAAAGAGTGTCATACCATGCACGTGGAGCTTGCTTTAAGCCATAAAGTGCCTTGTCCAGTTTATAAACATAACCTGGATGCTTAGGATCTGAGAATCCTGGAGGTTGTTCCACATAGACTTCTTCATTCGGCTTTCCATTTAGAAACGCTGACTTAACATCCATCTGATATACTTTGAAGTCTTTGTGTACAACGTATGCTAAGAATAGACGAATAGATTCTAATCTTGCTACTGGAGCAAATGTTTCGTCATAATCTATGCCTTCCTCTTGTCTGTATCCCTGAGCAACAAGACGAGCCTTGTTACGGGTTACAGTTCCATGTTCGTCCAACTTGTTTCGATAGACCCATTTAGTGCCTATCACTGTTTTGTCAGTTGGTCTTCGAACAAGTTTCCAAACTTTGTTTCTTTCGAATTCTGTCAGCTCTTCTTGCATGGCGCTGACCCAGTTTGGATCTTTGAGGGCATCATCTACTTTCTTTGGTTCAGTTAGTGAAATAAAATTTACAAATAAACAAATATTACCTGCACTTCGTCGAGTCTGAATACCAGCGTTTGGATCACCAAGAATTTGATCAATTGGGTGATTTATAGTCCATCACTGAGCCGGAGCGTGAGACGCTGACTCAACCTGAACTGGAGGAGCTGAAGATGATGCTTCAGCGACGTCTGGAGTATCAGCCAAGAGAGGAGTGGATGCAGTTGTCATTATATTCACTGATTGCTGAGAGGTGGATGGAATATCTGAGATATTGGTTTCAGAAGCAGGTATAGTGTTTATAGGAACAGCTGAGACCCATGATGTTTCAGCTTCACTATTCTGCATATTTGGAATGATAGTTGGACCATCATCTTCAACTGTGTGAGCACGAGGAGTGGGAAATTCTTCTGAATCACCAAGATGAGAAAACATCCATTGATTCAGTTCTTCAGTATCAGCGGACGGTTTAGAGTTCGCTGAGTGGGACTCGTCAAACGTGACGTGAATTGTTTCTTCAACAGTTTGTCTTCTTCGATTAAAGACTCTGAAGGCTTTGGAGACTGAGGAGTATCCAAGAAAGATCCCATCATCAGCCTTAGGATCAAACTTTCCAAGGGCATCTCTGTTGTTCAGTATAAAACACTGACATCCAAAGATGTGAAGAAAGCTGATTGAAGGCTTTCTCCCATGAAATAGTTCGTAGGCTGTTTTATTGAATCTTTTGACTATCGGCGACCTGTTTTGCGTAAAACAAGCAGTGTTGACAGCTTCTGCCCAAAACTGAGTAGGCAGGTGAGAATCGCTGAGCATTGAACGTGCAGCTTCAATAATTGTTCTATTTCTTCTTTCAGCGACTCCATTTTGTTGTGGTGTTCTTACTGAATAAAAGTTGTGAGAAATACCCTTGCTCTCAAAGAAGGAATCAAGAGAACTGTTTTTGAATTCAGTCTCATGATCACTCCTTATTGAGCGAACGGTCAAATTGTTCAGGGTTTCCATCTTCCGAACAAAGGTGATGGGTTCTTCAGGGGTGTCACTCTTGGAACGGAGAAACATAACCCATGTATAACGAGAGAATTCATCAACTATGACCAGTGTATATTTCTTTCCAGCGATGGATTGTTTGTTAACAGGGCCAAACAAATCCATATGGAGTAGTTGTAGAGGGGATGACACTGAGGAGTCTTGCTTTGATTTAAAGCTTGCTTTGGTCTGCTTTCCTTTCTCACATGCTGAACATAAAGACTCTTTGGCATATGAGTGTTGAGGTAGACCAGTAACTAACTCTTTTGAAGAAAGAGAGTTCAGTGTCTTGAAATTCAGATGAGAGAGCCTCTTATGCCATAACCAGTTGACATCAGATGAGGCTTTTGAGAAGAAACAGGAGTTCTCAGTGGTTGTTGAGTCCATGTTTATTACATAAACATTTTCCAAACGATAACCGCTGAGAGCTATCTTCTCCTTTTTGTCAGTGACAAAGCAGGATTCTTTGGTAAAGATTACCTTGTTGTTGGTGCAAGTGTACCCAGCTTTAATATTAAGATATATTTTTGGTACACATAAAATCACATCTCCATATTTATTTTGATGATTACAAAACACACCGCATTCTTTGTTATCTAATATTTTATCTGAGTGTGCAGCTTTTAAATAATCTCGATAATTTTATCTGAAGAATCCAAGACTGAAGATTTTCGTCGTTTTAATTTTAAAATGATAAATCACCCTAAAATAATATACCACTTGGATTTTTCTAATACTGTCTTTTTAAATAAACCAAGTCAGCTCTCCTCAACATCTTATCATCTTGCTGGATTTGTTTCTAGAAGAATCTGCGCATGCGTACTGCTTCCTGCAACATTTTTCTGGGCGGCATACCGCGAAGGTACAGGCGGTATACCGCGGCAGGCATGGTGTACATCTCTGATTGGTTGGAAGCTCCCTTTGTCTGCACGGCATACCGCGAAGAATAGCCGGTATACCGCTGGTACAAGTTCACGGCATACCACGAAGAATAGCCGGTATACCGCTGGTACAGTTTACGTTTTGTTTTGCAGGGTTGACCTTCTCTTCTGCAGTGTACTTTTCTTCTGCATGGTATACCGCGAAGGATTGTCGGTATACCGCGAAAGCTCGTGGACTGTTGCTCATCCAGTATATATACATGCAACCTACCAGCATTCAAAGCTACCAATTTACAATAACTCCTCTCTGCATTTGATAAAGACTCTGCAGCCTCTTCTCTTGATAATTAAACTGTTAAAATTATAAAACACTTTTTGAGTAAGAAATCTTGAGTTGATAGCAGATTAAAATCTCTCGATTAGTTGAATCAGCAACACAACTCAAGTGATCAAACTCTCTAAAAATATCCAAGTGATAAACCTTATACAAGAGTGATTATTCATATTAAAATTATACCCTCTTGTAAGTGTTTGAATAGAGTGAGTGATCCACATAATTCTCTCAAAGAAGAGTGATTCGCGTTTGTTGTACTAAGGTTTGTGTTCTACCGTAAAGAACACGTTTTCTTATTGGATCTCCGAGAAGTGTTTTCTCGAGGTGGACTAGCCAACCGCGTGATTGGTGAACCACTTTAAAATTTCGGTGTCAAGTATTCTCTTTCCTTTATCTCTTTATTTTTTCCGCTGTGCTTTATTATATCTGTTTATATAAACTGCTTTGCATTTATATTTATTTATACAATCTCTGTGTATCTGTTTGTATTTATACTCTTCTGTATTGTACTATATTTACTCTGTATTTATTTACAAAAGATTTTTTGAAAGTAAGATTTTTTATAATACAACCTAACCCCCCCCCCCCTTGGTTGTCCAACAATTGGTATCAGAGCAGGGCTTTCAAAATTTTTCTGCTTAAATTTTTTTTAAAATGACTCAACAAACTAATATTGTGTTTTCAAAACCTCCTTTGATAGATACTGAAAAGTTTGGCATTTGGGCCGAGCTATTTGAATGTCACGTGCGTGGCAAAAATCAAAAGATTTGGGACATAATTGAAAATGTGAACTTTAAACCCAAAATTGTTAAAGATGATGTTTTTATTGATAAACCTTTAGATGAATGGACTACTGCTGATGAATCTCATTTTTGTTTAAACTTTGAAGCTAAAAATATATTATATGCTGCTTTAACAACTGATGAAATTGAAAGAGTATATACATATAAAACCGCTAATCAAATATGGGAAAGTTTAAATAATACTCATCGTGGAAACACGGAAGTTAAATCAAGTAAAGTAAATATTCTAGTTCACGATTATGAACTATTCGAAATGAAACAAGATGAGTCAATTGACTCAATGTTTAAAAGATTTAACCTTATTATGACTACTTTGAAAGGTTTGGATCGCACTTATCCTAACGAGGACTATATAAGGAAAATCCTACGAGCCCTTCCTTCCGAGTGGATGCAAAAGATAACATCTTTGGAAGACTCCCGTGACCTTTCCCTAATGAAGATAGATGACTTAATCGGAAATCTCAAGGTGCACGAAATTGCACTTAAAAGAAATAAAGAAAGGGAGCAAGTTAAAAAGAAGTCAATCGCTCTCAATGTCTCAACACCAAAAGTCGAGAAGAAAAAGGAGAAAGCTAGCTCCTCAAAAGATCCTTCCGAAACTCTCGATGAAGTCGCCATGTTGGTAAGAAACTTTTCCAAGTTTTTTAATAATAATAAATTTTCTAACAATGGCAGATTTCAAAGAAACGGCAACTACCGTCGTGGTGGTGAAAACCGAAGTCGTAAGTTCCATAAACGAGACGAAAAAGTAAAGAAAAATGACGACTCAAGTGGTGACGATAAAGCTAAGCCAAAGAGAGGATTTTGCTACTCGTGTGGCGACAAAGATCATTACGCCAATGAATGTCCGAAAAAGAACAAGTACCAAAACAAGAAGGATAAAGCCTTCATTGGAGGCGCGTGGAGCGCGAGTGAAGAAGAAGATGACTATCAAGCCATTTGTCTTATGGCTGAAAGCGACAACGAGGTAAACACTTCTTATTCAAATTACGATAGTGATTATGATAGCGATAGCGAAAACAATCTTGAATTATTGCATGAATCGTTTCATAAAATGGCTAATCTTGCAAATAATTATAAAGACGAAATTGCTATGTTAAAAGAAACTGTAAATGCATGTAAAAAGGAAATAAATAATGTTAATCGAAAATCTGCAAATGATATGAATATAATTGCTAAATTAGAAACTAAATTAGGAGAAAAGGATTTTTGTAAATCTTGTGATGCTCTAAAGAAAGAAATTGCATGCTTAAATAAAAAGTCACATGAAAATATTATTTGTACAAAATGTGATATTCTTGAAAATGAAATTGCATGTTTAAAGGCTAAATGTGCTTCATATGAAAAAGATAACATGTTAGCTAAAGCTTTTGAAAGTAGTAATGAAAAAGTTCTTAACATGCTTAATATGTCGAACCGTATAAATTGTAGAAAAGGTATAGGTTCAAATACATGTGTTGAAAAATGTAATTGCATGCCTATTAAAAGATGTTATGAACCACCTAAGTTTAATACACGAAAGCCGTATATGCAAAAACCTCCGTATGTACCTAAAATGCATAATGTAAATTATAATACGAGAAAACCGTATGCTCGCATGTATAACGATAAGTATTCTAAACCTAAAAATATTGCGAATATAAATGCTTGTTTTTATGTGTATGATAAATACAATCGCAAAATTAAAATGATAAATAAATGGATTCCAAAAGGAATGTTTAGTAATGATAATCCCGGTGGTATGCGTTTATGGTTTTAAATGTGTTATATATTATATATATATATATATATATATATATATATATAGTTTAAATATGATATATTTTCTTGTATATATAAGTAATATATTGTTATATGTACTTTTGTTTATATATATATATATATACATACGTACTACATATATATATATTCTTTTTGATCTATTATATATATATATATATTTTGCTTAACTTTATATATATGTTGGTTGTTATCTTGAAACTAATTTACAAGGACCCACGAGAAATGGGGACCATAAAAGTTACATCTTTATTATTGTAGATAAACCTTGATATAGACTGGATACTCGATAGTGGTTGCACACGTCACATGACCGGAAACAGCAATCTTTTTTCATCATATAAGTCATGTGATGGTGGACAGGTAATTTTTGGAGGAAACTCCAAAGGAAATATAATTGGGAGAGGTACAGTTTCTTGCAATAATGTTAAATTTCTTGATGTGAATCAAGTTGATAATTTGCATTTTAATCTGTTAAGTGTTCGCCAATTGTGTAAAAATGGTATAACTGTCGTCTTCGAAGAAGACTCGTGCAAAATCTTGAAAAATGGCAAAGTTCTTTTAACTGGTTCTGTGAAAGGAAATTTATATATTTGCAAAACTGTTGTATCTGAAAATGTATGCTTATCTTCTATTCATGATGTTTCTACTTTATGGCATAGACGTTTAGGTCACGCTAATCTAAGATTAATGCAAAACTTAAAAAATAAGGAGCTTGTGAGTGACCTTCCAAAATTAAAGTTTGATAATCATTTTTGTGATGCTTGTCGTGTCGGCAAACAACATCACGTTTCTCATAAATCTAAAAATGTTATTTCTACTCAAAGAGTTTTAGAACTTCTTCATATGGATCTTTTTGGCCCTATGGCGATTCAAAGTTTTGGAGGAAATTTTTACACTTTGGTTATTGTGGATGATTATTCTCGTTATACTTGGACTTTATTTTTGAGACATAAAAATGAGGCTTTTGAAAAGTTTAAAATTTTGGGAAAACGAATTCAAAACCAACAAGGTTGTACGATTGTTTCCATACGTACGGACCATGGACGAGAATTCGATAATGATATCCAATTTGGTGCCTTTTGTGATAAACATGGTATAACTCATAACTTTTCGGCTCCTCGAACTCCTCAGTCAAATGGGGTTGTTGAAAGGAAAAATCGAACGTTGCAAGAAATGAGTAGAACCATGCTAAACGAACATCAAGTTCCCCAAAAGTTTTGGTGTGATGCCGTTGCTACCGCAACCTATGTGCTAAACCGTGTCCTAGTTAGAAATATCCTAAATAAGACACCCTATGAACTTTACCGTGGTAGAAAACCCTCCTTAGCTCACCTGAAAGTTTTTGGTTGTAAATGCTTCATTTTAAACACCAAATCCTACTTAACCAAATTCGATGCCAAAGCCTATGAGGGAGTGTTCCTAGGTTACTCTTGGAATAGCAAAGCCTATAGAATTCTAAATAAGGAGACCATGGTTGTAGAAGAATCCCTAAATGTTAGCTTTGACGAGAGTCCTCCCAAACCGAGTGCACCCTTAGCAAATGACAATATCCGTGAGGGAGACGTCTTAGCACAACAACTTAGCAACTTGGATTTAGGTACCCAACCTTCCACAAATAATATTGAATCTAGTAATGCCCCTCCTTGCTTTATTCCACAAGGTATAGATGATCCTAACCTTAGAACCGCTCGAGGCCATCCCGTAGATCAAATTATAGGTGACCTAAACCAAAGGACAACTAGATCACAAATCCATACCCATTGTGCTTTCCATGCATTTATCTCAACCATAGAACCTAAAACCATAGATGAAGCTTTAGGAGATGAGGATTGGATAATGGCCATGCAAGAAGAGTTAAACCAATTTACTAGGAATGATGTGTGGGACTTAGTTCCTTGCCCTAGTAGTCAAACCATTATTGGCACAAGATGGGTCTTCCGTAACAAGATAGACGAGAACGGTGGAGTCACACGAAACAAGGCACGTTTAGTTGCCAAGGGGTACAATCAACAAGAAGGTATAGATTACGATGAAACCTTTGCACCGGTTGCAAGGTTGGAGTCTATTCGAATGCTTCTCGCTTTTGCAAATGCTAAAGATTTTAAATTATTTCAAATGGATGTTAAAAGTGCTTTCTTAAATGGTATTATAAATGAGGAGGTATACGTTTCTCAACCTCCCGGTTTTGAAAATTTTGAAAATCCGACACATGTTTATAAATTGAAAAAGGCGCTTTATGGTTTAAAGCAAGCTCCGCGTGCGTGGTATGATAGATTAAAAACCTTTTTAATTGTAAGTGGTTATATTATGGGTAAAATAGATAATACTTTATTTGTGAAATATGAGCAAAATGATATTGTAGTTGTGCAAGTATATGTTGATGATATTATTTTTGGTTCCACTAATGAAAAACTGTGTAATGAATTTTCTGCGAAAATGACAAGCGAGTTTGAAATGAGCATGATGGGAGAGTTAAAATACTTCTTAGGATTGCAAATCAAACAATGTGAAACTGGTATTTTTATTAGTCAATCTAAATATTGTAAAGATATGTTGAAAAAGTTTAACTTTGAAAATGTCAAACCCGTTGAAACTCCAATGACCACAAACTTACAATTATCTCGTGACGAGGAGGGAAACGATTTTAATGAAAAGATTTATCGCGGTATGATTGGTAGTTTATTATATTTAACTGCTAGTAGACCTGATATTATGTTTAGTGTATGTTTATGTGCTCGTTTTCAATCTTCACCTAAACAAACTCACTATGAAGCTGTCAAGCGTATTTTTCGATATTTACGAGGTACTACTAATCTTGGCTTATGGTATGCAAAGAAACCCGAGTTAGAAGTAACGTGTTTCACCGATTCCGATCTTGGTGGATCTATTGTTGACCGAAAAAGTACTAGTGGGGTATGTGCCTTTATAGGTCTCTCACTTGTATCTTGGTTCTCTAAGAAACAACAATCCGTAGCTTTGTCTACCACCGAAGCGGAATATGTAGCCGCCGCAAGAGCATGTGCTCAAGTCCTTTGGATGAAACACACACTTACCGATTTTGAGGTACACCTAACCAAAATTCCAATTATGTGTGATAACTCAAGTGCTATAAACTTAAGTAAAAATCCTGTTTTACATTCTCGTACAAAACATATTGAATTGAGACATCACTTTTTACGAGATAATGTTCAAAAAGGCCAAATCGTGCTTGAAAAGGTTGACTCAGAAGATAATCTGGCCGATATTTTCACTAAAGCCCTAAACAAAACTGCGTTTTTTTTTAAACTAAGACTTGGTTTAGGCATGCTTGAGTACAACCCTTGAGAAAATGCTAACTCTCAAATATTTCATATCTTGAGGGGGAGCATCTTTCAAGGGGGAGCATAGCGTCTTTCCTAACCATTTTTGCTTCGACAAAAGGGGGAGAGAAACCGAGTATGCTCTCCTGTTTAGCGTGTGTTTGTCATCATCAAAAAGGGGGAGATTGTTGGTGCAAGTGTACCCAGCTTTAATATTAAGATATATTTTTGGTACACATAAAATCACATCTCCATATTTATTTTGATGATTACAAAACACACCGCATTCTTTGTTATCTAATATTTTATCTGAGTGTGCAGCTTTTAAATAATCTCGATAATTTTATCTGAAGAATCCAAGACTGAAGATTTTCGTCGTTTTAATTTTAAAATGATAAATCACCCTAAAATAATATACCACTTGGATTTTTCTAATACTGTCTTTTTAAATAAACCAAGTCAGCTCTCCTCAACATCTTATCATCTTGCTGGATTTGTTTCTAGAAGAATCTGCGCATGCGTACTGCTTCCTGCAACATTTTTCTGGGCGGCATACCGCGAAGGTACAGGCGGTATACCGCGGCAGGCATGGTGTACATCTCTGATTGGTTGGAAGCTCCCTTTGTCTGCACGGCATACCGCGAAGAATAGCCGGTATACCGCTGGTACAAGTTCACGGCATACCGCGAAGAATAGCCGGTATACCGCTGGTACAGTTTACGTTTTGTTTTGCAGGGTTGACCTTCTCTTCTGCAGTGTACTTTTCTTCTGCACGGTATACCGCGAAGGATTGCCGGTATACCGCGAAAGCTCGTGGACTGTTGCTCATCCAGTATATATACATGCAACCTACCAGCATTCAAAGCTACCAATTTACAATAACTCCTCTCTGCATTTGATAAAGACTCTGCAGCCTCTTCTCTTGATAATTAAACTGTTAAAATTATAAAACACTTTTTTGAGTAAGAAATCTTGAGTTGATAGCAGATTAAAATCTCTCGATTAGTTGAATCAGCAACACAACTCAAGTGATCAAACTCTCTAAAAATATCCAAGTGATAAACCTTATACAAGAGTGATTATTCATATTAAAATTATACCCTCTTGTAAGTGTTTGAATAGAGTGAGTGATCCACATAATTCTCTCAAAGAAGAGTGATTCGCGTTTGTTGTACTAAGGTTTGTGTTCTACCGTAAAGAACACGTTTTCTTATTGGATCTCCGAGAAGTGTTTTCTCGAGGTGGACTAGCCAACCGCGTGATTGGTGAACCACTTTAAAATTTCGGTGTCAAGTATTCTCTTTCCTTTATCTCTTTATTTTTTCCGCTGTGCTTTATTATATCTGTTTATATAAACTGCTTTGCATTTATATTTATTTATACAATCTCTGTGTATCTGTTTGTATTTATACTCTTCTGTATTGTACTATATTTACTCTGTATTTATTTACAAAAGATTTTTTGAAAGTAAGATTTTTTATAATACAACCTAACCCCCCCCCTTGGTTGTCCAACACTTGTTATCCTTGTCGCAAAGCTGACTGATGCTTAGCAGATTATGCTTCAGCCCTTCAACATATGCGACTCTTCTGAAGGTGGTTGTACCATTAGAGAGTACACCAAACCCTCGGGTATGTCCTTTTCCATTTCCACCGAAAGTTACAGAAGGACCCTTCTCTTCCTTGTATTCAGTGAGCAGGCTTTTCTTTCCAGTCATGTGTCTAGAGCATTCGCTATCGAGATACCAGATACCCTTCTGAACCTGCATCACAAAGGAAGATTAGTTTTTCTTGGGTACCCACTTAACCATGTGTACACGTTTGTCAGTGGAAGCAGTTGGAATGGAAGGTTCAGCAATCTTCGCAGCATTTGAAGATTCAGCTTTGTCAGTCTTCACTTTGGTTAATTTCTTAACCTCAGTGGTCTTCGTTGCCTTGGGGGCAATCTTCACTTTAGCTATCTTATCATCTTTGGTGGCTGTGGGGCACTTACTAGCAATATGATCAGTGAGTCCACAGTGATAACATTTCCTATAACTAAAAATAGTTCTAGGACTATTTGAATGCTGAGTTTTAGATTTTGAGTTTGAAGTACCAGCACCAAATAAGCTTTTGGTTTTAGAAATGGGAGGAACTCTTGGTTCTTCAGATTTCTTACCAAGGATATCCACTCTGAGTCTAGGAGTAGATCGCTGAATAGACCCACGCTGAGTAGATCCAGAGATCTGATTTCTTGATCCAGAGGAATAAATCACTAAAGCTTTAGAAGCATTCAGCTTTGGTGCTAAAGTACCCTTCTGAGGATATTGGTTCAACGCAATTCCTTTACCTTTATCTTTAAAGACAAAGGTAGGTTTTGGATAAACCATTTTCTCTTTACCTTTTGAAGAGGCAGAGATTTCCTCAGGAATAGGCGGTCTGGAGGACGAATACTGAGAGGATGAAGTGTCAGCGACTGAGGATACGAAAGTTCCAAATAAGAGCATGGAACGATCAGTGGTTGGTTCTTGAGTTTCATATTTGTAACCAAGACCACGTTTATCACTCAGGGGTATCTGAGACTTAATTATCTCAGTGATCTTTGTTGAAGAGTTACACCATCCTTCAACAGTAGCCTTTTCAGCTTTCAAAGCAGCGATAGCTTCTGCTCGTTCGATTTTGACTAGCTGATTTTAAATGCACTTGATCTTTAAAATCTTCTTCAATTTTAGAAAGCTTTTCTATTTGAAGGTTACAGTTTTTAAGTTGTTCAGCGAGATCAAGGTTTTGGTTTTCAACTATATTTTTGCCATTCATGGCTTCATATAAGCTTTTAGTCAAGAGATCGATTTTGCGGAGACTATCAGCTTCATCAATATTTGCAATATTTGTAAAGAAGGAAGGTGATACCTGAACAGCAGAGGTTGAAGTAGAAGGAATGTCTGAACTTTCTTCCTCATCCTCAATCTTTGCCATAAGACAGAGATTGGCTTCATCATCTTCAGAGTCAGATGATGATTCTTCTTCTTCTGAAGCAGCCCAATCATAAACCATCAGGCCTTTGCCTTTCTTCTTGAAGCTTTTCAGCTTTGCATATTTTTCTTTCAGCTTAGAATATTTGTCATCTTTATTCCTGGGAATAAAAGATTTCTTGGGAAACGCTGAGTTTCTCGATACTTTCTTAGACCTGCACTCGTTAGCGAAATGTCCAATCTTTTCGCAATTAAAACAAGTAGCAGTAGCCTTATCAACAGTAGCTGATGATCTTGGCTTATCAGTTATAGAAAGAGGTTTATTCTTTCTGAACATTTTCTTTTTGGCGAATCTCCTAAACTTTTTAGTTAGGAGAGCCAAAGATTCATCATCATCTGAAGGGTCAGAATCTGATGACCTTTCAGAGTTACTCTCTAACTCAGTGATGGTGACCGAGGGTCGCTGAGTAGAAGGTTCCTCTGAGATTAAAGCAACAGGGGTGCTTTTGGAATCTTTTACAAGATTCTTCTTAAGATGGCTTGATTGCTCATGATTCAGCATTGTGCCATATAAGGTAGCAAGAGTCATTGATCTTAGATCTTTTGACAGCTTGAGACACATAGAATAACTGTCCCAGCTTTCAGGTAAACATTCTAGAAACTTTGTCAGCACTTCAAAGTTAGAATATTCCTTACCAACAGTTTTCAGATCTATTATTAAGCAATTAAAACGTTGGTGAACTTCAGAGAGAGTCTCATTCTTACCACAAATGAAACTTTCATACTGTCTTACCAGGTTGATCTTTCGAGAGTCATGGACTTCAGCAGTGCCTTCATACTGAACACATATTGTGTCCCACATGCCTTTTGAGGATTTCAGGTTCATGACGGAATGGTAGACTTCGTCATGAAGAGCCATGGATAGTATGGATCTAGATTTTGTGTCGATAGCCACTTTCTTCTTAACTTCGTCAGTCCACGTATGAACATCTTTGGGTACCAGCCTTTCTGGAATAGCAGGTCTATTCTCAGCGGCAGGTACTGCGACATCAATTCTTACAGGAATAAATGGGCCGTTTTCAAGATAATAAGGCATAGTAGGGTCTACACCTTCTGGGAAGAGAGTCATCCTATTTTTCCATAGATTAAAATTATCTCTGGAGAATCTAGGGGGTTTTGCAAGAGAACCATTGTCTATATAGTTTGTGTTTGTGTTGGTGGCCATTTTCGGAAATAGCAAGGAAGAGAAATCTTAGTATAGATTAGATCTTGTTTATGAGATTAAACAAATCTGCTCTGATACCACTTGTTGGTCCCGAAATGTTATACAAGTTTGTAGAGGGGGGGGGGGTTGAATACAAACACACAGATTTTAGTTTTCTAAATTGTTTATTGATAAATCATTAACAATTTACAGCTTGTTGCGGAAACAAGATTAAGGATAAATCCTAAATCTAAACAAGTTGGAACACTAAGTTTCTTGCACTAAGAAGGAGAAGGAAATTACTAATAATAACCTATCTCAAAATAAGAAGAATGAACTTGTCCAGAGTTAGCAAGTTACTTCAAAAAGAAGTGAGTTCTTCTTCTTATATACTGCATGCATTTAATGCATTGCAGTTTATACTTTACACGTGGCAGCAGCTGATTGGTTGCATGTCATTGACCTTTGTTGACAACCTTAGTAGCCGCATGTTGAACAGTGTAGTATCAGAGTGGTTGTACGATTTCAGACAATAAGGAGGTTCTATTCTGACATATCGTACGGAGTCGTGCAAGGGTGGATGAGACAAAAAGTACTTTGTACGGAAGACTTCATGATCAGCTTTTCGATGATTCAGCGATCTATCATTCTTTATCAGCGAATGATAGAGTTCAGCGATAGCTGAAGTCTTGTACTTGATACTTCACGTTGAGTGGACAAATCTGAGTCTTCGCTGATCCGCATCAGTTCATTAGGAGACTTGTCGCTGGTTCTTGAGCTTGGTCTCCGTCTTCAGCGTAGAACCTATGTTAACGTGAAACTTGTCTTCAGGGATCATAAGTAAACAACTAACTTATCAACGATCACCATAAGTACTGAACAGACTCAGAGTATTATGGTGAACAGTTTCGCTGAATGTTTAATCTAAAGAGCGAGAGTTCCTATCAGCGGTACTGGAAGATCTTAGTACTTATCAGCGATAGTGCAACTCTGATACATATTGTTTACTTACAATTTTCACTAAGTATATAAGAGAGGGTCATTATCAAATCACTGAGGGTTTGGATCAACAAAGTAAGGCGTGGACCTATATGGTCGGGCGTTGTCTCATGGGCAGTAAGGTGTAATCCCAAATGTGTTGTTGTGGATTTGGAGTGACCCAGTGTATAGACCTGGAGTGGTTGAAGTTGGGGGCTCCCTAGTCTCGCGGGCAATAGATCTGGAGTGATTGAGCTTAGTTTATGAGAGTAATCCACGTGTATGTTTTATTGCATAGTAGGTGACCCACTTTTGTGTTCCGTCACGTGCAATGTATACGGGCCTCCCCCGTCACCGAAAGGTGTTGTTTTGGGTATTTGTGGTTATCCATGTTTTCGGTGGCGTATCATATTTATACGAATTGTTTCCACGTTATATGAGTTATGGGTTATGTTTTATCCATGTTTTGGGATGTTTGGAATAATGGTGATTTAATTATGAATTCAATCGTTTTGAGTAGCAAATGCTATTTCACCTTTCACGTTGGTTTTGGAAATGAATCCATTTTGGGAATCAAGTTATATTAAAGTTTTCAGCATGGGAACTGTGTGAGTTAGAAAATGGGTGATTTGCATCTAAAGTAAATTCTTTTGGAACTCATGACTTAAAATTGCATCTCTCACGATTTATGAATTTATATGGTCATGATAAAACTCTTGAACTTACTAGGTGTTAGCCTAACCCTTTTTATTTGTCGGCATGTGCAACAGGCTCAGGTTGGGAGTAGCTTTAGCTACACTGTGAAGTGGCGAGTGCTAGTAGAGTGCACGAAAGGTGATTTTGATTAGTGAAGCCTTTCGCATTTATTTGGGATTAGAAACTTGTGTTGTGTTAAGGAACACCCGTTTAAGTTATTAATTGTGGAAATTATGATGTTTAAATTCCGAGGTATTTTCAGGATGATCTGTAGAAATAGTTTTATCCTCATTTGATTATTTTATTGAAATTAAAGTTAGTTGCCCGTTACAAATTTAAGGGTGTTACAAATTATGAGTAGAACCGGAAAGTAGACACTTAATTTTGAAAATGGACAATTATATAAGAACAAACTATAATAGAAATGTGGACACACTTATTTGGGACAGAGGGAGTCATTTCTTATTCGGAATGTTTTGCGCCGCATCGCGTGCAAGTAAGATTATCGGCAATTGTCACCTTCACCCGGTAAACTAAATGACCCGATAAGCGCAAGATTGATGAGAAATAATACAAAGCAAGTAGCAAGATTGAGGATTTGAGTATTTGGTTTTAGAATCGAATTGCTCCCCGCTGCATCGCGCGGGTACGATGACTAGTCAAACTAAATGGATGAATGGTACCTCTTGATATTCATTTTCGTAAGTTTTTGGTGTTTCTCTCTAACAAAATCAGCTAATCCCGTTAACTTAAAGAGGTATTTTGGTCATTTCTCATTGTTTTGTCTTTTTCTTAATAACAATAAAAAAATAAAATATTTTAATAATTTATTATTTTATATATTATTAGTTAATAAATAAATAAATAAATATGCATATATATATATATAGGGTTAGGTTCAAGGGAAAACCCTAAATAACTAGAAAACCAGAAAACCGGAAAACCACGAAAATACGGAGGAAAAAGTATACCAATATGGATGTCAAATTAACGAGAAAAATATGATCGTTTATTTGGTGTAATTTATTTCGTTCGAATTTTGTTTATTTTCGTATTTTTTCGAATAAAAAATAGGGGGGTTGAGGTTTTTTAATTTAATTAATATTGTTGTAACCGCCCGTCTAATCACATCCATCAGATCATCTAATCTAACGGTTGATAAAGTGTTTTTTAGTTTTCCATTTATTTGAGGTTTTCTCCTGAACCTCCCCCCCCCCCCTCTCTCTCTCTCTATATATATATATATATAGGGTCAGGTTCAGGGGAAAACCAAAAAAAAAGGAAAACTGAAAAACACTCTGGCAGCCCTTCATGTAAACGGTATGCACTTGTGCAACCAACTAATTTGTAACATGCACAAGTGCATAACGCACTTATGCATAAAAAACAAAAAAAACATAATTTACTTGTATGCACAAGTGCATACCGTCCAGATGAAGGGCCACCAGTGTGTTCTTCAGTTTTTTTTTTGAGGTTTTCCCGTACACCTCCCTCTATACATACACATACGTGTCTCCGTGAAACTTCCAACACCGGTCACCATCTTCGGCAGCAAACCATCCTCAAATAAAGATTGGCAAGAGGGTGTTAGTTAATTTCCATGACCAACTGGGTGTTTTGATTCAAGTTTTCAAAGGAGAAAGAACAAGAACACGACATAAATCCCACAACACTAATCGTAACGGGAACGACCAACCCCCACCATGACTTCCTTTTGCGTTTTTGGTCAACAACATATGCAAGGCGATGAGGAGGCCTTCTAACTCGGCCCTTGTGAAGTGCTCCGTTTCTTCTGCCAGTTGTCAGAGATCAACATCAAGATTGACAAGAAGGTGTTAGTTAATTTCCATGATGGAACTAAGATTACAACAAGGAATAAAAAACAGTTACAACAACTGATGGTTGGCATCCAACCAATTGATGGTTTGCTCGATGGCATCCTCCATCTTCTTCTTGTCCCCAACAGCAAGCTTCGACGACACCTTCTCATCACTTATGGTGTTCCTCATGTTAAACATAGTTTTCCAAAGCATTCTTTGCTTCCACTTTCTTCTTGTGTTCTTCGTTTTCGAACATGTATTTCTCAGCTTCCTGCACCTTTTTCTCAATGTTTCTCAATGCCATCCGTCGACAATCTTCCCTTATCATTTCTGATTGTAATCTTGTTCTTCTTCCCACCAACCTTATCTTCCTTTATTTGAGGATGGTTTGCTGCCGAAGATGGTGACTAGCCCTAGAGATAGTAGCCGGCACCGGAAGTTTCACAGAGACACATGTGTGTGTGTATATATATATATATGTATATTTATTTATTAATTAATTAAATTATTTATTAATTAACATATAAAATGATATAATATTAAAATATTTTAGTTTTTTCTTTTTTATTAAGAAAAAGATGAGAAAATTACCAAAATACCCCTTTGAGTTAACAGGGTTAACTGATTTGTTAGAGGGAGGGACCAAAAACTTGCAAAAATGAATACCATGAGTACCATTCGTGTATTTAACTAATGGGTTGGTTAACAAAAAAAGAGGACCCCTATATATATATATAGGAAAGTTCAAACGAAAACTCATTTTCATTGACATGAGGACAAATCCCAACCCTTGATCTGGTCATAATCTTAGCTGACGTCCAAATCTGGTATGAGGGGTAATTTTGGCATAATCAATATTTTACAAACAGAGCTCAGTCCCTTCCTATTTTCTCTGAGATATGTTTCGATTCTTTTGCTCTTATCGATTATCCATTCATCTTATGATCGAATCTTTTGATCCTTTTCAATTCAACTTCCTAAATGCCTTTAATATTTTATATATAAGTTAAAATTATGTTGCTTTTTCTTGAAGCTAGCTCTCAATCTGTTTCTTTGAGTATGTTCTATGTCGCCCCCCCCACCCCCACCCCCACCCCTCCTTTAACTATACAAACCCTATAAAGGTTATATAAGAGTGGTTAGCTGAAATGGTTATCACCCCTGTGCTTTATCCTATAAATCACATTCTCAAATCCATTCCACAACATTTTTTTTATTTTTGGTTATTTTTTGAATTTAACTCCAATTGTCTTTTTATAGATTCAATTATAAATCATTACCTATATTATTAAATACTACATACATCTATTAAATTATTATTTCTCTCTCCTATACATTTTATTTTAAAGTTTCTCATTGGTGGAGGAAAAAAAATCTCTCTTAATGTATTCATTTTTGGACCATTCTCCAAATTTGAAGAAATTTACACTTTCTCTTGTTTTCTCCATTTTAGATGTAACACCCTCAAAATTGAAAAGAGCAACTAAATAAAAACTTCGATAAAATAACCAAATAAGAATAAATTTCTTCTACAATCCATCCTTGGAAATACCTAAAAATTTAAAACGTAACAACTTCAACCTATAATAACTTAAGTCATACATTGAGACTAAATAAAGTCGGGTGTTACTTAACCCGAATACAAGTTGCTATTCCCAAAATAAATGCGGAAGACTTCACCAAGCTAAATGTTCCTCGAGCACACAACTAGCACTCAAACTCTTCATAGTGTCGTTAGCACTATTCCCCAACCGGAACCTGATGCACATGCCGACAAATAAAAAATGTTAGGCTAATGCCTAGTGAGTTCAAGAGTTTATATCATGAGCAAAATAATTTGCTAAACAAAAAAAGCCCAATTTAAATCATGATTTTCCATAAAAAGTTTATATAAATATGCAAACAACTCATTTTCCCAACGCACACAATTTCAGTAACGAAAGCTCAAATATATAACGGTTTTCAATATGAAATCAAATCCATAACTTACTCAAAAGGTGGATAAATATTTAATTTCCAAATAATATAAACATGAATAAAACTCTATTATTCAAAACATCCAAACACGGATGAAGCATAATACGCCACCCACAAATCATGGAAAATAATCCATATAAATATAAAACGTCACCGAAAACATGGATAGAAATAAATACCCAAAACAACACATTTCGGTGACGGGGGAGACCCGATTCCATCGAATGTGACGGGCACACAAAGTTAAGCCACTTATCAACGTTCTTGGATTATAATCATAAGACATATCAAGCTCAGCACCTTTAAGCGTACACTTGTGGAGTATCAACTTCAACCCCTCTAGGTTTGTAGATTGAGTTATCCAAATCCAAGGGAATATATTAGCACATAGGTCTTACACCTTACCTCGATGCCAAAATGTGTCTCAATGTGGAAAACTAGCGTCCCATCATTGGAATAATACCCAAGTGCAAGGACATCAAGTTCAACCACTCACGATCTATACCTCTAGTCCTTCGCAAAGGGTCTTTCGGTCTACGAGTTCAACCACACACGGTCTATACCTCACTCCCACTAACCAAAATTATTTCCAATTCCAAAACATGGATAAGGTTCCCATTAAACCAAATGACTGACTCATATGCCTATGGATCCAATGCATTACAGTCTAAAACGTTACATGACTCCAACGAATGAACTAATGCATTCAAAACATGTAACTGACAAATAAAATGCAATTAAGTACATAACACGTCAAAGGCTCCTTATCGAGCTACTAAAACTGGGCAATACCCCAAAGACTCATTTGAGTATAAATCGAGCCCAAAATGGCATAATAAACATTTGACTAAAATACGTGAGCCAATATGGTTACATAGACCAAAATGCATCTTTTCCCAAACCATTGTTTCTCAAATCAAAATTGGCCTTCGGCCCAAAAACAACAAGGTTTACAGTTCCTAAAATATTCACAAGGTTGAGAATGACCAAAATCCAATAAATAACACGTTCATGATTTCAAAACGTTCCATAATACGATTTATGCATATTTCCAAAATACGCACTAAAAGTGCATTTTTCCAAGTAATCTCCATTTATAATATAAAATTATCAAAACATTTTCTCTCATGCTTTATTTGTCAAAAATACCCAAAAATCCAAAATATGGATGCTTTACAAGATTTATAAACTTAAATACTTCAAATAATCAAAATCTACCAAATAACTCAACTGTAACGTCCTAACTTCATAACATGCATTCATCTAGAAAATAAGCATTCACATTACATAAATATCTTATCTTTACATCATCAAAAGAGTGATCTAAGAAAAATTGACAGCGGAAGACTCTACGTCCACAACCGAGATTCTATCTATAGTCATCATTCAAAACCTTGGAGTCGCTATGAGCTCCACACCTTTCTTGGCTTCATCTAATTCTTACTAGAATTTCCCACTGTACGCTTACCTGAAAATGGTTTAGTTTTTGAAAAGCGAGGGTTAGACCAAAAGGTCTAGTGAATTCCCTCCATAAACATTTATCACAGTAAAAAGATCATTTCATAAAGAAAATACTTTCAAATCTTTCTCATAACATCAACCAGGGTTAAACACGGGGTTTAGGGAATTGCATAAGCTACTCCGATCGGGGCCTCACGGACACCCTCTCGTCTACGTCGGAATCCAAATGGACTCCCCGTTCCTTCATGTAGGAGAAAACGAATTCCAACCTACAAGCTAACCTCCATATGCCCAATGGATCAGAGATCCCAAGGTACCCTGGCCCCACCATGCAACCGACTCCACATAGCATACACATACATTTGAAACCATATGCATGAAAACATTAAACATCATTCGTTTGTGTGTAAACATGTAAATCATGAAAGAATGCATAACTTTTATAAATCAATTCATGCTCGATAAAGGAACCATATTCAGTAAAAATGGTACGTCATAAAAAGGAGTGAGAGAACTCACCTTTGATTATCGTAGAGCGTACTTCTTATATACCTCCCAGCTAAACCAGTCGAACACCTAAGGGCATTAGATTCGGATCAGATTAAACGGTTCAAACCTACTGTCCGGATACCCCTTCCCGGACACAGCACTTTTCCGGATACAACACATTTCCGGACACTAGACATATCCGGACACAACACTTTTCCGGACACTAGACTTATCCGGACACAACACTTTTCCGGACACTAGACTTATCCGGACACAACACTTTTCCGGACACTAGACTTATCCGGGAAAAACTACCCGGACACTAAGCTTATCCGGAGACTTCAGCTACCCGGATACTAAGAAACACCCTGACATCCTCATGGGGCACTTACCCGGACACCTGCAACATATCCGGACACCACCGAACACTGCTGTTCGAATTTTAACAAGTCCAAAACTGATTTATACTCCGATTTAACCATTAAGTCGATTAGATATCTACAAGGGTTCATCCACAAACCTCAAATACTCATTTAATCCATTTATAAACTTCTAAATCGGTTTAACAAGACAAAAACCCTTAAAACCCATTTAGAAGGAAAGAGGTGAAAACTCAAAGAATCACTACAACAAATCCCAAGAATCCAAAACCAGTAGAGATCGAACACAAGAATAAACGAGGAATAAGGGTTACCTTACTGATTTCTTCTTTAATTCCTCTATGATTCTTCACCCTCTTGCTTTCTTCCCAAAAACCTCCTTCTTCTCCCTTTTCTCTCTTAATCGCCAACCTCACACCAACAATACTGATTTTTAGGGAATGGAGGCTGCCCTAGAAGTTTGTGCATTTATATACCTTCATCAAATGACAGAAATGGCCCCTTAACTTAACTTTCGTTTCTTATATTTTGACCACCAAACTCCAAGACTCACTAGGATTTTGGGTCGTTACAACACTCCCCCCTTAAAAGAATTCCGTCCCCGGAATTCTTCATTGGAAAGAAATATGCGGGTATCTTTCCCATACCAAAACTGACCCTTCCCCAAGGTAATGCCGCTTATGACTCAGTCAACCACCTCAATAGTTTCGAAACATGGAACATTGGTTGCATCCCCTTCATTTCTTACGGTACTCTAACTCGTAGGCTACTGTTCCTACTCGATCGGATTTGACAACAGAAGATTAACTAAGGCTCCTCAAGCATCTATACTTCCTTTAAGGGGGAACTTGGCTAAATCCTCCGCCATCACCCGAGATTCATTTACCAAGAGACCAACCCACACTTGACAGCTTGGCACCAGGCCAACCCTGTACACCTTGACAACTCACAACCCAGAGTTCCTTCATCGTATCCCAACTCTCAACCCTGTGCCACCCAACAATTGTCTATGCCGATAACATTTCCCAATCTCGGGCCACCTAGACCACAGTTCGTCAACCATCTCCCATATCCTCACCACTTCACCACTCCATACTTATATGTAACTAGGAGTAGGAACCTCCAACCCATTGTTGAAGTGTCCACCTACTCGAATTAAACTTATCCTGAAACACAACCATTCCTCGCTAATTGCCATGTTCGTTCAATCATAAAAAACATAACTCCGGTTATCCTCGCCCAACTTGGAGGAGTAACCATGATCACACCATACTATTCTCACTAGCTTAATCACTACACGACCAATTCGTTTAAACATTTCTCACAACGTCACTAACTTAATTCATTCAGTTGTCTCATCCACTTCTTTCCTGTACAAAATCAAACACAAATTCCTTCCTCAATACTCTTTCCAACGGTTCGCACGCTTATCAATGACAATCTACACAACACTGCACCTTTCGGCATCACCGTCAGGTTTACTACTTCCAACTTACTCACTTATTCCGACATACTATCTTCACTTCCCCACGTTAGCGTGGAGCATTGCCCACCGAGCATTATTTTCCCCTCTCTCCCGACCTTTCCACATGCTGGTATCGCTTTCTCAATACTCACATAACCAAACAGTTGCACCAAGATCTTATTTTAAGGCATTCAACCAAGCCGTCTTGAAACTAGACCAGTGTTCGACGTCACTACTCATTCTTTAATCTCCAACTTTTACCTTCTCAGACATTTCTTTCACACATAAGCAACAAACTCACCTTGCTAGGTTATGTTAAACGTAGGATCCAAACTCATCTCTAGCTTCCAAAATGGTGAAGGCTTTAGATCCACAAACAACCGTCACTAGAACTTTGTCTAAGCCACTTACAAGTCTAAAATACACCAAGAATAATCCCCATAATTAGATCTATACAATCTTGGTAAAATTTTCAAATCACCCAAAGCTCAAAACCACTCTTCCAACATGAAAATCCTCAAGTTCGAGGACATTGAACAAAATTTCTAAATCAACAAGGTAAAACGATTTTAATCTTCAAAGCAAAACTAGATTACATCCCAAAAATGGTTTTCCACCATAAAATCTATCATTTTCTCAACCATGAACCTTTTACATAAAAACCCCCAAAACATTTGAAAACCCTAGAAAATAATGAACTCTTAAAAATGGAGAAATTAGAGCTACAAGAATAGAAGAATCATATACCTCAAAATGATTTAGGAGAGATCCACCATTGATGTTTGAAGAAAAGAAAAAAATGATGGAGAAGTTTCATGGTGGGTGAAGAGAAATCGTGAGAGGGAGAAAAGAAAAGAATAAAGAAAAGAAGAAATAAATAAATAAAGATAAGAGAGAAACCAGGGAGAAGAAAAAGGAGTGGATGAGAGAGTTGGTGAGAGACATAAATATGTTGCATTCTTTTGGAGAAAAAAAGAGAGTGGATGAGAGAGTAGGTGGAGAGGGTTGTTGGCAACTTAACTCACACACACACACACATATATATTTATATATATAAAAATATATATACCTACACGCACACACACATATATATATATATATATATATATTAATATTTACCTTACAATCTATAAAATGCAAAGTAGGTTACAACAGTGATAAAACACTTATATGACCTAGAGTTTTATTTACGGGTGTTACATTAAAGAATTTGTTGGAGCAAGAAGATGCCCAAAATTCTCATTTTCTCCATATTAGAGAAGTTGTTGGAGATGCTTTTAATATCAGTTATATAAAATTTAGTTTTTAAATAGAAAAAAAAATAAATGATATTTAAATTGACCCTTAGTCTTACATTAATAAATTTTCTCTAAAGTTTAATATTAGATCATAGAAAATAAAAAAGCATTTACATGAATGTCATTGTATCTCTAAATTTTTGTCATATTATATTTCGGCCCTGGGGATTATAATGGTCGTGTTCCGCCCCTGGTTTTATGGATTATGTTCCTATTGAGAATTCGACACCTTTTCTTGATCAAGGAAGGATTTCGCTCATGGCCCACACCGTGGACCTTTCATTCCCGCCTCACAACACTACTCATAAAGAGTTGCTAAGACCAATACCTTGATGACTTCTAGTCCTTCCTCCGGACACCATCGCCCCTCGGCAACTGTGTTCTCAGTCACCGAGCAAAGGTACAGACCCTCGTACACCTGACACTAAAATCCATTCCCGACTCTTCCAAGGTCCAACTCTCCCCTTAAACACAAATACCAAAACTACTTACGTTCTCCCTCGACTTGACCAACGCCTCTCCGCTCTTGGAGTTCTTCCTTAGCTTAAGACGTAATACTCTACGACCTAGTAGGTTCATAGCCTTCATGCATGACAATACAGTAAATAAATCTTTTCGCACATTTCATCATTTTAACTAAACAACGTTTGGAAAACACTTAGGTACACATGACCCCATCACTCTTATAACTTCAACGCCCTGCACCACGATTCGAGAATCGTTTGCATACATCTTTCCGTGAACCTTAATCTTACTCAATTCTGAACGATGTTATTACGACAGTAATACGTTGAATGAAAATCCTATCATACGACACAATCTCGAAATAAATTACTGACACCAAGTAAACCAGTCGGTTCTCACACTCTTTTATAAGATATCAATCGGTTAAAATTCATTTGATTGTAAAAGTTTTGCTGGCATACGTCCTCTCGACCTTTTGTAATGATTTAACTTATCATGAAAAGTGTGAAATACTTTGCAATCATTAGGCTCAAAATTTCATTGTGCAATGTGAATGAAATCACCTTTTCTTTAAACATACGCTTGAACATTCTGACTCCTTTTCGATCAAAATTGATATTTACACATTTAATTTAAATCGTGAAAATTTTCATGTTATATTTAAGAAAGCTATGCATGAAACTCTACTTGCAATTGAAGGCTACTCACCCTAGAAAGGTCAACCACTTTACCCACGCAACTTATCCTTGACACTCTTCCTTCGACCAAGGGCCGCCCTCTCGGTCAAGCACTAACTTGATGTACATGCGTTCCACATCTCACTTACTCAACCATGTCACACTATTTTCGCTTTGATCGACTGTCTCACCTTCTACTTCTACATGCTTTCAATTCACTATAAGTACCTTATTCCCTTTATCCTGGCAATGAAAAGCTAGACTAAAAAAGTCAGGGCTCCATTGATACTTTCAAGGTTTTGACAATGTTCGATCTTACCCTCCCAACTGATCTATCCCATGGTTTCCATAACTAGGACTCTCCCGAAACTGGAGTCTTACTCAAACTCAAACATTCATCCTCTCCGAATCCACGAAGAGCTACCTCTAGACGACTCATAACATTCTTTACAACGTTTCTTCTCTACGATGTCTACATACATCACATCATAATGACTCTTACACGACACTTCCCCAAACAATGGAGCTCGGTCTATCCCTCAGGGATCTTGCTGACCTATTCCTCAACGCTCTCCCAGCCATAGCGCTAAACTGAAAGAAACCAATAGTTAATCCTTACTAGACGTGACACAACAAATTTGCTATAAGTATGGTATTGTAAGCACGCACATGTACCTGTAAGTTCGTAATTCACTGGCCATGTGTAATCCCAAACTTACCTTACATGTTTGTCCTTGGCACCTTATTCCTAAGCGCATTTATAGTGATCGTTCCTAGAGGCAATCCTATGTCTCGGCTGTGTTCCTCATCTTACAGTTTAAGTTTAGGCTTGAATGGTCACCTAAATCCTTTAAACTAAGGCTCTGATACCATTTGTAACGTCCCAACTTCATAACATGCATTCATCTAGAAAATAAGCATTCACATTACATAAATATCTTATCTTTACATCATCAAAAGAGTGATCTAAGAAAAATTGACAGCGGAAGACTCTACGTCCACAGCCGAGATTCTATCTATAGTCATCATTCAAAACCTTGGAGTCGCTCTGAGCTCCACACCTTTCTTGGCTTCATCTAATTCTTACTAGAATTTCCCACTGTACGCTTACCTGAAAATGGTTTAGTTTTTGAAAAACGAGGGTTAGACCAAAAGGTCTAGTGAATTCCCTCCATAAAAATTTATCACAGTAAAAAGATCATTTCATAAAGAAAATACTTTCACATCTTTCTCATAACATCAACCAGGGTTAAACACGGGGTTCAGGGAATTGCATAAGCTACTCCGATCGGGGCCTAACGGACACCCTCTCGTCTACGCCGGAATCCAAATGGACTCCCCGTTTCTTCATGTAGGAGAAAACGAATTCCAACCAACAAGCTAACCTCCATATGCCCAAGGGATCAGAGATCCCAAGGTACCCTGGCCCCACCGTGCAACCGACTCCACATAGCATACACATACATTTGAAACCATATGCATGAAAACATTAAACATCATTTGTTTGTGTGTAAACATGTAAATCATGAAAGCATGCATAACTTTTAAAAATCAATTCATGCTCGATAAAGGAACCATATTCAGTAAAAATGGTACGTCATAAAAAGGAGTGAGAGAACTCACCTTTGATTATCGTAGAGCGTACTTCTTATATACCTCCCAGCTAAACCAGTCGAACACCTAAGGGCATTAGATTCGGATCAGATTAAACGGTTCAAACCTACTGTCCGGATACCCCTTCCCGGACACAACACTTTTCCGGATACAACACATTTCCGGACACTAGACATATCCGGACACAACACTTTTCCGGACACTAGACTTATCCGGACACAACACTTTTCCGGACACTAGACTTATCCGGACACAACACTTTTTCGGACACTAGACTTATCCAGGCAAAACTACCCGGACACTAAGCTTATCCGGAGACTTCAACTACCCGGATACTAAGAAACATCCGGACATCCTCACGAGGCACTTACCCGGACACCTGCAACATATCCGGACAACACCGAACACTGGTGTCCGGAAAACACTGTTGTTCAAATTTTAACAAGTCCAAAACTGATTTATACTCTGATTTAACCATTAAGTCGATTAGATATCTACAAGGGTTCATCCACCAACCTCAAATACTCATTTAATCCATTTATAAACTTCTAAATCGGTTTAACAAGACAAAAACCCTTAAAACCCATTTAGAAGGAAAAGAGGTGAAAACTCAAAGAATCACTACAACAAATCCCAAGAATCCAAAACCAGTAGAGATCGAACACAAGAATAAACGAGGAATAAGGGTTACCTTACTGATTTCTTCTTTACTTCCTCTATGATTCTTCACCCTCTTGCTTTCTTCCCAAAAACCTCCTTCTTCTCCCTTTTCTCTCTTAATCGCCAACCTCACACCAACAATACTGATTTTTAGGGAATGGAGGCTGCCCTAGAAGTTTGTGCATTTATATACCTTCATCAAATGACAGAAATGGCCCCTTAACTTAACTTTTGTTTCTTATATTTTGACCACCAAACTCCAAGACTCACTAGGATTTTGGGTCGTTACAACACCCCCCCCCCCCTTGACAGCTTGGCTCCAGGCCAACCCTGTACACCTTGACAACTCACAACCCAGAGTTCCTTCATCGTATCCCAACTCTCAACCCTGTGCCATCCAACAATTGTCTATGCCGATAACATTTCCCAATCTCGGGCCACCTAGACCACAGTTCGTCAACCATCTTCCATATCCTCACCACTTCACCACTCCATACTTATATGTAACTAAGAGTAGGAACCTCCAACCCATTGCTGAAGTGTCCACCTACTGCAATTAAACTTATCCTGAAACACAACCATTCCTCGCTAATTGCCATGTTCGTTTAATCATAAAAAACATAACTCCGGTTATCCTCGCACAACTGGGAGGAGTAACCATGATCACACCATACTATTCTCACTAGCTTAATCACTACACGACCAATTCGTTTAAACATTTCTCACAACGTCACTAACTTAATTCATTCAGTTGTCTCATCCACTTCTTTCCTATACAAAATCAAACACAATTTCCTTTCGCAATACTCTTTCCAACGGTTCGCACGCTTATCAATGACAATCTACACAACACTGCACCTTTCGGCATCACCGTCAGGTTTACTACTTCCAACTTACACACTTATTCCGACATACTATCTTCACTTCCCCACGTTAGCGTGGAGCATTGCCCATCGAGCATTATTTTCCCCTCTCTCTCGACCTTTCCACGTGTTGGTATTGCTTTCTCAATACTCACATAACCAAACAGTTGCACCAAGATCTTATCTTAAGGCATTCAACCAAGCCGTCTTGAAACTAGACCAGTGTTCGACGTCACTACTCATTCTTTAATCTTCAACTTTTACCTTCTCAGACATTTCTTTCACACATAAGCAACAAACTCACCTTGCTAGGTTATGTTAAACGTAGGATCCAAACTCATCTCTAGCTTCCAAAATGGTGAAGGCTTTAGATCCACAAACATCCGTCACTAGAACTTTGTCTAAGCCACTTACAAGTCTAAAATACACCAAGAATAATCCCCATAATTAGATCTATACAATCTTGGTAAAATTTTCAAATCACCCAAAGCTCAAAACCACTCTTCCAACATGAAAATCCTCAAGTTCGAGGACATTGAACAAAATTTCTAAATCAACAAGGTAAAACGATTTTAATCTTCAAAGCAAAACTAGATTACATCCCAAAAATGGGTTTCCACCATAAAATCTATCATTTTCTCAACCATGAACCTTTTACATCAAAACCCCCAAAACATTTGAAAACCCTAGAAAATAATGAACTCTTAAAAATGGAGAAATTAGAGCTACAAGAATAGAAGAATCATATACCTCAAAATGATTTAGAAGAGATCCACCATTGATGTTTGAAGAAAAGAAAAAAATGATGGAGAAGTTTCATGGTGGGTGAAGAGAAATCGTGAGAGGGAGAAAAGAAAAGAAGAAAGAAAAGAAGAAAGAAATAAATAAAGATAAGAGAGAAACCAGGGAGAAGAAAAAGGAGTGGATGAGAGAGTTGGTGAGAGACATAAATATGTTGCATTCTTTTGGAGAAAAAAAGAGAGTGGATGAGAGAGTAGGTGGAGAGGGTTGTTGGCAACTTAACTGACACACACACATATATTTATATGTATATATAAAAATATATATACCTACACACACACACACATATATATATATATATATTACCTTACAATCTATAAAATGCAAAGTAGGTTACAACAGTGATAAAACACTTATATGACCTAGAGTTTTATTTACGGGTGTTACATTAAAGAATTTGGTGGAGCAAGAAGATGCCCAAAATTCTCATTTTCTCCATATTAGAGAAGTTGTTGGAGATGCTTTTAATATCAGTTATATAAAATTTAGTTTTTAAATAGAAAAAAAAATGATATTTAAATTGACCCTTAGTCTTACATTAATAATATTTCTCTAAAATTTAATATTAGATCATAGAAAATAAAAAAGCATTTACATGAATGTCATTGTATCTCTAAATTTTTGTCATATTATATTTCGGCCCTGGGGATTATAACGGTCGTGTTCCGCCCCTGGTTTTATGGATTATGTTCCTATTGAGAATTCGACACCTTTTCTTGATCAAGGAAGGATTTCGCTGATGATTATGATTCTGTTACAGATTTAGAGAAAAGAAATGATGAAATTCCTTCGTTTTCTCTTTTCTCCAGTCTATCGAATGTTGAAGAATCTTCAATTTATAAGTTATTTTTTTGTTTAATTAATCTCTATTCGTGTAATATAATTTAGTGTGTTAAATTAACTGTTTTTTTGTATGACTTCGTCTTAATTGTAAAGTTCTTATTATTTTTAAATTAGTTATATTTTTTGGATTTTACTGTTTTTATTATGAATGTTCTTTATGTTCTTATCCTATTTTTTATAGAATAGTAAATTGATCATTTTACCTTCGTACTTAACAGATACAATGCATGGCCGTTTCCCTCAGAGACCAATTCCATAAAAAAAACCGTTTGCCTTAGGGACCAAATCCATTAAACAGTGCATAGGTGGATGTTTCTTATGTAATAAAGGAAGATAAAGAAACAAATCCGTAAAAATTAACATACCTTAGAAGCCAATCCATATTTTACTCTATTTGATATAAACTAGTGTATCCATCGTGGCTTGCGCGGTAACGATATTTTTTCGTCATGAAGTATATTAAATTACAAATAAGAAACATAAGTTGTTAATTAACTAATAAAAATACAATATAAAACAATGAATGTACTAAAAATGTTTTAGATATAAATTATTTTTATTTATTATTTTTTTAAATATGAAATATTAGGTTTTCTACCAATTGAGCCAACAATTTAAAATTAAAAACTGTATTAGCAACCCGACATTTATTTATTAATCCATTATAGTAACATGACTAACATCCTATGCCCACTATGCCCATTTTCCAAAACATTTTCGAGAACAAACACATTACTTACATTAAACTTCTTAGCCCACCCATTCCCAAACAGATCTCATGCATAGCCGAGAAAATCAATAATCACCAAATTATATCTTTCAACAAAATTCAATCATTGCTTATGCATCTTCTGTATGTATTTAAACAAAAGAAACCTATATCTAAGCATCAAAGTATATTAGTGCAACATATACAAAAACACAATTAAATCGACGCCAATATTTGCACATTCACTCATGCTACCTTACATCCACGTTTAAAAGGATCATAAATAAAACAAGACTGTATGAGATTAAAACAAAGAGATGAACGAAAGCATAAGCCGAAGGACAATAATACACAAGCTTAACAACAACAATAATACAACAAGTTTATTGGGCTTTAAACTAAAATAAATAAATCCCAAGAAAGGATTGAAAGAACCCCTCTGCAAAGATTCAGTTAAACCCTAATAGGAAAAATATCAGATGTAACAACCTAACTCAAGAAATAAAGCATAAACAACAATAGTCAAATAACCCGCCGGAACGGCCTCAAAATACCATCTCAATACAACGAGTACATCACAGGGTTTGCGGAACCAACCTATTACACAGCTCAGATCGATGAAACACTACGCTTGATATGCTAAATATAACAACTTTCTTCTATTCTCAAGCTCCACGCTCACATCTTCCTCTTGCCCTTACTAAAGTCTTCTACTAAGTGTTTACCCGAAAATGGTTTAGTTTTTGGAAAGCGAGGGTTAGACCACGAGGTCTAGTGAGTTCCCTCTAATAACAGACATTCGCGCCAACAACAACATTTAAAACAATTTATAATCATTTATAAATAAGTCTCCACTTTCAAACACAAGAACTAGACATGAAAATGGCACACTGAAGTCACGCACACCTGTGACAACGTGTCAGTCTCACACTGCCTTAATGGAACACACCCTCCATGGCATAAACGGGACACACCCCCTGGTATGAGCACTGGCGGTACCCCCCCCCCCCCCCCCCCGACTTAGTCGTATCATGTCTACTTTCAAATGTATGCATATGGAAAACTCAACCTTCTGACGACATAACAAACATGCATTTCCATATAGACAATAAAACATGCAGTTTCCTAACATCTCGAGTAAAGAAAATAGCATATGGATCAATTCGTTTCGGTTAGGAAAACTCACATGCTGTCCATGCTAGAATCTACCACGCTCGAACTATAACTTCCCGAACCGAACACCTAGTTATACACAATATCAAGGGTATAAGGTTACTCTCAGGTTTCCCAAATACAACTCAGACATCAAGTTCCCGGACACATTATCCGGACCATGTATCCAGATGAACTTTCCGGATAACTCTCCGAATCCAACTTTCCGGATAAACTATCTGGATCTAATCCTCCGGGAAGTATCCGGACTCTACTCTCCGGAAATCACTTATCCGAACACCACATACCCGGACACTGGTCCGAACACCCCTCACCCGGATACTTTATCCGAACACCCCTCACCCGGACACTTTGTCCGAACACGACGAACTGTGCGACGACTAGACTTAATGATTCCCACATTAGTCCCACACTATTTGGTTTTAGACTCATAACTTGTTGGGTTTTAGGTACCAACGTCCCATAACATTTTCTCATTAATAAAACTCACA
This sequence comes from Saussurea involucrata, assembly GCA_033807775.1. Lineage (NCBI taxonomy): Eukaryota > Viridiplantae > Streptophyta > Magnoliopsida > Asterales > Asteraceae > Saussurea > Saussurea involucrata. The sequence continues at coordinate 173,232,970 of CM066320.1, read as the reverse complement.
CCAAAAGCGCCCAAATCGAAGGAACAGATTAAACAATCGATTTCCTCTCCCAATCCCACATCAGACCTTGATTTGACCCAAACTCAACACTGTATTAAAGATTAGAGGTTACCTTGGTTGTGTGATGATGAATCCTTCCCAAATCCGCACCTTTCTCTTCCAATTTGAGGGATTTGCCTCTTGTCTTCCTCCTAGCTTTCTCTCTGGATCGCCGCCACAAAGCAAAATAGAATAAGGGTTTAGGGTAAGAAAAGAGGGTTTTATTCCCTTTATCCACAAAAATACAATTTAGCCCCTGAAGTTTTGATACTTGGCAAAAATGAATTTCCACTTCCCTTTTCTTTCAAATCTTAACAGAAATGGGTTATTACAATATCCTCCCCTCAAAAGAATTCCGTCCTCGGAATTCCATCGCCAAACAAGTACGGTTATTCGGACCTCATGTCCACTTCCACTTCCCAGGTTGCCTCTTGGCCTCTATGACAAAGGTCAACCACTTGTCGTTTGCATTCCTTGTAGAGTTATTGCCACCCCAACTTCCAACAATTGCCGTCTATAATAAAGGCGTGAAACACATTATGAATTCTCCAAAGTCTCATCAAGCACAACCAGATCATACGCTAACCCTCCAACTCTTTCCATAATTTCGACGGATCCAAAGAAGAATGTGTACCAGTTCCACTTTTCACTCGATCACACCACCCCAAATCTATGGGGACGTCTTCCGCATCAACCGCCCCTTCCCAAACTCAAGGCTCAGGTATCTTATACTTTTAAGCTCAATCAACTTAGCTCTATTCAACTGTCTAAACCATTCTGATTGAAATCATAGCCGAACCCGATCCTTTGGCTGCCCCTCAGTTAACCACCAGTTTCTCACGACGGGTTATTTCGTATGACATACTTGCAACCTCTCCGACCGATTTTACCATTTGTAACATCCCAGGCCAACCGTACAAAGTAATGTCCGTTTAGTCCACACCTTGACTTACGGTTTTAAAACGCGTCTAATCGGGGTTTTCTCGTACAACTCCACTTCCTTAAAAGAAGGAACTTTGCCGAAATCCCCGCCACAATTACTTTAATCCTTTACAAATTATATAGTCATCTAACTTGCCAACTTAGCACGACGTCACTTGAATATCCCAATAAACTCAGTCGAGAGTTCCTTCATCGGATAACATGCAATTCTAGATTACTTTCCCAATTCGACTTACGTCTCACGCAATTAGTAATTTTTTTCTCAAATCACATCTACTACGAATCATCGATGATAACCAAATATTCATACGCTCCCACCACGTCAAAACCCCACACTTATACATAGCGAATAGTAGGAAACCTCCACCATCCATTATTTGAAGTGTGTCCGCCAATCCACGTTGAACCAAACCTGAAGACACATTCAAATTCTCACTGCATCCGAAAACCGTCCAACCGTATATGAAATAAATTCAAGTTTCATTCGCTCAACAAGAATGAGTGACTAAGTTCACGCATAACTACTCACATGGGTTTAACACTGAACAACAAACTCACTTGGAATCTTTCCCACGACAATACCATGCCTGAACAACAACCCACTTGGATTCTTTTTCCACTTCCTTCTCGAAAACATAAATCGTGCCTCCAAAGAACGGCTCACTAGTAGGTGCACACTTTTGACCAACCACATGAGTTAGCTCTCCACGACCCTTGAACCATAACATACACACGAGTTCTCTTCCTCATATTCTCACTAGGAGTTCATGTATCCGACGATGACCATTTGTAAACGTTGCTTCACATATTCGGTGTCACTTGCCAAACTTCCTACTTCCAGTTTACTCACATATTTCAACATACCACCTCTACCACCTCCGGTTAGTAAGGAATATTGTCCACTCCGTTTTCCAACCATTCCAAGTGCGATGTTAGCACATATACATTGCTATGCCTAACCAAACGGTTCCATCACCAATCTCACTCGAACAAAATTTAACCAAGTCTTCCTGAAATGATCACCCAATGCTCAAAGCCACCACTCCTCGTCCCCCAACGGGTTAACCCACTCAAGAGAATTAAGTCACAATTTCAGTTATTTCATATTCACCGCATCACATTATAGACTAACCAATCCAGCATTTTCATCAGTCTTTCAACGATCCTAAAATAAACACACTCAACGACTCACGCAACCAAAAAACACATGGTTCCTCTTTCGATAACCACCAACTACCTCTCCACCCCTTCTCGTTCTGAAAGTAGCCAGGTCATAACGCCATCTTACAATCCATGCATCCCAACAACGTGTTTAACACTTTGTATAACTCTCCGAAAAAGACTTCCATCTGTACTTATCCTCCTTCAATAACACATTACCATACCACTACCTCGTACGTCTACCTTAGCAAAAGGTGTCACTAACTCATCTACACAATCCCCACCACAACATCACACCGCCGATAAGGCTCTCACGGTCCTTGGTACACATAATCAATCTTGCCTTCATACCCGCCAACATACATATAACCAAATCTAACTCACTCCTTCATCCTCCCCCGAATCTAAATGAACCACAACTCACGACTTCCCAATTTGCTCATTATACATTCCTTATCGGTTCATTGTGATCTCCAAGAAATCATTCCAACGACAAGGCACATTCCCTTACAGATCGATATAATCAATGCAACCACTTTGGTCGTGCAAGAACTTCACCCTTTTACAATTGCCAAAAACTCATAGGGAAAACACTCATCCAGTTAGCAATCTTCCACTATCATAACGCCCTCACAAGGTGGTCCAACATCACGCAAGCATACACCTTTTCTGAACAATCTCTTACGTCTACCCGTACTAGGGTGATTTTCCCAAATCTCAAACTCTTGACAAAGCCTTCATCCCCAAACATCTTAAATAGTTGTTGAGTTCAATCATCAAAAGACGACCCAATAATTCTTCGATAACCTTCCCGACAACAAGGATTCCTACGGGACCTACTCCTCCCAACGTATAATAATTAGCTTTATACCTTGCCGCCCTCACTCGAGGAAAAACTCAAGACTTACTTGGTGTGAGGTCAAAATTACAAGACTATCCCCAATACTCAGGTTCAACGCCGGTTTTTTTTCATCAGTGCATAACAACGCTACATTAAACAAGTTTCTATTAGCAACACTTTACGACTTCAAGTCTTTCACCCCGGACATAATCGTCCACCGACAACCACATCTCGAGTTACCGAACGAGAATCAAGTTATCATCATACGCACAATACCAAAGTCCATTTCTGACATATTCACTATGCACCTCTCTTCCTTATTGAGAATACCAAGATTACAAATCATCCGTCACCGGCTTGACTGTCACATCTCCCCACTCGAAACCCTTCCTTATCTTTAAATGCAATAACCTCCATGACCTAGTGAGTTCATAGCCTTTATGCATGATGACACAATATTTTAACACATTTCACACATTTGAAAATTCAAAAGTACAACACCTCAAAACAACTTGAGTACACATGACTCAACACTCTTACTTCTCCAAAGCCAAGCGTAACAATCTCGAAGATCGTTCACACGCAACAGTACGGTAAAACACAACTTTGACCAACCAAACGATGTCACTACCACAGGAATATACTGAATGAAATATTTCCTATACGACAAAACATTCTGAACAAAATCGTTTACACGAAGCACATCAGTCGGCTCCCACCCTCATTTATATGATAACAACGTGTCAATGCTCATTTTGGTTATAAAAGTTTTACATTTAAACATTTTCATGATTTTCGCAACGAAGTTCATCTCAACATGAAAAGGGTGATATAATTCGCAATCACTAAGTTCAAAATCTTTATCGTGTAACGAAAATAGGTTTGTCTTTTTCTTTAAACACACACTTGCACGCATCGACTTATTTCCAAAACAAGAAATTCGTTATGTACGCATCTACTTTTAATCATAAAAGATCTCATGTAACCCTTTAGAAACACAATGCATGAAACTAAACTTGCAATTGAAGGCTATTCACTCAAACAAGGTCGATCGTTGTACTTACACATCTCACCAATGGCACTCTACCTTTGACCAATGACCGCTTTCCCGTCCTTGCAACAACTGGATGTACATGTGTTTCACAACCTACCTGATTTGACCACCCCACACAGTTCTCGTCTTGAGCGATGATTTACAATTAATATGGTTTCACTTTTGACTTTTAAGGTCGATGAACAACCAACTACCTTCCGTTCTACTCGTACACATACTTCGATCCAACACGGATATCTTTCCTTTATCATCCTTGCTACCACACCGCCTACTACAAGTCAAGGGCTTAATCCCTTCAACATGTCTTGATTCGAAGCTTTCAAGGTCCCAACGTAGTTCTCCCTTCTTATCCCAACAGATTGACACCTCAAACATAAGCATGGAGACTCATTAGAAACTAGGAGCGTACCCTTAATCAGTCATTCATCCATTTCGAACCGAAGAAGTTCTACCTTTGGTCGGTTCATTATCGCCCTGCACAATACTTCTTCTAGAGGGTGTCATCAGTTACACCATGAGCAACCTCACACATCGCATCAAAACCTTTGCTATCGTCGCAAGGATAGAATTTACTCCACTCCACCACCCCTCCATCGATTGTCTCATCAATAATAACTCTCCAGACATTACGAGAACTAAACTAACCGCATATAACACACATTCTATTGACAACCTCGCAAAATAAGGCAATTTAAGCACATACATGTACCTGTAAATTCGCAATTACACTGGCCAGGTGTAATGTAAATTTACCTTATACGACAGTCCTTATTACCTCATCGTTAGTGCACTTAGAGTGATCTCCTTAATGGCATCCTACATCTCAGTTGTGTCGCTCTCTACTCCATAGTTTAAGTTTAGGCCCATAAGGTCACCTAAATCCCTTAAACCATGGCTCTGATACCAACTGTAACAACCCAACTCAAGAAATAAAGCATAAACAACAATAATCAAATAACCCGCCGGAACGGCCTTAAAATACCATCTCAATACAACGAGTACATCACAAGGTTTGCGAAATCAACCTATTACACATCTGAGATCGATGAAACACTACGCCTGGTATGCTAAATATAACAACTTTCTTCTATTCTCAAGTTCCATGCTCACATCTTCCTCTTGCCCTTACTAGAGTCTTCTACTAAGTGTTTACTTGAAAATGGTTTAGTTTTTTGGAAAACGAGGGTTAGACCACGAGGTCTAGTGAGTTCCCTCTAATAACAGACATTCGCACCAACAACAACATTTAAAACAATTTATAGAAATTTATAAATAAGTCTCCACTTTAAAACACAAAAACTTTAAAACACAAGAACTACACATGAAAATGGAACACTGAAGTCACGCACACCTATGACAACGTGTCATTCTCACAATGCCTTAATGGAACACACCCTTCATGGCATAAACGGGACACACCCCCGGTATGAGCACTGGAGGGACACACCCCCCGACTTAGCCGTATCATGTCTACTTTCAAATGTATGCATACGGAAAACTCAACCTTCTTACGACATAACAAACATGCAGTTCCATATAGACAATAAAACATGCAGTTTCATAACATCTCGAGTAAAGAAAATAACATACGGATCAATTCGTTTCGGTTAGGAAAACTCACCTACTGTCCATACTAGAATCTACCACGCTCTAACTATAACTTCCCGAACCGAACACCTAGTTATACACAATATCAAGGGTATAAGGTTACTCTCAGGTTTCCCAAATACAGCTCAGGCATCAAGTTACCCGACACACTATTTGGACCATGTATTCGGATGAACTTTCCGGATAACTCTCCGAATCCAACTTTCCGGATAAACTATCCGGATCCAATCCTCTGGGAAGTATCCAGACTCTACTCTCTGAAAATCACTTATCCGAACACCACATACCCGGACACTTGTCCAAACACCCCTCACCCGGACACTTTGTCCGAACACGACGAAATATGCGACGACTGGACTTAAGGATTCCCACATTAGCCCTACACTATTTGGTTTTAGACTCATAACTTGTTGGGTTTTAGGTACCAACGTTCCATAGCATTTTCTCATTAATAAAACTCACACCAAAAGCGCCCAAATCGAAGGAACAGATTAAACAATCGATTTCCTCTCCCAATCCCACATCAGACCTTGATTTGACCCAAACTCAACACTGGATTAAAGATTAGAGTTTACCTTGGTTGTGTGATGATGAATCCTTCCCAAATCCACACATTTCTCTTCCAATTTGAGGGATTTGCCTCTTGTCTTCCTCTTAGCTTTCTCTCTGGATCGCCGCCACAAAGCAAAATAGAATAGTGTTTGGGTAAGAAAAGAGGTTTTATTCCCTTTATCCACAAAAATACAATTTAGCCCCTAAAGTTTTGATACTTGGCAAAAATGAAATTCCACTCCCCTTTTCTTTCAAATCTTAAAAGAAATGGGTTATTACATCAGACTATGTCACTTTGAGAAAAAAGGTTTACATATTTGCAATTTTCTTGATGTTGGAGAGCCTTTGAGGTACTATATCACCAATTGTCGTCAATAATCCAACCAAAAAAGCTTCAATATGCCAAATTTCCGTTTAATAATCCTAACAAACAAAAAGATCCAACTCATCATTGATAAAAATAACAAATCTAAATTCATGATCCAACCGAAAACAAAAAATCAATAAGAAAAACCTTTCAAAGTTCATAAAATGGAACAAACTTAGTTCATGTTTCACCATAAGAAAAAAACTTCAATTTATAATGTATCAAACAAACAACCCAATTATTGAAATTTGAAAAAATATACAAATTCTAGAATAAACAATATATTTGTTCTTATAAATGCTGTTGAAGTTGTGACATACAGGAATAAAGATCATTGCAAGGTGAAACTTGTTTTCGAGTAGGAACTCAACTTGATCATAGTCTATATAACATATGTGTTTATAATACAAACATACACATATATTTTGTACTACACCAAGTTACTTTTTAATTAAACAAAAATTACATCATATGAAAACAATTTATTTTAAGTTTTCAACTATAGAAAAAAGACAGACTCGCCTATTTTTGTACACTTTTTATTTAGTTTAAATGATCAACCCTTTCATTCTCTATATTATATTATATCTATATAACTATCATTTATACAACATTTAATATGATTAAAAACTTTTATTTTTATTTACTTTGTATTTTATTAGTTTAACTTTTTTTACAAAGGTAAATATTAGTTTTTTTGGTAATTCTTTTACGATCCTGTCTTGAATGAGGCTGTTGCAAAAAAAAATTGTTTGAGCTTGGAAAGTGAACAATTTTGTGAACTATTTGTCAACACTTGATTAACACTTTTACAAATCCTAATACAACCCATTTTGGGTTACAAAGAATTTATTTCAAGTTACAAAAATATGAATATTAAAACACAATTTGTATAGGTATGTGCATAATAGCATAACATAGTAAAAAAAACGTCACTTAAGTGAACGTAGTTACGGAAAGCATAAAGGAGGATCTTTTTTCTTTATCTTCTTTAGGATAGAGAATGTTGCTGATAAGAGTTCAAGCCAAAAAGACACTCTGACATGTAGCAAAGAATATGACGATAAAACTTATAACAACCGAGAGAAAATAACATAAAAATATAAAATTATTCTCGGCAAAAATTTCACCGTGCTAATCTTTCGCTATGAAGTAGTCCTGGCTGAACTTGAGTGCGTGTGAATGTTTTCAAAAACATAATCAGTTGTTCCTTGATAATAATTATGCCAAAACTAAATGAAGAAGAAGAGATTCAAAAATTAAGAAATGGAGAAATTAAAATTATAAGAACAGAGAGAAAAGGGCATAAAAATATAAAAGTTACCATTCTTGGCAAAATTTCACTGTACTAATCTTCCGCTATGAAGGTGTCCTCGTTGAACTTGGTGCATGTGAATATTTTCAAGAACATAATTGATTGTTTGTTGATAGCAATTATGTAAAAACTAAATGGAGAGGAAAAGATTGAGAAATAACGAAATGGAGAAAGTAAATCAATTGCAAGTTTGCAACAAAACAATCAAGGAAATGTCTATCAAGAAGTTGAATAGTTAATGAAACTAAAACTTAAGTTGAATGTTTATCAAAAAGTTGAATAGTCTGTGGGGTTAAACTTAAGGTGGATGCAAAATTACCAAAAAATCTCATTTATTATAAAACATACAATTTACTTATATGGACATAAAAGTCTTTAACTTAATAAGTATTTTAAAAAAATAGAAAAAGGAGAAAAGCAATAAAGAAACGGGAAATTAATTAAAATACCCTAACTTTGAAGTCGACTTACCAAAATACCCAAAAAAAATTCAAGTTTACCCAAATGCCCTAAATTTCCGCGATGATGCCCGCGATGTCCCGCGATGGCCCTCCGCGGCCCGCGATGGCCCGCGATCGAGGCCCGCAATGGCCCGCGGTGGGGACTGGAAGTGTAAATAATGTTGCAAAATTTTTCACTTTCAGTCCCTGACCGCGATCACGGACACTCACCGCGGAAATTTAGGGCATTTGGGTAAACTTTGAATTTTGTTTTGGGTATTTTGGTAAGTCAACTTCAAAGTTAGGGTATTTTAATTAATTTCCCTAAAGAAACTCATAGTATTTAAAAGATACCATATCATACATAGTAATCTCTTCTTTAATATATATTGATTAGTTTTTATTTTTTCTAACACAAATGTTTCTTAGGGGGTGTTTGGGAGTGCGGTAGAAAACCCCGTTTCTCCTTATTGTGTTTCCACGTCGGAGGTGAGTGTTTGGATTAACAAAAAAAACTCATTATCACGTTTCCAGGAAGGAGAAACGGAGTTTTTTGAGAAGCGATTGGAGACCTACTTTTCTGGGCCGGATAAAAGCGATAAGGAGATAAGCAGACGTGATTTCAAAACGCAATCCCAAACACCCTATTAATATTACCATTTAACAAAGATTATATATCTGTCGCTATAGCTTATATGTTATAAGCACATCAAACTCTTTCTTGAAATATTATTAGAATTTGGGAAATTAATTAAAATACCCCAAGTTTGACCAACTGTTACCGAAATACCCAAAAAAATTTCCATTTTGCAAAAATGCCCTAAATACCCGCGATGGATCCCGCGATCGCGGGCTAGGGCTGACGTGGCACATACTTTGGGTACAAATGCCCCGCGAAGCCCCTCAACTTTGGCCGCGGTGCACTTTTGGTCCCTGCCCGTGATGGCCCGCGATGGACCAAAATTTACAGTTTTGGTCCCTGAAAATTTACACTTTTGGTCCCTGTACTTAGACGAATCTTGCATGCTTTTACTGTTTTTTTCCACAATTATTGTACTTTGAAGACCGATTTGTGGTTGAAATTCATTTGCATGTTTGAGATTTCATCCATAAATATCAGTAATATGCAATTCACACTTGTTCTTGCTTTCTTTCTTGATTTCTCTCTTGCTTTCTTTCTTTGAATTGCTTTCTCTCTTGATTTCTCTTCTCTCATTTCATCCACAAATGGCATCGTCATCAAACCCTAAGTCTACTCCTGAAAAAATGCCACCTCAAATCGAGGTCGCCATAGCAAAAAAGGAAAAAAGGAGATAGATGAACTAACAGAAGAGTGAAAAAAAATTATGGACAGGAAGGCAGTCCATTTGAGAAAGATCGAAGAGGAAGACAGGGAGATCAAAAGGATGAAAGGGGATATAAAAGCTAGGGAGGCTCGTGTTCGTCGAGAACAAGAAGCAATTCACCATATTCTGCAAGACTTTGCAATTATTCAAGCGAAGGTAAACGAGAAGCAAGCTTGGATTGATGAAACTAAATCAATTTTTAAGTAGGTGGTGGCTGTTTGAGTTGTTTTGTATTTTTTTTTCTTGTTTTGTATTTTTTACTGTGTTGTTGTTTTGTATTTTTTGTTGTTGTTAATTTCTCTGAAAAGTAGTTTTTAAGCCGCTGAACCACGGTTAGGTTGGATACATCATGCAAGGTCAAGTCAGAGGTTACCTCATTCGTAGGCCTACTCCTCTTGTAGAATATATGACAACCCTCAACTCATTTGCTAAAGTGTGTGCGGGTTGTGGTACACAATGGCCATACGTGGTTGCAAAAGCAGAAGCCGTTGAAGAAGGGTCAGAAAGATTGAAGATGAAGAACATGTTGGATGAAATACAAACTAGCTGTGTTATCAATGTTCATTTAGAAGCATATGTATGTGTGTATATATCTAATATGAATATATTTATCATTTACAAACTAGCTGTGTTATCAATGTTCATTTAGAAGCATATGTATGTGTGTATATATATCATTTACAAATCAGTGTTTAGATCAACAGTATCATATGTGTTTGTTCCAACAAAAATGTCAAGAAATGATCATTTCCAGATCTTACAGATAAAGGTCTCCTTTTTTAAGTCTTCTTCTTCTTCATATATACATATATAATATATATATATATATCTAAAAAGCTAGAAACCTGCTTCCATTCTTGCTACTAATCTTTCTTGCTATATAAACAGACATGTGTACTTAGAGTTAACATTCACTGCCATGGTAACAATCAACCTTTCTTCTTTCTTTCGCTTATCATATCAAACTCCTATTTTCTTTATGTGTGTAAATATATAATACGAATATATATATCATTTACAAACTAGCTGTGTTATCAATGTTCATTTAGAAGCATATGTATGTGTGTATATATCATTTACAAATCAGTGTTTAGATCAACAGTATCATATGGGTTTGTTCCATATGGTTCAAGCTGTGACGGGCCCGGGGTGTGACTGACAGAATGTCTCCTTGGCACGGTTGAAGGGGCGGGATTTGGACACTCTCCACGAGTGTGTCCTACGCATTGGCACCGAGTACATCTTCGTTGTATCGAACTTTCACCACGTGATGGACGTCGGTCGTTCTTTCTCGGTCTCCCGGCCCTGTTCTTATCCATTAAAGGTGGATAGCATGGTGGAAGCGGGTCGGGTGGATACACCCATGCTGCAGGGGGTCCAGCTGGGTTTATTACCTCCACATATGTGTTCCGGTAATATTCGGACGTGAAGAAAGGTACAGCCAAGTCGCTGCAATCTGTACGACCCATATATGTTGCTGCAGCGATGGCATGGCCGCACGGTAACCCAGATTTATCCCATTCGCGACACGAACAAAGGTGGTCTTCCATATTCACAATCGCGTGAATATAGTCATCATGCACCTCGTACTTCCCATACCCGATTGCTCTTACCGGCCATGTCGCCGCACGACGCGCCCTGTACGCCGGGATACACAAAGAGTAATGGGGTCTTTCTGAATCGACTACAAGGTGCAGAAAAGTAGAGATATCCCCATCGTTGGATAAATCCACAAATGACCCATCGCCATTTTTAAACACTAACTTGCAAACATCAGAAGAGTTGATTCCACATTTTTGCATGGCGTATGCAACAAACTTCTGATAAGTATAGTTTACTGACACTTTTACACCATGCTTAGATTTATAGGCAAAATTCCACTCATTGTTATCTTGCACCCATTCACCATCAAAACAGAAATATAGCTTAGCTTTTGCAACAGATGAACTCATTTTTTCAGTAGTATCTCAAACACAAAATATTGCAGAAAGAAATATTGCAACAATGAAATCGTTGTGTGGGGATTATGGCTTGCATTTTACGTCTATTTATCAATGAAACAACCAACATATCAGAAAACCAATCTCTCATTTCATCCACAAACTGGTATTCCAAAAACATTGATTTAACATTGATTCAAACATGCAAATGAATTTCAACCACAAATCGGTCTTTAAAGTGTAATAATTGTGGAAAAAAACAGTAAAAACATGCAAAATTCGTCTAAGTTTAGGGGCTGAAAGTGTAAATTTTCAGGGACTGAAAGTGTAAATTTCAGGGACCAAAAGTGTAAAATTTCGGGCCATCGCGGGCTGCGATCGCGGGCAGGGACCAAAAGTGCACCGCGGCCAAAGTTGAGGGGCTTCGCGGGGCATTTGGGGCCAAAATACGTGCCACGTCAGCCCTAGCCCGCGATCGCGGGATCCATCGCGGGTATTTTGGGTATTTTTGCAAAATTGAAAAATTTTAGGGTATTTTGGTAACTCAATGTTTGACTTAGGGTATTTTAATTAATTTCCCTTATAATTTTATTAATGTCGCCTTTATTATCTTACTTTTTAATTATTATAGCTTTTATTATTATAGTTTTTAGTTATAATCTTTTAATTATAATAAAGTAATGTTTAGCTATTATAATTTTTATTTTTGTAGTTTTTACTGTATAAATTATGGATCGATCTATGATTAGAGATAGGGTGTTCAAAAACCGACCAGCCCGTCCATCCCATGATAAAACAACCCTATTCAAAGCAATTCGATATCTAATTGAGTTGTAAAACTCTTCGTATGTATGCTCAATAATTGTGAACATATATATGCAAATCGATAAAAGTAATTGAATACGATATACTTAAGAGTTTAAGAAGAACAAGCTATACCAAATGATTGATGATGAGAAGAGAATTGTGAGTAGAGAAAACAAGTTAGGATAATAATTTGATGCACCAAAGAATCAACCTGACCGATCCGTACGACTAGGGTTGGGTTGCACTTTGGTTTGAATCGTTACTTTTTAAACCGGAAAATTTGGATTTAGTTGTTCAAATGCCTTTAATCCGATCAACCTAACTCCTGAATAACTCTACTTGGGGGTGAAAGATTTATAAAATATACAAGAAATAGAAAACTGATATAACAAAGAGAAAAAAATTAACATAACAAAGTCATGAACCAGCAGATACTATTATTACAATTCTTAATTATGTAAATGACATATATGTATATATATGTGGGTTCAAACGATAACGCTAACTATTTAAGAAACACGAGAACGACCGCTAATGTACAAAATCATACATGATTCATGTACAAAATCATACATATGATTCACGCGATTTTCCCCGCGACTTTAAGTTGCCACCGACTCCAATTTTTTGCAGTTAGTGTAAAATCACATGTGATTTTGCACATGAGCGGTCGTTTTCGTGTTTTCTTAAATAATTAGCGTTCTCGTTTGAACATTCATATATATATATATAGGGTTGGGTTCATGTGAGACCAACCTGTTTTCGTGAGACCACATTTTTATACTTGAAACTTCACAGCAAAATACTGTAAATGTAAAGAAAATCAAAACCTTCACAGCAAAATACTGTAAATGTAAAGAAAATCAGAACCTTCACAGCAAAACACTATGAAGGTTGCCTGCATAGTATTTCGCTGTGAATTTCAAGTGTAAAAACATGGTCTCACTAATCTCACGAAAATAATTTAGTCTCACGTAATCCCATATCTATATATATTCACACATTTTATAATCGATAAAATAAGCCATTATTTAATACAAATTAGAATTAAAATACAGATAGTTAGGGCATCCACAATGGTTAACCCCTGAGAAAGACTTGAGCAAAATAAAAATATATTAAAAAAATCTTGGTCCCACCATATTGTTCATTTCTCTTTCTTTGCCTCTTACAATAATTTCTTCAAACACTTGAGAAACCTCAAATAGTTGATAAGTAAGAGCATCTCCAACAACTTCTCTATAATTTATCTAAAATAGAGAATGAAAAGTCAAAATCTCTAAAACAAAAAATTTCCAACTCCAACAGCTTCTCTATTTTAGAGAACCCATCATTACTTATATTATTAAAATATTCAATATATTTTAACAAACTTTTTAACAATCAAATTAACTTTTAAATAAACTCTCAAACCCATTAAAATAATATTTCTCTTTCTTCTTTTCACTTCTTTTTAGGCATATAGAGAATTCTTTATATTGATAATTTTTCTCATTGTTCTCTATTTTAGAGAATGAGATAGATAACCTGTTGGAGCATTTTAGAGAACAAAAAGATGTTTTTCTCTATTTTAGAGAACTTGTTGGAGATGTTCTAAAGCCTTATTCAAGTCATTGTCTCCAATGATCAAACCTTGTTCAAGTCTTAATCAAGCTTTCTTCAAACAACCATTAGAGATGTTCATAGGTTGAAAAATATTGAATGAACTTTAAATAAAATAGTAGATTGTTTGAAAAGTAAAAAAACAAAATAAGAAAACGACATATAATAGGTTACTTTTTAGTATAAAGGTGGATATGATATGAATGTTAAAAAAGATGCAGATTTGTTGAATAAGCAGGGGACACATCCTCCCTCCCGCAATTACAGGGAGGCGTCATCTGCCATTACCGCCACCTGCTCTTTCTGCAGTCCTTCGCCATTCTCTCCTGCTTTATTACAGCTTTTTTCAATGGCTTTCCAGCTCTAATAACCACACCTTCTTCGTCTCCAACATTTCATAATTGGTGGAAGATAAAGTTATGGTTTGAAGACCTCCTCCACACACGAGTTTACCGAGAAAAAAAAACAACTTTACTTTCTACAGGAAATTGAAACCTTCGTTTTGTTTCATAATGTGATGAAATAGTTTGTAATTGGAAGGATTTCTACAGTTTTTACCATTGATTTTGTGATGATGTGTGGTTTAATTGATCTCAACACCATCAACGACGATACTGTTACGACGTCGTTGGTTCTCGATTCGCCGTCGTCTTCCGATTCTTATGCATCCGTCTCTGTTTCTCCGGCAGCTGATTTGAAGACGGTATCGTTTTCTCCGGTGGTCTGTTGTCTGGAGTTATGGCACGCCTGTGCTGGACCTCTGATTTCCTTGCCCAAAAAAGGAAACGCCGTCGTTTACTTCCCACAAGGCCACCTCGAACAACAACCACTCTACGGTTCTCCGGTCACCGGCGGTTTCAACATCCCTCCCCACGTTTTTTGCCGCGTTATTGACGTTAAGCTTCACGTAAGTTGTTTCCGTTTAGTTTTTTTCCCCTCAAACACCTGATAAATCGATTAGGGTTTATGCTGATTTAGGGCATCTCCACTACACTAAATTTCAAAAGTAAGTCAAAAGTATAAATTTTAGTGTTAATAGCACTGTTTTTTTAAAATGATCGTAAAAAGTATGGTAAATGAATAGCTTTACACCAAATAATATAGTGTTATACTATTCTTGTACTAAATTTAGTGTAACACGCTTTTTTAAAAGTGTTGTAAAAAGTAGTAGGGAAAATAGAGACAGAGATGTGAATACTACATGGTATGATTTACACCAAATTTAGTGTTTAGTGTAAGATTTAGTGACTCTATTGAAGATGGTCTTATGTGCTAAGGATTTTCCTGAATTAGGCCGAGGCAGGAACTGATGATGTGTTTGTTCAAGTTTCGTTGATTCCCGATATTAAGGTTTGATTTCATGCTTTGATTTCAATTTATCTGCAACTAGAAGATGAACCCTAGTTTTTGACAAATGAGTTGAATTCCAACAGCTGGAGAAGAAATTTGGTGAAAGTGGAAGTGAAACAGAGGTTGAAGAAGATGAAAATGGCGGTGTTCATGAGAAATCATCAACACCACACATGTTCTGCAAGACCTTGACTGCTTCTGATACCAGCACCCATGGCGGATTCTCTGTTCCACGAAGGGCTGCAGAGGATTGCTTTCCTCCTCTGGTATTCTCTTATGATTCTTCTTCCTAAAATGGTGTCATTTTCATGGCGTTCACACTTGGTTAAGGATCACTGGTTCTTGTGGATTGAATTGAAAATGTTGTAGGATTATAAACAACAGAGGCCTTCACAAGAACTTGTTGCTAAAGATCTTCATGGGATTGAATGGAAGTTCCGCCATATCTATCGAGGTATATATACTTGAGGCAAAATCGAATACAAATGTTTAAGTGTCCCGATAACATATTTTAGAATTAAGTTTATAGGACCAAACTATAAACTATAAACTATTAAAATGTTCTAACTAAAAGTGTTACAATAGGTTTATAGGACGCTCTTACGCTTTAACAAGTATTTTAGAACGCTTTTAAATACAATGTTGTATTAGCTATTTTCTAGGACAATTTTGAGAAGTGTTCTATAAACCCAAATTTTTATAGGACACTTTTTCAATAATGTCGTATAAAATAACTGTTCCGACACTTTATTTTGAAAATGTCCAAAAAACTTGTTAGAATGCCAAAAACATCGTATAAACCTATTGTAACCCTTTTAGATAAGACACTTTATAGTTTATAGCTTGGTTCTATAAACTAATTAAGTCATATAAAGTATGCTATTAGAATGTTTAAACATTTTAGCCGTCCTATAAACCTAATGTTGTTGTAGTGTGTGTTTTATATGAAACAACGTCACATGTGAAACAACATGTAAGTGTTGCAAATTTGAGGAAGTTATAAGTCTTTATTTAATTTGAGCAGGCCAACCAAGGAGGCATTTGCTGACTACTGGTTGGAGTGGTTTTGTGAACAAGAAGAAGCTTGTTTGTGGAGATGCTGTTCTTTTTCTCAGGTAGAAAATATCGGCTAGATTTCTCTTCAATATATGTTGGAACTCCGTTTTATTTCTTTTGGACAGTAGTCATTACTAATGGGGTTTTACCTATTTTGACATTGAGAATGGGTCGTTGTTATGTTGCCAGGGGTGATGATGGAATACTAAGGTTGGGTATACGAAGAGCAGCTCCGGTGAAGACTCCGGCTGGTTTTCCAGCGACCTATGGTCAACAGTTGAACGACGTCACGGCTGTGGTCAATTCCATATATCAGAGAAGTGTGTTCAATGTCTGCTACAATCCAAGGTAGTTAAAGGTTCACTTTAATTCTCCAAATCCATCTCTGGCAACTATAAACTAGCTTATTGATTAATATCTTTTCGTTAGCTAAGCCATAAACTAGCTTTTACAAAAGCTGCTTCAAATAGTCTCTTAATAAGCTCATGGGTCTTTTTTCAATTTCCTTTTTTTCTATATAGCCCTTATATTTTACAAAAATGACCAAAAAAACTCATCCTTTTACATAAATTTACATTATGATCTAATTTATCAGCTAGTTTTTTACTTTTAACCAAACTTAGGCTTGTTTATCAGCTAGTTTGCCAAAAATAGCCTACAACGTTGGGTGGAGCAATTGAGCGAAACCGAGCATTCCCTTGATCACAATTGGTGGAAAGTTGAATCTTTAGTAATGTTGCATCTTGTAGGGGCGGCTTATCAGAATTCATCGTATCATACAATCGGTTCCGGAAGAGTTTGGCTAACAAGTTCTCGCACGGAATGAGGTTTAACGCCCGTTTTGAAACAGAAGATGCAGCGGAAAGAAGGTTCGATCTATACTGCCTACTAAAACTTTTAGACCACACATGCTTGTTGTTGGAGTCTCATGTCAACGTTTCTCCTGAAGGGTTCTTTTGGAAAATAATCTAATAGGGTTCCACATATTCTTATAATCAGGAACTTATAAGCTACGCTTTTGACAGGTGTACGGGGATCATAACCGGGATCAGCGACATGGACCCCGTTAAGTGGCCAGGATCGAAGTGGAGGTGCCTCATGGTATGCCGTTTTATCATTTTGTTTTCATTTTTATTACTGCTTTTCACATCTTACATTTTATGCTTTTCTTGTACCTGCCTTTTTTTTAATATGTATTTACTTTCTTTTAACCAACTTTTCAAATCTATACTGTTACTTGTCACACTTTCCACAAGCCGGGCCCGCTTTACTTATAGGGGTAGAGGTCAGGTCTGCATACATCTTATCTTATCTTATCCTACCTTGAGGTGGGGTAAACTTGGTTTAGCAAAGTTTGGTTTCATGATCTTTTTTTCCCTCATGTTTTTTATGCCTTTTATACTTGCAGGTAAGGTGGGACGGTGTCGAAGTTGCAATGCAAAACAGAGTTTCTCCATGGGAGATCGAGCGGTGTAACTCAGTTTCTGGAGCCAGCAGCATTTCGTCACCCATATCAAAGAGAATGAGGACGGGCTTTCCGACCATCCAACCTGATTTTCAACTGCCCAAAGGTCGTTTTTTTCCGTTTCTTCTATGAAAACTTGCAAAAATGCGAAAAATGTTAAAGCTTGTTCTTCATTTCTTACAGATCGGGCAGAATCCGCATCAGACTTTGAGAAATCTTTGAGATTTCGGAAGGTCTTGCAAGGTCAAGAAATTTTCGGTTACAACAATGAGTCTTATGATCATCGTTTCTCTAGAATCATTGGGCCGTGTTGGGAGCCGAAAAACTCCATGATATCTCACCCGTTAAGTAACAATCTTGGCAACCTCATTGGCATGGGCTATGATGAAACCTTTCGATACAATCAGGTGTTGCAAGGTCAAGAAATATTTCCCGAACCACAATATCCAAGAGTTTATAATAATCCGATGCACCTTTCACCATTTATACAACCATCCTCCGTTTTACCTTTCCAGAACGCAATCCGCCGAGCTCCTCCTTATTTTCATCCTGAACGCGATACCAATAATCTAGAGACGCCCAATTTCGGTCGGGTATATTCAAGGCTATCTTCTGTTCCTTTGAAAGAATCGGTTTCAACTTGTAAAAGTAGTTGCAAACTCTTCGGGTTTTCATTGACCGAGAGTCCGAGTCAACGTACGTCTATTCTTCCAAACGATCAAGAAGAAATGCGTCCAAAAAGGGCGATAGTGGACGGGAAAGTTGTATCAATGTATGCCTTGGTTTAACTGTTACAAGAAAGTTGTTTAGAAGGATTATGATGATTCAAACATGTAAGGTAAGAAAATGACTAGTTTTTTGTCCTGTTAGGGTGAAATTAGAGGTTTGTTTATTATATTATTATTGGTTATTATGATTTCAATAAATGAAGACTCGTGTATGCATGTAGAAACATCTTTATCATGACGTTTGTTGGATCAAATCGTGTAAAAAATTATGAACCCACGAAAATGTTGGTACAAGTTTACGTAGGTCTTCAATTGCTAAAAAAAGTATTCTCGTTCTATATATTCTTGTATGAGAACTGCTATTTAATCCTTTTATGGAGTTTATGACGGAAACGATGCTGATTGTATGTATGTATATATGTGTGTCTAGGGGCTTAATTATCTAATAACTTTAAGAATTATGAGATTCATTCTAGTCCACTCGTTTTTTATTAAATTGATTTCATAATTAAACATTAAAGGTTAATTTGATAATTTTATCTCAAACCATTTTTTTGGAAACTCAAATATTATTATAAATAACTTGCAAATAAAACATTAAAAACGTAAACAAAATTCAAATATTGTATTACGAAAATTGTGCATTAGGCTATGGCGTGCCACGAGCTTAACATGGCGTGAGACACAAGCCTTGATGCCATGACGCGCCATGGCGGCTGTGCGGCGAGTTTTTTAGAACAGTGCCCATCAAGCATTCCATTTTCATTGAAAATGAACTTAAAACTTCACAATGGGTTACTCAAAGGAGTCCCAATCACAAACCTCACCAAACTAAGCAAGAAGATGAAGAATGAAGAATAAATCATACCTAGAAGATGAAGTCCTCAAGGTTCTTGAGGCAATCCTTCTTCCTCACCCTCCACTAGGGTTTTTGCTCTCCACTTCTCCCTTCTCAATGCTTAAGCCATCCAATGACAAAATGAAAGGGTTGTAGGAGTTTTACCCCATTTTATTTCTCAGGTTTGCTACTTAGTCCATAAATTTTCATTTTTCACACTTTAGCCCCAAACTTTCAACTACTTTAAAATTTGTGGGACATGAGGTGTTACATCTAGCTATCAAGTTTTGTGCGCAACGTAAACAAACTTAAACAATAAGATTTTTAATAATGAATATACAGAAATCCGATATGAACATACTAAAACAATAAGGGTGCGTTTGGTTTGCAGAATGATTTCTGAAGGAATGGAATCTGTCAAAGGAATTGAAATCTGGAAAGAATTGGAATGGAATGTTGTCAGGTTTGACCACCTGTTTGGTTGACAGAATTGGAATGGAATCTGTCAAAGGAATTGGAATCTGTCTGTTTGGTTCACAGAATGTAGCTTTGAAATTGGAATGAATTTTCGGCAAATGATCAAAATACCCTTTTTTATAAAATAGTTTTTAAATACTTTAATGTGTAAAAATATAATATACACAACCCAAAAATAAAAAATAAAATAAAAATAAAAACAAAAACTAAATATATTAAATTATATTAATAAAAAAATAAAAATAAAAAATAAAAAATAAAAATAAAAAATAAAAATAAAAATAAAAATAAAATAAAACTAAAATAAAGAGAATTTAATTAAAATACCCTAAGTTTGACATTGACTTACCAAAATACCCCAAATTTTGAAAAGTTTACCAAAATACCCTATTTTTCCGCGAAGGGAGCCCTCTATCGCGGACAAGGACCAATTGTGAAATTTTTTGCAAGATATATTTACACTTCCAGTCCCCATCGCGGGCTAGAGACTGAAAGTGTAAATATGAAGCACATAAAATTTAAAAAATGGTCCCTGCCCGCGATAGAGGGCTTCCTTCGCGGAAAATAGGGTATTTTGGTAAACTTTTCAAAATTTGGGGTATTTTGGTAAGTCAATGTCAAACTTAGGGTATTTTAATTAAATTCCCTAAAATAAAACTAAAAATTAAAAATAAAATAAAAAACTAAAGTATTAAATTAAGTGAGGGTATTTTTGTCATTTAGGCAAATTTGGATGAAATGGAATTCAATTCCATCCATTTTGTAAAGGAATGGTGAAATCCACCCAATGAAGGAATTCAATTCCATGGATAACCAAACATGCCATTGGAATTCGGTCAACGGAATTGACCATTCCAATTCCATCCAATTCCGGTGGAATCCGACGAACCAAACGCCCCCAAAGATTTCAAATAAGTAACACATTGGAATCACTTTGTAAACACAACAAAACAACAAGGTTTCTACTCTTAGGAATAACAAAGATGGAGAGATGGGAGGGAGGGAGGGAGGGAGGGAGAATGAGTATACATAAATCAAGAGAGAGAGAGAGAGAGTAAAAATTACAATGTTTCTATATTAACCCTTGAATAAAGATGATTTGTAATTTAACTTTCCTTTCTCTATTTGTGTTCGATCGAAAACTAAAGTGTTGTCAATACAAATAGTACATTAATACAATTTATATCTAATAATCTCGTTAATTTTGATGATTTCTAAATCAAGCCTATGTATTTATGGAATAATATCTCCAACATTTTGTATAAGAAAATATTTTTTAGTCATGTTTATAAATCAAGTGTGTAAACCTATAGCCCAACCAACTTAAGTTTAAATCGCTAATTGTTTAGGTTAACAATCAAATTATTAACAATTAAGTTTAGGTTCAGATTGTTAATTGTGTAGGCCGTTTTTATGCTTAACATATATATATGTATCTGTCTTATCTCATTATGTATGTAATAAAAAACTTTAGATGTAGCAAGAACTTCAAAAAGTTTGAAACGTCCCTATACATTCTAAGGCCATCAGTACCCCATGACCCCATCTTTCAAAGATTCCAGCTCCACACCAGCGCCACATCAGCTTTTCTCCTAAGGCCATCAGTACCCCATGAGAGGATCTTTCAAAGATTCCAGCTCCACATCAGCGCCACATCAGCTTTTCTCAATCCCTCACTCAATCCCTAAACACCCTTACCCCATTCCCTCAAACCCTTTTGCCACCTCATTTATTTTAATTCTTTTATTTATACATTTAATTATTTAACAAAATAAAAATATTTATATATTTTTTAATAAATAAAAATAAGATAAATAATAAAAATAAAAATTCATACCATTCATTAAAAATAAAAATTACAAAATACAAAACACTACCAATTATTAAAATTTTGAATTTGCTCTTTTCTCGCTAAAGTAACCCTCAAAGCGTTTCCCGTAAGGTGATCATGCGGAGTCATGAAAAACTCGAAGTCTTTCTCAAATCGGTTTGAGCGTTCGATTTCGAGTTCTTGTTCCAACCTATGTCGTTCGAGTTTTGAGCGTTCGATTTCGAGATCAAGTTTTTTCATTTTGTATTCCATTGTATCATCAATCTTGTCGTTGAACGTCGTCAACAACTGAGTAACATTTTCGTCCGTATTCGCCCCGGACGTATTACTCGTTGATGTTTTTTTTGCCTTGTTTCTCCCGATGGGTCGTTGAATTTGCTCGTCATCGTCATCATCGGAAGGTTGGGTACGTTTTGAACCCCGCGATGAAGTTGTCGTCATCGTTGGAACGGCTCCCCATTTTGGACATTTTTTTAGGACGTCCCAAGCTTGTTCGTGAGTGAAAGCAACTTTATGGCGTGCTAGATACCGTTCGTGTGCCGTTCGGGATATATTGGCCTCACTCATCCCGCTTGATCTATTATTGAGCAAGTTGTTGTAGATGCCGCCAAACCAATTAATTCTTTTATTGAGGTCGTTGAACTTGCTATTGAGTTGATGGGTTGATATATAACCTGGTTCACGACCCATGCGAGTAAAGAACACATGCCCGATTCGGCCCCAAAAACTTCCTACATTTATGTAAAATTAAGTAAGAATAATAATAATAATAATAATAAAAATAATAATAATAATAATAATAATAACAATAAAAATAATTACCACCGCTTTGTGCGTTACCGATAACGGGGTCCTCCGAAACGTCAACCCACGCCGACACTAACGCGAGTTCCTCGGCTTTACTCCACGTTTGTTTGGCGGCTTTTGTTGGTCTCGGATTTGATGGTTCCGGGTTAGATTGTTGTGTCGGGATAGATTGTGGTGTGTTCGGGGTAGAATGTTGGGTTTCCGGAACAATGTCGTCGTCGAGATTGATTGCGGGTGAAGGAAGATTGTAGTTGGCCGGAGTAAAACCTTGTTCAATCAAACCGGGACGTGTAAATTGGTAAGGAAATTGTTGGTGAAATTGTTGGGGAAATTGTTGCGGATATTGGGGCGGATTTTGTTGCGACCATTGTGGCGGAATTTGTTGCGACCATTGCGGACGATAACCTTGTTGTGTAAACGCTTGGAAACCAAGCTCTTGATCTTCTTGCGATTGTGGTGTATTCGGTCGGTTACGACGGGATGTAGGTGTTCTGTTTTGATTCATGATGAGAGAGGTGTGAAAAATAAGAGGTTGAGAGAATTTGAGAGAGTTTGAGAGGTGTGAAAAATAAGAGGTTGAGAGAATTTGAGAGAGTTTGAGAGGTGTGAGAAATAAGAGGTTGAGAGAATTTTAGAGAGTTTGAGAGGTGTGAGAAATAAGAGGTTGATGGTTAAATATATAGTGAGATTAAATTGAGATTTTTTTTTTACAAAGAGCCGTTCAACGGCATGATTTTTAAAAATTAAATTAAATAATTTTTTTTTAAAACCCTTCGGGATGAAACGGGATGGGGAACCCGGATTCCATCCCTTCCCGCCGAACCCGCAAGCCCCGTAGCCCACCCCGCACCATCCCGCCCTCCATCCCGCTGCGGTACCGATGGCCTAACCCTCACTCAATCCCTAAACACCCTTACCCCATTCCCTCAAACCCTTTTGCCACCTCATTTATTTTAATTCTTTTATTTATACATTTAATTATTTAACAAAATAAAAATATTTATATATTTTTTAATAAATAAAAATAAGATAAATAATAAAAATAAAAATTCATACCATTCATTAAAAATAAAAATTACAAAATACAAAACACTACCAATTATGAAATTTTTGAATTTGCTCTTTTCTCGCTAAAGTAACCCTCAAAGCGTTTCCCGTAAGGTGATCATGCGGGGTCATGAAAAACTCGAAGTCTTTCTCAAATCGTTTTGAGCGTTCGATTTCGAGTTCTTGTTCCAACCTATGTCGTTCGAGTTTTGAGCGTTCGATTTCGAGATCGAGTTTTTTCATTTTGTATTCCATTGTATCATCAATCTTGTCGTTGAACGTCGTCAACAACTGAGTAACACTTTCGTCCGTATTCGCCCCGGACGTATTACTCGTTGATGTTTTTTTTGCCTTGTTTCTCCCGATGGGTCGTTGAATTTGCTCGTCATCGTCATAATCGGAAGGTTGGGTACGTTTTGAACCCCGCGATGAAGTTGTCGTCATCGTTGGAACGACTCCCCATTTTGGACATTTTTTTAGGACGTCCCAAGCTTGTTCGTGAGTGAAAGCAACTTTATGGCGTGCTAGATACCGTTCGTGTGCCGTTCGGGATATATCGGCCTCACTCATCCCGCTTGATCTATTATTGAACAAGTTGTTGTAGATGCCGCCAAACCAATTAATTCTTTTATTGAGGTCGTTGAACTTGCTATTGAGTTGATGGGTTGATCTATAACCTGGTTCATGATCCAAGCGAGTAAAGAACACATGCCCGATTCGGGCCCAAAAACTTCCTACATTTATGTAAATTTAAGTATAAGAATAATAATAATATTAATAATAATAATAATAATAATAATAATAATAATAACAATAAAAATAATTACCACCGCTTTGTGCGTTACCGATAACGGGGTCCTCCGAAACGTCAACCCACGCCGACACTAACGCGAGTTCCTCGTCTTTACTCCACGTTTGTTTGGCGGCTTTCGTTGGTCTCGGATTTGATGGTTCCGGGTTAGATTGTTGTGTCGGGATAGATTGTGGTGTGTTCGGGGTAGAAGATTGGGTTTCCGGAACGTAATCGTCGGCGAGATTGATGAAGGGTGAAGAAGGATTGAAGTTGGTCGGAATACAACCTTGTTCAATCATACCGGAACGTGTAAGTTGGTAAGGAATTTGTTGCGTATGGCCTAATGAGTTGTAAAAATATTGTGGCGGATTTTGTTGCGACCATTGTGGCGAAATTTGTGGCGGAATTTGTTGCGAAAAATGCGGACGATAACCTTGTTGTTGTGTAAACGCTTGGAAACCAAGCTCTTGATCTTTTTGCGATTGTGGTGTATTCGGTCGGTTACGACGGGATGTAGGTGTTCTGTTTGGATTCATGATGAGAGAGGTGTGAAAAATAAGAGGTTGAGAGAATTTGAGAGGTGTGAAAAATAAGAGGTTGAGAGAATTTGAGAGAGTTTGAGAGGTGTGAGAAATAAGAGGTTGAGGGTTAAATATATAGTGGGATTAAATTGAGAAATTTTTTTATTTATTTTTGTTTAAAAAGAGCCGTTCAACGGCATTATTTTTAAAAATTAAATAAATATTTTTTTTAATAAACCTTCGGGATGAATCGGGATCCCGCAAGGGCCGTAGCCCATTTCCGCTGAGCCCGAAGGCATCCCGAGCCGGGTACGGATGGCGTAATGGAAGTGTTTCCAAAATTTCTGTTTTTTTAGAAATCGTTAAAATATTATGTAAGTTGAATTGTTAGAAATCTAAACAATTAACAACTAATACTTAATAATTTAAAACAATTAACAATTAATAGTTTTAAAATAATATCTGTTGATCTGGTTTACGTTCAAATTATTATTTTGATGCAACAAGAGAAGTCATGTGATGTGAGGGAAGTCAACGAAAGATGAACATTATTAAGGTTTTCAAGACAAGAAGGCAAATGAGTATCAGTTGGAATGTGCGATATCAAATGACTAATTGAGACCCAATTAGAAATCAAGAAAGAAAACATAAACAAATAACAATATCCAATAGAAGTAGAAACAATCAATAACTCACAGACGTGAATCAAAAGAGCCCGATAGAAGCAGAACTAGATAATAATAGCTACTACATAGGCGGATAACAACATTATTCGAGGCCTAAAAACATTGTTTGAACGTGTTTCTGGACACTTTTGTGTTTTTTTGCTACACTTTTACATTATCCATTTGGTATTTTTAAAAAAAACTTATGCACAAATCGAAGAAGAAAACGATATATGGCAATGGCAAGCAATGACAATGGCAATGGATGAGAGCAAAAGTAGTCTTGAAGTAGCACCAACATGGGCAGTGGCTATAGAACAAAATTAGTTTTGTAAAATGTCAAATACATCTAAATGTTTTAATACTATGCTTTGTTGGAACTTGGCTTATATGTAAGAAACCTTGTCCGATGCACGAGTCTTATTGAAATTATATCCACAAAGATCAATCTTTAAGCATTAAATGAATCATTTAAGAACCGTCGTCTATTTTTTGACCTGGCTTTGACTACTGTTGACTCAATTAGATGAAAAAATAGGAATCTTGGAAGGAAATTACAACATTATTGGAATACAAATATTCAAAGGGTAACCTTCTTTCTTATTTGTTACTGTAAGTAGAATTTTCCTATCATCTACTTAAAAAATCAAATATATTTTGACTTCTCAGGTAAAACAGCTCACTTTTTAATGTCAAAATTTGGGGGTAAATTTTATAGGTTCAAAGGGGGAAAAAAGGAGGTAAAATGTTAGACCGTAAAACCTACAAGGCTACAACTAACAGAAACTTTTCAATCCGGAAAAGAATACTAAATAAAGCCAAAAAATAATATTTTGATATATCTAGATCAATGGTGGATCTACGATTTTTACCTAATGGGGCACCTTTAAGGTAGATTAAATATCCGCAAAGTTGTTCGATATGTTTTTAACCTAATTCCACGGTTTCGAGAATTTTTTATGTTTTTTGGTTGATTTCGAGAGATTTTTAAGTTTTTTTTTGTCGGTTTTGAAGAACTTTTTCGATTTTTTGGTTGATTTCGAAAGATTTTTTTTTTGGTTGATTTTGAATTTTTTTATTTTTTGGTTGGTGGGGGCACAGGGAGAAAAACATTGCGGGAAACTATGCTAAAACGTTGTAAAAAATCTGTTTTAAGCTTGAAAAAACTGTTTTTTTTCTTTTTTTTAGTGGGGGACATCCCCCACCTTTTCTAAGGGGGATCCGCCCCTGATCTAGATCCTCGGAGGTTCGAATTTGTTCATCAAACGTCATTCAGAAGGTGACATTTATGGTTTTGGAGCGAACTAAGGTTATTCCGTTTTCCTGTAAATTTCTTAATTATAAAACTTTTTCGATACCCTAACCTATGTGTCCTGTAAGAACTAAGAACATGGGGAACCCATTAGATTACTCTTCCAAAGAGCCATTGATGGGAGATAAGAGGTTCCATCATACATAGAGAAGAAATGTGTAACACCCCATATTTGCTTCTTCTTGCAAACGTTGGGATAAATAATATTTTGGGGCTAAAGTATGAAGTGTGCAACTTTGGGGGCTTGGTGGCAAAAATCTGAAAGTTTTATATGTATAATAAGGGGCAAAACCCCTAATTTTCCCCTCATTCAAGATGTTGGTCGACTGGAGCAAAGGGAGAGGAGAATTAGAGGGCCAAAACCCTAATTTGGGAGGGTGTAAGAAGAATAGCATCAAGGATTGATGGTTGTATCTTCAAGGTATGATTTCTTCTTTTTCTTTTCTTCTCTATGTTTGGCTAGACTACCTTATGGCTTGGGGAAATTGTTAATCCACTTGATAATTGAGTTTAATCAATGGAAAAGGGAACAAATGATTTTAAGAATGATTTCCTTATGATAGGGCGGGTATCACCCCCCTAAATCTAACCGCAAGTGTACGGTGTCGAAATCAAGTAATAACGTACGGTAAGTACGAGTATCGAATCCACGGGAACTAGGAACTAAGTATCACAATTACTATAATTGCTATTAACTGAACTGTCGAAATTTTGAGAAGGGTTTTATATTAAACTAATTAAATTCAAGAAGAAATTCACACACTAAACAGTAGACAACTTTGAGGAAAATTCGATAGAGAATACAGTTGAGGGTTGGAAATCCTTAGGTTTTCACATACGAATATCAGACTTAAAACGATTACCAGCTATTCCCTTAATGAATATCCAATCTCTAAAATCACCGTTGTTCTCTTTCGAGCAACATCGGGTTTTATTTTGAAAAAGACAAGTTTTATCTTTTGATCTCAACTTATGGATTCCAAAACACATTAAGCGCAAGATTTATGTTGAACGGATAGATTTTATCTCTCGATCTCAACCTAAATGATTCAATTAGGATTAAGGCGTATTCGGTATATCTCTATCACCAAATTCTCGCCTTAGACCTGCAATCCCTTGTTCTAGTTAACAGTTAATTCTCTCGAACTCAACTGGAAACAACAAAACAGTTGAAAGGTAGCTAGACTCTCAAAAGCATTAAAACCAAATTACAAGCATTCATTAAATTAGGAAAAACTGATAACGTCTCAAGTCAATTATTCACATGCTTACGAACCAAATTCATTCCAACCCCCAACATGAACATGTTAGTTCATGTCGGTGGTGGATACAAACATAAGAGAAAGAATGGAAAACGTGTGTGTGAACTTTAAGTAACCAGAATGGGGTAAAAATATAACACAAAAACACAAAAGTAACTATTATCACAACAATTAAAATAATTGTGTGGCCTATGTTCAGAGTTGGCAATGGGGTATCTCTGATAGGACTTCCAGATATCACTGAAGTAAAATATTAAAAATTATTCCTCAAACTGTTCCGGCAATATCACGAAGATATGCAATTGGAATCACAAAGACTCGTGCATGTGTGAAAGAATTAAATTTTATCTGTTTGGCTCAAAATATTGATTTAACTTGGGACTCAAGTTAAAAATTAATTGGCACAGTGATTAGAATATGAAGTTCGGAGACCGGAGCCGATGTCTTCCTGTTTCAATATCTAAGACCTCCGAGTGAGGAATAGATAGATTATGTGCTAAATCTCCGTGCATATATGAAACAAGCATCTGTTGTGAAATACTTGAGTGGCTAGGTCGGGTGACACGAGTTATCGACACTGGGTCCATGTGTGTTTCAATATTCATCTCCAAAGAGCGAGAATGAATAGATTGTGTGGTTACCCGGATAACTGACTCGGTTTGGTAAAGACCAATAATTCTTTTAAGTCCTGTCACATCCTCACCATTTTTCTTTTCACTCCAAACTCATCTATGCATCTTGACCCCTCACTGATGTATATAAGGGAGGTGGTTCTTGGGTAGGTCCTTCCGGTTCTGGATTGACCATAACAATGCAAGTCCTAACACTCCTTTCATGCAACGTATAGAACAGTTGAGTAAACAGTGAAATACGAGTTCTAAACTAAAATGTTTAGAAGTCAAAACATTTAAGCGAGTCCTGATCTGAGTTGATCAGAAGTTATAACATTTAAGAACGAGTTCTGAACTGAATTATTCAGAAGTCATTGTTAAGATAACAGAATTTCAATGAACAATATCAAATGCTAAATAGAATGACTCAGTAAGCACAGTATATTCAAAAATGAAATAATGATCAGAAAGTTTAATTGTGAAGAACAAGTCACAATTAATATATCATACATGAAGTGAATCATTAGCAAGAAATAGCGAACTTGGAAAACAACTTGGAATTCAAACGAGTGTATTTCCATAGTAAAATCAACAAAATATATGAGACATGGAAATAACTAAATCAAGAAAGTTTTAGACGTGGCAATCAGGGAAGTTAAGACTGGAGAATAACAAACACAAGTAAGTTATTTAGAATGAATTGCCACAGTCTTTGAATTCCTTTAAACACTCATGTATGTGTCAAATACCTGATGCTCCCCCTCAAAAATAGCATAACCTTTGAATGCAGCCATATGGAAAGAATCTTCTGAACTATACGCACATGACATTCCTGCAAAACATATTAGATAGATTTTGGTATCCATCCTTTGATGGATCATTGATGGTTAAATGCCTTATGGGGACCAGGGATGCTATAAGTACCATACCAATGAGATGCATATTTTCGGTCAACAAAATCATTCGAACCACATGCAGAACAACAAATACAATCATGAGAAAGTTGAAGCAACTGTTGAATTGAGTAAACTCTTAAGGGAAGCATCACCTTTTGTTCAACATAAGTACGAGAATTAAAAGCATCATGATTACGCTTGTATGTCCTAACATGCGAAACTGAATTAAATGACTTTGTGTTTGTTTTGCTTTCATTAGATTTCTTCACCACCCAAACTTGTTTGAACCTCTTTCTCCGACCATTATTATTTGAAATGTCTTTAACGCCATGGTCAGTAGAGTGTGAGTAGACAGGATTTTTATCATTTGATCGACCGGTCTTTTGCCGCAGCTGTGAATGATTTTGTGAACGAGAATCAGTTTTAGAAACTTTATTCACAGCCGGGGTCTTGGGTTTTGAAGAACTTTCGCCTTTAAGAAAATTGACCGGGCGATTTACCGCTTTTGAAAGAAAGTCGGTGTGACTCGGAAGAGGTTTGTCAAACGGAAAAGATTCAAAACTCTTCATCTGAACTACCATCGGAATTCATGAAAGTAGAAAAATCAATATCAGGAATCGATGGACTAGGATTGCTTGAGGGAGGTGAGGAACACTTTGTGTCTGTATTTTTAGAAGAATCTGGTGCGGAAGTTATGAAAAAATCAGAGTTTAGATTCTTTATAACACAATCATCTTGAGACTCTTTACCTTTTCGTGAAGAAGTTTTTCCAATAAAAGCTTTACACGAAGATGTGTAAGAGGAATCAGAGGAAGGTTTGGGTAAAATCGTCTTTTTGTTTTGAAGTTGAGCAAGTGTCTCTTTAAGTTGAAACTTGATCACTTGCTCTTGCATCACTTCTGTTGCCAAAGCAGACAGTTTTGATGTGAGCCGATCGATTTCATTCTGAAGGATTTCCTGTCCCTCATCCGACACAGATTCAGTTTTGGAGGATTTGAGTTTCTCAAGTTCTGTTATAAGCGCTTGCTTTTCCTTTTGAAAACTGGTTCTTTCCGTCTCGAGTGTCTCCTCTAATTCTACTATTTTTTATTCCAAAACGAGTGGAGGAACGTAGAGTTTAAACTCGTCCGTCTCAGTTTTGGGTTCGGGTGCTGGGACCTCATCCTTTTTGGAGGAATCCTTGGGCTCAGCAACCTTATAGCCGTCAAAGTAGTCATTCGAGAGGTATTTCTTTGGGTTTTTCTTGTATGAGTAGTTCATGCGCTCATACGCAAAAGGTAGTTGCATTTTAGTGGTGTGTGCGCGTTTGTATTCCTCAGTATCCTCTTCCTTTTCCTTTTCCTTTTCGAGAGGTCCAGTCCAATCGATTTTATATTCGGGATACTTTTTGTCCAGACCAAGAAAACCAAAGTGATAAAGAGTAGGTCTCTTGGACAAAACCTTTTTCAAGTACCGTGGGTTATCGTATCTGATTCCTCATTCCTTGTTAAAGTATGTGAATTCCTTAGGTTTGTTCATGTGAATGGTCTGATCAGTTTGACCTTATTTGTGAAGTTTGGTTTCAAGATCAGTTATTTTAGAAATAAACTCATTGTGTTGGATTTGGAGAGATGAGCATTGATAGACAATCTCTGCTTTCTCATTCTCACACTGATCAAGCTTTAAAGTCAGTTAAGATATGTTGGCCCTTAAGTCCTTTGGTGCTATTGAAAGATTTGCACACTTTTCTTTAAGATTGGCATTTTTGGACTTGTATTAATCAGTGATTCTCTTTTGAACATCTAGCTTTTCTTTTAACGAGTTAATTTCAAGCAGTTGTTCATTAGATGTAAACATATAGGACTCTACCTTTTGACCAAGCAGTGGAATCTTATCAACTAAAGCATTATGAGTTGGTAGACATACCTGACAAGATTCTCCAAGACCTGGAGGCGTGGTGTGGTTGCTCATTGCAGAAGCATCTCGAGAAGACATTTTAAATGCACTAATGTGATCATCAGACGTTTTCGATTCAAAGTGGAATCCTAACGCAAGGCACTATGAGTGGAAGTCCTAACGCAGGTTCTAAGAGTGATGTAGAGTAAACTTGGTAAGAAAATGGCTAAACAGAGCTTACCGGATAAGTATCCGGATGAAACAGTGTCTGATCTGGAAGTGTCCGGATCAGATGTGGGTGCAATGTTCAGATGGCAAATGGTGTCCGGATAAGTCAGGAATTACCGGATAAACTAGAAGTGTCCGAAAGTGGGACTTACCGGATGTGAGGAGTGACCGAATAATAAAGAAGTTACCGTGAACAGATGAATCCGGATGGGTATCCGGAAAGAGCAGGGTACCCGGAAACTTTGAGTTACCGGGTGAGGTGTTTCTGGAGACTACCAGTATCCGGAAATTTACCGGATACTTTGAGTTACCCGGAAGGTTGTCCGGGAAGTTGGTAGTCTGGATGTTGTCCGGGAAATTTATGCAACCCGGATACAATACTTTCGAACAGTGGCGAAAAAGGTGAACTTACCCTGATACTTAAGGAATGTCCGGTAACATCGGCTGTGATAAGAATTTATCCGGAAACGATGGCTGTGTCTAAACAATTTGACTGGGATGCGATTAGGGTTGCCCAAAGTAGTTCCTGAAAGATTAGAAACCTTCCAAAACACAAAAATAACAATACCCTAAACGATTTTGAAGCAAAATAACAAGATTTGGATGACAATTTTTGATTTTTATAATGAACAGAGACCAAAACTTGTGGATCAACTTTTGCTCCAAAACTATTCAACCAGTTGAATTAAGATTAGAAAAATTGCAGAAACGCTAATGAGATCAATAGTAATCAAATAGTATACGCGAAATCAACCAATTTAACAAAAATCAAGAGATGAGATTTTAAGAAGCAAGAACACAGTCGACTAAACGAGGCAGAATACTTACAAGAAACCTTTGAAATCTTTGAATCGAATCGTCCGTATGCTCTGATACTAATTGTGAGTTCGAGATTAGTGCATACACAATGAGAAATCAATAGAATAGAACAATCAGTATGATTTCAACTTGTCATCCATATAACTTTGATTAATCTTCAGAGAGATTACAATGATAACGATATGAATGATTAGAACGATTCTCTGGCTAACCTAAAACTAGGCTAAACATAACCTTATATACTTAGGCCTATGATTACCAAGGCCCAAACCCATTAAGCACTAAAGCCCATTTAACACAAATGGCTTTTACAATTAATTAATTAAACTCTATATATATCTTTATATAACTTTCTATTATGTAGGACATTTATGGTCCTAACAACATATATGACATTTCAAGTAAAAACGGTTAAAACAACAACAAAAAAACTATATCGAGATGGATGTCATATCGAAGAGCACGGAATTCTCGTTTTTTTGATGTAATTTGTTTGATTAAAATATTAGTAAATTTTAAGATAATTTATTTTAAACTTTAAGGGATGTAAAAGATTTTAATTAAAAAGAAAATAAAAAATCAAACATGGTAGGCGTGAGTTCAAATTATCTTCCCTTTTTACCCCTAATCACCTTAATTAATAATTCTAATTAAAAACTCTATTTAATATGAGTTGTTGGATCAATAGAGTTGGAGTGGCCAAGATTTGTCCTCACGTGCACAATGAAAATTGAGTTTTTATTTGAACTTTTCTCTCCCTCTCTCTCTCTCTCTCTCTCTCTATATATATATATATATATATATATAGAGAGAGAGAGAGAGAGAGGGATACTCTTTTGTAAACCATCATTTTCGTGTAAACCATAAGGTCGCTTCCAACTCTAAGCTTCATGCCTTCTCTTTCCCCTTGGGCGAAGCACCACTAGAGCACTTCCCTGAAAAGGTTTTAGTTTTTGGAAAGCGAGGGTTAGACCATGAGGTCTAGTGAATTCCCTCCGAAAATCGGTTTCACAAGCATGCATCAAACAACATTTTAAAAGCCATCAAGGGCAACGTTAAAATCCATACATACATGGGTATTTGCACAGTGTTCATAGACCACATTAGTAACTATGATCGGGGCCCAAGCAGACTCCCCTCTCGTCCTCGGGGCCCAAGCAGACTCCCCATTTCTCTAGTGTGTAGGAAACAGATTCCGTACGCACTGGTATCATACTCCCACTCCCAAGGGATCGTCAGATCCCAAGGTATACTGATCCTACTGTGCAAATCGACTCCATATAAGCAAACAAAGCAAGGCCAAGTGTAAAATAGCTATGCATATAACTTCATAAGAACTCGATTCATGCAAAGAAATAATAGCGAATTTGAAATTAAATGATGCAAGCATTTCAAAACATTTAACATGTGCTTCACATAGAGAATGTATTAGGGAACTCACCTGTTCGTTACGGTTTGATGTGTACGCTACTCACCTCCGAGCAACCCTAATCGAGCACCTAAGATTAACCAATAGTTTACCATTAACCAAAGTCCAAATTGCACTAATCGGTTACACACTCATCCGGATGTAACTAATCCGGAAGCTCCTATCCGGTTAGCCAAAACAATCCGGCCAAATGCTTTTCCGGAACTCACACAAGTCCGGACCCTCAACTATCCGATAACTCCCGGATTCCTTACGATATCCAGATCACTTCCGGTATCCGGACAACTCCCGGATTCTTCACGATATCCGGATCACTTCCAGTATCCGGACGTG
The DNA here is from genome assembly GCA_033807775.1 of Saussurea involucrata. Lineage (NCBI taxonomy): Eukaryota > Viridiplantae > Streptophyta > Magnoliopsida > Asterales > Asteraceae > Saussurea > Saussurea involucrata. Next base: position 173,198,613 of record CM066320.1, on the reverse strand, counting down.
AACCTGTTCGGACTCCATCGCACCTGGATTTCCCAGATTTCTGGATGCCACTATCGGAAAAATACCCTATCCGGATTTTATAACTTATCCAGGTATGGCGATATCTGAAAGATTCTAACTACTTCCCTTGATTTCCCTTTGTTAGATTTCAAACCAAGATTTTGTCCCAACCCAAACCTAACATTTGGTGAGGTTATAGCATTAACTCTTAGTGATCAATTCTCAAATCCATTTCAACTCAAAATACAAACCAGTTGACATTGAAATCTAAAATCCCCAATCAGAAGAATAAGAATACAGACTCTGATTCCATGGTTTCTGTAACAACTCAAAAACCATACAATACATGCACAATAAACATCACAACATGGGTCCCAAACATCTCATTATAATCAGAGTTTACAGAAGAATTCACATATCACTATGCTCAAAATATCATTGTGCATTGTAAACAAGTTTATCTTTTTCTTTAAACACATGCTTGCGCTCGTTGACTCATTTTTCCCAAAACAAGGAGCTCATTATGCTCGTAAACAATCTTAACACAAAAGAGTCCATGTAAGTCATTTATGAAAAGACACCAGAATGAAACTAACTTTGCGATGAAGGTTATTCACTCTAATAAGGTCCAACGTTAAACCCACAATAACTTCTCGTCGACACTCAACTTTCGGCCACCGGTCATCTTCTCGCCCTTACCACAACTTGTGTTCTCGCATAGACCAATGATTCACAACCATGCGATTTTCAAAATTTTACCTTAAGGTCGAACAGCGACCGCTTACCTCCTGTCCTACTCATACGCACGCTTTGATCAAACTCATACATATTTCCTTCATCATTCTTGTTACTACATCGTTTGACTAACAGTCAAGGTTCATTTTCTTTACCCGATTTTGCTCGAAGTCTTCGAGGATCCAACACAGTTCTCCTTCTTTTCCCACCCGATTGACACATCAAACCATGGGATAAGGACTCACTAAAACTAGGAGTTTACTCCTCATTCCTCCATTCATCCCCTTGATCACACGAAGTTCTACCTTTGATCGGTTCAATACCGCCACGATCCGTCCTCCCTCTAGAAGGTGTCACAAATCTCACTATGAGTGACCCCACGCATCATAATAAAATCATTGTCGTCACCGCAAGGTTAGAATTTACCCCATTCTATCACTCCTCCATTGAGTATCTCAATGATAGACGGTTTATGCAACCCTCCAAATCTACCGCAAGTGTACGGTGTCAATCAAGTAATACGTACCAAGTACGAGTATCGATCCAAGGAACTACGAGTTTAAGTATCACAAAGGCTAGCACACCTCTAAATGGACGGTTGATAAAATTTGATTTGAGTTTTGATTAATTAACTAATTGTCTCAAGAAATGAAAGTAAACAAGGAAGAGCGTTTCAACAGCGATTCATATACCACAAAGAAGTTACCAAGATGATGAGAAAAGGCTAGGGGTTAGATTTCATTTAGATTCCACCAACAATAGATAACACGCATTCATAAATCAATACACAAGGTTAAATTTAGCAATTCCCAAAATACTTACTATTCTCTCTCAAGTAATAGCAAGAATGCATCATGTAATGTATATTAAAGTCTCTCAACCAATAAACATAAACAATCAACTCATTAAGCATAAGAATCACATACAAAAAACTAGGGTTTACTTGGTATATCTCTATCCAATATCTCACCCCAGGTTTATCTAGCTTTTATCAAGTTATAAAACCAATTTCTCAAAAGGAAATACAACCAAAAGATGAGTAAGAAGGCCAATCTCACAAAAAATAAGAATAAGCAAGACAAACTTCAACCAACAAGTAACATCTCTCCTAGAAGCCTAGCCTCCAATAATCCCGAGATAACCCTAAATTTTAAGTTTATGCAGTTTTTTATAGTACCAGCTCCCCGACGGCTATAGTACCCGCGATAGTGACAGTGTCACAATCGCGAGGGCACAATCGCCAAGCCTCAAAATGGTCGCGGTACACTTTGTGCGATTGTGCCCGCGATAGTGACACATGTCACAATCGCATGGCACAATAGCACAGCCCAAAATTTCCGTTTTCTTCGCTCGTTCACTTGGTTCGACGTTCTTTTTTACCGGGATGCTCAAATGGAGTATAAATAGACCTTTTTCCTTCCATTTGACACCTTGTATGTCTGCACAACACTTGCACGAAATATTAGTCCGAAATGCCAATTCTTACTTCAAGACAGGCCGCAGACGTATGATTCGGAGGGTAAAAACTCGTCAGATAACGAAGTTATCACTCAACAACAACAATCTATTCTACATTACAATAACTGGAAACACTCCATATAACCGATATTCAAACGCAACTCCATATAATAAGGCAATCTGAGCACGTACATGTACCTGTAGATTCACAATTACACTGGTCAGGTGCAATGTAAATTTACCTCGCATGTCAGTTCTCTTAACCTTATCTTTAGTGCACCTAGAGTGATCTTTCTTAAAGGCTTTCTATATCTCGGTTGTGTCCCTAAATTCACAGTTTAAGCTTAGGCCCATCCGATCACCTAATCGCTTAAACTATGGCTCTGATACCATTTGTAACAACCCAAAAACCATACAAGACATGCACAATAAACATCACAACATGGGTCCCAAACATCTCATTATACTCAGAGTTTACAGAAGAAATAGCAGCGGAAACACACTTCCACAACCGAGATGTCTAAAGTTAAGCAAACTACTATAGTGCTCTAGACCAGCTACCTTCGTCTCTAAGCCTTCTGAACTTCTCCTTCCCTTTGGAAGTAGCATCACAAAACCTCTTACCTGAAAATTGTTTTAGTTTTGAAAAGCGACTGTTAGACCATGAGGTCTAGTGAATTCCCTCTCAAAAACAGTTTAAAAGAATCTCATCCTTATATCACGTAATTGTTATATCAAGGAATAAAACAACAGTTTGTAAGCAATTGCCACATAAGGGTACAAGGGAACTCACCTGATTATCATAGTTATGGAAAACATGCTCAGGTTGATTTTTCACATAAAAGGGGTACAAGGGAACTCACCTCATTATCGAGGTTATGCACACATGCGTCCCACTACTGAACTAGTCGAACCGAACACCTAAAATCGGACAACAACCCCATATCATAAAACATTATCCAAATCTAAACAATTCGTACACAACTCATCCGGACACCCGAAACCTCCCGGACCAGACCCTTTTGGACACCCAAAACTACCCAGAAACCTCTATCCGGGCACAGCTATCCGGGTACCCTACTCTCCGGGCACTTACTATTCGGGTACCCTACTATCAAGGTACCCTATCCGAGCTCGCATCAAGATAATAGCTATCCGGACCACTATCCGGATTCTACACTACCCGGATCGCTATCCGGTTTCTACAACATCCGGGAATCTCCAATGTTCGACACCAATCTTTCCGGACTTCTATCCGGAAACCCCCACTGTCCGGATTCCACACTGTCCGGACAGGGCGATAACCGGGTTCCTTGAACGGAGAAAACCCCAAGTCTCCTAAACTGATTAGAAATCATGATTTCTACCTCAGACTTGATTATACAATCACTTGGGTTCATCCTCCAACCATAAACACCCATTTTATTCAACTATTTACCTCTAAATAGATTCAAAACCATCAAAACCTCATAATACCCCTTTATAGAGATAACACAGTAAGAAAATGGAGTGTTCTTTTATACTGCAAAGCCCAAACATGGAGAAACCGAATAACACTAAGTATTAGAGGAGAAGGTCGACATTTACCTTGAGTGAAACCTTTGATTGACCTCTTAGCCAAAAATCTCCGTGCTCTTTCTCTATTTCACGAACGCAGCCACAAATGATCAGATGAGGAGGCAATTAGGGATTTCTCCACTTTATATACCTTCCCACAATTGCAACTAGGTCCTCCCTTTTCTATTATCTTTTGCTTGAGCCACAAATTTCACACACCTTTACGATTAGAACACGGTTATTACAGTTCCTTTGTCCCAGACATCAACACATAAGCATGAGGAGATTAATAGAGAGAAGAGACTTACTAGAAGATAATCTTCCGAGAGTTCCTTTCACTAATCGCTTGCACCTTCAGCTTTCTCCTCTTTTCCTCTCGATCAGCCGCACACAATGAAGAAATCAGGGGAATTTCTAGGGATTACTTCCCTTATATAACTTTCAGATATTGCAACTTGGTCCATCCTCAACTAGATTCCCTTTTTACACTTTGACCACAAGTTATCACTTTTATTAAGATTAGAACACGGTTGTTACATGAATGAACCATTCATTAATTTTTACAAGTAAAATTTTATTATTTAAATATATGGGAAATTAATTAAAAAGCCCTAAGTTTGACCGTTGACTTACTAAAATGCCCAAAATCTCTCCAAATTCACGAAAATACCCAAAAAAATCAGTGAAAGGGTGTGTGATCACGGACTCCTTTTGTGAATTGGATTTTTGTCCGTCAAATTGATTATTGGTCCGTGAATGATTGAATTTTTTTCCGTGAATGAATTTTTTTTCCGTGAAATTGATTATTCAGTGAAATGCCCAATAGTCAATTGAATTATATCCGTAAAATTGATTACATCCGTGAAAAGTCCTTGAATTGAAAAAGTGAAACATTCCTCACGTCTATCCAAAAATCCATTTCACGGAAATATCTAAATAAAATGAGTTTCGTGTTTATCTAAATAATTTATGTGTAAAAAATATTCATTTCACGGAAATATCTAAATAATTTAATGTTTGAAGTTTAGAAAAATGAGTTTCATGTTTATGGTCCGTGAATTTCATGTTTATAGTCCGTGAATTTCATTTTTATGGTCCGTGAATTTCATGTTGTTTATCGGTTTAAACCTATAATATATGAGATTGATTTTTGATTTTTTAAATATATGGTCCGTGAATTTCATGTCTATGGTCCATGAATTTCTATGTTTATAGGTTTGGTCCGTGAAAACACATTTTTAAAGGAGTCCGTGATCACGGACTCTTTCACGGAAATTTTGGGTATTTTCATGAAATTGGGAAGAGTTTGGGCATTTCAGTAAGTCGTTGGTCAACTTAGGGCATTTTAATTAATTTCCCTAAATACATAGGCTAATTTACGTAATAAAACTATATAAATGAAAATCATCAAAAGATGATGTGACATATTGACAATATAATACTTAAATTGTCTTCCCATTTTTTTATCAATTTTTTATTTTTAAAATATTGAATATATTAAAGAATTGTCCACTCTCATATTTAAATTATATTTTCATCATAAATGAGGGTCTTTAATAATAATTTTACATTACATGTCTATTGCAATTTATGTTATTAACCATTTGTTTTCCTTTTTTATGGTATTAACTATTGTTTTTCATTATTTATTTCAATTAATCATTCTATTTATTATGATTATGTAAGTTAACCTTTTGTTTTCCTTTCTTTATGTTATCAACCATTCATTTTCTTTTATGGTCTTTAATTAATCATTCATTTCCTTTATTTAAGTATAAGTGTTGTTTTGGTTTTTGTTGGTTATGTTATTAGTTTTTAAACATTTTTTGTCATACAACAAACTAACTCTCAATCTCTCCCTCTAACACATTTTATCTCACTAGCTGATTTGTATTGCTAAGAGATTAATCATATCTTTGTTATCGATATTTGATTATTGTTGAGTTATTTGCTATCGTATTGACTTTATATGTTTTTTATGTTGTTCTTTTTGTAGTAAGTGACAAGGGAAATAAGCTATCTAAATATGTCGAAGAACATCAAAGATTTATCATCAAGACACACATATTATCATCACATGTAAGTCTTTCATTCGAGTATTCCTTCAATTTCAATGTATTATTGATTTTGTCTATTTTGTGATTTCGTCATTTATTGCTAACTTAATTCTCATTTCTTTGTCTTTTTTTTTCATGAATGTAACCCACAATGCTAAAAGAACATTTGAGTATTAGTTACTTTGATATTACATTATTACTCGCAAAGGACAATAAATCTTCATTTTTATATTCGTTTCTTTATTTGATATATACTAATATGTTTTGAGTGTTCATTTGGAAAATTAATGGTCTATTAAAATATAAACCAACTAATATTCTTCAAATTTGTTTTCTTGACCTCCATTTATTTTGAATTATGTTCAAAATTAGATCGATTTCATTTTGTGAATTTACTTTTTTGCTTCATACAACTTATAAGTTTCAACATCAAAATCTTGCAACAATTTAATAAGATCGATACCATTGTTAACAATGTAGCCAAGACGATCAATCAAAAACTGACTGCAATGCTATGTAACCGTGTTCATGTAGCTCATGCATTAATACAAATTTTGACCCAAGCTGCCAAAAAAAATCAAGGAATTGATGATGAAGGAAATGAAAAGATTGGAAAGCTTTGGTTACTAAACGAAAAAAGTGGATTCTTGATTAAAAAAAATATTTCTTAGAATCTAAAGACTTCTATGTCTTTTATTATAAAAAATAAATAACATAGATAAATATAAACACGTTATTAAATTTAATCATGTGTTGTCGTATTTTTTTAGTAGATGATTATAATTCTAAAAATATTCATATTATTGGTCTTTTATATAAAGATTAGAGTAAACTCTACTTTTGGTCCTTAAGGTATATTGATTTCTTTGAAACAAGGACCTGTGGTCTCATAAGTCGACTTTACGTCCTTATGGTTTTGATTTTGCTCTAAAACAAGGACCTTGCTACTAACTCCGTTAAAAAAGTCCGTTAGAGTCGGGGGCAATTTCGTCCTTTCACCATTTTGTCTCATTTTTGCACTTTTTGTTTCTTTTGTTTTGTTGTAAAAACAATCAAACTACAAGGACCTGTTATGTATAACTCTAATATATATATATATATATATATATATACATGTGTGTGTGTGTATACGAGTACACACATAGGGACGAAAGTGTGAAATATTCTATGGATTTCACAAATGAGGTAGTTGATTGCTTTGGCTGGTATGAAATTTTGGAAGAAATTGCAAACTTCTTTATGCCCAGAACTTTCAAGATCAGAATCCCAATTCAAATTCCCAAATTTAAACTTCCCATGATATAATACCCACTATGTGATTTCATTTTATATGAAGGTCATGATCTTTAGCCAAGAACTACATGTATGATGTTTATCCAGAGGAGTATAATAGTGAAGTCAGGGACTGTAACAACCCGCACCAAAGTATCTTGCTAGAAGTTACATCTTTAATTTAAAACACCAAAAATGGCTCGAAGTAATCACATTATCCAGATTCCAAAATGGGTTAGCGGAAATAACCCTAACTACAGCTGAGATCATAACTGCAAAATAAAAGGGGAAGCTTCTAATCCTTCTATATGCAACCTCCGTCTCACGCCTTGCCAACTTCTAAGCAAACTTTCACTACCTGCTTACCTGAAAAGGTTTTAGTTTTGAAAAGCGAGGGTTAGACCATGAGGTCTAGTGAGTTCCCTCCACACCAAGTCACACCAAAATATCCCAGTTTATAAAATCAGTTATGAAAGCATTTATACCAATCATGACAAGCACACTAAGATGATATGCACACATTGACACATGCTACTGGCATACGCTATAGTCACACACCGTGACAGCGCAATAGGGCACACACACGCTATAGTCACACATACCGTGACAGCGCAATAGGGCACACACCGCCCATATATGAAACAAATTCATATATATAATTATTATGGGACACACCCCCATTTCACACCAAAGCTAGAGCATGGTCACACACATATAAATCACACATATTGTCACACAATTAATCTTTGCTTTGAAATAGAAGCAGTTGAAAAGCACACACTTAGATAATAACCTTCAAACACACTTATTCTTCGCTTTGAAATAAATACAGTTGAATAGCGAACAGTTAGATAATAACCATCAAACACACTTGTAAAAATTTAGGTTTAGAAAGACTCACCTGCGGGCTACGGTCCTGATTAGAAGTTCTTACTCGCACCGACCGTCTCTACACGCACCTACAAATTAAACCCATCACACACACCGGGTAAGACACATGGGATCCTATTGAGTTTTACTAACTTGAAAAGTCTCAGCTGGAAAATATTGGATCCTAAGTCCCGGACTCTAATTTAAAAATCTAAATCCATACCGAATACCCAAATAATTTAACTACCGGAGCCCAAATAAAATAAACTACCGGAGCCCAATTAATTAACTACCGGATCTATGAATTGTAAGACACCGGATCGACTATGTAATACCGGATCTTCTAGTGGCCCATGGTCACGTGAGTAGTCCAACAAATAAAGTTGAATTCGGATCCCATTTCTATAACTCCGGATCACGTGGCCCATTTCTTAATTTCCGATTTTAAAATGTTATTTCCGGATCTTTAGTTTGAGTGGCCCAAATCTAGACAATACTCCGGATTCATACTTGGATTCCGGGCCACTGATTTAAAACCCACTTCAAGTTCCAAAAATTCCGGATCATTAGTTAATGATTCCAGATCCACATTTAGCCCCCCCATTCCGGATCCTTTCAATTTAAATTCAACTCCGGGTCACTTAGACTAAGCCCAATTTCGGGACTGCTTTAATTATAGCCCATTTCGGAACCTATTTATAACAACATGTATCGGAACTTACCTTAAACAACAATACCGGAACTTAGTTTAAATAAAAATACAGGATCCGCCCAAAATGAGTTCCGGATCCCCAAAAACAAATTCCGGATCTATAAAACAATTTCGGATCCCACGATTCCGGACTGAAAATCCGATGCGACACAGATTAAGATTAATAACAGGACCGGGATTGATCCATTTCAATCGATTAATAAATCTCTTTCCCCAACAATTGATTAAATCTAACTCTGTTAATCCTCTTTGTATGATTTAATTCCTTTAAAAACACCCTTTTAAACTCTTAAATAAAAACTCTCAGACAACTCACACAATTTAGCAAAAAACTCTAAAAATGAGGATTGAGCTTAAGGATTACCGGCTAAATCAATGTAGAAATTGAACTCAATGTTACATCTTCTCCCAATTTGATGGTTGGTGATCTTCTTTTCTCCGATTTGATCTCTAGACCCAAAATCTTTCTTTCTCTGCTCTTTTCTCCAAGCCGCCATACACACACCAAATTTTCTCCTAGGGTTTTGAGCTGATTTGTTGTTTAAATACCTTCCATTAATTTACAAATCAGACCCTCAAAACTTTAGACTTCACACTTTTCACTCCAAAAATAAATCTTTAATCTCAAACAGAACACGGTTATTACATCATCCTCCCCTCAAAAGAATTCTGTCCCTAGAATTCCATCTTCGAACGATAAAAAAAACGGTTCCTCACATAATCCAATTTTCATCCACTCCAGCGTCTTCTAATGGTACGACCATGCTTTCTGCGGCCACGCACCTCCTAAGATTCGACACGTGGGATGTTGAATGAGCTCCCACTACTCATAACCCTTCAACATTAGGGTGTATACCAACGAATTATCACACTTCCGATTTACTACAACTCTTACCTCAGAAAGTTCGTGAAAAATAAAAGAATATAAACATCTCAAGCCAACCGTACCAATATCATCCACACATCTAGACTCACGGTGTTAAAACGCGTCAAGTTAAGGGTTTCACGCACAAATTCCTTTCTTAAAAGAACGAGTTCTATCGAAGTTAACGTCACAATCAACACGAAACCCTTATTAAAATAACGACGCTCAATTCGCCAACTAATCACAAAATCACTCTTGAATATCTCCTTAACCCGCAGTTAAGATTCTCTTCAACAGATTACACACAATCCTACAATCACATTCCTTACACAAAATACGTCTAATCACTTTCTCACATTCACCATAACCCATTGATAACGATCAATTCACACGCTTTTACCACAACGTTACTCCCATACTACTACCAAGTCTAATCCAATGGTTCTTCACCCCGAGCATTACATTCAACTATTTTCTTCCACTTCCTTCTTAAACATAAAACACGTTTCCAAAGAACGACTCACTAGAAGGTACACACTCTTGACCAATCACACTAGCTGGCTTTCCTCAACTCTTAAACCAATCATATACACACCAATCCTGTTAGCTCCAATATTCTAGAATATTAGAAGTATTGAAAAATGGCCAAGTACCAAAAAACTTCCACAGAAGCTCTGATGAGTGCAACAGAAGCTCTGCCGGGCATCTCAGAAGAATCAAAGGAAGTTTGATCAAGAGTGATCAGACCGAAGAAACTACAGAAGAACGCTACAGAAGATCAAGAACTCAGAACCTCTGTCACAAATAAACAGAGCCTCTGCAGACATCTTCAGAAGACAAGGAACCCAGTGAAGACTTCTCTACAAAGGACTAGGCCGCAGAACCTCTGTAACCCATTACAGAGCCTCTGCGATCCTCACTAAAGACTTGGATATTTATAATATCTTACCACTGTTAAAGAAATATCTTGCTACTGTTCTAGGATCTGTTCATCAACTTGCATGGTAGCATGCCCTGTCCAACTTCAACACGTGTCAAACTCTGAGTGGACTCAATAGGGCTTAGTACAACATAGACGTCTGTGGCATTTAATGCTTGCAGTTTTCCAACTATTCATACCATCTCTTGTTTCCTGTAGCAACAGTTTCTTGTCTAGAATAGATCTTTTGTAGTAGTATAAAAGGAAGACTCATGTTGAGTTCTTCCTAACGATAACAACACAAAACACAAAACACTTGCACACAATTAGCGTCAAATATGTTCTAAGTGTTCTTGATATATTAAATACAGTGGGTCTTTGTGCTATAAATCTATTCTCGTCACTGTTTATTTGACTTTGTGTGTTCTAAATCTATCAATCTTATCTGTTAGTTCTTCAAATACGCTTCCGCATCAAACCTTAAACTTGAACTAATAGATCTGATAATCTTGTTTAAGCAAAACGGGAACCAACAATTGGTATCAGAGCAAAGCTTGATTTTCAATATCAAGTGATCCTCGTTTTTACAAGATTTGTGATAGAAACTGTCTGTTTTTAACCTGTTCTTCATTCCTACAAACAGATTCTGTTTTACTGCCATTTTCGATTTATTTGATCTGGTAACATCATAGAAACTGTTTCTTTCGTTAAAAACTTCATTTAAAATGTCTAGAATGAAATTTTGTGGTGATGCTGATTCAATTTTCTATTCAAAACTCAGCACAAGTTTTCGCAAAATAATTCCTTCTCTTGAAAAAGAACTAAATGAAAAGAACAAAAGCATTCTTATTATTTCTGATAATTTTGCTAAACTTAAAGAATCTGTTAAACTCTTAAACAGTGTAAATCTTGAACTAAAAAGAACTTATCTGTGTCAGATGAAGAAAAGAAAAGACTTGAACTAAAATGTTCAAACTTCTCTAAACTAATTTCCAATTTTGAAAAGAGTGTGGTCAATGAAAGAGGAAATTATGAAGAAAAGAAAATTGTTCTTGAAACAAAGTCTATGGAGCTTACATGTAAAATCTCAGAATTGCAGAATACCCTTGAAAAAGAAAGGAAAGAATCTGATTCTGAAAGAAAAGAATCTGAACAGTTAAAGGTTCAAAAATTTCAAGATTTAAGTCAAAAAGATGACTTTGAAAGAGAGAGAAGGATTTTTAAAACAGAAATATCCAAACTAACAAAAAGACTCTCTAATTTATCAACTGAAATCATGTTGGAGAAAAGATGCAAATCTAATCTCCAAAAGATGCTTGAGGAAAATTTAAGGAAAAAGAATATTTTTGCTAAACGGATCAAGAAATTCAATTCAGAAAGATCTTTTAAGCCAAATATGTTTTCAAAACTTCAGACCTCAACATCAAAATTTTTGCATGAAAATAGGTTGGACAAATTAGTTAATCAAACTTTTAAAAAGGTTTGGATAGTGAAAGGCTCTATACCTGTTCAAAATGCTCAAAAAGACAAAATGCCTTTCACTTCTGGTATGTATGACAAATGCATAAAGGCGTTTCATACAATAGGACCCATACGTATATGGGTAACCAAAACCTCTGTAAGTATAACTTAGATACTGTATATTTTGTAAATATTTTTATTATTATTTTCTGTATGTAAATTCTTAAATCTACAATAGTTCTTGATATCATAGAGCTTCTGTAAGGTCTACTCAGAATCTCTGACGACCTCTACAGAACCTCTGATGATCTTGACCTATGTCCTATACACAACTTATCTTATTCTGATCCAAGCATAGGTCAAGGGGAAGCAGAAGAAGACACTTGATCTACAGAGGTTGTTAGATCAAGGGGGAGCGAAAAAGGAGAACTTGCTGAATCTACAGAGATTTATAAGTCAAGGGGGAGCTAAGAATGCTACAGAAGAAATCACACTCGCCGAACTAGAAGAACAAAAGATTGGTATCTCGTACTTTTAGGTTTTTGAAAACAGTTTTCTAGGACACAAATTGTCAAATATGTCCTAAATATACTGTGGATAACATTTCAAAACTCAAAAGATCGAAAAGGTTCATAAAATTTGAGTTATGAGAAATTTGAGGTCATAGAGCCTCTGCTGAGCTCAACAGAGGCTCTGCCAGGAATATGCTCTGTGATCGCAAATTTAACCTCTATCGATCTTTTGAAATGTCATCTCGGAAACCAATTACACGAACAAAGCTACATAAGTCATAAGTTGCAGAGTTCTTTCATCCAAAGAACCTCTGTAGATCACTCAAATCTTTCATATGACTTCTGCTGCTCAAAATTTTTGATTTACAATTTTCTAGGACATCAACTTTCAAATAGGTCCTAAATACGTTGTTAAATCAAATAAAAAACTTGGATGATCAAAAATGTTTATAAATTATTAGCTATTAGAAATTTCCTGTCACAGAGCCTCTGCTGGCTCTGGCAGAGGTCCAAAAAACCTCTATAAGACTATTTCTCTACTAAAAATTTATCGATCCTCTCCTTGCGTTTTTCAAACGATTTTCAAAAGATACAATCTACAGAGATAAAAGTTTATCAAAATCACAGAGCTTCTGTACCTACAGAGCCTCTGTAAAGATTTTCACTTAGGAACTTCTGTAACGGTAATTTTTTAACGGTAACTTTTCTGTGGTGAAAATTTACACCCATACGTTCTTCATTTAATGTGGCCGCCCACGACGTCTCGTCGTCACTTACACTAATGACGTGTCAAGTTTTCATTGACGTACATATAACGTCGTCCTGAAAACTTGTCCCACGCCGAATGAACTCGAGTGCGGACCTCAAATTTTATTAACTTTCTCACATTTTCACCGTTCCAAATTCTATCTGTTACCACAGTATAAAACCTAAGTTAAAATCACTTTCAAAACTTTACTATTCTCTCATCTTCCCCGGCGAACTTGCTTATTTCTTTCTGAAAACCTAGAAATTTCAAACCTAAAAATGGCTTCCAGTTCCAAAGCTACTCACGTTTCACCGATGAACTCTCCGCCACTCTCTCCAGTACATTCTAAGCACTCCCACAACTCACATACCGCCGCCGATACCAACAGATATGACTCCGGCGACGAAGCATCCTTTGTACCCACTACCCACCTACAACAATTTATCTCAAATGACCATTTTGAGCAAACCCTTCCCATTAAATCGAACAATTGTTATCTTATTCCTTCTCCTACGGCATTTGGCAAAGAACATGCCATCCTGATAAACATCCTGGAGAACCACTTTCTTTACCCTCTTCTGAGCAAAACCGTTGAACAAATACCTGTTCGTTACCTACATCAGTTTTGGCAATCTTGCCGTTATGACACTGACACCGATTTGATAAGAGGCTATATTTCTAAACCTGACCAAAGTAAGAGCCTTGAACTGATGTTCAACCGCACCATGTTCTCATTAGAATTTGGCCTTCCAACAAGAGGACTCATGGGAATCAAAAAGTATGCCCCCCAACCAACAAATGAAGAACTTGTCGACTTTCTGCACATGTTAGGGTACAACCAACAGTTGAAAAAGAGGAACGATTTCCGCAGAGCAAGACTACCCCCTCTGTGGAATACCTTATTCTCCATCCTAAATCGTTGTCCTACGGGAAAAATCGGAAGCATCGATCAAAGCTCACCTCAAATTCTCTCAATCATGTATGGTGTGTACTATGATCTACCCCTAGATTATGCCACCATAATGATGCAAGAGATCATTAACACCATCGATCGCAAAATCGCCTCCCAGAAAACCAAAATATCTGATAACAACTGGTTGCCCCCTCTGCAGTTCCAGCGAATCCTAAGTGTACTTTTCGAACCCCTACTCCTTATCCAAAAATGGCCAATGGATGGTCCTAATCCTAAGCAATTTCCTATGTCCAAGAACACCCCTACAGAACATGAGGATGGCTACCCACACATCAGGCCACTGTTAAAGGTAATGTTAGGTTATGCTAGTGATGAAGAACTAGTTAGTGAGTACACACGCCAGAACTCCTGAACCCAATTCTGTAACACCCCCGCGTATAGGAATGCCCATAGGAGGTAATGTAGCAGAGAGACTTACAGAAGAAGAATGGAAGATAAAGTTGGCTAAACACAAGGCCAACCAGAAGAACTTCAGAGATATAAGGAAAGACCTCGATTCTTCAAAGAGGAAGTCTTCTGAGGGATCTAAAGAGAAGAAGAAGAAAAAGGGAAAGAAAACCAAGACCCCTACAGAGGAACAACTTGCCTCTGCTTCTGCTATCCAACAAACTCCTGCAGAACCATCTTCTCCACCCACTGAACATCCCACAGAACCCTCATCTCCACCACAAACCTAAGGTCCCTCTGCCCCTCCCTCTTCCAAAAGAAAAAGAAAGTCAAAATCTACAGAGGAAGGAGCACCAAAACCAAAGAAGAGGAAATCAAAGAAGAAGAAACCATCTTCTCCTCTGCAATCAATTTCAGAGGGAATCGAAGAAGAACAACCTCAATCACAACCTCAACCTTCACCTCTGCAAACCCAAATAATTACAGAGGGTCGTGATACACTTCTGCCAAGACAAGAGACTGCAGAAGAAGAGGTCCAAATAGGTAAAGTTACTGAAAATAGGTTAGAGGATAGGGTAGAAACGTCTGGAGGAAAAGAAAATGAGAAAGGAAAAGATGCTGAAGATGAAGAAGGCACACATCCCTCACCCCCTCCCAGTGCAACCCACACATCTAACTCCGCAGGTCTAGCTGCAGAAGGAGTTATTGAAAAAGAGCAGCACAGCTCGATCCTAACCCAACCCATCCAGCCAGAAGTCACTCTTTCGACTTCTGCGCCCACAGAAACCAGGGAATCCATTCCTAGGGAGTCTCCTCAAAGAGACTCACCTATTGTTCGTGATCAATCGCCCCAAATCACACTAGAACACCCAACAGAGGAATTCGTTTCCTCTGCCACGCACGAATTAGGTCCAAAACTTCTTTCAGAGAGAAGTAGAGAGCACCAAGATGAAGAGACTCTAGACAAGTCTCCAAGTCAAAAGAAGGACATTCCGATACCCACCTCTGGAGTGTATTTGGACACTGTTCTTCGCAGAACTTCTGTAGAGACTGAAACTTTTGTTTCTTCTCAAAGATCAAAAGGAAATCCTTCCATTCTCAACGTTCAAACATGAATGAAAGAAGGTGTCCCAGGAACAGGGACTCACTCTGGAGAAGGGGTTGTTCCTCCAGAGGTTACCCAAGAGGAACATGTTACAAAGAATGAGTTCCAAGTCTTTGTAACCTCTGTAACTCAAACATTGAATAAGTTGCAAAGCTCATTCACTACTTTTACAGATTCAACTTCAGGCGCGCTTACAGGATTAAATACCAAAGTGGATACCTTATCCACAGAGGTTAAAGAAGCCCTTGAAGAAATAAAGTCAAATAAAGAAACTTCTGTTGCTGCTGCCATCGCCTCTGCCACTGACATTGCCAAAACAACCGCTGCAGAATTCGAGAAAAGTGCGACCAAAGCCTTCAAGACTTCGATCGAAATCTACTTTGAAACAATGAAGAAACATACAGCAAGGCAAACAGCTAAAGACACCTGCAGAACAGAAGTTGCGGCTAAAAGAAGGCAGGATGATCCTGATGATGGTGCATCTGGTCATCCTGAGGGGGAGAGAACAAAGGAAACAACAGAGGCTGCTTCTGCAAAATCTACAGAGAAAACTGCATAACCTTCTACAACAGAAACCCCGAAGGAAACACAAGGAAAACAACAGAGGCAAAACACCTATATCTCAGAAGAGGATGCACCAACCACATAACCTAAGGTAATCACTCTTGCATCCTCATCCACAGAACAAACTCCACCCTCACCCAAAGAACCAACACCAACTTCAAAACCAATCCCGAGCATAACTAGAGTCAAATCCATAGCTCGAAAACCCCAAAGACCAAAACGCTCTGCAGAGTTCATTCTTCGCAGAATGGAATTTGTAACTGCTTTTCAATCAGCAAAGCGTTTTGACATCCCACCTCAAAAACCCGAAGACTCCTCACCAACAGAGACCTCACAACCCGAAGTATCAAAACCTTCAGAGGCAACAACCAAATCAACAGAACCTCTCACTGATAAATCTACAGAGGTTCCACCCACACAAATCCAAAACCCAACCTCTGAAACCTCAAAACCAAAAGATAAAGGCAAGGGAATAATGACAGAAGAAGAGCCAAAGAAGAAGATGCCAGTTGCTACAGAGAAATTGATGAAAGGTGCCTTTAATGCCTTTGTCACTCCTAAACCCGAAGAAGAAGACTGGGCATTCAACTTAAAACCTCTGTCAGAAAACCCAACCCTAGATCCCACAGCTAAGGTAACAGAAGGTAAAGTAGCAGACATCACTCGACAAATGGAAAAGCTAAGGACACCAATTCCAGAACTACTCCAACCATTGAACAAATGGAAGAGCATGTTTACAGTTATCTCTACAGACAGCACTTCCAGAACGATCTGCCAGCTCATGTCCAAGATAGAGAGGAATTCGATGCCATCTTCACCTCTACAAAGTCAAAACCGGTCAATCAACAGAAAGTTCGACGACTTCCCAAATGCAAAAATCTGAGTCTCTTCAAAAGAACCTCTGTCAAACATTTATTTCTGTTCATTTAATGTACTCAAATGTAAATGCCTCTGGCATAAATTCTAAATGAAAGAAATAATCTTCTGAGGTATTGTTTAACCTCTGTCTATCTTAACTTAGCCTAAAATTCAAAAAGTCAAATTTTTATTTTTCAATACTTAGGGGGAGATTGTTAGCTCCAATATTCTAGAATATTAGAAGTATTGAAAAATGGCCAAGTACCAAAAAACTTCCACAGAAGCTCTGCTGAGTGCAACAGAAGCTCTGCCGGGCATCTCAGAAGAATCAAAGGAAGTTTGATCAAGAGTGATCAGACCAAAGAAACTACAGAAGAACGCTACAGAAGATCAAGAACTCAGAACCTCTGTCACAAATAAACAGAGCCTCTGCAGACATCTTCAGAAGACAAGGAACCCAGTGAAGACTGCTCTACAAAGGACTAGGCCGCAGAACCTCTGTAACCCATTACAGAGCCTCTGCGATCCTCACTAAAGACTTGGATATTTATAATATCTTACCACTGTTAAAGAAATATCTTGCTACTGTTCTAGGATCTGTTCATCAACTTGCATGGTAGCATGCCCTGTCCAACTTCAACACGTGTCAAACTCTGAGTGGACTCAATAGGGCTTAGTACAACATAGACGTCTGTGGCATTTAATGCTTGCAGTTTTCCAACTATTCATACCATCTCTTGTTTCATGTAGCAACGGTTTCTTGTCTAGAATAGATCTTTTGTAGTAGTATAAAAGGAAGACTCATGTTGAGTTCTTCCTAACGATAACAACACAAAACACAAAACACTTGCACACAATTAGCGTCAAATATGTTCTAAGTGTTCTTGATATATTAAATACAGTGGGTCTTTGTGCTATAAATCTATTCTCGTCACTGTTTATTTGACTTTGTGTGTTCTAAATCTATCAATCTTATCTGTTAGTTCTTCAAATACGCTTCCGCATCAAACCTTAAACTTGAACTAATAGATCTGATAATCTTGTTTAAGCAAAACGGGAACCAACAAATCCTCTTTCTCATACTCCCACTAGAAGCTCATGCACCCGACGGTGACGTTCTGAAAACATTGCTTCCCACCTTTCGTGCCACTTGCCACACTTTCTACTTCCCGATTACCCACTTATTCCAGCCTACCGTCCCAATTATCTCAGGCTAGTATGGAACCTTTCTCATTCAACATTAACCACTCCATACACACATTTTCAATGATTACTATGCCTAACCAACAGTTTCACCTCATCTCATACAAGAAATTCTACCAAGTCAATCCAAAATAACACTCAATGCTTGAAGCGATGTCAGGATCGATTCTTAACAAGAATTAAACTTCTTAGAAACAGAATTTAGAGAATCTTGCGGAATAGAACTCTAAATCAATTAAAGAACAATCAATAGAATTCAACACACTATATATATCAAACTGTATTACTCACAAGCTTTACACCAAACCTCAATCTTGATGAACAGATCTCACCAAGACGACTTCTACTTCTCTAGAAATAGGGTTCTTACACCTTGAGGTTAATTCTCTCTTGAATGGCTAACAAACTTTTTTAAAAACTGTTCTCACCTCTTTAAAACCCTAATAGCTATCTATATATATAACAGAATAAGTACAAGATAACTACTAAGAATAAAACGATCTTCAAAATATACTTCCATGCTTATCTTCAGCTTTCCTTCTTTATCTTCTCATACCATACATATCTTCTCAGCAGTATTAACAATGATTTGACTTAGCAGCATTAACGAACCTTCAGCAGTATTAACCTTCACAGTCTTCTAGCAGTAGTATCTCAGCTCAGCAGTACTAACCATGTCTTGCAGTAGTAATTTGGTCTAGCAGTACTAACCTTGTCTAGCAGTAGTAACCTTGACTAGCAGTAGTAACCTTGTCTAGCAGTAGTAACGAAGAACTGGCAGTAGTAACATTGTCTTGGCAGTACTAACCATACATAGCATATCTTCAGTTCCCAACAATCTCCCCCTAACTTGACTTTTAGGAAAAGAAGTCAAGTTCTTCAGATGATGCTTCCAAAACCTAATCATATAAGCATAGATCAGGACTTAAACCTAGACTCTGATTTGCAATCCTTCTTACCAAGAATCTTCCCATAGCAGAGTCTTTGTTGCAGACCAATTTTACATGTAACATCCCGTTCAGTCTTTTCATGCAGTGTTTGTAGATTTCATCCACCAGATAATACTCCTGATATGTGTTGTCAATTGATATAACATACACTCCACAATTTTCATAGAGCATCCAGTGGGTTACTGCTTGAAAAGGTCTTGCTGTTATGTGCTGAACTACTTCTGGTCTGAACATTAGGCATAGGTATTCTAACACCATCTTTGTGATAGACATACCTCTTTCTGTCAACATGTTACCATAGATCTGCATGCCTACTTTGAACATCTCTTCCAGGTCAGATCTTGAGCATCTTCTTATGACTTGTCCCCATGTTCTGTAGACTTCAAACTGCCCATCAGCTCTCTTGAGTCTGATATACTCCTTTCTCTCATCTATCAATGTATCCCAGTGACTGATTTCAGGAGGTTTTGAATCTAATGGAGTCACTTTGTTTGGTTCAGTATCAACCATAGTGATGTACAAGTCACATTGTTCATTGCTAAGTGATTGTGCATTACTGGATTGACCTGTCTTACTATCTCCTTGTCCTTCATCCTTGGCAACTTCTTCCTTTTCTTTCTCTTCTACCACTGGTTTCTCAACAGGTTCTACTCTTTGCTTCTTTACACACTTCTTTTTAATAGCCACAGACTTTGTTCTCTTTCTGCTGAAAACCATCTTTGCATCCTTAGTTTCTTCCTGTTTCTTGGCAGTTGGAGGTGTATCATGTTTGGCTTTGATTAAAGCCTCTGCAACCTCCACTTCTTCTACTGTAAGCTTCTCTGTTACTGTTTCAGCTTCTGTTTCTGTTACTGCTTTCTTTGTAGATTGAGCAGCATTAACTGTTTCTGCTGCTTGCTTAGAGTCAGCAGCATTAACAGTTTCTGCTGCTACTTCAGTTACTGCTTCTTTTGGAACTTCAGTTACTGCTGCCTTTACAGTTTCTGCTTCTTTAACAAGCTCTTCCACCTTTTCTGTCTCCCCCTTATTCTGTGTACTGGACTCCCCCTTAAACTGTGCACTGGACTCCCCCTTAAACTGTGCATTATCAATTTCCATCTCAGTCTCCATCTGAACTGTCTCCCCCTCAACTTGTAGACCCTTCATATTCAGTTCTGCTTCTGATTCTGACTCCGACTCCCCCTTTTTGGGAGCATCATCAGTTGGAATTCTTCTTCTCAGCACAAATCTTTCCTTTTTCTTTCTGTGCAACAACTTGGTGACCATCTTCTTGAGCTTCTCAATTTGAGACTGTTGGTAGGTGACCACAGTCTTCAGTTGCTCAATTTCCTTCTTCTGTGCCATAACATCCAAGTTGACATTTCCAATGGTTTCCATCAAATCATCATAGTTATATCTATCCTCACCTTGTTTAGAAGTGTTTACCTTCTTTAAAGGATCACTGGAAGTAGCCATCAATTCCTCTTTGTTATGTCTATCCTCACCCTTTTTAGAAGTTTTTACCTTCTTTAAGGGATCCTTGGAAGTTTTAGCAGAAGCCTTCTGCCTAGCAGAAGCACTAACTGCCCCCTTGGTTTCTTGGCACCTGGGTCCTCCTAATGATTTCTCATTTAGAGTTGCCATGGGGAAGGTCTTATTTATGTTACCACTGTCCTTCTCTGTGCTAGCAGAAGTAGTGGCAGCCTTAGCACCCATATGCTCATCCTTCTCCTTAGAGAGCACCTTCTTGGGGTTGGGAGACACCCCTGTGGTTTCCCTGTTGATATTCTCAATTGGAGAATGCTCCAACTGAGGGCTTAAAGGCTTAGGGCTCTGAGTAGGTACATCAAGGGAAGGAACCTTGTGCACCTTTCTTCTTTGAAACTTGTTGGATAAAGCAGGAGTGGGCTTTTGAAGTATGTGCTGAGGGATATTTATATTGAGTGAAGGTGGTGTTTGGCCATCAGTGGGATGATCTAATGAGGGCCTTGATCCTGATGCCATACCTTCAGAGGGGTGGGACACAACCATCATTGTAGAGAACAATGGTGTGTCAACTCCTTCCGAGTCCCTAGGAAGTCTTTTCATATTTGAAAAAACCTTCCCTTTAGGGGATTTGGGTACATATACCTCAGTAAACTGAGGTAAGTCCGTCAATTCCTTGTTAATAACTTCTTGCACAAACCTTGGATACATGTAAAAGCTCTTTTTGGATTCCAAGTTTGACACAAGATCAGATAAAATCATTTGGGAGAAATTGAACTTTCTGGAAGTGGCCAAACATACCAGAGCATAAGCAGTGGTACTACTGAACTCACTCCATCCAGTTGTTTTCTTTGAGATGCAGTGCATAAGGGTATGAACAAGAAATCTCCATTGGGAAAAGAATTTTGACTTGAAGAATTTGAAAATACCAATAGAGCCTTCATACCCCATTCTTTGTATGGTAGAAAAGAGTTCTTCATTAGGAATAGAAGATATACCTGAAGCATCATTCAACTGAAGATGTATGCGAATAATCTCCTCTGTTACTGTCAAGGGTTTATCACAAACCCTGGTTCGAATCTCCGTTTGCCCGTTTTCTGTCACCACAGTAGCATTATCCCAAAATTGTTTTTGATGATTAATGAATATCTTGGGAGCCACTGTTAGTGCATAGGAGATATGCGAAGACGTGAGAAAATCGACAATTTCATGGAATCCTGCAGATTGCTTCGGCTTCTGAAGCATTGCAATCTCATTGTGTTCATCAACAAACTCTCTTTGAGCCATTGTATCTGAAAATCCTTGAGCAAACACAGAAATTCTTGGGAGAATAGGTTAGAAAGAGAGTGAGAGAGAATCGTGTTCAAAGAGACGTTATGAGCGAAGGCGGGCTTACAGGGTATTTATACGCAGTATTAACCCTAGAATTAACAAAAGCAGTATTAACGACATAAGCAGTATTAACTACTGAGCAGTATTAACTGCAAGCAGTATTATCTGCACAAGCAGTATTAACTGCTGAGCAGTATTAACTACACAAGCAGTATTTACTGCACAAGCAGTATTAACTGCACAAGCAGTATTAACTGCACAAGCAGTATTAACTGCTGAGCAGTATTAACTACACAAGCAGTATTAACTTCTGAGCAGTATTAACTGCACAAGCAGTATTAACTGCACAAGCAGTATTAACTGCACAAGCAGTATTAACTGCTGAGCAGTATTAACTACACAAGCAGTATTAACTTCTGAGCAGTATTAACTGCACAAGCAGTATTAACTGCACAAGCAGTATTAACTGCACAAGCAGTATTAACTGCACAAGCAGTATTAACTGCTTAGCAGTATTAACTACACAAGCAGTATTAACTGCACAAGCAGTATTAACTGCTTAGCAGTATTAACTGCAAGGGCAGTATTAACTCTGCACTTTGCATTACTAGTCAAATCCTCAAATGTCATCTTACCTTCTGACACATCACCTTTACCACTTCTCTTACCTCCTGCAGGATTATTTCCAAAAGTAACATGTCCTCCATCAATTCATTTGAAATTCTTGAGGCAGGCCATGTTACCTGTCATGTGCCTGGAGCAACCACTATCAACATGCCAAATGCTCTTCCCCTTGAGCTGTTGGTTGCCCTGCACATTAGATAAAACAGTTAGTTTTTGTTAGGGACCCAAGCCATAGTGGTCTTGGGTCTCCCTTGATCATCAAAATACTTACATTCTTTGTTTTGATGATAGGTCTAGAAGCAGTACTAACTGATGCAGAAGTACTAACTTTGTTAGCAGCACTAACATTGTTAGCAGTATTATCTTTTAAGGAGGCATTAACAGTGTTAGCAGCACTAACACTGCTTCCAGAAGTACTAGCCTTCTCAGCAGTATTAACTAACTTAGCAGTACTAACACTAGAAGCAGTATTAATTGTTGAAGAGGTACTAACTGTGTTAGCAGTACTAACACTGCTAGCAACATTATTGCTTCCTACAGTACTAACATTGTTAGCAGTACTAACTGAGTTGGCAGTATTATCATTAGTACCTTTAGGCATCCATACTCTAACACTTTCTGTTTCTGCCTTTTTCATGTGGCTTTTGGTTTTAACTTGTTTCTTTGCCACAACTTTCCTCACAGACTTTTTATAGCCACCATTCTTTCTGTAACCACCAGGTTTTTGAAAAGATCTTTGAGCATTAAACCTTTGGTTAACAGGATTGAAATAACAGTGTTTGGCTAAATGATTTAGCTTACCACAGATGAAACACGGTTTTGGCCTGTTAATTCTGTTCAGATCAACTCCTTGTCTCATAGCCCACTTGTTATTCCAGTTCCTTTGATTTCCCCTCTGATTATCATGTTTTTGGGGCTTGTTCTCTTTAGATTTCCTGCAAGAACACTGTTCACAAGTATTGGAGTTCACAACTGTGGTCTGTGTGTAATGAACTCCCTTTTCCTTTTCAGTCCTTTTGATCTCATTGTTCTTTCCCCAAGGATTTCCATCTTTCTCATTGGTCACAATTTCATTGTCTAAGGGAACCTTACTACTAACACTCTTATTCTTCTTAGATTCTTCCTTCTCTGTTTTATCCTTAACTACTACTTCTTCTTCACAAGGATCTATATTAATCTTTAATTCAGGATCCTTCCTATCCTTGGTCTCTAATAAATCAGACTTAGGAGGTATGTAGTTGTTATTGTAGGGTGGAGGTGTGGCATTGTACCCTATCCCTACTTTCATCTTGTCATGGATTTGAGCCTTAATGATGGTATCCATGGTTTTAGAAGCACAGGTAAACTTTTCAACATCAAGTTTAACCTTCTTAAGCTCTTCTTTTAATTTCTCATTCTCCTCCCCAGACACTTTCAGCTTAATCTCATACTCATTCTTCTCCCACTTCCAATAGTTAGTATCATAGTGGTGTTGAAGTTCATTAGCTTGAAAAGCTCTAATCTGTTCCTCAAACCTTTCTACAATCCTAACATAATCTTTCACATCTTTCTCTAGCCTCTTAAGGTTATCACACATACCCTGATTGTGATCCCTATATCTTTTAACAGCATCAATGCAAGCTTGAGAACAGAGTTTAGATTGTACCTCAGTGGGAATATCAGATACTTCTGCCATAAGAGCTTGATTCTGAATTGCCTCTTCTGCTTGATCACTCCAATCAAAAGTACTGTTTGATTCAATAGAATTTTCCATATTGATTGTAGACTTCTAAGAAACACAAGCTCTGATACCACTTGTCAGGATCGATTCTTAACAAGAATTAAACTTCTTAGAAACAGAATTTAGAGAATCTTGCGGAATAGAACTCTAAATCAATTAAAGAACAATCAATAGAATTCAACACACTATATATATCAAACTGTATTACTCACAAGCTTTACACCAAACCTCAATCTTGATGAACAGATCTCACCAAGACGACTTCTACTTCTCTAGAAATAGGGTTCTTACACCTTGAGGTTAATTCTCTCTTGAATGGCTAAACAAACTTTTTTAAAAACTGTTCTCACCTCTTTAAAACCCTAATAGCTATCTATATATATAACAGAATAAGTACAAGATAACTACTAAGAATAAAACGATCTTCAAAATATACTTCCATGCTTATCTTCAGCTTTCCTTCTTTATCTTCTCATACCATACATATCTTCTCAGCAGTATTAACAATGATTTGACTTAGCAGCATTAACGAACCTTCAGCAGTATTAACCTTCACAGTCTTCTAGCAGTAGTATCTCAGCTCAGCAGTACTAACCATGTCTTGCAGTAGTAATTTGGTCTAGCAGTACTAACCTTGTCTAGCAGTAGTAACCTTGACTAGCAGTAGTAACCTTGTCTAGCAGTAGTAACGAAGAACTGGCAGTAGTAACATTGTCTTGGCAGTACTAACCATACTTAGCATATCTTCAGTTCCCAACAAGCGACCACACACTTCTCATTTTTCAAATGGTATTAACTCACTTGTTTGCATTTCCTTTACACACAAGGATTAGCTCATCGTTCTCAAAGTTTTCGTATCTACTACGAAACATCATAAACTAACAAATCCAAGAGCATACAATTTCCTTCTTAGCTAGCCACCAACTGCCGCTCCATCCTTTTATCCTCGCATAACAACACCACACGTCACTTAGACATCCATGCCTCTCCACATATTATTTTGCCACTTTTGAACAACTTATAAGTAAATCCCGAGCAAAGTTCTCGACTTACGGTCACCCCATATCCACATTAGTCCATCACTTAACCTAACAACAACACATTACCACCATGTCTCGCATGCTCACTAATTATAAGTTACCGCCATATATCCACACAACCCCACACACTTGGATGCTCCAACCTCACAGTTACCACCTGACTACTAATTTGTGAAATACATGGCTTCACCTCGATCCCAAATAGGTTAACCAACAGTAGTGTTACCAATCCATACGTCTGTCATTTCCCAACCACTCTTGTCACTCTTCCACTAACTAGGGAGTAAGAAAGTACATCTTTATCATCCGATCCTTGAGCTGAAACTCTCAAGATCTCAATTCCCGATATCGGGAACTCCCATAATAAAGACTCCTCAGAGACTAGGAGCTCACCTCCAATCAATTATTTCCTTGAAGAACCCTAAAGATTCTACTTCACACGGACACTCACCCCACCCATTTAAACAATACCCTTCTAGATAGCGTCAACAATCACACCAAGAATAATTTCACACTACACCCTAAACTGTTGTCATCATGCAAAGGTTAGAACTCCACACATTACCATTGCTCTCCACACACTATCCACCACACTCCACACACTACTGTTACTCTCCACACACTAACCACCACTTTCCATACACTTACACATCCATCGACTATCAGAACAATAGTGATCAAGCACACCCATGCACCTGTAAATTCATAATGACATTGGCCAGATGTGGTTTGAATTTACCTTACATAAAAGTCCTCACCACCATCATCCTAAATTCTTGATGATTACGGTCTTCCCTAGAGGCTTCCTATATCTCAGTTGTGTCCTCCTACTCCACAGTTTAAGTTTAGGCCCATCCGGTCACCTAAATCCCTTAAACTAAGGCTCTGATACCAACTGTAACAACCCGCACCAAACTATCTTGCTAGAAGTTACATCTTTAATTTAAAACGCCAAAAATGGCTCGAAGTAATCACACTCTCCAGATTACAAACTGGGTTAGCGGAAACAACCCTAACTACAGCTGAGATCGTAACTGCAAAATAAAAGGGGAAGCTTCTAATCCTTCTATATGCAACCTCCGTCTCATGCCTTGCCAACTTCTAAGAAAACTTTCACTACCTGCTTACCTGAAAAGGATTTAGTTTTGAAAAACGAGGGTTAGACCATGAGGTCTAGTGAGTTCCCTCCACACCAAGTCACACCAAAATATCCCAGTTTATAAAATCAGTTATGAAAGCATTTATACCAATCATGACAAGCACACTAAGATGATATACACACATTAACACATGCTACTGGCATACGCTATAGTCACACACACCGTGACAGCGCAATAGGGCACACACCGCCCATATATGAAACAAATTCATATATATAATTATTATGGGACACACCCCCATTTCACACCAAAGCCAGAGCATGGTCACACACATATAAATCACACATATTGTCACACAATTAATCTTTTCTTTGAAATAGAAGCAGTTGAAAAGCACACACTTAGATAATAACCTTCAAACACGCTTATTCTTCACTTTGAAATAAATACAGTTGAATAGCGAACAGTTAGATAATAACCATCAAACACACTTGTAAAAATTTAGGTTTAGAAAGACTCACCTGCGGGCTACGGTCCTGATTAGAAGTTCTTACTCGCACCGACCGTCTCTACACGCACCTACAAATTAAACTCATCACACACACCGGGTAAGACACACGGGATCTTACTGAGTTTTACTAACTTGAAAAGTCTCAGCTGGAAAATACCGGATCCTAAGTCCCGGACTCTAATCTAAAAATCTAAATCCATACCGAATACCCAAATAAATAAACTACTGGAGCCCAAATAAAATAAACTACCGGAGCCCAATTAATTAACTACCGGATCTATGAATTATAAGACACCGGATCCACTATGTAATACCGGATCTTCTCGTGGCCCATGGTCACGTGACTAGTCCAACAAATAAAGTTGAATTCGGATCCCATTTCTATAACTCCGGATCACGTGGCCCATTTCTTAATTTCCGATTTTAAAATGTGAATTCCGGATCTTTAGTTTGAGTGGCCCAAATCGAGACAATATTCCGGATCCATACTTGGATTCCGGGCCCACTGATTTAAAACCCACTTCCGGATCATTAGTTAATGATTCGGGATCCACATTTAGCCCCCCCCCCCAAATTCCGGATCCTTTCAATTTAAATTCAACTCCGGATCACTTAGACAAAGCCCAATTCCGGGACTGCTTTAATTATAGCCCATTCCGGAACCTATTTATATAACATGTACCGGAACTTACCTTAAACAACAATACCGGAACTTAGTTTAAATAACAATACCGGATCCGCCCAAAATGAGTTCCGGATCCCCAAAAACAAATTCTGGATCTATAAAACAATTCCGGATCCCACGATTCCGGACTGAAAATCCGATGCGACACAGATTAAGATTAATAACAGGACCGGGATTGATCCATTTCAATCGATTAATAAATCTCTTTCCCCAACAATTGATTAAATCTAACTCTGTTAATCCTCTTTGTATGATTTAATTCCTTTAAAAACACCCTTTTAAACTCTTAAATAAAAACTCTCAGACAACTCACACAATTTAGCAAAAAACTCTAAAAATGAGGATTGAGCTTAAGGATTACCGGCTAAATCAATGTAGAAATTGAACTCAATGTTACATCTTCTCCCAATTTGATGGTTGGTGATCTTCTTTTCTCCGATTTGATCTCTAGACCCAAAATCTTTCTTTCTCTACTCTTTTCTCCAAGCCGCCATACACACACCGAAATTTCTCCTTGGGTTTTGAGCTGATTTGTTGTTTAAATACCTTCCATTAATTTACAAATCAGACCCTCAAATCTTTAGACTTCACACGTTTCACTCCAAAAATAAATCTTTAATCTCAAACAGAACACGGTTATTACAGGGACCAAATAACTCACCAAATCACAGGGACAGAGAGGTTGACGACCCCGTGACCACCGTAACCCCACGACGAAGAGGTCTCCGGAATTTGTGTATAAACAGTTTTCGGTCGATGGAGACAATATCCCAGACCATTCTTGCCTGCTCTCCTTCCATTCCACCACCACCATTACCTCCGCCACCGGAACTTGCAGAAAGGGTGGTGGTCAAAAGAACAACCGGTTTGATCTTGCCATTCTAAAGCCAAAAGCTTTGGTTTCACATCAAGTCCACTAATCGTATCATCATTCACATCGGAATCAAGAGTCGCCCCTCTGATTTGGAATGAACGACACGTACCCATCATTTCAATCATTAAGAGCTCCAAAATTGGTACAAATTTGAAAGCTTTGTGGGGAATTCGTCATCTTTCCACTGAATGTGAAGTGGGTTTAATTTTGTTTTAAAAAGAAGACAAGATTTTTTCTAGTGGGTGGTGCGTAGTGACCGGAGAAGATGACCGGA